>CM053656.1:9785100-10455100 GCA_028654395.1 Scutellaria barbata | reverse complement strand
TTCGAATTGGCAATTGCTTATTATTATTCGTCATATTATTATTATTATTATTATTATTATTATTATTATTATTATTATTATTTCAAAATTTTCATGCATGAAAAAATTCCTAATTTTCGTGGACGAGTATATTCCAAATTTTCCTCGAACTACATTGTTTCACGAAAATTTATCACGAAAATTTTCCTCAATATCCCTAGAATTTTCGTGTTCTTCCACTAATTTTCGTGAATGTCCTCAAATTTTCATGACCTAACATACAATTTTCGTCAATTCATTTCGTGAAAATCCTAAAATTTTCGTGAGCTAACAAACAATTTTCGTGACTGTCGTAACATTTTCGTGGCCTAACATACAATTTTCGTGATCTAATTTTCGTGACATAACAAATAATTTTCGTGAATGTCGTAACATTTTCGTGGGCTTAGATACAATTTTCGTGAGCTACATTTTCGTGAACTATGATTTTCGTGAGCTAAAATAACCTATAATCTCCCTATAATTTTCGCAATCTAACATATAATTTAATGAACAAAACACCAATTAACAACAACCGAAGGGAATTAAAACCACATACAACAAATTACAATTTCATACAACAAATTTCATCTTCAAACTGTCATCATCATATGGAATTAAAACTAAAGAACCAAAATCATAATAATAATCAATTAACTACCAAAATTAAACCTAATTTCCAAAATCAACATCCAACAACCAAATAATGCAAAGTATAAGCCATTAAATGTAGGAATTTGAACTAACCTGTTCAGCCATAGTTGGTCCCCAAAGCTGCCGCCTATTCGCCGCCGCTGCTGCAGGAATTTTTCGGCCAACGCTCACCACACAACAAGGGGCCTTCACGAAAATAGATTGAGGAAAGATTGTGTGCTAACTTGTACACGAAAAAGGCAAGAAAATTAAAAAAAAGTCCACGAAATATGTATATTAATTGTATATTAATTTTAGGAGAAGGGTGAAAAAAAAAAATTACCTTCACTTGGGGAAGGAGACGCGGCGCCCACAGCTCAAAAATTTTCAAATAATTAGGGTTGAAAATGAGGGAGAATAATGAGTGGGGTATGAGTGGGCCCGGTTGCATCAAAAAATTGGTTGACTTTGTTTTAAAAATGGGTATTTTGGTACACTATCTTATATTTTAGGGTATAGTAGGATCAATCCCTATATCAATGACTAAAATTGTATGTAATTTGGTATTTTTGGTTATATTTTGTGCCCAATTATCCCATCTTTAATATCTTTGCCCTAAATACCCAAATCCTTATATTATTGTCTTCATCTACCTCTTTTTTTGACCAGAAATGAACATGATGGGACTAGGTGTGTCAGTTGGCAGAGGAGTCAATGTTACACGAAATAATAAATTTTTTATTAGTAATAATTTTTAATTCATTCTAATTAGTAATAATTTTAAATAATTAGTAATAATTTTCCACTAATTAAATCAATACATACACGAAATAATAAATTTTTTATTAGTAATCATTTTAAATTTTTATTCTAATTATTAATAATTTTAAATAATTAGTAATAACTTTCCACTAATTACAAGTAAACAGCAATTTTTATAAAAAATTGTGGGGTACACGGCAATTATTGTAAAATTACCGTGTACCCCACAATTTTTTTCAAAAATTACCGTTTAACCTCAAATCTTTGTTAAAATTGTCATTTTACTTGTAATTAATATATTTCCCTTACAAGGCAATTATCAACTTACACGGCAATTATATACTATTACACGACAATTATGTAAATTATATAATATTATTATATACTATTAAAATATATAATTGTATTATAATATAATATGTTACACGGCAATTATTTTATATGTTAAACTACTATTGTATAAATCTATTTTTTCACATAAATTATCAATATACAAATTTATACTTTCGTGTGACTTAAAATTGATTTAAAATCATAATCCGAATAAATTATTATTGTGAGTAATCACAATAGTTATTCTTGTATCAAAGTTGACTTTATCGAATCAAAAATGTTTAAATTGTTAATCTTTGTAAATAATAACTCATGGCTATAAATAAGAAAAAAATGGGGTAGATACTGCGTAAAGAAAAAAAGAGTAGAAGTCAGGCACTAGAAAATAACTATTGAGATTTGAAAATAAAAGAGAAATTTTATTTGCATAGTCCACAAACCAAAGTTCAAAACTGAAATCGTTGTATATCCTCCTTTAAAAGGACTTCGAAATCAAATTCACCCGACTTCAGCTGAAACCGTAAGGAACCGGAGCGAAAACACAGAAGGAAATAGCCGGTCAAATAATCAATCATTTCTCTCAATATTTACAACTATATTTCTCCACTCTACTTGTGTTTTTCCTGCGCTGCCGTTGAAATTGTTTTCGACACGCAAAAAGTCGGCAGTTGTCAGAACCTAGAGAGAGAAAGTACGAATTTGAGCCCCGTTGGATCGGCCATGGCTTCGTCCTCAGATCGGGAGACCGCCGTTTACATCGCTAAACTCGCCGAGCAAGCCGAACGCTACGACGGTAAACCCTAAACCTTTCAGCACTTGTTCTGTAAGTAACTCTCTGTACAGATTTGGTTTAGCAGAGTTATGGATCTCGCTTCTGGTTGCGGTTGATTTAGTTGTGTGCTGATTTAGATTGTTCGTACAAGTGAACTCTAGATGGCTGCTATTTTAATTGAGCTTCTGGCAATTCCTATAGATTGTTTCTAAGGACAGAGTTTGAAATATCTATATCTATGATTTTCTCACTTTAGTGATTGATCTGAGTTTTGATGAGTTTGGTGGAGTTCTAAGCTCATCTTTCATTTGATCTTTCTTCGACCTCAGTTTTTAATTTTTTTTTTTTTGTTTTGTTTTCCTTTACTTTTGCTGATTTTGTAAGCTTCTTTTTTCATTTAACTTTTCTCTGAATAGGTTGTTTGTGATCTATATTTTGTTGGCGTAGTGTATCTTTTCCTCATATGGGAATTTATTTTATTTTTTATAAGGGTATAGATGTGAAGATATAAAATTACGAATAGGATAGACATAAGATTGTGGATGAGTTCAGATTCTCTTCATTTTTGTTTGCATATATATTTTATTCTAGCAATTACAGTGGTAAGTTGCTGATTGGAAAATTTTAGTTGACAGTTTGGGTTTGATCATTTTGATCTAGTGGGATTTGATTTTGCTTATTCTGTGAAATTAGACAACGCTTGTGTTTTGATTGTTTTGATCTGGTGGGGAACGGCTTTACTTTTTGTTGTGGGATTAAATAGCAATCCTGATCTAGTGGGGTCTATTTTTTACTTATTTCAGTTATTTATCTAATCTGACAATTGATTAAAAAACACCTGGATATTTTTGCAGAGATGGTGGAATCAATGAAAAAGGTGGCTAAAATGGATGTGGAGTTGACTGTGGAAGAGAGGAACCTGTTATCAGTAGGTTACAAGAACGTGATTGGGTCTCGAAGAGCTTCATGGAGAATTTTGTCATCAATTGAACAGAAGGAAGAGTCAAGAGGTAATGAGCAGAATGCTAAGCGGATCAAGGAGTATCGGCAGAAGGTGGAGTCAGAGCTCACCGATATTTGTAGTGATATCATGACTGTCATTGATGAACACCTAATTCCGTCGTGCCCAGCTGGAGAATCAACTGTGTTTTACTACAAGATGTGAGGAGGGTTTTTCTGTTGAACATTAATTTTGTAATTTATATTTGATAGATTGATTTTCGTTCTCTGTCACAGGAAAGGCGATTATTATAGGTATCTGGCTGAATTTAAGACAAGTAATGATAGGAAAGAGGTTGCTGATCAGTCACTGAAAGCATATGAGGTATAACTCTAGTGTCCTCTCTTAACCTTATTAGAGCACCAATCCATGCACAAGGATCCCTTCCCACCCTCCCAGCATCCTGTTACATCTCAATCAAGGTTTAGGGAGTTCATTGTGTTTTATTTTTGTTGTTTGTATAAGTAATGTTTCTTCAAGTATTCTATCTGAAATTCCATCTAAAACTTAATAAAGCATTAGATAAGCTGGAGATATGAAATATAGATATTGGAGTTCATGGTAAATGTCATGCCATGGTACTTGTCTTCAGTATTACTGCTATTATTTTTCATTCTTTCATTTCCTGTGATGGCATTTTATACAGCTTATATAGGATGATGACCTGAACATTTGAAAATAGATAGGGTTTTTATGCTCTGCATTTCTCCATACCCCTGAGGAGGTGTTGTGTAACAAGTACATGATGTCCCACAATTCACTGGTGGAAACGTCACATTTATGTATAAGTTGGTGCTGGAGTTAGTTGTATATCTGATTGGACCATTTAGTTGTGTTATTTTGCTCACTAAAGTTAGTAGTTTAATAATTTGCCTTTAGTATATGACTTTCTGACTGTTGACTGTTGAAGCTAGATGAAGTTAGTTTAGTTTTATGGAAGAACTGAATCGTAATTGTTAGTGTGTATGGGTTCTTGATTCATTTATTGGAATGAAACATCACTTAACAAGTTATAATTTTATTTATCTATCTTATGTACAAAGTTGCACGCTCATTTCCAGCCTTTTATCTTATTGTTATATTCATTCTGTCTTTTATCTAGCCAATTTTACCTTAATGGCTTAGAGATTACATGTTCTGCATATTGGAGCGTGGTTCTTAATCTGCTGGTGAAGAGTATTTTCTACCCCAAAAATTATGAAATTTTTTTTTGTTCATACATTTCTTATCGCTAATGATAAGACCTGAAAATTCATCAACATGGTCACTCTTAACAGTCTCATGGACTCCACTAACCATTTTCAGCAGTTGAATGTTGTTGATCTTGATCTATGCTCTCTCCATCTGCATACTAATCTACTCATCTGCATCTTTGTAATTATTTTTCTTTTTGAACGTGCTTGAAGATGGCTACCACCACTGCTGAAGCAGAGCTTCCCCCAACGCATCCTATTCGCTTGGGCCTGGCTTTGAACTTTTCAGTCTTCTACTATGAGATTTTGAACTCACCTGAAAGGTCTGTTTTTATTAAAGTCTAATCAGTATTCAATCATTTCATCACTCAACTGACTTGCCTATGTTCCAGGGCATGCCATCTTGCGAAACAAGCTTTTGATGAAGCTATTTCTGAGCTTGATACCTTGAACGAGGAATCATACAAAGATAGCACCTTGATTATGCAATTGCTTAGGGACAATCTCACGTTATGGACCTCCGACATTCCAGATGATGCAGGTAAATTTGATAATTGTGGCAAATGGTAGAACTCAAGTTTTAGTCTCTTGAAGTGATTTTTCCTGTCATTTATCAATGTAATTGTCATCATCATCATTATCAACACAATTGCTGTTCATTTTTGCGTTTTCTACGTGTCCTATATTGCTGTTATATTTTTGTACTTGGGTTGTACATTTTTGGGGAATTTTTAATTGGCAAATCAGTAGATTCTAGTGCAACTTTATGGGCATAGTGTCCAATGCTCTTCAGTAGTTGTATTGTGCTGGTTGTTTTCAAAATGCTGTTGATTTTTATATTTAAAATTTATGTTTGAATAGTGTTTGTGATGCTCCCTAATTCATTTTTGTCATCTCCACAAATATGAACTTTGAAGTTAATGTGAAATCACTTCTGTACTCCTCCGCCTTTAACAACTATGACACACATCACACACATCAATCATACGTAGTTTTCCATTAATCTCAAAACTATAACTTTACCTCTAGCCATTCTGGGGATAGTGAGTTAGCGACAACCGGGAAGTGGGAGATGTCATTTAAAGACTTGGTTGGCCCATTTCAGATTTTAAGGAAGGTTCAATGTGGTAATTCAATAACATTTTTGGTGCATACTAACTCTTTATATGGAGGTGTGTACCATTTTCTAACATACTCCAGGTTCTTATTGGTTGTGTTGCTTCCTGAGAATATATCCTTTTCTTGTAATAGATTCTTCTATCCATATATTAGAAAAGAGATACTTAACAACCTTGTTTATAGCACTTGTTTGTGGACAATAAACAAGTTTTCAATATGCCAGTCGGTTATAAGAACCTCTCAGCATAATCCATATGTGTTTCGACCAAATATGATGGCGATGCACGATACATATAATTGACCTCAAGTAGTGGAACAAAGACTTTGTCGTTGTCCCTGATTTATTTTTCTTGTTTGCAGATGAAGCACAAAAACTGGATGCTGCCAACAAAGCTGGAGGTGAGGGTGCAGAGGTGAGTTTTTTCCTTGTCTCCTATACCTTGTGTATTGTAGTTCAAAGATTGAGATACCTCAACTGTCCTCTTTTCTTTGGTTACACTGCAGTGAAGCTACTGGATGATTAGGGTTTGCAACATCCGAGGAAAAATGACTGATGATCTATCTATCTTTTCAGGGGATGTTTGTTTCTGGTCGGTCATAGTTGATACACTCGTATTGTGGTCGTGTGTTGTTTCGTGTTTGCTTTTTATGATTGATATTGGGTTGTGGTTTATATTGGAGCCCCATTGCCTGTGGCCTATAGGTGGTTTAATTTTAGTGACTACCTTAGCCTAAATGCAAGTTTCTGTGTTTATTTGAAGATTAAGTTCCATTAATCCTAATCTTCTCTTAAATTCTTTTGGATTGCAAAATCAGGTCAAGTTCACATTTGAAATGTTGCCATACATATTGCACATTTTAAACTGATGTTCACTCTCCTCTATTGATATGATCTAATGGTTAGAAAAATGGTTTGACTCATGGGATTAGAGGTTGTCCTTTTCTTAGAGAGAACTGAACAATTCTTCAAAACTGAAAATTATCCCATAATTGTTTGATTTTAGTCCAACTAAAACTTGTTTGTGTTACATAATTGCCTACAAGCTTCTTATTGTTTTCTATTTTATCTGTACTCACATTGAATTAATAACGTTCTTTCATAATATTTAATATGTTACTATAATTATGTAGAAATTTCATATAATATCAATTGCTTAAATATTTCTTAGTTAAAAACCCACAAGAAAATAATTCAATCGTTTTGTCCACAAATTAAATTAAAATTTTGAAAAATTTGATATAATGTTAAGAAACATATTTTAATGTGTAATTTTTAATGTAGTTTCATAGTTTGTATTCATTTTGCATGTGATCTTTGCCTTACTTTTGTGGATCTGATATATGAGATAATTATTTGTTATGATTTATGTTAAGATTTGGTATTGCAAAGGTTTTCCATTACCTAAATTACGAAAATGGTAGCTGTGAGGTTTGTACATGCTGTGTTGATAATGACATTGAAAGTTAAAGTTCATTATTTTTTGGCTTGAAAGGTTTTTTGCCGAATAAAGTGGGGTGGTATTTTTGTGTGAGACATTTAATTTAATAACTCCTAAAATATTAGATTAGGTAGTAGTAGTTGGACTCTATTTCATGAATATAATTTTGTAATTCATACAAGTTATTTTAAAACAAAATTTTAGTGACATTCGTATGTTGAATGCGTCGCTTTAACAAGTGTAAAGTGAATATTGTTTCATTCAATTTAGATTTTTTTTAATGATTGAACCACAACATGACATCAAGTTAATTTAGAGAAGAATGTAAGTGGGGGAAAATGTTAAAATACTTATCGTGGATAATTCTTAATATGTGTGAATTTTATGAATTCGGTCGTTGTGGTCGGACTCTATTATGGATTTCTGACCACATTCTTTATAGAGCCCTCTTATCTCTTCCAAAAAATGTTTGTGATTGTTTCAGAAGAAATGAAACAAAAGATATGGTAGAGCTAGGACAGTTATTGTATGAGGTCTACTCAATGCTAGATTCCCTAACTACATTACAATACCTTGCTCCTTATACAGGAGCTGCTTTGGCTGAATAATTTTCGCTTGCTTCCTATCGAACATCGTAGGATTGTGTAATTGAGATACAAGGGAATTCAAATTATTAGGATAATAGGGGTGTGTAATTGAGATATAAGGGAATTCGAATTATTATCCATTTTGACTAATGCACCAAGTATTTTATCACTACGTTGGAACTAACGTTGAATTTATTGAAATAAAAACTCAAACCCATCTGCAGCAATATTTGGTTGATCCTTTTAGAGGAAGTGGTTGAAAAGAGGTTTTGTGTTGGAGAGGGAAGTGCATTTTAGCATATGCCAAAAATATCCATCACCCCAAATTCCTTTTCCACATGACGTAACGGAAATAAAAACCTAACAAAATCATTCAAATTATATAACTCGAACACAAAGGATCATATCGAATAATCTTACAAATAAATGTAATTTCACAGTCATATTATAATTCAAAATACAAAGCCAATCAAACACATTCATCTAAAATTGTTATTTCAAAAGTAAAACTCAGCATTAAATCGAAACTTCTCTCCTGTATTGCTACATATAACAATTTAAATAAATTGACAATTTTAAAACGTGAGTGAGAATATTTGAGATAAAAACATAAAAAATTATATTGGTATTTTGAAAAAAACTTGATTCTCGAGTCGAGTAATTCGGCATATGCCAGAAAAATGCCAAGATCGAAATTCATAGGAATAGTTGCGTTGCATTCTTCATCCACAAGACAAGAGACATCCTTCAATTCTTCTTCTCTCTCACAACTATCAGTATGTTCAGTCATGGGAATCAATCCCTCTTCTCTTTATATTCTTCATTCATCCCACGCTAACTATCCATTCACAATCACACAATGGAGAGTTTGCCTCAGATATCTGCCGTCATATTTGATTTGGACGGAACCCTTTTGAACACTGGTATGATTCTCGATTTATTTTTTATTCTTTTATTTTCAGCTTTAGAATTTGATGTTTTCTTCGAATTGCATGTGTTCAGAGGAGGTCACGAAGAACATTTTGAAGGATTTTTTGGCCAAGTATGGGAAGGTGCAGGATAATGACAAGGAAAAGAAGAGATTGGGTTTGACTTTCAAAGAATCTGTTCTTGCTATTGTCAATGACTATGATCTTCCATTGACGCCCGAGCAATACGTCGAAGAAATTTTGCCACTGTACCATGGAACGTGAGTCTTCAAACGTCTATCTCCACTTCAATTGTTTTTCTTCTTTATCATGGGGAACATGTGATTTGAGCAGTGTTTTTGTGGGCGTAGGATATCATGTATTTTCATGACCTGTAAGAGCTTTTGTTAGCTGAGAGATCTACTTGTTGATAGGCTTAAAGCAATGTACTTTTCCACTAACTAGATTAGTTGGTTAGTGAGAGATGGGAAATGATTCTACTTGTTGGCTGTCATCGTTTAATTTTGCTATATTCATCTTTATTCAGTCTGTATCACACTAATGAAATAAGGAAAGGTCATCTTCTTATTTAAGTCCTTTTCTTTTGAGTAATTGGACGATGCGATACTGGTTGTTAAAGCTATTCCAATATTAGCTAAATAACATTTCTGAAACTAGCGTTTGAGTTCGTGACATTTCCTCATTGCCATTGATTTTGACAGAGTGGTGTTGTATATCTGTTTCTTAATATGTTAGAGAAGCACTGTTATTCTTAATCGGGGGTTTTTTTTTTTAACTTGCAAATTGGTGGGTTGGGATGTGATTTGAGTATAAAGGTTTCTGCTTCTTGACAAAACTTAGTTTCCTGACCAGTGTTTGAGTTATAATTGACACTTCTTGATATATTATGAGTAGAGGTGGCATGTGCAAATTACCAACTGGATTTGTACATGATTCAATTTGTTTAGTTGCTCAAACAGCAGATCAGCATTGGTTTTTAGTATGAGATGAATAGATATATGATGGTTTAATATGGCAATTCCATCATAATGAAGACATTATGAAGACATTTGATGAGCATAATTTGTAGAATAGTAACTTTCATCTTTTCTATGAAGACTATTTCCAGAGACATCACAATATTATCTTTTAATCTGTTTCATATAGGTGGCTGCTAGCGAAACCACTTCCCGGTGCCAATCGTCTTATGAGACATCTTCACAAGCATGGAGTGCCATTTGCACTTGCTTCAAATTCTGTGAGAAAGAATATTGATGGAAAAATCTCACACCATGATGGTACAATGTGCTCTTTTACCCTATTATATTATGTCAGCTACAACCATCATTCACTTTATTACATTATGTATACAACTAGAGGACATGTAGATAGTCAGACATTGCATCTTTGTCATGGTCACTGTTGTGTTGTGAGATTTAAACCGATAAAAGATTACTGCATTTTGTTACCAGTCTAATTCACTTCCAAAGGGCCGCCATTACATAATAATAAAAGTAAAGCAGTTTCTGAAATATTGATTATCTATGACACCACATATTACTCATGTAAGGTTTTCCTTTCTCCTTTTGACTTTTATACACATCTTTTCATATGATATATGCCAGTTGTTGAAAGAAGTTATGAATGCCTGACCATGAATATTTAGGGAGGCACAAATATATTATGAAAGCAAAAATTGTTGCTTACCGCAATTCTTGTGCATTTCTGTCAAGATTTGGACCTGTAATTGCTGAATCTTATTTTGGCACAGATCCCTTATCATGCCACATATGCTTGGGATGTTCTTCTTGTGTTTGCAATGCATTACCTTCCCTTACGACTACTGTTTTCTTTGTATGCTCACATCCTTGGTGTTGTTGTAAAACAACGCATACCCTCAACATTGAAATAGATCATTCTATTGTCATACTTTGAAGTTGTAACATCTGAAGAGAGTTGAAAACTTAGCTATTTAACAGAACCAGGTTGCGTAATGATTTATGTGTCTCAGCCCTGCTTAAGTATTGGGCTAGATTCGCAATTTAGACAAAAATGTAATTGTGATGTTGGGATCTTGGGTAGAGACAGGTGATGGACAAAAGTCATTGTCTCAGTGTGAAGGGAAATCTTTTACTTTGGATAATGTCCCTTTTCTGAGAAAGGAGAATTGGACAGAAATAAAATCGAAAGAAATACAATGGTAATGCAATGTCTAATTCTTTTTCGTAATTGAAAATGAGAAAAAGGTTAAAATATCTATGTGATATTCCTCTAAAAAGTCTTTTTTCATTCAGGTATAAAATTATTAACCAACAAAGAAATTAAAGGCTTGATTGTATTGAGCTTGAATTCATTTTTTGAAGTTGAATATGTACAAAAAGTACTGTAGGAAATTGAATTTTCCTATTAAAGTTTCTGAAAATCTGAGCTGTAAATTTCTTCAAACTTAGTCCATTTGTTCATGATACTATTGACTCCATGTGGACATGGAGCATGCTATTATCTGGGTGAACGTGCCCTTGAAGTATATGGAATGTATTAAGGATTTTTTTTCTAAAGTTTATGGAGGTGACTCAATCAATAAGTAGGCTCTGTCCCTGTGCCCTTGCTGGATTCTAACTGAGTATCCTCTGATTCTAATAACAGTTTATTTTGGGTTTCTTGGATATTTCAAGTCCTACACCACTCAACACCCCCCCCCCCCCCCGGCACCGCACCCCCGTTCTTGTCCCATCATATTGTTTGTATTCTGAATAGACACTTGCTCAGAGACTATTTTATCTTGTTTTTGTTTATAGGTTGGAAGGAAAGCTTCAATGTGATTCTTGGAAGTGACCAGGTCAAGTCAGGAAAGCCCTCTCCAGACCTGTGAGACTGATTTTTCACTATTGTAACCCTTTTTTTGACTTTAACTTTGTCTTCCATACGTATCAAGGTTGTATTGTGTGGTGTTCATGCTCTCTCTTTCTCCAGCTTTTGTCATGTAAAGCACTATCTTATGTCAAACATGATGCTATCTTGTTTCTTTATTTTGTTAATATCTATTTATGTCTACCTTAACCTAAAATCATTCTACTTATGTCTGAGTGAGTATATTTTCAATGAACTGCTGATTAGATTTTTGGAAGCTGCAAAAAGAATGGGAGTGGATCCATTATGTTGTCTCGTGATTGAAGATTCGATGTGAGTCTACCTTTGCACTACTAATAACATGAAGTTTGCTTCTTTTGCACATATATCAAAGTGAAGAAGTAATCATTCAAGTGCCTGAAGTATCAGAGAACAGCTAGTAGCCTTAGGCAATGTGAGAACCTCTTTTGACATTACTTCACTTAGATGGTGATGCACTCTTTCCCTCTTGGCTGTGCCCTATAAAACATGACCTACAAATAAGCCCAGCCCTTACTCTAGAAGTTATTAACCGGTGGATGTGCATTGTTTTACTATTATTATTTATATGTCTAGGTGATTACAGCTGCAAGACTCATTCTAATGGAAGAACTCATTTGATATGCTTAAGAACTTGTATGAATTTATTTAAATTTCTCTAGGTTTGTACGATATGATATTTTCCCTTATTACTACCTCAGAACTTCTGATTTTACATGTTTTTTTTTGCATACCATTTAATTTCCAGGATTGGCTTTAGCTTTTATTAATGCAGCACAATTTTTTCTCTACTAGATACCACAATTTATTCAGCATCTTGTTTTAAACAGTGTCGGTGTCAAAGCAGGAAAGGCTGCTGGAATGAAAGTTGTAGCAGTGCCATCACTCCAAAATGAATCCGATTCATATTCTATTGCTGATACTATACTGCACTCACTCTTAGAGTTTCAGCCTGAAGAATGGGGTCTTCCTCAATTTGAAGACTGTATGTCTCATGCTGTCATTACATCCACTCAGTTAATTGCCTTCAACCCTTGCCACATATTCAAATTTGATCATTGCAGGGGTCGACAATGTCTTGCCTATTGAACCCATTCATCTATCAGGCATCTTTAGCAATGGGCTTCTCCAGAGATATGAAGGTTCGATAATTATTTTCCTTTGAAAGTCATTTTACTTCCTAATCTGTGATAATTCAATGTCTTGTGTTAACCATCATTCTATACATTTACTATTAAATGTTTGTTGAATAGATTTTGAAAGTTGTATATTGATTCAGATAATGGATTGTCATCCATTCTTCCTAGTCAAATCTGGGGCCTGTACATGGGCTGGGCCAAATTTAACGGACATAAGGTCTCAAAGGCTGTAATCAGCATAGGATGGAGTGTTGGTTGCTTTGGTTCTGAGAGAAAAATTGTGAGTATACAAAGTTTCATTCAGCCTATGGACATATTTGGCTAATGAGTTTGAAGATTACCTGCATACAACTCTCGGTATTCTTTTCGTGAAAATTTTACTTGTAGTCATTTATTTGCTGAATGATACATTGTTCCTTGTCAGCAACTATGTCTGATGGATGGGATTCATAGCGACAAAGATGGTGGTGAGATGCAGTTGGTGCTTGTTGGGTACCTCCGAAGATTGTATAGCAAGGTAAACGTTAATTTGTGAACGGCAAATTCAAATTCTCTTGGATTGAATAATTGATGCATGTGGTGTGAGCAGGGCAAGAAGTGGAAGAGCTTAGACATAGATGAGGCAGACAAACTGAGTGGCGATGCTGCCTTAGATTTGCCTGCTTTTTCCAACTAACTTTGTGAAGACAATAACACTATCCATCTCCACCTCAACTATTTATCCTTCTTTTCTTTTCTATGCTAACTTGTGTCTTAATCTTTTCTTTCTAATTCATCGTTTGAATTTTGAAATAAAATGTTTAAGAGGAAATCATATGACATTTTATAGTACATCCTTGGATATATTACATGAGATTTTGACAAATATAACCTTAAATAATGAAGGAATGTAGAGTCCAACATTTGAAAGAAAGAGCTCGAGGGTGAAGGAATAAGTAGTAAGATATTTGTAGCATATTTTATGATAAGAAATTAAAAACAACATACTGATTGTATAATACTCTAAATTAAATTCAACTCCTTTAACGCCATGTCCACAGGTTATGAGAGAAAAGACATGGTTGAGGTTCTCGGCAGCAATTTGGCTATGAAAATGGATAAACTTTCGACTTTAATAAAAGAATCATACCAAGGCATGAAGAAAGCAAGGATTCACACTAAAATATTATCTAAACTAAAGGTGGAAACTCCATTTTTTTTTAAGTAATAGCATTCACAAAAAAATCCTTCAATTCTTCATTTTCTAAAATCCATAATGCTACTCTAATCTTTAATCTCTCTCATACATTGTCCTAGGATTCCTCAATGTCTTAAGAAATTCTGGTATCTATTCTAACCACACAAACCGACAAAAAAAACATGAATACTAATCCTCAACAAGATTTTTCCCCAATAACAACAACAATATCGTAATCATCAGTATCGACTAACACATAGGGATGACAAATACCTAGGAACAACTAATCTAGCTAGATTCCTCTGATGATGACAACAAGGGTAAGACAGAGTAAATGGGAAACTGAACAGAGGAGCAAAGATGCTAATTTCGAAGCTGCTGTGGATAATGTTGTCAAATCTCTGAAAAAAATGAAGAGGATGATGAGAAGGACTTGCTCATCAGTAAGAAGCACAGAAGATCTTCATCTGCTTCTAGTCGCAGTCCTCAGATAAAGAAGAAGAAAGATGACGATGAAGGTGGTGTTGGCGCTGCTGCATCCAAGACTGCAGTAAGGAAGAATACAACAACTCCACCAGTCTCTCCTACTCAACAAGGAATAAGGAGCAGTAGACATCAACAACAACAGAAGAGCAAGCCCTTGAGCAAAGCTGCAATATGGAGGCTTGTGATATATTAGCCTAAGTTTCATCAGATTTGCTGAGTTAAAAGAGAGTAGCATTTCAGCTGCTAAATTGCTAAAGGAAAATGCTGCTTGTGCACGTGGCGCAGCGTGAGAAGAAGTGCCATTTCACTTACAAAAAACGTAAAGCCAAGTAAAACGTTTTCTTCAGTTTTGTGAATTAAGGGAAAATAACTAAAGGCGGACTACTCTTAAAGAAGTGTGTTGGCTCAAGTGCAATTTTCTAACGGGCTTAACCATCGTTTTGCAAGAAATAAAACTCGTTGTCTAACAAATCGGGATTCAAGATTAAAGTTCTGTTTTTCAGTTGCATCATTCTTGCTCATTTCTTGATGGTTTATCTTGATTCCAAGTGCGAGAGGTAGTATATATATAGGGCTTTATTATGTACTTTAGTTCTTAAGTTTTCATTCACAATAGAGAATATGCTGAGTTTGCTCCTGCTGTGAGATTTCATTGTAATTCATTTTTCTTGTCATCTTGAATAAGATTTCCCCACCATTTCTTCCCCGAGGACGTAGGCTTTTTACGCCAAACCTCGTAACTCTTTGTGTGTTGATTTCATTTAGTTTAGATTCTTGTTGAGTTTCATTTTCAATCTTGTGGTTTGAAGAAGAAACTTGGTGTTTCTTGGATGTTTATGATAGTGACGCCGTATGTGGGAACCATATTGATTCAAGAAATGTCTGCAGCAAAGTTCGAGGTGGAGAAATTTAATGGAGAGGGGGATTTTGGGCTGTGGAGGATCAAAACCAAAGAACTTCTTGTGCAACAAGGGTTGGCAGCCGCTTTGAAGGGTGCAGGAGCTTTGCTTGAATCCTTGAAGAAGGAGGAGAAGGATTTACTCCTCGAAAAGGCTCATAGTTCTTTGATTCTCAGCTTGGGAAATAAAGTTCTAAGAGAGGTTGCTAAAGAAGAGACTGCACAGGGAATGTGGGAAAAATTGGAGAGTTTGTACATGGTAAAAACCCTAGCCAATAGACTCTACATGAAGAAGAGGCTATATGCCTTCAAGATGCATGAAGAAAGATCAGTTACAGATCAACTAAGGCTGCGTTTACTTGAGAAGTATTGAATTAATTTAGATAGGATAAATATTAGGATATGCATGGGATAAGGATAAATTTTATAGTTCTTCCATAATCCTATCAAGTGTTTACTTTAAAGTTATCCAATGTGATAAATGACTTAAATTACATAATTGTCCCCATTCCAAATGAAAAATTATACAAATTCTTAATAAAATATACAAAATATTATCATTTATAAACCCTGATTTTCCCACTAGACTTGAATAATTCATTAAAATTGTTTAAAAAAAATTAATTGAAGTTTCATAGAAAAATAATTATAGAAGAAATTACAACCTAAAGAAAACATTGCCACCACCATTCACCACGACTCTTCCATCCAAAATGTACACAAATCCAACTCATTCCCCACCCAATCGTCTCCAACAAAAAAAAAAAAAACCATTCATCTTCAAGATCAAAAATTCATGTTTGATTTTGGTATCCTCCATTATTGATGACATAAGCCAGCCCAATTTACTTGGAAGTCCACTGAAACTTCATTACTTGGGATATTTATTCCAAATAAACAGAAGAAAATAATAGTATTTTTTGGAGAGGTAGAGAGAAGAGAAGAGAGAAGATCCTTAAAAGGTGAGGAGATGAGAGAGGGAGAGAAGATCTGGAGTAGGAGAGGAGAGAAAAGGGATGAGATGAGAGATTTGGAAAATATGGAGAGAAGGGGAGTGTAGATCTGAAAATGAGTGGAGAGGGACAAAATTGATATTTATCAATTTTATCTAAGGGATTAGATTTTATCCTAGGTCTGGAGGTGGGATGAGTTATCATGTCATTTATCCAAAATTTGAAATTATCACGGGCCGGTTAGATATCCAGCTCCTTAATATCTTTGAAGTAAACACTTGATATTGGATGATTAATTTATCATATCCTACCTTATCTCCTGAAGTAAACGGGGCTTAAGGGAGTTTCTAAAGATCTTAGATGATTTAGAAAACATAGAAGTCAATCTAACCGAGGAGGATAAGGCCTTGATGCTTCTTAGCTCCATGCCAAAGTCATATGAAACCTTCACTGATACCATCTTGTATGGAATGCGGCATACCATCACCTTGGATGAGGTGATCATAACTTTGAAGTCCAAGGAGATGTCCAAAACAAATGAAGCAAAATCAGACACACAAGGTGAGGGTTTTGCAATCAAACAATGAGGGCCAGGAGGAAGTTTCAGAAGCCAGAAAAGAAGAATGAGGTTAAGAAACCTGAGAAACAGACTCAAGACTCTATTGATGATGTAGCTAACAACACCTGCTTCCATTGTCACAAGTCAGGTCATTATAAGAAAGACTGCAACAAATTCAAGTAGTACAAGAAAAATAAAGGGCAGATACCTCCCAAACAAGCCAATAATACAAAAGAAAACACAGCTAGCAGCTTAGGATATGAATCTGCTGAGGTTCTTGCCATCACCTCATCTTTCCATATGAGCCCCAAGAAAGAGTAGTTTTCAGAGTTAGAACTTCTGCAAGGTGGATCTGTACTCCTTGGTAATGATCAAGCATGTAGAGTCCAAGGAATTGGAAAAATACCCCTTTTGATATATGATGGTGTGGTTAGAATGCTAACTCAAGTAAGATATGTGCCTAATCTGAAAAGAAACTTGATATCACTAGGCATGATGGATTCCCAAGACTATCAATTCACTTCTTAAGGTGGAGTTATGCAAGTATTAAAGGGTTCCACAGTTGTGATGAAGGGCTTAAAGAAGAATGATCTCTATTTTTTGGATGGTCATACTGTCCAGACAAAGTCTGCAATTCAGCAAAGGTTGACAACACTTCCTTATGGCATAGGAGGCTAGCTCACATTAGTGAAAAGGGGCTGCAGGAATTATCCAAACAAAATTTGCTAGGTGGTGACAGAATATCACACATTGACCTGTGTGAGTTTTGTGTTTTGGGCAAAGCAAAAAGGCTGAGGTTTCAAGCTGGCAAGCACACCACAAGCTCACCCTTAGAGTATGTGCACTCAGATTTATGAGGGCCAGCAAGGACTCAAACTAGAAATGGTGGTAGATACTTCTTATCCATGATAGATGACTACTCAAGGATGGTTTGGATCTGCATATTGAAGACTAAAGCTGAAACATTTCAGAAATTTAAGGAGTGGCTTGTTGAGGTGGAGAATACAACAAATAAAAGGCTTAAACACTTAAGGACAAACAATGGTTTGGAATTTGTATCTGAGGAATTCAATCAATTCCGCAAGGATAAAGGCATAACAAGGCATAGAATAGTGCCTTCAACTCCTCAGCAAAATGGACTTGCTGAGAGGATGAATCAGACCATTCTAGAGAGGGTTAGATGCATGATATTAAGCTCAGGTGTCCCAAAGTCATTTTGGGGTGAAGCTGCAACTACTGCAGTGTACTTGATAAATAGGTGTCCATCTGCTGCAATAAATTTTAAAATACTTGAGGAATTATGGAATGACAAACCTGCAAGCTACACTCACTTAAGGATATTTGAAAGTCTTGTTTATGCTCATATAAAGCAAGATAAATTAGAACCAAGAGCATGGAAGTGCATATTCTTAGGCTATTCTTAGGCTATCCAAAAGGTGTCAAAGGTTAGAAACTTTGGTGTATTAAGCCTAACAATCAAAAGTATTTCATCTGCAGAGATATTACCTTTGATGAATCCAAGATGCCTCTGAAAGATCAACCTTCTAGCTCTACTGAACATCAAGATATTGCTCAAAAGGATAAATCACAATTGGAAGTTGAGCCACAACAATTAAGTTCATAGACTGAAAATCACATCACCTCGGATTCTGATCAAGATGAAATGGAGGCTGCTGATAATGATCAAACTGATCTTCAAGCTTACCAACTTGTTAGAGATAGGAAAATGAGAGTTATAAAACCACCTGAAAGGTTTGGTCATGCTGATTATATTTCTTTTGTTCTCTTTACAGCAGAAGATATTGAGAATGAGAAGCTTAAAGATTATCAAGCTGTCATATCTTGCAAAAAGAAAGGAAAAAGGCTGAAAGGCTGAATACAATTCAAGAGGAGATGTGCTCATTGGAGAAGAATAACACATGGGAGGTGGTAGATAAGCCATCCAAGCAGAAACTTGTGTGGTGCAAGTGGTTATTCAGGAAAAAGGTTGAAGCATCAAGAGGAGAATCAATTAGATATAAAGCTAGACGTCTGGCAAAGGGATTCACACAAAAAGAGGGAGTAGACTATACTGAAATATTTTCTCCTGTAGTTAAACACTGTTCCATTAGAATTTTGCTTGGTTTGGTCTCACAATAGTTAAACACTGTTCCATTAGAATTTTGCTTGCTTTAGTCTCACAATTCAATTTGCAGCTGCATCAAATGGATGTTACAACAGCTTTTCTACATGGAGAACTTAAGGAAAGGATTTACATGAGGGTGCCTGAAGGTTTGCAGGTTGCTAACAAAGAAAACAAGGCTTGTTTGTTGAAGAGATCCCTTTATAGCCTAAAGCAAAGCCCAAGACAAAGGTACTTGAGGTTTGATTAGTTCATGCATAAAGTAAAATCCATTAAAAGTAAACATGATCACTTTGTTTATCTTAAGCATGATTTTGCATGTTTTACTTTTCTACTTTTGTATGTGGATGACATGATTATTGCTAGCTCTTCATTGGATAGTATTAATATGGTTAAGAGTCTACTTAAGGATGAGTTTGAAATAAATGATCTTGATTTGGCTAAAAGGATGTTAGACATGGATATATTAAGGTGCAACAAATCTAATGATGTTTATCTTCATCAAACTGATTACTTGTGGAAAATTTTATTCAGATTTCAGATGAACTTGGCAAAGGGTGTGAGCACACCTATTGGTGTAGGTGTTAAATTGTCCTCTGATCAAAGTCTAAAGAGTCAAGAAGAAGCCAACCAATGATCAAGATTCCATATGCCAATGCTGTTGGCAGCATCATGTATGGAATGGTGTGCTGTAGGCCTGATTTGGCTTATCCTATGAGCATTATCAGCAGGTACATGGGTGATCCTGGTTTAGCTCATTGGAATGCTATGAAGTATGTGCTTAGGTACATAAAGAAGACAGTAGAAGATGGTCTAAAGTTCAAGAAAAGCTCAGAGTTAGAGGAGCCTCTTATAGGGTATGTGGATGATGACTATGCTTCAAATTTGGATAATAGAAAGTCTTTGTCAGGGTATGTTATCACCCATTATGACACTGCAATAAGTTGGAAGACTACCCAGCAACATGTAGTGGCATTGTCTACTACTGAATCAGAGTTCATTGCCCTAACTGAAGCTGTGAAGGAAGCTATTTGGCTTAAGGGAATGCTCCAAGAATTTGGTATTAAGCAGGAATGTGTTTCCATATTTTGTGATAGCCAAAGAGCAATCCATTTAGCCAAGCACCAAGGTTACCATGAACGAACTAAACACATAGATGTCAGGCTGCATTTCATAAGAGATTGAGTAGAGAAATGTGTGGTGCAAGTCAAGAAAATATCTACTGAATTCAACCCTGTTGATGCATTTATTAAGGCCCTGCCAGCTGCAAAGTTCAGGCTATGCATGGATGTGATAGGATTGGTTGGAGGTGCTCATACTAAGATAACTTGAAGGTGTTAACTCTATCTGAATGCTTAGCACAATATGTCTAACTTAGGCTAAAGGTGGAGGTTTGTGATATATTAGCCTAAGTTTCATCAGATTTGTTGAGTTAAAGAGAGTCGCATTCAGCTGCTGAATTGCTAAAGGAAAATACGGCTTGTACACGTGGCGCAGTGTGAGAAGAAGTGTCATTTCACTTATTAAAACGTAAAGCCAAGTAAAACGTTTTCTTCAGTTTTATGAATTAAGGAAAAATAACTAATGGCGCACTATACTTAAAGAAGCGTGTTGGCTCAAGTGCAATTTTCTAACGGGCTTAACCACCGTTTTGCAAGGAATAAAAACCGTTGTCTAACAAATTGAGATTCAGGATTAAAGTTCAGTTTTTCAGTTGCATCATTATTGCTCATTTCTTGATGGTTTATCTTGATTCCAAGTGCTAGAGTTAGTATATATATAGGGCTTTATTATGCACTTTAGTTCTTAAGTTTTCATTCACGGTAGAGAGAGAAAGATAAGAGAGAATAGGCTGAGTTTGCTCCTGCTGTGAGATTTCATTGTAATTCATTTTTCTTGTCATCTTGAATAAGATTTCCCCACCCTTTCTTCCCCAAGGACGTAGGCTTTTATACACCGAACCTCGTAACTCTTTGTGTGTTGATTTCACTTAGTTTAGATTCTTGTTGAGTTTCATTTTCAATCTTATGGTTTGAAGAAGAAACTTGGTGTTTCTTGGATCGGTTTATGACAAAGCTTGATGAAGAAAAATGGAGAAAGCTAAAAGCTGATCAAGAAATGAGGGATGCTGAAAATAAAGGTCGGATTCAGAGGCTAAGTGTTGTTGGAAGAAGAAGAACAGATCTTGAGACGAAAGTAGATGATGCTCTTTATTAATATGACCATTAAGACATCCCATGTTTTGATCCAAATTATATTTCAATAGAAGTATTAGTACTCCTGGATCAAAGACCTGTCAGAGAAAATCATACATGGGAAGATATTCAACTGAGTGACTCTTTCTAAGGATACAAATCCAACATTTTAAGAATTCACTTTGCTCAAGAGAGTAGAATATTTAAGATATTTTAAATATTTTTGTCAAAAGGATTACTTTAGAAGATATAACACCTGTCTCTTTGAATTGTTGAAATATGAGAAGTTAGCTAGAGAATGAGAGTTGGAAACATAGAAGACTTTGATTGAAAAGCTAAAGCAAGAAAATGAGATACCCTTTTGTAAAGACTTCTGGCTCAGAATATGCATTCTCTTTTTAGATAGATCATCTTTTTTTCTTTCATACGAACCTTTCGAACCAATATCCTTTTTTGCTGGAAGAATCTTATCAAAAATCAATCAGAAATTGGTGGAAGAGAACCTCATATCTATATACAAGTTACTTTCTGATCAAATAAGCTCACATCTTGTGACCTTTATACGTTCTTATCGTTCTGCAATTGATTGTATGATATTCTAATATTTGTATATGATATCTATATTTGTCTATTTTTTCATGATTGATCTGATACATATCTCATGTAACTTAAGTATATCTTCTTTCTCTATATTCTTTTGTAGAGTGTATAGTATTCTTTTGTATATCTTGCAAATCCTGTATATTTTGTAGCTCTTGATTAAAAATTAATGGAAGAATTATTTTTGAATCTCTACAATGAACTGCATAAAGTAAAGATTTTGTCATCATCAGAAAGGGGGAAATTATTAGGAAATTATTTAGATTTTGATAAAACAAAACATAAGTGTAATAAGAAAGTAGAGAACCTCATTTTTAATAATATTTAAGTAGATTAGTTTTTGAGACTTTGGAATCGGCTGAAGAATGGATGGAGACAATTCAATGATGGTATTTAAATGAATACAGATTTAAAATTTATCATTTTCATTTTAAATTATTTTAAAGCAATATGAATAAATTTCAAATTCACTCTAACTTAGAACAAATTTTAAAACCTTTCATTTCAAAAATTGCATTAAACCATAGCATGGAAACCTTATTAATTTTTAGGTATATCATCATCGTCATTTTATAATTATTACTATTTTATATTATCAATAGAATATATAATATGTATAAGAGTTTTTAAACAAAAAATCATTATCTTGTTATTATATCGCAGCTTAGTATTTCATATGTCTATAAACTTTATACTCATATAATCATATTGTATTTAGTGAGATCAAAACCTTTTATATTCATTCATTTAAGAATGAAATTCAAAATTCAAAATTGTAAATTTATTGGTGGTGTGTGGATACATTGAATTCAAGATCTATCATTTTTATTTGGTATTAATTTTTGATCAATGTAAATAGATTTTGAACTTTTTTTGATTTAGTGAATATGAAATTCATTCTTTTCAAATCATATATTTTAGATTTGTCTAATTAAATGTATAACATGAAATAGGGTCTTTCTGCAGTACGTCAGTGGTATTAATACACCACCATAATTATTTCTATACACCAAATGCACGAATCTTAAATTCATACAATTGGATCGACCCAATTTGAGAGTATATTTCACATGTTCCATGCGCGCCTCACGTGTCTACACCCGCCTCAAGCCTAGCCCAAACCTTAATTTTGCAGTTATATTGACATAACATTTTAGTTTAGAGAACTTAACATTTTAGTTTTGTTTGTATAACCTTTAGTTATATGCACATAACTTTTTGCAGTGCATGACAGATTTATAATACCTGTCAAAACATTCATGTTGTAATAACATAACTTTTATGTCGTAATAATATAACATTTATATTGTAATAATATAACCTTATGATATTCTTTATGTACATAAATGTTATGATATTTGTACATAAGGTTATACAAATATAACATAAAAATTAAAATGCTATAATATAAAGGTTTCAGCTATACTATATGAATTTTCATAGTGAAAAAAATATAAGTTATTCACTGAAAAAGTTATGAAATCTGTACATAAAAGTTATACTATTACAACTTAAAGGTTATATCATTACAACATAAATATTTCGGCAATATTATATGAATTTTTATAGTGCAAAAAGTATAAGTTATTCACTGAAAATGTTATGATAAATGTATATAAATGTTATACTATTACAACATAAAAGTTATATTATTACAATATAAAAGTTATGACATAAATTAAAAAAAAATTGGGTGCAGATCATGACACATGCACTTAGTACACACAAACACTACTCAGACATCAATAATCTTGGCTACTAGATCTTGAATCATTGCATCATGACCCTTCAATTTCATTCTAACTTTTTTACCTACCTTTAAAAGTTACATAAGTAAAACCTAAAGATTCCACTAAAAAAATTAATATTATAGGACAATGTAGTTTATATCTACCTTCTCCGATTATTGTATTTATCAACCAATAACAATCATAAAAACACAATTCAATCTTCTTGTATTATGCATCATGTGATGTGATGACGAATCATTTGAGACCTATATTCAATCTGTTCATATAATAATAATAATAATAATAGTAATAATAATAATAATAATAATAATAATAATCATAATAATAATAACTAATATCTAGGGTTGCAAATAAATCGAATCGATTCGAATATCATGAAATTGTATTCGTATTCATTTAATTTAACGAATATTCGTATTCATATTCGAATACATTCTAATATTCGAATTTGAAAATGTGGACTTTGAAATCTCATTTTTTTCAAATATATGTTTATTTTTAATTAATAATAGAAAATTGCAAATATATAGCATATGCATACATGACACAACCTATATAATTTATAGTGAACAATAAATCATTCATCAACTCCAACAATTTACAAATTACAAGATTTCAAATTAACATCCAAAATATTTATCAAAACAAGAATATTTATCTAATCTAAAATATGTACCTTGCTGGAAATTGTGATGGAGAGAATAAATGGGAAGTAAAAATAATTATATGTAAGTATATATATATATATATATATATATATATATAATTTTATTAAATACATATTTTTAATAGTTTATTAAAATTATGTACATTTATAATTATTTAAATATATTCACGAATATTTGAATCGAATATGGTTATATTCATATTCGTATATGGATAATATTTGAATGAAAAAAAATATTTTTATTCAGATTCTTATTAGCATTTTTTGAATTCGAATCACTATATTTGAATTCGAATATCGAATCGAATCAAAAAAAATTGATTCTTTTACAATCCTACTAATATCTCATGTCAAGCCCATAAATGTTCCATAATAATAAATTTCTAAAATAAAATCTTTAATAAATTAAAGTATAATACAATTACCTTTAATATGATTAATTAATGAAGTTAATGTATATAAGAAACGTTACTACATATTAAATAATATATAACAAATATAGTTATATTTGCGTAAAAAAATATTTGTATATTACTTTAAAAATAAAATATTTAAAAAAATAAAATATTTATATATTACAAATTTAGTTATTTTTAAAACATTTGAAAAAAATATAAAAAATTCTATTTTAGAGAAAACAAAATGAAAGTGGGTTGACTAAAAAAATTGTTCAAACTTGCTAATTAATGAAATTGAATATTTTTTATAACACTATATTTTTATTAAATTATGAAATCTATTTATTATTAATGTATTATTATTAATTAATTTTGTTATTACATCGATAACATCATATTTCATTAATACTAATTGCATACTATTTTATTAAATATTGGTTGCATACTATTTCAGCGGATATTGATTGCATCTTATTTTTGTGTTGTGTGATTAATTTGATAATGTATTATTATTAATATATTTTTGTCCTATTTGATCGATATTGGTTACATACTATTTAATCGGATATTGGTTACATGCTATTTAATCGAATGTCAGTTGCATCCTAGATTTATTGGATTGCATGTGATTTATTAATAATACCACAAGCTTTTGATTATAAAGACATAAATTCTCCTGTGCACCTGGTGCATGAATCTAAGATCCATTTAATTCGGGTTGAGCCGACCCACATCCGCGGATTTACTTTTTTTTTTTAATTTTATGTCTTGAACTTTATGTACAAATTCATTAACCTTTATATACTAATATTGTGACCTTTATGTATAAATGTTGTGTGACCTTTATACATTGTAACTTAGAAAAAAAGGAAGAATTTTAGCAAATTTTGTACATAAATATCTTTATGTGATATTTATGTGATCCTTATCTATATTCATGTGACTTTTATGTACAAATATTCATATCTTTATGTAATATATAAAGGTATATAAACGTATTGATATTTGTACATATATGTCACATGAATATACATAAATGTCATATGAATATAACATAAATGTATCTATGTACAAATTTTGCTGAAATTCTTCATTTTTTTCTAAGTTATTAAACATAAACGTCACAAAATTTATATATAAATGTCACAAAATTTATATATAAAGGTCTCTGAATTTGTACATAAAGGTTTTGACCTAAAGTAAAAAAAAAAAAAAAACACGTGGATTTGGGTCGACCCGGATTGCATGTGCAACTAGTGCACATTAGACACACTCTTTTAAAGATTAGGATTTTGATATATCTTCATCCATTATATAAGATTTAGTTACAATAATTGGTATGCATGTTAAATTTGATTTTGGTGGAAGTATCCCATAATTTATATGTAATCGAAATGGGTGAATTTTGGTATGTCAAGAATATATGACTTCGATGTAGATGGATTTTGATATCTCAACACATTTTTAGATTTGAATTTGATACACTACAATATTAAATCTATTAAATACATATTTGATTTATTCATTCTAACTATCATTGTTTCGGCTATCATCCAACACAATGCCTGTAGCACCTAGAATTTTTTTTTTTTACATAACCATATAGAAGATATATATATATATATATGTATATATATATTTGTTGCATTAATGTATACATAGTTATACGAAATAATTTACAATATATGTTATATAGTATTATGTTATATAAATATTAATATATATATAATTCATAAAATAAGCTACATGATATAATTATAAAATAAGTTATAGTTATTAAGATATACAATTCATAAGTTATATAAATATGATTATACCCTAAGTAATTATATTAGACGATGTACATAACCTAGGCTACGTGAAGTACTTATATACATGATATATGTTGCATATCTCAAGTTATATGGCATGGGACTTATTTTGTAGCATAGTCATGTAGGTTGTTGTTAGGTCAATAAGCTTCTAGAAGACTTAATTGATTGATATGTGAGGCCATGCTCCATCACTTTTCTATGTACGAAACCCTCAACCAAAGCAAGCAACCAAGCCATTCTTTCTCTTCTCATTTCCATCAACTTTGCAGCCTAGTTCACTGCCTCTTTCCACTGCCGATCATCAAGCTTTTCGGAGAGGTAATAGGATCGAAGGGTTGTAAATGCCGAGCTCGTCTCAAGGACGGTTTCGGAACTTCAAGCTGCAGCCACTATCTCGCGGCTGCTCTCTCTCTGATTTTTTCCTTCCTCACTCGCTCGTTGCTGAAGCTGTCCCAGGCCGTTGCTAAAGTCGCCGTCCACCACTAAGTCAAGTCGGAGCTGACGCGAACCTCGTGCTGGGGCGTCGGGTCAAGACCGCCGCTGTGAGCGGCGGTTGTGCTGGCTTTTGCTGGCTGTCCTGCGTCTGTTTTGGGGGTGGGTTGTGTCGGTATGTGTGTGTAGTACGGGTGGTCAGGGGCGCCGCCGTGAGCAGCGGCGCCGTTGGTGTAGGTTGGGTGTGTCTGGGTTATGTGTTGATAGTTGTGGCTGTTGGTTGTTTGTTCATGTGGGCTGAGTCGATTGGGGTTGGGGTCGGGTCGTTGGTGGTCGTCGGCGACTGAAAGTCGCCGGCAGTGGTGGACCGACGGCAACAGTGGCGGCTGGAGGCAGTAACGGCAGCAGGGGAGGGCTGGAAAGGATAGTGTGTGGGGGGGGGTTTTGCATTTTGAAAATTTAATGAATATGGGGGGCAAAAATGTAATTTTGGCTTGCTGAAATTGTTTTAAAGTTTAATTAATTATGGAATTGCATATAAAACCTCAAGTAATTAAAACATGCATGAAGACCACCAAAATACGAATGATGATAAACGAACCCTTAAATTTATCGAAATTACATAGCCTTCCATATTGTTGATGATATTATGCATGTTTTTTTTTTAATTTGTTGAAGTTATGTTAATGATATAGGTTTTCATTTAATATTAGAATATATTAGGAAATATAGATGTTATCATATAATTACTAAAAATTTAACATATGAAAACCGGATGTAATTAAATAATAAGGATAAATTAATTTAATTAGTTTATATTACTTTAGACTACTTATAACACTAATTAGGGTATAAAACCCTAAGTTTATTATCGAACTAATTAAGGAAACCTAGTTTCAAGACAAATTTTTGGATTCTAATATTATTATGTTATTTAGTACAATTTAGTAAAAAAATGTCACTTGAAATTATAAATTATGCTTTAAGTATCATAAGTATGTAGAAAATGTAAGACTTTGAGTTGAATAAATTGATATAGAATTTTCCTTAGAATTTGATGATATTATAAATTTCTTATTATAATTATTGAATTCATGAAAATGACATTTTGATTTTCGAATATACTGAATTGATAACTACTATTACATAGGTAAATAAAATTTGATAACTAAGACGAGTTTTAATTAAATGATAAAGAAAGATTAAATAACTTAATTTAAGTTACTTGGATCTATTTATATGATTAATTAGGTTATAAAGTCATAGATTTTATCCAATTAATTAAGAAAATATAGTTTAAACTTGATTTTGGAATTGAATATTATTGAATTATTTATTATAAGCTTTAACCAAAGATTTAATTAGAATTATAATTTAAACCTATGTTTCGCAAGATTGCTTTTGAGACTAAAAATCCAAATTTATAAATAGTATGTTAATTAAATTAATTTTACGATTTAACCATTATTTCTAATTTAAGAATAAATATCCCTAAATTCCTATCTATTTTAATCCGAGATATTAATTTCAAATTGATCTATATAAATTATGAATTTTACATTTAATTACAAAATAAGTTATATTAAATTCCAAAATTAAGGTTTAGCTTAAAAATATTAATTTTATTTTTTAAATCGATCATAATTCGATTAGAGGCTAAGTCGAACCCTTATGTTTGTAGGCGATACGCCGGGTTTTACACCGTAGATAGTTTGGAAGTCTAAAGCTTTTGGTCAGCTGCTCTTCAGGTGGGGAAAAAGTGCTAAGTCGGTATTTATAATTCTTCCAAAGTATTTAAATTACGAAAAATTATGCTATATGAAATGTGTTGGGTTTATGTGCTGAACGCATGAAATGTTATGATATGATGAGGTGAATTTGATATTTTTCGTATGTGCAATTAAGATGTGCTTATATGTGAACTTTTGATATGTGAATGTGTGAAGAAATTATATGTGCATGTGCATGCGTGTGCAAGACGGCTAAGACCCGTATATGACGGCTGATCACCGTACCAGGGCGGCTAAGACCCGCACATGTTTCCAGGGCGGCTAAGACCCGTAAAAATGTTTTCATGGCGGCTAAGAACTGTAAAATGCTTTCATGGCGGCTAAGCACCGTAAATTATGTGAAAAATGTTGTTTGAATGTGACATATGTTTGATTTATGATGAATGAGTATATTCCAAAATGGCTATGAATTATGTGATTGAAGGTGAATATGGGTGTGATTGAATGTGAACCCCTATTTTTATAATGTGATCCCACTGAGTGTATTTTATACGCTCACCCCCTTTATATATTTTCTTTTATAGATTCGAGTGTTGGGAGGCGAATGTGAAGAAATATGCGAGTATATAATTTTTTTGTAATAATTAAACATGTTATTTTGAAAGGTTGTAAAAGTGTAATGGCCTGTATATATATATTTTGCTGCGGTCTCTGATCATTTAAACCTTTTATGTAAATTATGGAGACTGTATGGATATTATCCTTCAGTTATAGTTTGTTTTAAATTGCTGGACGCCCAAAATGTTAAAATTTTATATTTTATTTTATTTCGAAAATGGGGCGTGACAATGCCACCATCGATCATATCTCATGATGTGATGCCTTAATACATGATTAACATTAAGAAAATAATTGGTTCAATCTATAGAAAATATACACATTTTAGTTTAAATACTAAATATTAAATTAGAATTAATTAATTTATACATAATTAAATTAAATACTAAATTATAAATAATTAATTTATATTGATTAATTAAATTACCACAATTGTTGGTGTGGTGTGATTCAAACAAAATCAAATGTATGTAGCAAAAAATATTATTAAAATGTCCTATGCATTTCAATCTTGTAAAGAGACACAATAAAGACTATGCATTTTTTCACCTTATTTTTATGATTTGAAAAAAAATCAATTTTTTGGTCCCTAAAGGTAAAAATATTTTTATTTTTTGATAAATTACATTTTCACTATTAACGTTTGATTAAATTACCAAATAGACTCAAAAATTTGTGAAAATTACAATCAATACTTTTAACTATGAAAAAACAAATAACTCTAAAACGTTTCGATCAATTATCATAAATAATTTGATTTAAAATCATTCATTTTTATTCATATTATACTATATTATCTTATTTTAAGGCGATAATATATTAAAAATTTGATCGTTAAATCAGTTAATTAATAATAAAAAAATAAAATAAAAAACATTTATCAATTGTAGCAGAAAACTGGACTAAAAGATGAATGTTTTGCTTAATCCAATTTAATTTATTATAATTTAACCCGGAAAGTATAGGCCTGAATTGAGTCGTGGAAAATGAAGGCATCCCCAACTTGACAAACTTGTTCAGATATTTCTGTTTAATCCAATTTCCATCACCACTCACATACTCACTCCAACAATGGCTGCAGTTCAGTGCTATCTCTCAGTCACCTCCTCTGCCATTCCCAGCTCGCAGGACTCTTCATCTTCACCCCCACCACCTCCAGTCTCAAGGCTACCCACCAAGATCATATTGCCCGACAAGAAGCCTTTGAAATGGTCTACTGGGGTGGCCCCAGGCGATTATGGGGGCCCACCCACCAGTACCAAGCTCAGGAAATACTGGGGCGGAGATAAGGACCCTCTTGCCTCTGATGACTACTTGTGGAATAAAGATTTCATGGATCGCATGAAAAAGTATATTCAAGACCCTGAGGATGCCAATTCCTCCCACTCTGCATCTCCTAAGGTTTCATTTCTTTATTTGCTGATAATGTTTAGGGTTTCTGGGGTCGAATGGTGGATTTTTAGGGTTGAAAGTGTTTGATTTGGGAATTGTATTATTCATTCTCTATTTTGTATAGCTGATTGTTGAGAGTTTACAATAATAAAAGATAAAAGTAGCAACCAATGCTTTAGATTATCTGTTTCTTTGATGTGTCAGATAAATCAATTATTGATGATGTTTTGACTCTTTTATTTTTTTGTTAATAGGAGAAACCTTCTGGGTTTCTTAGCTTGAATAGAGTGATGAGCTTGGACAAGTATGTAAAATTGTTGTTTTCAATTCTATTTTGTTTCAACCCCTTTTCTCCATATAACAATTTTGTGCTTTAACTATGCAGTTTGGAAGTTGACTTGAGTAAAGAACTTACAGCACCTTCAAGATCAGTGGTCGAACAGAAAGTTGAGGAGAAAGTATAATTTAGACTCTAACGTCCTCTTTGCTTATATATTGCGTAGTCTTGTGCGTTCTCCTTGCATACTCATTGCAGTAAAATGATGTTTAGACTGGTACAGCTCCTGGTAGAAAATGGAGACCAGCCCCAACACGTCGTGAGCTAGACAAGTGGGATCGAGCTACCAAGGCAGCAACTGGAGGCAGTGTATGTTATCTTGTTCTTATAGATTACAGTATATTGTGTATTTAAATGCATAAAAGTCCTATACTCTGAATATATTTTTATTTTATTTTTCTGTTATTTTCCTAAAGGATGTGATTTTTCGGGAATCAAGACGTCCCAGAGGGGATCCTGAAGTTTTGGCTGCTGAATCAAGGGAACAGTACTATAAGGTACCATTGATAATGAATGATATTCTTCTATATCCTCGTATATCCAGTTGGGAATTATCAAATTTCACCTTTTGAATTGTCTACTTCCTTAGTTGAAGAATAAACTGCAAGTGCTTACGCTGGGAATCGGTGGTGTTGGGTTGCTTTCAGCCTATTTTTCATACTCTCCGGAAATTGCAGTGAGGTACTTAACGTTACTGCATTTGTGCTTTTCGCAAACTCATCTATGATTTGTAAATGTGCAAGTTTCCATTTTCTAGACGTCTACATTTGAATATACTGAATAAGCGGTGTTGCCTTTGCATCTAGGCATTGTTATATGAACAGTACATCTTTTTATTTTGAATAAGGTTGTGTTGGATGAAGTATGAGCCTGAATACTGGTGTATAATATCATAAAAAAAAAATGGTATTCCCCTCTAATCTACTGTTTTTGACTAACTAGTAATGTTACCATTTAATTCATTTAGCTATGGCGCTGGTTTGGTTGGTGCTTTGGTATACATGCGAATGCTTGGGAACACAGTTGATTCCATAGCTGATGGAGCAAGAGGACTTCTCAAGTATGTTTTCCTTCCTCATTTTCTTTAGCATTCGGAAATATTGAGAAGATGGCCTAATATGTAAAAATGTTAAGTTGGTTCTGTAGTTTCTTCTACATTTTGCTGCTTCCATTCATTGTTTTTGTTTTATTCATTTATTTTGCTTGAGATTTAGCAAAATATACATCCTTAATCAAAATGAAAGGGTAGTTTCAATTTAAAAATAATTTGACGGCGAAAATCCAGCAAGTAGCGTGTTTCTCTACTGAACACAAAATGATCCTATAGCCGCCCTACATAGTGGATAATAATGACAATTTATTTTTGTTGTTGTTTCTATATCTATCTACGGCCATATGGTCTTTGAATAATGATTCAATGTAGAATTTCAGAGGGCACACTTTGTGTGTCTGCTTCCCAATTTTGAAGAACTATGTCGTACAGATACAAGGATTATCTAACATATTAGTTCTAGGGCATGATTGCAAAGTGTGTTTACACCTATTCGGTGGATTATAATGAACTCTAGACAGGGCATTTCAGATTCATGAAATGTACCATTAGTGCATGTTTTAGTAAAAGTAATAGGCTCAATCAGCAGGTGACATTCCAAACACATGTAATCTCTTGCATGTCATGTGGTTGTCAATGCCACATGGTATGTTATTTGTATTATAATTCATACACCTGTACAAATATTTGTTATATAATTACTCCTCTTTATTGTATGCTATCTTTTCGACTTTGGCATCTATTTTAACGAGTCGATACTATAATGAGTTCTGCAAAAGAGTACTTCACAGCATAAGCCTGAAACTCGTTTATCTGCATTTTGTTCATCTTTATCCTTGTAGTTGAAACACTTAGTGCTATATGCCTTATTAAGTGGGACTTAATACAACTCAATTTTGAATCTTTAATAGTGATTGAAAGAAATAGCATCATAACAGAGCAGGTTATATACACCAACGACAATTTCCAAACTACTTTTTTCATTGAAAGCAAAAATGTTGAGTGTCTAGACTTCATAGTAGTGAATGTGAGTTTCTAATGATTTTTATGTTGATTAATTGAATAAAGAGTTTCCTTTTATCTGCTGAAAATATAATTCTACACAAACTTTATGATTCTTGAAATCAGGTATTCAGTGAGACATCCCTCCACTCCACCTGTTTCATGTTTCATTGTAGACAAGCATAGCACAATTGTAATTTGCAGAATCTTGCAATTTGTCAATAAAATCAGCACAAAAGAAAGATAGTAACAAAACCTGAAGTTTAGACTGTGAGACATAATATCCATTGAACATTCAATAATAGACGTATCATAAAAACCATGATTCTTCTGCAAATTGTGTTATTTGCATCACTCCAAAACATATGGAAAAAAGTTATATACTGATTAAACTTTATTTTGTGTGGTCTTCTAAATCTATAAGGCGAAGATGAGTAGTCTACAGTCCCTTTAATTGGGTCCTCACGACTTTTGATTTGCAGGGGAGCAGTTGGGCAGCCAAGGCTATTAGTTCCCTTTGTCTTGGTGATGCTCTACAATCGATGGAACCAGTAAGCCCTTTTACAATGCACAAATTTGACGTTTTTTTTCTTCAAAACATGATTCAAGAATCAATACCATATCATGAATGTAATATCGTCTAACTCAATCCACAGGATTTTAGTACCAGATTATGGATTCATGCACCTCGATTTGATTCCAATGCTCGTTGGTTTCTTCACATACAAGATTGCCACTTTCATGCAAGTTATCGAGGATGCTGTGAATGTAGCCACCCGAAAAACCCAAGCATAATTCAACCTACCTATTGATGGTAATGAAGCGATACTAAATATTTGTATGTACACGTGATTATTGAGCTTCAAATGAAATCTCATATTTACAATCTCATTTTCTTTTGTCTCTGCTTTACAGCGGTATTTCCTCTTGTAATTTATTTTTTATTTTTTAATTGATGATATCATCATAGTACATGTGATGTGCATGTGTGATATGAAACACAAGATGAAATATTATATTACCATAGAGTATATGGATCGAATTAGGGCAATCTTTTTGCATATGAACTTGTTAAATTGCTGGGAACTGTTAAAACGATCTCTCTCGTCGTTGTAGATCATTAGATGCTATACATATACGTAGCTAAGGGTATATATATATATTATCTATTATCTATTACTTATATAAAAAGATGTTTCTTATAAAATATGGATTACTAAATATATCTCTATTAAAGATTATTATTTAAGGTTATAATAGTAATTTAGGATTTTCATATTTAAATAATTTTATATTAGAATCCTAGTTAATTTAAAATTTTGTAGAATCTCATTATAATAAGAACTCTAATATAAAAGTGTTATATATAAGATACTTGTATCATTTCTTTCTATAATTTGAATTGATCTCCACGTGTAACTTACGTGATCTAAAACTCGTATATATATATATATATAATGCAAGACTTGTTAATTTAAATACTCAATTAATAATATTGCGTAAACCTCGACTTAATTGCTTATAAAAAATAGTGTTTATGTCCTAATAAATTTTGTAAATATCAATTAATTATTACTTAACTAGTATATATATAAATATGTAACAATAGATAATAGATCTAATATATCTCTTTGTGAAATCTTATTAGCATTCAATATAAATGCGCAGTCCCTTTTCATTTATTAGCACAATTTTGATTGCCTATTATACATTATGTTACAACAATGTTCGAACTATTAACAGAAAACTCCTTTGCGTTGAGCATGATCATATAAAATTTATATAAATTCATATATTGCAAATGTGCAATAAACTTTACAATAATGTATTGAAAACAAAAATATGAATACGAGCTCAAGTTTGAGAGATGAAACCAAAATAAAAATGACAAAGAAATGTAGCAAAAACCTATTTATTCTCATATAGATATGTATTTGAGCAACACCATTAAAAAAATAAAACAAAGCAATAAGACAGAGGTTAAATAACCCACAAAAATCTATTTGCGATCATTTTTCTCCTCACCCATTTCAGTGGCTGTTGAAGTTACTGAGGTAAAAGAGGAAAACACCAAATACTAAAATCAAAAGCTTATTTATTTATTTATAATACCAATAGTAGAAACACCGGAGATTTTATTTCTTCAAGCATTTGGCACATGAAATGCATAAATTATTCTTGCACTGCAAATTTTTTTTTTCCAGAATTCTCATGTCCTGTAATAACTTAGCAAGGCAATAAGGGCTTAACCAGTGTTCTGTAACCCAGCTGCAATACCCTTCATGGTCAGAATAATGGTGTCTTCCAACCCCGGCGCATACTCGCTCGTAGGGTTAAGCTTCACCAGTTCATCGGCCGGTTTGCTCGTATCCATTTCCATGATCTCCTTGGACAGATGTGGGCCCACATTCACGCTGTAAGTAGGGTCACGAATCCGCTTCAATGTATAGATTTGACACACGTTGAGAACCGTTATGTATGGATCACGTAGCCTCAGCCTCTGCCTCAAATAAGGGTCCCCTTCGAGCAGTTCCTTGTGCCCAGCAACCTAAGACACAGACAAAAGTAAATGCCTGGAAACCGAGTTTATTAAAATCATAGCAATAACAATCAAGAATTACCTTAAGGATGAGGTTCTGAGTTGCTTCGTAGCTGTTACGTAACTGCTTGCCAAACGGCCATAAATCCTCGGAGACTAAAAGCTTGTCGTACAAAGCAGCGATTTCAGGGTCTCCCTTGGCTAGAACCATTTCAATCAAGTCGATTGTGACTCGAAAGAAAGGCCATCCATTGTACATCTCTTTGAGCATTTGCAGGTTTCTTGCGTCCTTATCAATAACATGCTTCATTGCAGATCCAAAACCAAGCCAAACTGGAAGATGAAATCTTGTTTGTGTCCATGCAAATATCCATGGGATTGCTCGGAGTGATTCTATGCCACCGCTCGGTTTTCTTTTAGACGGCCGGCTCCCAATGTTCATTCTTCCGTACTCCAATTCAGGTGTCGCCTGAAAACAGACCAATTCAAGTTCGTAAAAAGCACATTCGATCCTCAATAAGCCCTAAAATGCAAGAAAAAATAATACTTACGAGGCGGAAGTATTCAACGAATCGAGGCTCTTGGAGAACGATAGAGCGATATTCTTTTGTGGCGACAACGGCCATCTCGTCCATAAGCGCACGCCATTCGGGCTTCGGTGCTTTAGGAGGGTGCATGCCATGCTCAAGCGTGGCTGCAGTAAATCGTTGGAGCGTTCTAAAGCACAAATGCTCCTCACCGAAGGACTGTTCGATGACTTCTCCTTGAACTGTGACACGGAGTGAGCCGTGAATGGTGTCCGGTGGCTGAGACAATATAGCCAGATGTGTGGGGCCGCCTCCTCGGCCAACCGTCCCACCTCGGCCATGAAACATTGTAAGCTTTACTCCGAATTCTTTTGCCACCTTTACGAGCTCTTCTTGAGCCTTATACAACTGCCATGCCGCAGAAAGCCGACCGGCATCCTTACCCGAGTCCGAGTATCCGATCATGACTTCTTGTTTTCCGTTGATTCTGTTACGATACCAATCGATAGAAAAGAGACGAGCGACAGCAGCAGGGGCCGCCTCGAGATCGGCGAGCTTTTCGAACAATGGAACTACTCGCAGAGGGGTTTTGACATGGCACTCTCGTTGCAGAAGCTCCACAGCAAGCACATCAGACGGGGCCGTTGCCATTGAAATTATGTAGGCGCCAAAATTGTCTGATGGGAGTTCGGAAATAACGTGAAATGTGTCCAAAACATCAGTGATTTCCTCGGTTTTTGGAAGATCAGGCCCAAAGAGTGGACGTTTGCCTCTAAGTTCGGATAAAAGCCACTCTTGTCTTTGTTCCTCGGGCCATTCTTTGTAGGACCCGATTTCTAGGTGCCTGGTAATAGCGTCTAGGACATCGGTGTGCCTATCGGACTCTTGACGGATATCTAGTCTCACAAGTGAGAGCCCGAATGTGGAAACTTGTCTTAGAAAATCAAGAAGGCTGCCATCAGCAATTGGTCGATCACCACACGAACAAAGCGATCTATAACACAGCTCAAGAGGCTCCAGAAACTGAATGGAAATCATAAATCATCATCTATTAGTAAATTGTTTAAGATAAAAACCAGACTTAAATACCATTGCCTGATAATCAAGTACTATTGTTCTCATAACTTTTCATATGAACAGTCACGCACAACATAGTATGTAATAATGGTATTTATAGCATGATTACATGGATACATATATAGACTCAAAAGAATACTATAGACATTACTTGAAGAATTAAAAATAAATTGACCATAAAAGAGATGGTTTAATTAAGAGCAGACCTCCTCGACATTGGTGAAAGTTAACTCCTCAGGAATATCAGACATTCCATTTGCAAGCATCTGACGAGCACGTTCACGAGTATGATAAAGCTTGTCCCTCACGTCTCCAAGAATTACACGATAAGGCTCATTTGGAGGAACTTGCTTCCAAAATTCTGGGAGGAAAAAAATTAACATAACAAAATGAATCAGTAACATGAAACATTCGACTTTCTGTTAAGCATACAAAATATCATTTTGGTACTTAATTATTTAGGAACATTTTGCAGAAAAAGACGAGAAGAGCAATTACACATTTTGCAGAAACTAACATACCTATGTAATGTTTAGCATCCCTTTTGGAGGACCTGTGAAGTTCTTGTGCACGCTCGCGAAGTTCATCGCTGCAGCGCCACATTGAAAGCTGTCAGATAATATCATCTCGTCAGAATTTTAAGGATTGATATAAAGTTAAGCAGGTAAAATTTCAGAAAAAACAATACAATTTCATACCTCAAACATGAGATCCTCTATCTGTGAGAAGTACATATTAGCAGCCATCATTCTTGCCAATAAGCATACATCTCTTGTGACTTCAGGAGTCACCCTAGGATTGCCTAGAATCATTCACAAAAATCTTAGCTGCAACTCGTAAGATTTCGAAAGTTGAATGCAACTATTTTTTACATACTTACCACTCATAAAGCTTTCTATCAAAGATAAGTTACCAAGATATTGTGAATAAAATATCCTCATTAATAAAAATTGAGAAAACAAGAAGTCCCTAAATTAAAACCAAATAATTGGAATTCAATAACATCATGCACACAAATTCAGAGAAGTATCTGGTTCAATTTTTTTCATAAGAAATCGGAGTTCCAATTTTTATATATGAAGTCTCAATACCAAAACTCGTGAATTTTTATGCAACATAGCGAAAAGAAAGTAAAACACCATAAAGATACTAAGTTCTAACGCATAGCATACCTGATAAATCCCAATCAAATATTTAGAAAAGGAATTTTAGCTATCATTATCCATTCTCAGCATCTGGAAAAATTACTAACACACTCTTTTGCTACTAAACTTTTTTAGGAAATAAAAAATAGTTTCAACACATTCTCTAAAAAAAAGTTTCAATGGATAATACCGTCACGATCACCACCCATCCAGGAAGAAAACTGAATAAGAGGGGCATTGTAAGGAACACGCTCATTTATTCCAATGTTCTTCAAAGCGGTGTCAACTCGACGTAAGAATTTAGGCACTCCCTTCCATATGGTCTCATGAAAGTAACTCATTCCAGCTCTCATCTCATCTTGAGGAGTTGGGGGATTTCTCCTGATTTCATCTGTACGAAATGCAGCTTGTATCTGAACAAACCACGTATCATACTTAATAGATAATTAAATATACCTCAATAAACTAGCAGAAAACTTGCTAGGGATTATTTTAACGTCCCAATTCCGTTATGATGCCTCAGGGCTCAAGAAAATTACGATTCATGAATGAGACAAAACATGATTATATCTTAACATTCAGCTTTCTAAGAATGTCATGAGACAGTTCAGTTAATCGTCCTCCAAGTGGGGTCTGGTTGATTCTAATCGCCAAACAAACTGTAGCATAAAATGGTATTTAGACCATAAATTGGCATACCTCTCTTTGTAAAGCCTCATCAAGCTCCTGCTTATCGTCAGGGGTGATATCCTTCGCATTTAGCTGAGTCAAACAGTCACGAATTCTGGGATAGACCAAATGGAAGATGTGAATACTCTTCCCACTTATCAAATAATTTTTTATTTAATGAATTAGAGGATGAATTAAATCATTTGTCATTGAAGAACAACCAATGAGGAACTTAGATAAAAAGACACAAACAAACAGCATTTGCATCGATATTGTCGTAAGATAGTATCACAAACCTTGCATGTTTTTGAAGTAAAGATCTACGAACAGACTGAGTAGGATGAGCTGTAAGAACTAAGTCCACAGTTTGATTCTTCAAAGCATCGAAAACTTCTTCAGGGGACTTGTTCAATTGTCCCACCAGCCTCTTTAGGGTCTCTTCAATGTCCGATTCAGTGGTTGCAGAAGCCTCATCAGAAAAGTCGTGCTTCTTTAACTTAATCCTGCGTCTGTATGCAATCTGAACTTCTTCTGCGAGATTGGCTAAGGTAAGCATATTGGAAAATGATTTTGCAATAACGATGGAGTCCCCAGCATCCAAACTAGTGAGAACTCTCCCAAGCTCTTCCAGTTTCTGTGGATCACGTTTCCCCTCATACTCTGCACATATCTCGTAACACTCTTGAACCTAGTCCACATGTAACACGAAATATAAGACCAATATTGCAACCTTTGCAATTACTAACAGGACTTTCATATCAAAGCCTCCTATACTATATTGGAATAAACTTAAGGTGGAATGAAACAAATGAGCTCCCGGAATGTGGAGGCATATACTACTAAAAGGGAAAACAATTACTCAACAATTTCAACTCAAAGCTCCAATTCCAACATCATATACAAGACATGTTCTAAAGAAATTTAACAGGAAATTCCAATAATAAAGCTTATTTCTCATTCACCAAAATCTTTATATAAGAAAATTCCATAATTCCAAATGCATTCCAATAAAGAACTTAATTGAGAGCAAGGAGAATGCAGAAAAAAACAATATTTAGCCTCATCCACAAATCTAGCACAAAACCCATAATCAGGAACAAAATGAACTACTTATTACCGTTTCTCTGATTTCTTCCCCATGCAAATCTTGTAGAATATCAAGAAAACGATCCAAGAGCAGAGCATCATACTCCACCAGCTTATCATCCTCAGAAACTTTCCCAGGCGCCAACAGCCTTAACTGGGCATCAATAGACGCCATTTTCTCTATCTTCCTACTCATTTCTTTCTCTCCCTATATATAGCCTCTGAATAAACTAACAGGTGCCCTTTCTTCCCTTCTTTCACCTATATTCAAGGCTGAACCTAAAAGGAAAAACTAAAGGGACACGAGATTTTTGGGAGGGTTAACTCAGACAATTCACGGATTAAATTGAGGGTGTAAAAGTAGAGAAATCTGAAGAAAAGAGTATATGAATCACGAGAGAGAGAGATAGAGAGAGAAGGGATGGTTGAGGTGGAAGCAGAGATAATGGTGTAGTTGGTTGCAGTTTTATAGACAAAATTTCTTGAAAGCTCAGTTAAAATGTTTGTGTTTTGTTTTACGTTTTTCATCAGGTTTTAACCTTTACAAGGAAAACAGCTATGTTCAGATTCTCTTCAACATTTGTGGAGTTGAGATGGAAGATTTATCAGCCCAACACGAATATGCTCTCCAACCGACTCTTCAGATTCTTTTTTAGTTTCCAAGCCCCCCAAATTAAGGAGAAATATGTGTAATTGACTAATTTCTTCAAGATTTCCACTGTATGACTTTTTTTCCGTCTAATTTGAAGTTTTTAAGGTTTAAAGTCTTCTCATTAAGAGAAAAGATTTAAGTATTTAGTATTTTCTTCGGTTAGGAAGTCTTTTATTGCATCTCATCATGAGATTTTCGATTCCTTCGTTATGTTTTATACTTTTACTATTATAAATTATACACAATAATATTTTAGATATCTTTTGTTATTTATAATTATTTATATTGATAAATGATTTATAATTCATCGTTTATGATAGGCAACAAACATGAATACAAATAAAATCAAAACATTAAAAAAAAAACAAATGTAAAAAATAAATTGAAGTTGCTTTTCGTAGTGTTCTATTTAACTTTTTAAAAAATTCTTTACAAATTTTAGCTAAAATTCAGAAAAATTCTTCGAACACTACACTAATTGAACTACACAATTATTTCTACACATCAAGCGTACGAATCCTAAATCCCTATAATTGGGTCGACCCGACCTAAAAGTGTATTTCACGTGTTCCACGTGCCCACACGTGTCCAAACTCTAACTCAAACTCTAGTTCTTCAGTTACATTAACATAACCTCTTAGTTTAAGAAACTTAACATTTTAATTCTGTCCTCATAACTTTTTACTTATATGCACATAATATTTTACAGTGTATGTAGTGAAAAAAAATATAAGTTATTCATTGAAAAACTTATGAAATATGTACATAAACGTTATACTATTACAACATAAAGGTTATATTATTACAATATAAATGTTTCGACTATATAACATGAGTTTTTATAGTGAAAAAAATATTATTTATACACTGAAAAGGTTGTGAAATCTGTACATGAAGGTTATACTATTACAATATAAAAGTTATATTATTACAATATAAAAGTTATTATATAAATAAATTTTTAAAAAAAAATGGACGTGGATCCGGGTTAAACCGGATCAGATCCAATCCGTGCGCCCAATTATATGAATCATGACTCATGCACTTAATACACACAAACACTATTCATTGAACTAACATGATTTGGATATACATTGTCTTTTCTCATTTAATTTAATTAATGAAATATATCATCTTTCCATTATTTTTTAGGATTAATTGCGTTAATTCCATTTTTTGTGATTTGAAAAGTCTGCGTCGCTCCCTCTTGTGTTATCAAAATGATAAAATTTATGTTCTTAAAATGATAAAATTTATATCTCCGATAACAATAACAAAACAGTCCAAGTTTTTAAACCATAAATAACATTGTAAATTTTTTAGTGTGTCCTGTTATGTCCTTAACCTTATAAAGGATTTTACACAACAAACATTTACATTGGATAGAGAGAAAAATTAGGGTTCTTTGAGAATTTTTCTTTGCAATTTTCAAGATAATTAAGTAAATATTGAGAGATTGTGCTGAAATTAATTGGTGTGGGGTTTGAGGAGGTCGTGAAGTTAGAATTTTCCTAAGTTTGGTTGTCATTTAAGTTATGTTTGACTCTCTCAGTATAATTTAGGATTAGTTGTGAATATTTTGGGCGTGTTTGTTTGTGTTTTTAGTTTAGTATGGTTTAGTTTTCATATATATATATATATATATACATATATATATATATATATATATATATATATATTTGCATGTTTATTGGTGTTCATTTCACATTTTGAGTTTGAATTTAGAGTTTCCCCCTATTTTCTTATTTTTATGAAGACCTAACCTCTCAAATCAACCCTAAGTTAGTGTTTCTTTCCTTGTGCATGTTTTTTGGTATTTCTTGTTTATTTTGGGTTTCATTTAGGCCTTTCCCCTAATTTTTAATTTTACGAAATTTGATAATTTCTCAAATCAATCCTAATTTAGGGGTTTCTTTCTCTGTGCTTGTTTATTGCATAGTTTTAGTTTTTCCCTAATTTTTTATTTCTACGAACCTAATTGCGTGTTGAGTACTCGTAATTTCTGTGAACCCAAATTTATAAAATAAACCTGAATTACTGTGAATACTAATTTCTATTGCAATTGAATTGTGGTTAGGGTATGTGGTCTTGAAGTTAGGGTTTTTTTATTATTTAGAGTTTAGGATCCCAAGTGAATATTCTGTTGTATTATTAAAATTCTTTAATATAACTATTATATACCAATGTATTAGTGCTTAAAAAGTTAGTGTAACTGTATATTAACGTAAAGTAATATTTTTGTAACGTAGTGTAACTTTGTAAATTGATTTTTTTAATATATAGTAATGTAAAGTTGTTGGATATTGGTTTTGAAAAATTGATGTTGACTAATCTTTGATCAAATTTTTTTATGGTGTTTTGTTTGTTGGAAACGAAAATAAGTTGTAAATTTGAAATCTAGGTTTCGAGTAGATAAATTTAGAGTATTTATTTTTTTAAATCCAATTTCGAATGAATGAGAAATTAATGCTTGAAGTTGGCAATTTAAATTGAAAAATGTGTGGAAGTTTGAAGAAGCGTGAATTTGTGAAAATGTATGAGTTTGAATTGAATTAATGCAATCCAATTTAAAAGGATGCAATTAATTTGAAACATTGTGAGACGCCTTATTTCATTCTAAAAAGTATCTAATTGTCGAAATATTTCAATTCAAACAAAAATGTATCTAATTATGAAAAGACATCATTTCAAATTAAAAAATGTCTATTATGGAAAGACACCATACCTCTTCTATTTCTATAAATAGGCCTCACATTCAATCATTTCATTCACTCTACTACAACTTGCATTATTAGCATTCTAGCAAGAGTATGACTGCTGTACACTTGGTGTACATACAATTCGGGTCGACCCGAATCTGCACACTTTTAAATTTTTTTTTGTTTTTTGTTTTTTAGCTTCAAAGTCAAAACCTTTATGTACAAAGTTGGTGACCTTTATATATAAATTCTGTGACCTTTATGTATAAATTCTATGACCTTTATGTTAAATAACTTAGAAAAAAATGAAGAATTTCAGCAAAATTTGTATATAGATACCTTTATGTTATATTCATATGACCCTTATGTATGTTTATGTGACCTTTATGTATAAATATTCATACTTTTATATACATTTATATATTACATAAATGTATGAATATTTGTACATAAAAGTCATATGAATATATATAAAGGTCACATGAGTATTACATAAAGGTATCTATGTACAAATTTTGCTGAAATTCTTTTTTTTTTCTAAGTTACAATGCATAAAGGTCACAACATTTATACATAAAGGTCACACCATTTGTACATAAAGGTCATCAAATTTGTACATAAAGGTCAAGACATAAAATTTATTAAAAAAAATAAAAAATTCGTTGGATCCGAATTGGATCGTCCCGGATTGCACGGATCTTAGATCCGTGCACCAGGTGCACAGGAGAATTTGTCTTCTAGCAATTGTAGTCTCTCATCATCTTGTCTAAGAAAGTTCCAAATATCGTTTTCGTTCGGCGAAAAACTTTTGGAGTCGTTGTGCTGTGATCTTTAAGTTAGTAAGTCATTGTATCTTGGGGACGTTTGCCCTAGACCGTAAAGCACCGAATACGAGGCAATTTCATCTTACGGAGAAAGAGTCTAAATCTTGCCTCGACTTTCCCATTTGTTATTTTTAATCATCTTCAAGTACATCATATAAATTCCAACAACGTAAGATGAAATTTCAGTGTACTTTGAAGATGGCTAGCTTTGTTCTTGCAGCACTAGGTTATGTTGAAAGATCGACGAAGTTTGACGGTACTTAATTTAAGCAATGACAACAAAAGATGTTGTTCTACCTAACATCCTTGAATTTGGTTCGTTTCTTGAAATAAGATGCACCAAATGTGGGGAAAGATAAGACCGAAGATGTCGGATCAAAGAAATTCAGAGAGGGTAAGTTTTTTGATATCCCTATTCTTTTGTTGTTTCATTTGAAATAGATGATTTTATTTTGGGTCCAACTACATTTATTTTCTTTTGGACTTAAAATATATATTATTTAGTCTTACATAATTAAGTTTGATGTGGGTTCTTATGAAATCGTGGTTAAACCCAAAATCAAAAGTGTGGGGGTGACTAGCAATGTGTTGAGTGTATTAGAGGAAAACATACCAAATAAAAGAAATTAAGTGCCCAAAAAACTATGATGTCTTAAAGTTGATATGTACGGATATTTGTGGGTTATGACTTCTTGGAATGATCAACAATATTTCTTATCATTTATAGATGATTATTCATGATATGGGTATCTACATTTGATTCCTGAAAAATTGGAGGCACTGAATATGTTCAAAATATTTAAAGTTGAGGTTGAAAATCAACTGAACAAAATGATTAAATGCGTCAGATTTAACTGTGGGAGTGAATACTACGGTAGAAATGACAGTTCAGAAAAACAACGGTCAAGGTCTTTTATTATCTTGTTCGCCCTTTCTCTTTATCTTGTAAACTCTTTTTTTTTATATCATTGTATCATTTATTTAAAAAGGGGCTTTTGCTATTTTCCTAAAAGAATGTGAAATAGTCCCAATACGCCATGTCGGGAATGTGTAGCATGAATGGCATAGTTGAGTGACGAAACAAGATTTTAAAGAATATGGTGAAGAGTATGATTAGTCATTCCTCTTTATTGAAAAAAAAATCTAAGGCTTTTAAGTTATATGATCCCAGTAGAAGGTCAATTTTTTAGACAAAAAATACAGTGTTCTTTAAAGATATTGAGTTTGTGGGGAGATATAAGGTTAGATATATTATCTTTGAGCAGGAGTCGATTTCGACACCTACTACTGCTTATGATAATGTTTAGGTACACTTTCCTATCAATGAAGAAAACATAGATTTGGAACCTCAACGGAATAATATAAAAAATCTTCTCAATCAATTTGATGAAATAATTCAAGAACAACCTCAACATTATAGAATTAAGAAGATCTATTAATGGAAGAGAAAAACTATTTCGGATGATTATATTATTTTTTCCAAGAAAATGAGGACATTGAGGAATTAATGGAAGATGATCCTATTAATGTTCATCAGGCCATGAAGGGTCTAAATGTTCAAAAGTGGATTGATCGAAAAGTATAAGTCAATAAAAGACAATCAAGTTTGAGATCTTGTTTTATTATTAGAAGGTTCGAAATCCATTGGTTGCAAATGGATTTTTAAAACCAAAGTGATTCAAATGGTAATGTGGAAAGATATAAAGCACGTCTTGAATTTAAAGAGACATTCTCTCCAATTTCTATAAAATACTCTTTAAAATAATAATGACACTAGTTGCAAATTATGATCTTGAGTTACATTAATTACATGGATGTAAAGATCGTGTTTCTCAATAATGACATTGTTGAGACAATATATATATAGTGCAACCTGAAAACTTTATGTTTAGAGACATAAAAAGTATGGTTTGTAAATTAAAGAAAATCATCTATGGACTCAACCTGTAATACCCAATTTTGTTTTAAATTTTCATTATATGTTATCTAGTTTAATATGCCATGGTGACACCTCATTACCTTAACCATCCTAGATTGATGACACCAAACTCATTCTCTCTCCTGGGTGGATGCATTTCATATTCTTGTTGAAGGGTAGTATTGAGGAAAAAGTGGAAAAAGAAAACAAGTATAAATTCTCTCTCCTCTCCCATTCCTTCTCTCTCAAAACACCACCATCACCACTGCTACTGTCGTCGCCGCTGCTGCCATTATTTTTTGGCAAGTACTCCAATTAAAGTATAGTACTCACCAAGCTCGTCATGGATTCAAGCACAAAACTTCAAGCCACCGCTGCCTCCACCACGTACAGCCGCGGGAAGGGACGACAACCCTTTTTTCTCTCTTTCTCTCTTCCACCTTCTCATCACTACTGGTTCACCACCGTTGTGGGTTGCGCTGGTGAGTGTAGCATGCGTTGAAGCCGCCACGAGCTACGGCGAGTGTGTGCACATGTATGTTATTGTAGTATGGGAGAAAAACCGAGACTGAAGGCCTCAAGTGTGTTGGTGGCCAGTGCAGTTGTGGAGCTGGTAGGATGTGTTGGGCACTGCCGTGAGCAGCGGTGTCGGTCGTGCTTCGGGGGTTGTATGTGTTGTGTTGTGTGTTCGATTGTAGGATAGTCGTCGATGACTGGGAGTCACCGGTAGTGGTGAATCGATAGTAGAAGCGAGGGTGGCGATGGCTGGGAAGGGGTTTATGGTAGGGAGTTTCTTTTTTAAATTTGATGTATTGAAGGACTAACATACAAACCCTAAAAATTTGATGAATTTAGTGTTTAGTCCTTAGCATTTATTGATTTGTAGTTTACTCCCTTAACATTGTAAAACATGAATAAAGATCCCTAAATTTTGGACAATAACAAAAATGAACCCCAGAACATATTGAAGTTACCGAATATACCCTAAAATTTACTGAAATTACACTTTGTACTCTAAAGTTGTTGAATTTGTAGATCTTACCCTATATTTAAACAGAATTGCAAAATAGACCTCAAACTCTAATTGAATGACAAAATGAACCTAAATTGGTTATATTGAAGTATTTAAACCCTTTAATCTCTCGACTAGGGTATGAAACCCTAGATCCTTATCGAAACAACCAAGAAAATCCTAATTTTTTTATCTATTTTAGGTTGAATGTTACAACCCTTTCTTATTACATCGATACATAGTTTTTTTAACCTCTCTTAGACTGTCCATTAACAGAAAGAATTCTAAATTTAGAATGTACTTTTCTTTACGAGTAGTTTGATTAGATTATAAGACGAACTCTTATGCTTTGTTGGTTATACATAAGGGGACTAATATAAATCTACTTAATACCTAGAAGTTTTTCGAACGCCGTACAAAAGATGGGGGTAATTGCTTATATCGGTATTTATATTTCTTTCGAGGTATTTAAAATATGAAATCTTATACTGAATGAAATGAAGTCCATGTACATGTTATACGAATAAGGTGTTATGAGCTAAGATGTTATGATATGATGAATGAGATGACTGAATGTTTATTTTATGCAAGATGAATGTGAAAATATGTGATTTATTTGAAATATATCTACGGTGGCTAAGGACCGTATCTATGGCGGCTAAGAACCGTAAATAAAGTGATATGATTGAATGATATTATTATGAATATTTATGATTTCACTATCTTACTTATAGATTGACCCCATTGGTGTTTCACACACTCACCCCTTTATGTGTTTTCTTTTATAGATCCAAGATGTGACAAGAGAAGATGAAGAGAGATGTCCTATCTTTTGTTGTAAATAAATATGTTTTACCAATGCTTTTGATATTCTAGTTTGAAATTCGTATAGCTTAAGCCTGTGGGGGCAGTATACTGATGTTATTTTCGATTTTTTGATCAACTTTAAACGTGTTATTTAAATTGAGCTTATTATAAGTTGCTAGATGCCTATAGTGAAAATTTAATATTTCATTTCATTTCATTTCAAAAATGGTACATGACAGTTTTAGTATCAGAGCCGGCTTTACCCTTTTGTAGGGCCTTGTTCATTTTAAAATTTTATAAAATTTAAATTTTTTAAAACCAAGCCATATATTTTAAAATGAATTAGATAAGCATTTTTCTTCCATCCCTCTCCAATAGGTATGAAAAGGTGGCTATAATTGTTGATAGTCATAATGTGAAAATTATATGTTTTGGTGCAATGTTATGTTTGAATATTATTGATGTGTATATATATTTTGAGATTTACTTACGTGGGTTGTTTAGCGGTGGTTTCTTGGTAAAGCTTATGTAGAATAATGTGTGACAGATGACCATGAATAAGTTACTGCTAGGAAGTCTATTCACCTAGTAGGATTAGACATTATTTCTTTAGCAGTCGCGTTCCTTGGGCGAGCACATCGTTCGATTGCTACATTCTTGGAGGAGTGTAGAAGGTGATAAAGGAAGGATCGGTAATATCGAAGCTTGTCACCACTTGATAGAGACTCTGCCTGATGAGTGAATAGTAAGAGCACATCGTGTTTATTGCGATGAAATGGTTTATTCAGCTGAAGATAATTCTCCCATTATTAATTTTGGGAGAATTGCTGGACAGTTGTTAGATGTCTGGGGTCGTAATGAGTATCCATCTACTCTTGAGCTGAGACCTTTCGACCCGTCTAGTGATATTTCGAATGGGGATGAGGATGATGACTTAGAGAAGGAGGATCCGGAGGAGGATTCTGAGGAGTACCCCGATAGAAGAGATCAGGGTGCATCGTCATTTGGGTTGATGAGGCCCCCATTGTCTCTGGCTGCTACTGCATTGATATCGGGGATATAGGTGTGATATTTTGGGATATATATTGGTTAAAAAAATGTTATTTATGTATATTTTGGATGGTCATGTATATAGCTGATGTATGTAGTTATGATATGATGCCTAAGCTGCCAAATTTTGCTAGTTGTATATAAGAATCCGACTTATAAAATGTTATTTTATGAAATTTTATATTTGTGTTCCTTCTTGAATTTGGTGATCTTTCTCGTAGTTTACATTTTTTTGTGAATAATGACATCGTAATACTTAGTCGTTGGATGTTGGGATTTCAATGTTTAGATTTTGATGAGACAAAATATATATGTAATAGGAAGTTTTGAGTACCCCATTTTTCACAATGTTTAAGTGAAGACATAGACTAAATTTGAGTCTAGATATAGGCGTTGGAAGATGGTGGTTACATAGCTGTATTCAGTATGCTGCAAGAAGGCAGGTACATCATCACTGCAAGAAGGCAGATACAACATCGCTGCAAGAAAACAGATACAGCACTGCAGCGAAGTAAGAAAGAACGGCATGCAGCATCGCTGCAAGAAAAAGATACAGGAGTACTACAAGTAAGACGATACAACAGTACTGCACAAAGATACTGCAAGCAGGTTTAAGCTACAGCAGCATCAAGAGGAAGTAACAACTTCAAGCAGACCTAGGATACAGCGCAAAGCTTAGTGTTCAAACAGTCAACAGTGACAATAATAAACAAAGAAGTATCCTGCAATCTGAGGAAGGATAAATGCAGTATGAGGAACAAAGACCCAAGCAAGAATAAATAGAGCCGTTCCAGAGAAGATCAAAGTCGCAGAAATGGAGCCAATACAAAGATACCACGTGGACTGACGCGCTGCAGAAAGCTGCTAGCCGCAACTGCCGCATTAAATGCTCCAAAAGAGAAAGTCAAGTCGCATTAAATACGAGCCATGCCTTTGATCAAATACTTCAAATTCAAAAAAAAGATGTCTCCTTCAACGGATATCTTCTCCTACAAGTATAAATAGAGGATGAGCAATACTGAAGCTGGTTACTGAAACATTTGCACAAAAACTATCAAGTATTCAAGTTACAACCATTCAAGTCAACTCTCAGTTTCAGTCACTTAACCTCTGTGAAGTGAAGCAAGTTCAAAGGTGAAAGATCCTTCGAAGGATTCAGAAGCTCACTTCACCGCACCCATTGAAGAACAAACCATATATACTTTTTAACCTTGTTGCTATGTGCTTAGGTTATTTTAGGTGTCGAACAGTTGATAAGAGAGATTCTTGTTGTTTGTATAGTTGTCTAAGTGTTAGTAGTAGAGTGGACGTAGAAGGATTACACCACCTTCGAACCACTATAAGCCATAAGTGTTTAATTGTTTTCCTATCTATGCTTTATTGTTTTTATCTATCTCTATCATAAGCATACAACATTTTGAAAATGATCATATTTGAGAAAATCAGTCTTGTGTTTTAAATCATATTTTTCCACTGCGTATAAACTCTAGTTACAGCGTGCAGGACTGCATCCTAGTACTGTAAGCAATAACTGTCTGGTGCTGTAAGTTCAAGTAACTTGCAGAACATAAAGGTTTTTCGAGAGATTTGCAAATCGACCAAGATTCATTCACCCCCCTCTGAACCTCGGACACCACTTGAGACCAATATTGGATCTTTACGTGTATTATGGCAGAATCATATCTCGAGGTCCCCCAAGAAGGGACCCAAAAGCAATATGAGAGTCATCTGAGCCAGTCAAGAAAGGACTAATGGGAAACTTAATAACTGTACAGAAAGGTTTAGTGGATCGATTCGATATCGCACAAGCAGCACCTCCACCGATACCTAGAATCAATAGAAATCACATAATCAAATAATTCTGATAATTTAATCCACCAACTTTCAACAGAAGAGGAGAATGAGGTGATGCTGATGAGTGGCCGAGAGTCCTGGATAGACTTTTCGCTCACCTAGTTTGTATCGATGAACAAAAGATCTCGTATACTATTTTTCAACTCACCAATGAGGCCAGTTTCTAGTGGGAGTCATATGATAGAACTTTAACCACAAAAAGAAGAGTTGTCATGGCATAGATAGATTTTAAGGAAGTAGTCAGAAAAAACTATGTGTCATAGTCTTATCGAGATAGAAAGAAAACAGAACTCCTACACCTCCATTAGGGATTAATGACTGTTGATGAGCACAAAAGAAAGTTCAGTCAACTGAATAGGTACGCAACACACTTGGTAGACATTGATATGAGAAAAGTAAGACGTTTTAGTAGGGGTCTACATTCAGAGATTGGTGCTGTTTTGGTGGGATATGGAGGAGTAACTTATGTTGAGATTGTCAAGAGAGCCCAATAAATCACATCGCGCATGCGTTTGGATGTTGTTCCATCTAAAAAGCCTATAGAAATGCCAGGAAAGAGGAAGTGGAATGATATGAATCAAAATTGGAATAAGTTTTTCAATCGGACCCAACGTCCAACAACGGATAGTACTTTGAATACCCTTACACCAAGAATAGAGACAACCTATCCCACGTGTAGAAAGACTCACATCGGGTAATGCCTATGGAGGACTAGACGTTGTTATCGATGTCAAGAATTCAGTCACAATTTGAACGCTAAAAGCTCGAGCTTTTGCTCTCACACGAAGTGAAGCTACTGAAGGACCAGAAGTCATGATAAATATGTTCTTAGTATGTGATATGCTTGCTCTTGTCCTGTTTGATACTAGGGTAACCTATTTGTTTATATCTATCACATTTTACGAGCTTTTGGGATATAGGAATGATAGGGTAGATGTTGAAATTTTAGAAGTTAGTATACCTTCTGAAAAGATAGTAAAAAACAAAAACACATGCCGAAATATGAGGATTGATTTTGAAAACATGATTCTCCTAGCCACCTTACATGTCTTGGACATGAAGGATTTTGATGTAATTTTAGGTATGGATTAGCTTAAGACTAACAATGTGATAATCCGATGTCAAGAAAAAGAGATCTTTATCCGATCTTTTGGAGAATAAGAGTTCACTTTTTTGGAACTCAAATCGGTATAAATTCATGGGTCATATTGGTGATGTAAGCGACCAAGATGCTCAAGAACGGAGAATATGAGGCGTTTTTGGTAAACATAGTTAATCTCGAGCAGAAAATAAATCCTATCAAAATGGTGCCGATAGTAAGAAAATATACAGATGTTTTTCCAGAAGATTTACCTAGTCCATCGCCCAATAGACAACTCGAGTTCAGCATAGACTTGGTGCCCGGATCGGCACTGGTGTCGAAGACATCATATCGAATGACATCAAAGGAGTTGGAAGAACTGAAAGTACAGTTGCAGGAGCTTTTGGAAAAATGCTTTATACATCCTAGCGTATCTCCTCAGGGAGCTCCAGTGTTATTCATGAAAATAAAGATGGAACATTTCGAATGTGTATCGACTACCGTGAGCTAAACAAAAGGACTATTAAGAATAAGTATCCGCTACCTTGAATAGAAGATTTGTTTGACCAACTAAAAGGTGCGAGTTTATTTTCAAAGATTGATTTGAGATCCGGATATCATCAGGTGAAAATAAAAAAAGATGTTATATCTAAAATAGCCTTCAAGATGAGATATGGCCATTACGAATTCATAGTGATGCTTTTATACTTAGCAATGCATCAGCAGTTTTCGTGGATATGATGAATCACATCTTCCATCCATATCTTGATCATTTCATGATAGTTTTTATCGATGATATTTTGGTGTATTCACACGATAAAACCAAACATGAAGAACATTTGAGGATTACATTGGAACTTTGAGAAAAGAAAAGTTATATGTCAAGTTTAAAAAATGTGAATTTTGGCTGGAAAAAATTGTGTTCCTTGGGCATATAGTTTCTTCAAAAGGATTAAGGTGGATCCAACTGATTTAGAGGTAGTTAGTAATTGGAAGCCACCGACCAACGTAAATGAGGTGCAAAGTTTTCTAGGATGGTGGGATATTATAGGAGGTTCATTGAAGGATTTTCAAAAGTTTCCTATCTTATAACGTGTGTAACCCGTAAAGAAGTGAAGTTCCAATGGATGGATTGGTGCGAGAAATATTTTTGAGAATTGAAGAGAAGATTAACAACTGTATCGATTTTAGTAGTTCTAGATGGGACGAAGGAATTCATTGTTTATAGTGATGTATCCAAGCAAAGTCTAAGATGTGAACTGATGCAACGCCTACGCGTTGAGACAATTGAGAACGCATGAACAAAATTACCTAATTCATGATCTGGAGTTAGCTGCTGTAGTGTACGCCCTCAAAATTTGACGACACTATTTGTATGGAGGGAAGTGTGAGATTTACACCAACCACAAGAGCTTGAAGTATTTTTTCGAACAAAAAGAGCTCAACATGAGATAGAGAAGATGGCTGGAATTGGTGAAAGATTATGACAACTCAATTTTATACCATCCCGATAAGGCTAATGCAGTGGCGGATGCGCTAAGTAGAAAAGATAAAGGTCGAATGACGTACATGATAACTACTCAAACATAACTTATTAAAGAATTCGGAAGATTGAGTATGGAATTGGTGATACCTCCATGTAGCATAAGAGCAAGAATAAATGCTTTAATGATCAAACCCACACTCCATGATAGAATAATGTAGGCTCAACTCGATGATAAGTTCACTCAAGTAACGAAGGAACAAATAAACAAAGGGTTAGCAAAGAACTTTGAGATAAGTAAGGATGGTGTACTTAAGTTAAGGACTTGATATGTGTTCTGGATAATGAAAAACTTATGAATGAAATCACGGAAGAAACACATACCACCCCACATATAGCCCATCCAAGGGATACAAAGATGTATCAGGATTTGAAAAGAAATTTTGGTGGAGAAACATGAAAAGCAGCATTAGGCTTTTTATCAATAAATGTCTAAGTGAAAACAGAACATCAACGACCGGTGGGATTGCTGACATCATTAAAGATACCTGAATGGAAGTGGGAGCACATCACCATGGATTTTGTGGTAGGGCTATCTAAAACCAATCGTGGAAATCACGCTGTATGGGTCGTTGTGGACAGACTGACCAAGTCTACTTACTTTTTGCCAATTAAGATGACGTTTGATTTGAGCAGATTAGCTCAAATCTATATAAAGGAAATTGTCAGGCTGCATAGAGAACCTATCTCTATTGTGTCGGATAGAGACCCTCATTTTACATCCAAGTTTTGGTAGAGTTTACAAAATAAATTAGACACCAAATTAGCTTTCAACATTGCTTTTCATCCCTAAACTGATGGACAAACAGAATGGACGATACAAATTTTGGTAGACATGCTGAGAGCCAGTACTTTGGACCTACATGAAAGTTGGGAAGACCATATATATTTAGTGGAGTTCGCTTATAAATAATAGCTATCAGTCAACAATTAGGATGGCGTCATACGAGGCTTTATATGGAAAAAAGTGTTGTTCACCTTTTTACTAGGATGAGGTGGGTGAAAAACAAATTTTGGGATCCGAGTTAGTCGAGCAGACAGTGGAGGTAATAAGAAAAGTCCAAGAGAGAATCAAGACGACTCAAGATCGGTAAAAATTTTATGTAGATAAAAGATGCAGGGAATTAAAATTCAAAGTGGGGGACAAAGTCTTTTTGAAAGTATCACCCATCAAGGGGGTTTATCGTTTTGGGAAAAGAGATAAGTTGAAGCCAAGATATATTAAACTGTTCAAGATTCTGGAACGAGTCAGAGAAGTGGAGTATAGACTAGCCTTACCGGTATACATAATATCTTTCACGTATCCATGTTACGAAAATATATGTTCGATCCGAGTCACGTGTGTTGGGATTTCAATGTTTAGATTTTGATGAGACAAACCAAATATGTAATAGAAAGTTTTAAGTACCCCATTTTTCACAATGTTTAAATGAACAAATAGACTAGAATTGAGTCTTGTGTCAAGTACTGAAAATAGAGGTTAAAAGAGGATAAAACTGCATCTAAGCTTTAAGGGAAGATATCGCTGCAAGAAGACAGGATACTGTATCGCTGCAGGAAGGCAGGATACAACATAGCTGGAAGAAGGAAGGAACATCAATGTATAAATAAGGCTAAACTTCAATACAGCAAAACAAGAAAGAGTGGCGTGCAGCAACGCTGTAAGAAAAGGATACAGGAGTACTGCTAGAAAGAAGTTACAGCAGCACTGCCAGAAGATACTGCAACCAGGTCTAAGATACAGCAGTACTGAAAGAAAGCATCAGCTGCATGAGGACCTAGGATACAGCGCAGACTTACAAGTCAGTTAAGTAATACAGCGCCAACTACAAGACGAAGTATCCTGCAAATCCTAGGAAGGATAAATGCAGTACGAGGAAAGGAGATTCAAGCAAGAATAAAAGAGCCGTTCAAGAAAAAGTCAAAGTAGCAGACACAGAGCCAATAAGAAGATGCCACATGGACTGACGCGCTGCAGAAAGCTGCGAGCCGCAACTGCCGCATTAAATGCTCCGAAAGGAAAAGTCAAGTCACATTAAATGCGAACCATGCTTTGGCCAGACTACTTCAAATTCAAAAGAGGGATGTCTCCTTCAACGGACATCTTCTCCTACAAGTATAAATAGAGGTTGAGGAGCACTGAAGCTGGTAACTGTAACTGTTATTGAGAACTAAAATCCATTCGTGAAAGTTTCAAGCTTACAAATCTCAAGCATTCAAGCCAACAATCAGTTTCAGTCACTCAACCTACCGAAGTGAAGCAAGTTCAAGCTGAAAGTTTCCCTACGGATTCAGAAGCTCACTTCGAAGCACAAGTTGAAGAAAAACCTTTTATCCTTTTAACTTTGTTGCTGTGTGCTTAGGTTGTTTTAGTGGTGTCAAGTAGTTGATAGGAGAGATCCTTACTGTTTGTTTAGTTGTCTAGAGTTAGGCAGCTTCCCTGTGTGGGAGTATAGAACCCTGTATGGGTTAGCCTTTGAAGTTTGCAGTTGCTGTGTGTACGCTGGACTTCAGTAGGTGGTCTCTTTGTAAAGTTAATAGATTGTTAGGAGAGTCTTGTAAATCAATCTTGCTTAACAAAGTTCATGCTCGAGGAGCAGTAAAGTGGACGTAGAAGGATTACACCACCTTCGAACCACTATAAGCCATAAGTGTTTAATTGCTTTATTTATCTGTGCGTTTATATTCTGCATTATTATCTGTCTCTCATCATAAAACGTTTTGAAAGAAGCATTCTTGAGAAAAACAGCCTTGTGTTTTAAAGTTAATTTCCGCTGCGTACAAAACTCCAGGTTCAGCGTGCAGCACTGCATCGTAGCGCTGCAAGCAGTAACCATCTATCGCTGCAAGCTCAAATAACTTGCAGTGCAGAACGGTTGTTTTAAAAGATTCTGAAAATCGACCAAGGTTCATTCACCCCCCTTCTGAACCTCGGACACCACTTGGGACCAACAAGTGGTATCAGAGCAAGTTGGGTTAAAAACCAACTTATCTGGTCACCTACCCAGATCCACCCTTGTCTCGCTATTTTCTTTGCGTTAAAATCATTTTTGAGGCATATCATGGATTCCTCCAATCATAAGCTACCTATGTTTTCCATAGAGGAATATGACGACTGGAAGATAAGAATGCAGGCACACCTTTCTGCCATGAATGATGAGATGTGGACGGTCATAACTGAAGGACCGATAATCCCCATGAAGGTGAATCCAATGTATGGAAGAGACCATGCAGAAGGAGAGCAGCTACCACCAAACTTCCTGACCAAACCACGTCAAGAGTGGGGAAACGAAGACAGGAAGAGAGCCAACCTGGATAATGTGGCAAAGAACGCTCTATTTATCACTTTGGATAAAGGCACATTTAGCAAAGTTAAAACTTGCTCAACATCCAAAGAAATATGGGAAAAATTGGAGCAAATCTGTGAAGGAACTGAGCTCACCAAGGATAATAAAATCTCCAACGCTACCCAACTATTCGAGCTCTTCGAAATGAAGAATGAAGAGACTCTTGAGCAACTAGATTTGAGATTCACATCCATAGTGAATGAACTAGAAGCTCTGGGCAAACACTACACACAGATAGAAAAGAACATGAAGGTGTTAAGAGCCCTACCAGCGGAGTGGGACAGTAAGACCACTGCCATGAGAGTGTCTATGGACCTGAAGTCCATGAGCACATTCGACCTATTCTCCAACTTGAAAGCATTCGAGTATGACATCAACAGAAGGAGAAAGGAGTCAGAGGAGTCAATCTCTAAAGTTACAGCGCTAACCGCCAGAGGAACTAAAGATACAGCAACCGCTAGTTGCAGTAAACAGAGTGAGGATACAACAGAAGTTGCTGAAGAGGATATGATGCTCCTCCTAAAGAAATTCAGAAGATTCATTAAGAGCAACAACAATAGCAACAACACCAACCTCTACAAGAAAAATGACTTCAGAAGAAGTCATCCACCCCCTCAGGTATCCTCTTCTCCACAGTCAAATACAGGGAATATTGACTTGTGCTATAATTGCAGGAAACCTGGACACTACGCAAGGAACTGTCCTTATCCAACCATGCACAAGTATCCTGAAGGAGAAAGAGAACAAAGGAGAGATAAGAGAAGAGAGGAAAGACACAAGCTTCGAGCTCTCATAGGAGAGATGGAGAAAGCCAAGGATGCAGTAGTTGCGAAGGAAGTACTGAAAGCTGCAGAATCCTCTGATAGCGATGCTGAAACCTCATCCTCTGACGAAGAAGCACTCATATGCCTGATGGCTAGAGATGGCGAGGACAGCGAAGAAGATGAGGTAATCTACCAACCGTTGTCCATACAAGTTGATGAGGAGTTGAACATGATCCACTCCTTGAAAAGGATCATGAGTGATTTCGAGCAGATCAACTCAATTCATGAGGAACTTAAGGTTGAAAATGAGAACCTTAGAATAGATAATGAGATCCTCAAGAGCAAAAACATCGACATTGCCAAAATGCTCGCTGCACGAGAGTCTGATAACTCAAAGTGTAGTAAGCTGCAACAAGAGGTCTCTAGATTGAATCTGCTGATCACTGAGCTAAAATCTGAGAAGGAAACCTTGCAGTCCAAGATGAGTATGTTCACCAAATCTTCAAAGGACGCAAGAGATTGCATAAACTGTGTCAAAGATCCTTTTGAATTATCGGGCATAGGTTACAACATTCAAGGCTCTCAGAATACAGCAAGTACATCCAAAGCTGTAAATTTTGTTCAAGCTAAAACTCCAATGGAGAAAGAGTTACTCTGTGACTCTGAAAAGATCGTGAACAAAACAGCAATGACGGATAAGGGGAAGAAACCCCAATGCTCAACTGCAGGGAGTAAGCCTGCATCTAAGAATTGGCTGCAGCAGAAGCCATCTGCTGCATGCAGCAAAAGGATGCAGCAACCAACAAAGTTGCAGCACAGAAGAAAATTTCCCATCTATACTGAGACTTATATGTCTAAACCTAAAAGAGGATATACTCTAGGGAAGTATGGTGGAAGACCACACTACAGAAGTGCTGGTGTCACACAAGTTCTTAATGCACACACTTCTTATAAGCAGTTTTTCAAGACAACTGCATACAGCATGAGAACCAACAAATCTTACAGTAAATCAGTTACTGTTAAGAAAGTTTGGGTTCCCAAAGTAACTAAACCCAAAAAACCCGTACAGATATGGGTACCTAAATCTGTTTGAAATTGTTACAGGTTACAGTGCCAGGATGCAGCAGAGATGTATGGTATATCGATAGCGGCTGCTCAAGGCACATGACAGGCAGTAAAGAAACGTTGAAAGACTTCCAAAAATGCAAAGGACCTAAGGTCATTTTTGGAGATGATTCCAAAGGAAGCACAAAAGGAAGCGGATGCCTAGTCAAAGGGAACATAAAGATCAGAAAAGTATCCTATGTGAAAGGACTTAGATACAATCTTCTAAGCATCAGTCAATTTTATGACAAAGGATACACAGTGGAATTCAACCTCAACAAGTGCTTAATCAAGGACAGCACCACGAATGAAGTAAAGCTTACAGGAACAAGAAGAGAAAATATCTACCTAGCAGATTGGAACTCCTCCAATCAATCAACATGCTTCATTGTGAAAAGTCCATCAGAGTTGGGCTGGCTATGGTACAAACGATTAAGTCACCTGAACTTCAAGACTATCAACAAGCTAGCATGAAAAGGCCCAGTGAGGGGATTACCAGATGTAGCTTACAAGAAGGAGAATGTCTGTGGAGCTTGTTAAAAAGGAAAGCAAGTTAAGAGCTCTTTCAAGAATAAGATTCAGAAATCATCTCACAGGATTCTAGATCTTCTACACATGGACCTTTTTGGACCAGTAGAACCAGTAAGCTTGAGCGGGAAGAAGTACTCCCTTGTGGTAGTAGATGACTACTTCAGATATACTTGGACGATCTTTCTAGCAAAGAAGTCGGAAACTCAAGAAAAGTTACCTGGTCTCATGAAGAAAATTCAGAATGAAAAGAGCTTGAGTATAGTGAAGATAAGATTAGACAGAGGAACCGAATTCACAAATAAGTTTATAGAGAAATTCTGTTCTGATAATGGTATTCGTCATGAATACTCTGCTGCAAGAACACCGCAACAAAATGGGGTTGCTGAAAGAAGGAATAGAACCCTCAAGGAAGCAGCAAGAACAATGATAGCAGAAGCAGAAATACCCAAGAGATTTTGGGCTGAAGCAACCAACACTGCATGCTACACGCAGAACAGATGCCTAATCATCAAGGATCTTGACAAGACGCCTTATGAAATATGGAATGGTCATATACCAAATATCTCTTATCTGTATATCTTTAGATGCAGGTGTTACATTCTCAACAATGGAAAGGAACATCTGAAAACTTTCGATGCTAAATCAGACGAAGGAGTATTTCTAGGATACTCTACTGTAAGTAGAGCTTTCAGAGTTTTTAATAAGAGAACCCTGGTGGTAGAAGAATCTATACATGTGGTGTTTGATGAACCACATTATGACACAAAGAAGTTGGAAGAACCACCTGAAGAGACCGCTCCTAGAAAAGAGAATGCGGTACCCTATATAGAAGGAGTTCTGCCTACAGAAGAAGATAAAGAAGAAGAAGCTGCAACCTTGGATGCAGCAGACATTCTTACAGCAGCAGAACCTCCTGCATTACAGCAACAAAATGAACAAGCTACACCAACACATGTCTTTAAGCCAGATAGGACATGGCTAATGAATCATCCAAATGATCTCATTATAGGAGATCCATCCATTGGTGTAAGGACAAGGAGATCCATACCACATGAAGCAATGTTTGCATGCTTCATATCACAATCAGAGCTTAAGAATGTTGAAGAGGCACTGCAAGATAACAACTAGGTGCAGGCCATGCAAGAAGAATTGAACGGATTTGAAAGAAATCAAGTATGGCAAACAGTTGCAAGACTAACCCATCAAGGTGTAATTGGAACAAAGTGGGTGTTCAAGAACAAGCTAGATGAATCAGGAGTCGTTGTAAGAAACAAAGCAAAATTAGTTGCTAAAGGATACTGTCAGGAAGAAGGAATTGATTTTGATGAGATATTTGCACCCGTGGTAAGGCTAGAAGCGATAAGAATTTTCCTAGCCTATGCAGTACATATGAATTTCAACATCTATCAAATGGATGTTAAAAGTGCATTCTTGAATGGTCTCCTTACAGAGGAAGTTTATGTTGAACAACCTCCTGGTTTCGAGGATCAAGTAGAAGAGAAGGTGTTTCGGTTACAAAAAGCCCTATATGGACTGAAGCAAGCACCAAGAGCTTGGTATGACACCTTATCTCTCTATCTTCTGGAAAATGGCTTTCAGAAAGGAACAATCGACAAAACGTTGTTTAGGATACAGGACGGAGAAAGTGTACTGTTAGTACAAATATATGTGGATGATATTATCTTCGGATCCACAAACGAAGAGCTATGTGAGAAATTCTCCAACCTGATGCAGTCAAAGTTCGAGATGAGTATGATGGGAGAATTAAGCTTCTTCCTCGGACTACAAGTAAAACAGCTACCTACAGGAACCTTCATCAACCAAGTCAAGTATACGAAGGAGCTTATCAAGAAATTTGGCATGGAGAATGGAGCAGCAACGTCCGTTCCCATGTCCACATCCATAAGTCTTGACATAGATGAAGACGGCAAAGATGTAGACATTACCAAGTACAGACGCCTCATTGGATCATTGTTGTATCTCACAGCAAGCAGGCCAGATATTATGTTTGCAGTAGGAATCTGTGCTAGGTTCCAAGCAGCACCAAAGGAATCACACATGTTAGCAGTAAAAAAAGTGATTAAGTATCTGAAAGGAACTCAGGAAGTCGGCCTATGGTATCCTAAGGAAGGAGGATTCAAGCTTAAAGGCTACTTCGACTCAGATTATGCAGGCTGCAAGATTGATAGAAAGAGTACAAGTGGGACATGTCAATTTCTGGGAAATAGACTTGTCTCGTGGTTCTGCAGGAAGCAGACCTCAATTGCAACCTCTACAGCAGAAGCAGAGTATGTTGCAGCAGGAAGTTGTTGTGCGCAGATTCTCTAGATACAACAGCAACTTAGAGATTATGGGATAGAAGAAAAAGAGACTCCAATTCTCTGTGACAATACAAGCGCTATTGCAATTACCCATAATCCTGTCTTTCACTCAAGAACAAAGAATATTGACATTCGTCATCACTTTATAAGAGATCATGTTGAAAAGAAAGACATCGTGCTAGAGAAAGTTCACACGGATCTACAGCTTGCAGATATCCTTATAAAGCCTTTGAGTGAATCGAGGTTTTCTATGCTTCGAAACGAGCTGGGAATTCTTAAGTTGTGAAGAGAAAAGAAAGATGCAAGATCGCAGGGGGAACCTCTGCATGCTTGCAGGAAGCTATAAGAATGGTACTGTAAGCTACGCGTTAATACAGCACTGGGTTCAGACAGCGTTGCAACTTTCATTCTTACAGTACAGCAGTGATCGAGAATTCAAGCAGCACCAGGTTACAGCATTTATTTCAAAAGAGTATTGATTGCTCTGCAACCTCGTACTTGGATCGCTGCAACCTTAAAAAGGCATTTATTTAGGCGGCAAAGGGCATGTCTTTCAGCATTAAATGAATGACTGCGGGTGTCAGGAAGTGGAAAGGGCGCTGACTGAACCCACGTGCCAGGTAATTATTAGTGTCGATTAGACATCTCCGCTTTTTCCTGAGCCACTAGATCAACTCCCTAATTTATCTCAAACGTCGATCTACGCACGTCTCTTGAGAACCGCCATAAAGACCAAAACGTGCCATTTGAATTCATTTTTCACCATCTTCAGAGAGAGAAACGCCTTCTTCGCAGAAAATTCTCTAAGTGCAAACCCTTGTTCTTTCTCTTTCTCTCTCATAAAAATATCATCAATGGCTGCCAGAAGAACCATCATTCTTGATGGAAGGATGATCAACCAGGAACACATCCTTGAGTCAGGGCTGTATGATAATGCCCTGATCAAAAGAATTTTTGATGCTCTTCAACAGACCCAAATCCTAGGGTTGTTAACCACTGTGTACACTGGCTTCTCTGTGGAGTCAGTACAGAGATTCTACGCCTACACTAGGCATGCGGAGGACAGAAATTGCATCCTGTTCCGGATGGATGCAGATGGAGAAGAACGGTCGCTGACCGTTAGGGACATCTCCACCACCTTCAGCATTTCCGCTGCAGGTCTTACCCCCAGCCAGTTGACAACATATGGGGAGGCATCGGCTCAAGAGATGTGGGATCTCTTTCGAGCAAGGGATGCAGGGGCTGAAATCAAGAGAAGCGCCCCCAAGAAGCTCTTCAAACCAGAGTTTGAACTTCTCCACGACATCTGTGCATACTCCATCGAAGGAAGGACCGGGAGTTATGACAAATGCACAGATCTCCGGTTCTGAATTATGTCTGTGATCATGGTCGGAGAAAATGTGAACTGGGCGAGGTTCATCATGAAGAGGCTGTGGGAGGAAGCAGAGAAGATAACGGAGCGTCGGAGCTACGGTATCACCATCTGCTCTCTGCTCTGCAAGCTTGGCCTTCAACTTGCAGCACCCGCCCCCATTCACATCGGAAAATATCTCGGGGAGAAGAAGAAGGGCAAGACCCAGCCGAAGGCTGCAGGAGCAGGAGTTGCGAGGAAGAAAACCAAAGACAAAAAGAATGCAACTCTTGCTCTGCAAGATGAAGCTGCAGGCAGCGGGGAAGAAGCTGAAGAAGAGGACGCCTGGAGTCCTCTTCCTGTTATCAAGGGGAGTTCAGGGAAGGCTGTACCTGAACTTGAATCCTCTTCCCCAGATGATGACGCACTCTTGGTGAGAAGGGCTCCACGCAGCAAGAGGGCTGCTGCTGCTGTTGGGGATGTGTCACATCAGCCTAGGGATAAAGGTGACTCTCTTGATTCCCAACTCTCTACACCTAATATGGTTGTAGTTGACTTTGGGGATGAGTCACATCGGCTTTAGGAGCCACATCAGCACCGGATCGAGCCAACTGAAGAAGAAGCTCGTCTACAAACAGAAGCTTCAGTGCTCGATCCTACCTTTCCAGCGGCTAGAAATATGGCTACAGAGTACTCTCTCTGGAGAGAGATGAGACTGTCCAAGGGAGAAATCCTGTTGAAGTGGAAGGATTTCCTGACAGTCGAGCAAGCTGTCCTGGAGTGGGCCAAATCAAAAGACATTCTGGCACTCCTGCAACCTGACTTTGCAGCAAGAGTTCAAGAGCTCGATGGATGCAGTGCTGCACAGGGAGCACAGGACAAGGGAAAGGGTAAAGCTCTTGCAAAATTTGACTCTGCAGAGCTGCCGATGAGAGCAGCAGTGGAAGATGCGCAGGTCTTCCTTACCCCGGCTGTGGAGGCTGTAAGAAGGGGCGATGATGTCGCATTTGCTCAAGAGCAAATCGACACCTTGGGAGTGAAGCAAGCTGAAGAAGCTATGCTGCATCTAGCGCTGCAACAAAGCCTGAAGGAAACCAGGATGCAGCACACTCCAAGGAGGATGCGGGGAGAAGGAAGTTCAAGCTCACATCAGATGAACTCCCCTGCATACGAGCAAGTAGTTGAGGGCCTCTCCAATATTGTCTCGCTGGATCGCTTGGAGGAGGAGGAAGCCCAACTACTGGATTATAGCGATTCCCCAACTCATGAAGATGAAGATGCTGCTCATGCAGATTCTGAGGGGGAACCAACTGCCATAATTAGGGATGTCATCGCAGACATCTCTGAAATTGTCGATGAAGCATCTATGGAGGAAGTTGCAGAGGCGGTACTCCCTACACTGGACGCGACAGTAGTGCAGCTGGCAACCACCCTTCAACAAGAAGAAGAAGCTGCAGAGACAAGCAGGGTGGAAGCTGAGATCCTTGCAGCAGTGGAGCATACAGTGCTGAAAGCTGTGGACGCTGCAGGAAACCAAGCAGAGCTGCAAGAACCCATTCTTGCAGCAGAGGCTGTCGAAGTTACAGGACCGGTCGAGGAGACGGGGTCCGTTGAGAAGACCTCAGGTGGGGAGGCTGTTCAGACAGTACCTACTGAGGTTATTGAAGCCGAAGCTGAGGTAACCCCATTGCAACTAGAGACACCTCGAGAGGAGGTTGATGCTGCAGCTGCTGCACGCTCTCAAGAACCTTCCAAGGTTACAGCAGCAGAGGTTACTGTGGACGCTAATATGTCTCATGCCGACTTCGCAAGGATGATGAAGGAACGCAACATAGCTGTTCATGGGCAAAAATCTGACGGAGCAGATCCTGTTCAAGTCTCATCCGGCGAAGAAGAGGCAGATGAGGAAGAAGGAGAAGAAGAAGGAGAAGAGCACCCATCCTTAAGCTCGACAAGCTCTCAAACCAGCAACCATGAGAATGAGGTTGCTACTGAAGTTTCGAGGCAGGATGCAGCACCAGTATGTCAAGATGTTATTCTATTTGCTGCATCCACTGCTGCCTCGACGAGAAGGAATTCAGGACTGACCCCTGATGAATCTATCAATCGAGTTGAAGCTGCTGTTAGACATCTGCTGCATGCTCTCTAAGAGCATGAGTCTATCATGAGCAACAGTCTCAGGGTCACTGCCCAATTCCATGCTGAAACCATGACAGGTTTCAAGAAGGACCTCGAAGTGCTGCCTGATATGATCAAGTCAAATCTCGCTGAGCATTCAAACAGGTTGTACTACGATCAGGTCAGGCTGGAGAAGAAGTTGAAGATCGATGCTGCTCTGACGCGTCAGGAGATCAGGCAATGCAAGCAGTATGCTGAAAATACTTCAACCAGACTTAACTCTCACTCCAAAGTCCTGAAACACTTCTAGATCATGTGTATGATCAATCTCAGAGAACCAGAAGTGTGGACGACCGTTTGGGGAATCTGGAGCTGATAGTGGGAGAATTGAGGGACATCATGGTCCGAGCTTTCCCTCAGCATGTAGATGCTCCAGAGCCCGCCCCCGAGCCGACCCGATGCCTTCGTTCAAGGGTGGTCCCAGCTGCCCCTGCTCAGCCCCCGGCTTTTGATGCTGCTAAAAAGAGGGAAGGAATTGAAAGAGCTGATGATAGATACAGGAGCAAAGGGGTTGCTGAAGCTGAAGAAGAAGAAGAAGATGACCAGCAACCTCTCAGCAGGAGGAGAAGAAGGTCTGGATCATCTGCTGCTGCTGATATCCCCTCTCTGAAGAGATGGAGAAAAGATGATGATGGAGTTGGTGGAGCCGGTGCAGCTGCTGGAAGAAGATCAGCTGCAGGTTCTGCACACAGCAAAGCTGCAAGCAAGGATGCAGTACCTCCCAGCTATCATCATAAGAGAAGGGATGATAGCCAGCAACAAGGCTCAAGGAAGAGGATGAGCGGGGACGAGTCTTAGAATCAAAGGCGCCAGAACGAGATCCTAATGCCTGGATTCAAAGACTCGGAGTAATTGGTGATATAAATTTTTTTCCAAATAACTTCTACCAATTCCCTCCTCAAGAAATTCCTCGCCTTGACACTGATAATATCTCTGCTGAAGTGTCCGTGTTGATGGATCAAAGGCCTGAAGGAGAGAACATGGCTTGGAGATTTAACATCTTCAAAAAAGTCAGACTGCCTTTTGATCGGAATCCAACATTTGAGGCGATCACTATTTTCAAACAATCAGAGTACCTCAGACACTTCAGAGAACTATGCAGAAAAGGCAAATTCAGCAGGTATCATACTTGCAAGACTGCATTGAGGAGATATGAGCAGCTCGTTCTGGAAGGAAGTCTTGAAATTCAACAATTCTATATCGACCAAGTGAAGAATGGACTGATTGTACCATACTGCGAGGACTTCTCGCTTAGATGGATTCAAGTTCCCGTGATCAGACACAAGCTGTAAGAATCCTACCAAGAGTCCATCAGGGACTGGTGGAAAGGATTAAGAGGAAGGGAAGGCCTTGAAAGGTTTGCAGGAAGAAGATCAGACGAACCGGCAAGCAAAAGGTCCATGTTTTACTAAGCTGTATTCATATATCCTCTTGTGATCTATGTTGTATTTTTGCTACGTTGTAAAAATTTCTCTCTGCTAATGAAGAAATTTTTCCTTCTGTTTTTATCCAAGTTCAACTCTTATGAACTCATGCATGCTGTTTATGTTTTCCTGTTGCTTATGATGAAAGGAATAGCATGATGCATCTCTGATGAATCCAAGATTAGATTTAATTATTCAAAGCTGTGCAAGCATGTAATCTGGATAAACCATATGAGTTAATGTAAAATGAAACTTCTTCATAAACGAAATAATGTAAAGGTTTTGTCATCATCAAAAAGGGGGAAATTGTTGGGATTTCAATGTTTAGATTTTGATGAGACAAACCAAATATGTAATAGAAAGTTTTGAGTACCCCATTTTTCACAATGTTTAAGTGAACAAATAGACTAGAATTGAGTCTTGTGTCAAGTACTGAAAATAGAGGTTAAAAGAGGATAAAGCTGTATCTAAGCTTTAAGAGAAGATATCGCTGCAAGAAGGCATGATACAGTATCGCTGCAGGAAGGCAGGATACAGCATAGCTGGAAGAAGGAAGGAATAGCAATGTATAAATAAGGCTAAACTTCGATACAGCAAAGCAAGAAAGAACGGCGTGCAGCAACGCTGCAAGAAAAATGATACAAGAGTACTGCTAGAAAGAAGTTACAGCAGCACTGCCAGAAGATACTGCAACCAGGTCTAAGATACAGCAGCACTGAAAGAAAGCATCAGTTGCACGAGGACCTAGGATACAGCGCAGACTTATAAGTCAGTTAAGTAATACAGCGCCAACTACAAGACGAAGTATCCTGCAAATTCTAGGAAGGATAAATGCAGTACGAGGAACGGAGATTCAAGCAAGAATAAAAGAGCCGTTCAAGAAAAAGTCAAAGTAGCAGACACAGAGCCAATAAGAAGATGCCACATGGACTGACGCGCTGCAGAAAGCTGCGAGCCGCAACTGCCGCATTAAATGCTCCGAAAGGAAAAGTCAAGTCACATTAAATGCGAACCATGCTTTGGCCAGACTACTTCAAATTCAAAAGAGGGATGTCTCCTTCAACGGACATCTTCTCCTACAAGTATAAATAGAGGTTGAGGAGCACTGAAGCTGGTAACTGTAACTGTTATTGAGAACTAAAATCCATTCGTGAAAGTTTCAAGCTTACAAATCTCAAGCATTCAAGCCAACAATCAGTTTCAGTCACTCAACCTACCGAAGTGAAGCAAGTTCAAGCTGAAAGTTTCCCTACGGATTCAGAAGCTCACTTCGAAGCACAAGTTGAAGAAAACCCTTTTATCCTTTTAACCTTGTTGCTGTGTGCTTAGGTTGTTTTAGTGGTGTCAAGCAGTTGATAGGAGAGATCCTTGCTGTTTGTTTAGTTGTCTAGAGTTAGGCAGCTTCCCTGTGTGGGAGTATAGAACCCTGTGTGGGTTAGCCTTTGAAGTTTGCAGTTGCTGTGTGTACGCTGGACTTCAGTAGGTGGTCTCTTTGTAAAGTTGATAGATTATTAGGAGAGTCCTGTAAATCAATCTTGCTTAACAAAGTTCCTGCTCGAGGAGCAGTAGAGTGGATGTAGAAGGATTACACCACCTTCGAACCACTATAAGCCATAAGTGAACGTTTATCTTTTGCATTATTATCTGTCTCTCATCATAAAACGTTTTGAAAGAAGCATTCTTGAGAAAAACGGCCTTGTATTTTAAAGTTAATTTTCGCTGCGTACAAAACTCCAGGTTACAGCGTGCAGCACTGTATCATAGCGCTGCAAGCAGGAACCATCTATCGCTGCAAGCTCAAGTAACTTGCAGTGCAGAACGGTTGTTTTAAAAGATTCTGAAAATCGACCAAGGTTCATTCACACCCCCTCTGAACCTCGGACACCACTTGGGACCAACAACATGATTAATCAACAAGATATTGGGCTTGAAAAGGACTTATCCTATAAAGAGGTTCTAGTGACAATTCTAGATAGAAAAGTTCATAAGTTAAGAAATCAAGAAGTGGCTTTAGTAAAGGTCCATGGAGCCATCATGATGTCAAGAAAACAACTTGGGAAGAAAAATAAGAATTTTTAGCAAAGTATCCAAATTTACCGAGTTACGGTATGTTTCTAAATTTCGAGCATGAAATTTCTTTGTAGGAAGGAATGATGTAATACCCAATTTTTTTTAAATTTTTTTGTTATATGTTATCTAGTTTAATATGCCATCGTGACACCTCATTTCCTTGACCATCCTAGATTGATGACACCTAACTCTTTCTCACTTTTGGGTGTATGCATTTCATATTCTTGTTGAAGGGTAGTACTGAGGAAAAAGTGAAAAAAGAAAGCAATGTGATTTTTCCAAACTAGCTCATAATTTAATAACCATGATTATATTAAGGAAAATGGATGAAATTGTCCCAAATTATAAAGAAATATGAAAATAACAAATATATGGTCTCATTTAGATCTTACAAAACACAAAAACTTTTGTGTACCAATTACATGGACTTGGATCTAAGTAATTAGGTTGATCCGGGTCCGGCTCGACTCCTTGCACCTTTTTTATTTTATGTGTTGACTTTTATGTTACATTAGTATGACATTTATGTATAAATATCATAACATTTTTATATAATTCTGTAACTTTAAAAAAGAAATTAATTTGAGGCAATTCTGTAATTATGTTTGTAGCACCTAAGAATTTTTTTTTAAATATAATTATATAATATATATTACCTTAATGTATATATATAATTATATGATATGAACTTGTAATATATGTTATACATGATATTAGATTATATAATATTAAGAAATAAAATTCCTAAAATATAATTATAACCTAAGTATTATCTAAGTTGTTAGATACATAACCTAAGCTAAAGAAAATTTACGTACCTAATATATATATGCATGACATACTTATAATATAATTTATTATCTTAACTTATACACATAAATTAGGCTACGTAAAGTACTTACATATATATTATAAGTTGCATAGTTTAAGTAATATAGCATGGATTTTTTTTTAAAGCTTGAAGCATAAGCATGTAGGTTGGGGCTTAGGTCAATAACCTTCTAGAAACATTAAATGAAAGTTAAGGGAATCCATGCTCCTTCATTCATTCTTGTACGAAAGTTGCAGCCAAAGCAAGTAACCAAGCTCCTCTTCTTCCATTTTCTTCCATTGGTGCTCTCTCCTTCCACCAGCCACATTGACCGCCTCTTTCCACCATCTATCCTCAGCTTTCCGGCAAGGTAATAAGTCAAGAAGGGTAGCTCTTGTCTTGCTAGTCGTAAGGATAGGTTCGAAGTACGAAAACATGGCCGATCCTCTTGCAGCTGTGCTCTACCTTAGTTACTGTTCTGCTGGTTCTTGCTGCCGCCGTTCGCCGCTGGTTGTGTCAGAGCTGGTGCGGGGTATGCGCCGGTGCGTCAGTCGGAAACCACCGCTGGGAGCGGCGGCTGCGTCGGCCGGAGCTTGGAGTGGTTCAGCTCTGTTTCTCGGCTGGCCATACGTGTGTGAGTCTGGGTCGTGCGTGGGTGCTGTCGAGTGTTGTGGGTCAGTGATGGTGGTGGGTCCGTGTGAGTCAGCCGGAGCTGACAGCGCCGGTGGCTGTTACGCCGATGTCATGGCTGCTGCAACAGAGGCTTGGTCGGGTAGTGTTAGGGTGTTGGCTAGGGTGTGTTGCGTGGTGAGAAGTCGCCGGCGACTTCCAGTCGCCGGCTGCGGCGGATCGGCAGACGGCAGGGATGGCTGGGCAGTGATCGGAGGTGGGAAATGGCTGCAGCAACTGGGAAGAGTAACGTGAGGGGGAAAGGCTTTGTTTTGAAAATTTGATGAGCATGAGGGGTAAAAACGTCATTTTTGTTGCTGAATTTATTTTTAATGCTTAATTAGTTTGTAAATTGCATATAAAACCTAAATTAATTAAGGACATGTATGAAGACCACCCAAAATACGAATGATGATAATCGAACCCTTAAATTTATCTAAGTTACATAGTTTTTATTATTAATGATGTTATTATGCAATTGTTTTCCTAGATTTCTAAATGTTATATTAATGATACATGTTTTCATTTAATATTGTAATATATTAGGAAGTATAAAGGTTATAGTATACTTACTAGAATTTAACATATGAAATTCGGACATTTAATTCGAATAAAATGAAGTGGGCTTCTATAAAATATGGCGATATCATAAAATTGTCATTTAAAAATTTGTGAGAATTATAAAAATAACACTTTGATTGTTATTATTTATTAAGACATATGAAAATTATAGATGTTATCTTATAATTAATAGAATTTGATGGATGAGACGAGTTTAATTAAATAATAAAGAGGATTATGTAAATAAATTTATGTTACTTGAATCTAATTATATGATTAAATAATGTATAAAGTTATAAATTTTATTAAATTAATTAAGAAGCTATAATGTAAGCTTGAGTTGGGAATTAATTATGATTGTGTTATTATTATAAATTTTAACTAAGGATTTTATTTGAAATTATAATTTAAATCTATGTTTTGCAAGATTGCTTTTGAGACTAAAAATTATAAATATTATGCTAATTGAACTAAGTTACAATTTAATTATTATTTCTAAATTAAGGATAAATAACCCTAATTTTTCTATCTATTTTAATCCGAGCTACTAATTTCAATTTGATCTATATGGATTATGAATTTTACATTTAATTACAAAATAAGTTATATTAATTTCCAAAGTTAGAGTTTAGTTTAAAAATATTAATTTATTTTAAATCAATCATAATTTGAGTAAAGGCTAAGTTGAAACCTTATGTTTGTAGGCAATACGTCGGGTTTTACGCCATAGATAGTTTGGAAGTCTAAAGCTTTTGTTCAGCTGCTCTTTAGGTGGGGAAAATGTGCTAAGTTGGTATTTTATATTTCCTTTCAAGTATTTAAATTACGAATTTTATTCGATATGAAACGTGTTGGGCTTATGTGCTGAATATATGGAATGTGATGATATGATGAAGTGAATTTGATATTTTCGTGTATGCAACTAAGATGTGTTTCTATGTGTATGTTTGATATGTGAATATGTGATGAAATTATGTGTGCATGTGCATGCGTATGCAAGGCGGCTAGGGCTCGAATATGACGGCTGATCACCGTATTATGACGGTTAATAACCGTAAAGGATATGTTTTCATGGCGGCTGAGAACCGCAATATGTTCTTATAGCGGCTGAGAACCGCATATGTTGCAAGACGGTTAAAAACCGTAAAGATAGAAATGAATGTGATTTGTTTACATGTGATTGAGATGAATGATATTGATTAAATGAAGCTTGATTGTGATGAATGCTTACAGTTAAATTTAATTGTATGTCATGTGATGGAATGTAATTATGTGGTATATTTTATGACATGAGACCCTATACAGTGTGATCCCACTAAGTGTATTATATACGCTCACCCCCCTTTGTATGTTTTCTTTTATAGATTCAAATGTTGAGAGCCGAATGTGAAGAAAGATGCGAGTATATAATTTTTGTAATAATTAATCAAGTTATTTGAAGGATTGTAAAAGTATGATGGCCTGTATCTATATTTTGCTGCGGTCTCTGATCGTTTAAAACTTTTATGTAAATTATGTAGTTTGTTTTAAATTGCTGGACGCCTGAAATGTTAAATTTTTGTATTTTATTTTATTTCGAAAATGGGGCGTGACAATGTTACCTTTATGTTCTATTTAATGTAATCTTTATATTATATTAGTATGATCTTTATGTACAAATATTATAATTTTTATATAATTTACCTTTACATTATATTACACAGACATGTAATATATTTTACACATTTTAGTTATGTTAGTTATACCTTTTAGTTATCTAGTCATACATGTTAGTTGCACTTTTATATATTATATAAAGGCATGACTATGTTGATATAAATGTATAAGTAATATCATATAAAAGTATATATGTATAAATTGGCCTGGAATTCTTATTTTTTTGAAATTAAAGTATTACTTAAAGGTTAGGATATTTGTACATAAAAATCACACTAATATAATATTAAGATAATATATAAACAAAAAAAGGCAAAAAAAATAAGTGCACGGATTGGGGTTGATCCGAATCGATAAGATTATACTAATATAACATAAAGACTATATTAATATGATACAAAAGTAACAGGATAATTGTGCGGAATCCCCTTATACTTTGAAAAATCTACATAAAACCCCCTTATGTTTTAAAAATTGTGTGAAACCCCCATATGATTTCTTAAAGATAGCCCGAAATTCCCAACTCCATTAATATTAATGGAAGTGTTGTTCACGCACTCTTCAAGTGTTTTTAGTGTTTTTTTTTCATTTTTTTGTTATATAATGATATATTTGTCCTTCTTGAATTATATTAAAAGATTTATTCTCTTTTAGGAGTTTCTTGCAATTGCAAATGTTTCATTCAAACTTATTTTCTATACAATATATTTTTTTTATTTGTTTTTCCTTTTTTTTTCATTTAATCCATTTTTTTAAATGTTAATTTTTATGTAGTAAATTTCCATTATTGTGACTAATGTCAACGGTCGGTACATAATTTTTTTTTACTTTTGTTTATTCAATTTTTTATTAATTTTTATTTAGTTACTTATAACATTAATGATGTTTCTTTCTTTATTTTATTTATTTAGTTCTTTTTTTTAACAATGTTAATTTTTATTTAGTTATTTATTTTATTGCTATTAATGCATACGGTTGATATGTGGGAAAATTGGAAACTCAGAACACTATATTTAAATCATTCACCAATAAATGACACTAAATTTTCAAGCTCGACATAGAGCACTAACTTTTCAATTTGGGTGATTTTAGAATAAAAAACCCGAAATCACAAATTTCAGGTCAAATCACAAAATGTTGGTGCGAATCACTTCAGCAAAAATCCAAATCTCATACGATTGAACCCGAAATTCATGATTGCAGGTTTTTTTGTCCTAAAGTCACCTAAATTGAAAAATTAGTGTCTCAGTGACAGGGCTCGAAAAGGAGTATCCTTCATTGGTGAATTACTTTAAAATAATGTCTTAAATTTACAATTTTGTTGTTGATACATGTATTTCTTTCATTACTTTTGTTTTTCTTTTTCACTTTTTTTTAATGTTAATTTTTTATTTAATTATTTATTTTATTTTTATATGTCAACTATTGATCATGAAGATAAGATTAAAACGATAAGACCTAATATTAAAGAAAATATAAAATATATAAACATTTAAATGACTAAATACTTAAGAGTTGTTAGGTACCACAAACAAAATTAACCATCCAAGAAACAATTAACATACCATTTTGTCAGCAAAAAATAAAAAATAATAAAATTTATACAAAAAAAAACTTGAAACATACCAATTTGTAAGAGACAAGCCAAAAATTTAAAAAAACAAATTATAGAGAAAACTTGGAACATACCTTGTACTCGCTTCAAATTCTCCTTCTAAAACAAAATGTACCTCAATAGCAAATTTTCTCATTGTTCACGTTTTTAATCATCTTGATTTCTCCAATAAATTCAATGGATTTTTCACTTTTTTTTATGGATATCGAATATATTTTTTTAAGAAAAATAGTATACTGATTATATTTAGAGTCTCTTTATTACATTGGACGTTAATTTTTGGTGAAACTAGTATACTATCAAATATTTACACATCTTACTCATCAATCATCAACATTAATAACAATAAAATAAAACAATTGTATAAAATTTACATTGCAAATTTATATAAAATACACATTAATAAACAAAATACAATACAATACGTATATCTAATAGAGAATATAAGTTCTTGTATGCTTGGTATAAAGTTAAATCAAATATATATATATAGATCTTCGTGGATTAACCAATTTCTAACATCATTAGCTTTTTACATGGAAAAAAATATGGAAATTAATATAAGCATAAAGCATATATCGTTGTCGACATGCATCACATCCACTCTTAGATTGGCCATGCAATATTTGGGTATACAAAGATTATGTTATGTTATGGTAGCTACACAACAAAGGGGAAATGGGACAATTGTCCTTACAAGCTCATGAGAAGTCAATTTTGATAACTTTTGAGCTCTTGAAAACTTGAAATCTTCGCATGAAGAGGCAATCAACTTAAATTTTGGTCAGAAGCAATAGAAACAACAAAAAAAGGATTTGCATATGTAATGAACCCCATCTAAAGATGTGGCTCAAAACTTCAAGAACTCTTAAGGCCATACGAAATTAACTCCTACATATGAGTTTTATTTGTTTGAATTCATGAAAACACATATGATATCCCATCATTATTTTCTTACAAAGATCTTTACACCTACCAAACTTGTCAAAAAGTTCAATCAAACATTTTATTTTATTTTATTTGTTTAGTGGGATGAGATGAGACACTGATGAAGATCATTTAAAAATTATTCGTAATTAATACTTGTTCATTAAAAATTACGATCAAATAAGTACATATTTTTGATTGTCCAATGGTATCATAATTGATTATTTATAGGTTGGTAGAATAATGCCAATAATTAAAAAAAAAAGAAAAATTTGGCATACAACACCAAGTAAATAGGATAATTTTATCTCACTTGGAAAAATTCAAAATTCTCATGGGTTTCTCATCAACCATTGCATTTAATTTACATCTAGGTTCGATATATCTCATATGAGATCGTTTCATGAATCTAGTTATGTGAGATGAGTCAATGTACAACCAACATTTCATAATTCATATGAGTTTTTGTGATTATATTAATTTAGGTAATGCGGTGAATTATATACCTTTATTATTTTCGAAGTTTGGGTAAATTAGCACACAAATCTTAAAACTATGGCAATAACAATTAGGTCACTTAACTAATAACAATATTAATGTAATATAAATTTGGATTAATTAAATTATGTGGGTATATAAGTTAATTAGAATACATTCATTTTTTTTTGTTGATAATATATTGTTCCATCATTCCTTAATCTTTTTAAGAGATATTCATTATAAGTTGAAAATTAAATCACTGAAGTTTAAATGTAATTTTCATAAATCACATGATTTATATTGTAATTTGAACTAATTTTAATAGTACGCAAAAAATATAATTTACCTAGATAATTTCATGAACATAACCTAAAAGTTGGATTGTATATATGTTTGATAATTTCTCAACTATAACACTAGCTCTAGACATTTAATATTGTATTCTAAGGTTCTGATCACACATGACACATCATGAGTAGTAGAAATTAATATATCACAATGGGTAGATGAACAAATAGTATATCTTAATTCTTATATGAACATATTTTATACATACCTTCATATCTGATATCTAATATCTTAATTGGATAATACCGTACATCATGTAATATAGTGTTATAGGCACGTCCTTTAGTTTCTGCTATGGGAAGTTTCTCTATATATATGTTCTTTTTTCAAGTCATTTTAGAAGCTATTAAGGTTTGGCAATATATTCACATTTTCTTATATATATATTCTTATTAAAACAATAATTCTAAAATTCGACAAATAAGAATGCGCATCATAGTGTGTGTATATATATAATGTACATTGAAATACTTATAAATTTTAGAGTTGCAATTACTTCGTATTTTCATTTTGCCTCAATCTATAAACTGCTAGAGAATAGAAGTATGACGATAAAATAAATATCAACGTATTATAGACATAAATAAAAATGACTACGCCACTCACCTATAAGATCCAATTATATGAAAATATAAGTAAATAAATTATTTCCAAGAGAAAAAATAAAATTGAGAGGTTGTGAAGTAACCACGTGTTCTATTTATCTGATCCAAGAAATAAGAATCCTGTCGTGTCCCTCTCCATGTGAAGGACATATATACAAGTACTTATTAATTACACCTCTAAACTAACTTTTGACTTGCAAATTTTGTACTTGTTGTATAAATCACTCAAAAAGAATAAAAATAAAATAAAATAGAGAACAATATAACCATCGAAATATATCTTGCTGGACTTTTGAGCCCTATTTATAATCACAAAAACTTTTATACAATTGGTGTACGAATCCTAAATCCATACATCTAACCTGATCCGGCCTCCATGTGCCCCCACGTGCCTGAATGGGTGCGCTCAAACCCACCCAAATTCGCTCAAGATATTAGATCTTTATATTATGTTAAACATACATTTATGTTATGTTAGTCATATATTTATATTATGTTACCCATACCTTCTGGGCCTTTATATTATATTAAGCATATCTTCATGCAATGTTAAACATACATTTATGTTATGTTAAACATACCTTTATGGTTTATGTTATGTTAAGCATACTTTTAGGATTTTTATATTATATTAAGCATACTTTTATGTTAAATTAACCATACATTTATGTAACGTTAAACATACATTTATGTTATGTTAAGCATACATTTATGATTTTATGTTATATTAAATATACTTTTAGGGTTTTTATGTTATGTTAAATATACATTTATGTTATGTTAGTCATACTTTTAATTATGTTAGTTGTACCTTTATATATTATATAAAAATATGACTAATATTAATTAAAGGTGTGCGTAATATTTACATAAATGTATATGTACAAATTAAGGTTTTTTGTGTGCTGAAATTATAGTTTTTTCGTCAAAATTAGGGTTTTTTTGCCAAAATTAAGGTTTTTTTAAAAAGTTAAAGTATTACATAAAGGTATGCTTAATATGATATAAAGATATGCTTAACATAATATAAATGTATGACTAACACAACATAAATGTTAGGATAAAAAAAAAGGAAATGCGCGGATTCGGGTCGGATTCGGCCCAATCCGACTCGCGTTGTATGGATCTAAGATCCATACAACAGTTACACACAAGCTTCACTCATTTATAATACTACTACTTGTATGTATCAATCGCACTAATCTAGCAACTCAATCCGAGGTGGTTTGGGTAAGCTTTTTAAATAAATAGAAAAGAGTACCAAACACTTATACAAATCTATAACGGGGTTGACCCGAAAAATCCAAAAACATAGAATGACTCAAAAAAGAGGGCGCCGAACTCCACCACTGAAAGTCCACCGTTAATTTAGAAAGAAGATCAGCCACCTGGTTCTCCTCCCTGAAGATATGAGAGACTCTAAAGTCCATGTCATCTAACAGACGCAACATAGCTGCCCATCGACCACGGGCATACCAAGGCACCAAAAAAGATCTACTCATGAGGAGGTGAACGACATAAGCCGAGTCTAATTCAAGCCAGAGCTGCTTCCATCCAAATCAGCAACATTGCCGCCAAAAGCTCGGCATCAAACGCATAACCAACACCACCACTGAAAGAGAAGCACCCTTTAGCAAAACCGATAAGTGCGAAAATGGCCACTAGCTTGCAAATGACCAGGCGCACCTAAAGCACTACCATCCGTATTGACTTTAGTCCACCCGCAAAGAGGAGGGAATCAGTACACCAGAATATACTGTGGTGCTGGCCCTGGACTACCCTTGATCCCCAATCGAGATAAGCAAAGTAAATCCGACTGTGTGTTAGACATATAACCACTCGCAATGCAACCCGTCTCCTTAATGAAAGACCACATCAAACTCCGAGTTGCTACAACTATCACCTTTTTGTCCTAAAAAATGACCAAATGCCGAGCATGCCACACGCTCCATATGAGCGAAACTACCGCCACCTTCCAAAGAGCTGCAAGCTGCGAGCTGAACTTGAAGGAAATGGATCGCAAAATGGCGTGCAAGATACCTGAATCCGCCTCAATTTTTATGTCAAAGGTCCAAGCAATCCAACCCCAAAGGTGCGAAGCAAATGGACATTCCAGAAATAAGTGATCAAGCGATTCACCCGCTGCAAAACAAAGATAACATATGGAAGGCATAACAATACCCCTCCTGCGCAATTTTTATTAGAGTTTTATATAAACTCTTATATCTTATAACATATTTTTAGAGTTTATAAGATATTAATTTAAGTTTAAAATAAATTTTTGATGTGTTTGGATAAATAAGATGGTGGAACTTATAAGATGTTAGTAATCATAATTGTGTAATTTTAATAATTAAATTTGAAGGTGTTTTAGAAAAATAAAATCTTATTTTTGAAATAAGTTGGATTCTCTTACTTTTAAAAAAATAGCATATCACCTCCTAACATCTTATTTTTAAATGAAATAAGATCTTATTGAAAATATAGTCAAATATTTTTGAGGAGCTTATAAGCTCTAAACAACTTATAAGATGTTTTGAGCTTATAAGCTCAACCAACTACTCTCTAAATCAACTAGATCCGATACGAATATTCTAATTCTACCTAAATCAATTCAACCTCTCCATATTGAAAAGTATTACTTCGTATGAGTCATAATAAGTGTCAACTCGACTCCACCATATTAGACAAATATCTCCTTAGACAATATCAATCACTCTCTACTCATTCCTAAATTAACATGATTATTTACTTATTTCTTTCTTAATTATTAAATTCATTGAGATGAGATAATATAAAAGAAAGAAACAAGAGAAAATTAAGATATGGAAATATTGTGGAATTTTGCGTAGATAAATTTGAAAGGGACTAAATAGTTAAGTTTTAAATTAAGAAATCTTTAAGGATTGAAATCGAGGATAGACTTGAAAAAAAAAAAAGATAAAATAACACTTTTTTTGAATTTGACATTCAATATGACACTTATTTTGAATCATGAGGTAACACTTCATATTTACTAAATTCTCTTGGTTACAATTACAAATATATGATGTAAATTATAGCAGTAGTGAGATCCCATGAAAATGGTGATTAACACTGAGTACCTTAATACTATAGTGATTCAATTTTATGTGGATAAACGAATTCAGAATGTGATCTTTTGTAGAGGCAAACCTCTCAATTAAATGACATAAAGAGAATTCTGGGTCAAATCCGATTAAACTTCACTTATGTTGGTAAACTTATCTTTCCAAGTTCAAACATTTTTATCCATTAAAAAAAAAGGTAAATAGCCAAAAAAATCCAAATTTTTTCGAGTTTTTATTATTTTAATCAATTCATTAAAAAATGTCAATTTAGCCATATTATAACCAATAAGTTGCAATTTTTGCCAGATTTCAATTTTAATCAAAACTAAATAGTATATGTCCTACGTGGCGGATACATGGATAAAAAATTATTTATACCTCATCAAAAATGAAAAAAAATAATAATAAACACATTATCTTGAATTTACAGATTAAAGAAAATAAAGAGAATTAGATTGAGTGTTGTGGAGAGTAAAATAAAAAACAACTGATGAGGTATTTAATAATTTTTTTTAATTTTATTTTTTCATTTTTGATGAAGTGTAAATGATTTCTCTATCCATGTGTCCGTCACATAGGACATATATAATTAATTTTGACTAAAATTGAAATTTGACTAAAATTATAATCAATTTGCTATAATATTGCTAAATTGACAACTTTTAAAGAAATGACTAAAATAGCAAAAACTCTAAAAGGTTTAGATTTTTTTGGCTACTTGAAAAAAAAATCAATTAAACACTTTCAAATGTGCATAATCGGTTGATTAATTGGTAAGACTAATATCACTACTCAACCTTAAATAATTAACTAAAAAGTGAGGCTTGTGTGTAACTGTTGTATGAATCTTAGATCCATAAAACGCGAGTCGGGTTAGGCCGAATCCGCGCATTTCCCTTTTTATTTTTTTGTATCCTGACATTTATGTTGTGTTAGTCATACCTTTATATTATGTTAAGTATACATTTATGTAAAACTTTAACTTTTTAAAAAAAACCCTAATTTTGGCAAAAAAAAACCCTAATTTTTCAGCACAAAAAGACCTAATTTGTACATAAATACCTTTATGTAAATATTACGCATACTTTTAATTAATATTAGTCATATTTTTATATAATACATAAAGGTACAACTAACATAATTAAAGGTATGACTAACATAACATAAATGTATGTTTAACATAACATAAAAATCCTAAAGGTATGCTTAACATAACATAAAACTATAAATGTATGCTTAACATAACATAAAGGTATGGTTAATTTAACATAAAAGTATGCTTAATATAATACAAAAATCCTAAAGGTATGCTTAACATAACATAAAACCATAAATGTATGCTTAACATAACATAAAGGTATGCTTAACATAACATAAAGGTATACTTAACGTTGCATAAAGGTATGCTTAATATAACATAAAGGTATACTTAACGTTGCATAAAGGTGTGCTTAATATAATATAAAGGTCCAGAAGGTATGACTAACATAACATAAATGTATGACTAATATAACATAAATGTATACTTAACATAATATAAAGGTTTAGCACCTGGAGCGAATTTGGGTGGGTTTGAGCGCACCCACCCAAGCTCGTGGGGGCTCGTGCGCGCATGTGGAGGTCGGGTTGGGTCAGATGTACGGATCCTAGATCCGTACACCAGTTGTATAAAAGTTTTTGTGTTAACTAAAAACCATATTTCCTCTTACAAACAACATCTTCAGAATATATGAATTATTCGTGTCATATGATCATATCTTTTATGAAATCATATCTCCTGAATGCAGATTAAATACTATTAGATATGCTAAGTTATCAATCGAATAACCTAACAAGACGATGTATAAACCATTATCATACAAATAAGATTTAAAAACGAGAACAAGAGTTAACCAAAATATAACATAAGATCTGAATAATCTATACCATATGGTCCATACCCTAAAATAACAAATCGTTTAATTAAATATGGAGAAACTAAACTTCATAAACAAAGCTACATAATACATGAATAAAATAATATTGGTTTATGGTGCATCGAACAATGTTAATTATAATGAGAAAATAGAAAACAAAATTGTTACAGAAATCATATGTTATCCCAAATGTTGTCACACTGCACACAACAGATTCTGAAATCGAATGTTGTCGATAGTGTTGGCAACACTGCAGACAACATTGTGATAACAGAAACTAAAAACGCCTTCGAACTTCAAAAATCTTTAAGATCTTCGAGCTTTGACTACGTACAAGATCCAGAGAGCAGCAGCAACAACCCTGCAACAAAGATCTTTCGAAATGCATCAAAATGAATTTTGAAAAGTCGAGTCAAGAAGATCTTTCCCCTCAAAAAACGAACACATCCCGGCTAGTGCTCACGGTACGACGTGACGTTCTCAAAGGTAAAATGACTTACGTCTTCTAGTTAGTAGCACCACAAAACTAGAAGCACGAACGAACTAAAATAGTAGAAGGACTAGATCGTACTTCTATATGCTCAAACAATGCAAAATTGATTTTGCAAAGATGCTATGAGAATGATCTTTTATCAAGAATTTCATGCTCTCAATGCTGTATTTTTCCTTATATAATGCTTGTGCAAAGGTATGAAAATTATGCCCTATTTATAGGCACATCTATCAAGTGAAATGACACCTCATATTAATGAACATTTAAGGCATTTAAACCCACTAAGTAAGTGGAGCACTCCACTACCTTACACCATCAATTAATGAGGATTTGGAAGGCCATTAGCCACAAGGGCTTCGAGATGGGCTTTCCCAAATGGGCTATCCAAAGGACTTTTATGTTTTGGGCTTTACAGACGAGCGATGTTGCCCGTCATGTTGTCAACATCTGACCACCAAACACAACATCTGACCACCAGACAGGTTTTGGTCTCTAACTTGTACATGAATTTCCACTCATTGAAAATCGATTTTAAGAGTGTAAATGCATTACGATCATCTACTCGAGATGTAGAATGACCTTTTACCTTTTACTTTCACATTTGCCCAACTTTGACTCCTCAAAATAATGGTCAAACACGTATGGTCAAGACTTCCTACAAAAGTCAACATTGACCCACACTTCTAATTGGATCAAAACAAATTTTCTCCAACGAATAAAAAATAAAAGATAAAAAGATAATTATATATGTCAACAATGTCTACCGTTGAATGAAATCAATTTTTTAAGCTTTAGACTTGGCTTCACCCCGTTGAATATCAATATATTGATCTTTTAAAGTTTAAAATGTGTGTGTTGATTATCTTCTCGAACCATTCAATGTGTTTATATAGATAAGCCTTTAGGCCCTCCAAATCTTGTATAAGTCCAAATAAAATAAAAATAAAAGAAGGATTGAAAAATTAATATAGAAAATAAATCCTTAAAAGAGAAAAATAGCGTCAAACCACACTCTTTTTTAATCAACTTTTATGTTTCTCTCACATAGAGTGACACAAGCAAGTGTGACGCTCTTCAATTGAAATTTGACTCGAATTCTTCATTAAAGTTGTAGCCTTGTACATTGATTTTTCAATACAACAAATTTTCTCATCAAAAACATTTTTTTACACAAAGATATGTCTAAATGCTAAAGTCTTGTTAGGATATAAAAACTATATATAACTACAACCTTGTGATAATTTATTAATTTAGGGAGAGAATTGAGAAAAATCATCAACATGCAAGTTGTAAATCTTCTCATTAGCTTTTTCAATAAAATGAGAATCACATTTTTTTATATCAGAAGCGAGTCGGACCTCTTACAATTGCTCATTGTTCAAATGCTCATTTGACGTCCTTTCTCGCAGCTTTTTATCTTTTCTTAAACAACCATCGTTTTGGATGTTGTGGACGTGAAAAAGCCTCGACAAAAGTAGATCATTCTGAATAGATTTCATCTGTTATATAGTATTCATAATTATAATGTGTTTCGTTTACTATATAATGAACATTTGGTGCTTCCCCCAACAAAAGGTGGTTAAACAAAGTAGAATATTCATTCAAAACGTTAATGTCCTTGTGAGAACCTGTAATCCTAAAAAAAGGTATGCCAAAACCATAGGTCTTTAGATATGACCATTTCAAGAATTATTTTAGGTGACTCATGATCTCTTGTAAATTGGTTTTTTTGCAATCAACAAGATAATTCTTCCACTCCCAATACATGAAATCAATGTTACCCAATATACCGAGGAAGTTATGTATCGACTCCTAGAGTTGTAGAAGACATTGAACATCATTGTAGTTCAGCCTTCTCAAATATCGATTATCAAATACTTCAACCACATTCTCACAAAATTTGAATAGACACGTTATAGCAGTTGAATTTCTCACACATAGGTACTTGTCAATTAGGTTGTTGGCAGGAATCCCATAAGCTAATTGACGAATTACGGGGGTGCATTTTTGTAAGGCAGAAAGACCTTGTCTTCCTACACCATCGGATCTTCGTTGGAAATATTGAGAGCTATGTTCCAAACTATTAACTATACGATGAAACAAATCCATTTTCATGTGGAATCATCGTCGAAATATTTGGTAACGATACACCGGATTTTGGGTAAAATAATCTTGAAAAATCCTGACACATCCTTTAGAAGGATTTCGTTTAATGAATCTTCTTCTAGCATTGTTGTTGTTGTGGAGATTGTCGTTCTTATATTGAAAAAGTTTTAACATTAATCGTTCACCTGGCGAGTCAGATCGATCACCCTTGGTGTTGGAGCTAGAAAAATTGTTAGAATGAAACATTATTTTTTGAATGAAAGTTTGATGTGAGGAAAAGTGTTATACACGAAGGTACGTGGAAGAGGGTTATATATAGTTGTGACAGTGCATTTTTTGGTGCATTTTCTTGTATTGTAGTTTGACTCACTTTTCGAGGCTAGCATGTGATCACTATTGTTGGTGGGGGATCATACTTGATGTGTTTTGATACACAAATTCTTATTCATCTCGAGTTCACGTTCCTTTAACAAATTCCGTTGTTCTTGTACTTCGAGAGCTTTTTGTTTATTATTTTTGTATTCTTTTGTTTCGTTCATATATTAAGGGTGGAAATGGGTTAGGCCAAGTTAGGCTTCTTGTTGGTCAACCTAGGCTTAAAGTGTAAATATTAGACCTAAACTTGACCTATTGTATAAAGATTTTTTTAGCCTAGCTTGACCTATTTTGTGGATAAGCCTAACCTAAAGCTTATCAAAATCCTATTAAAAGCCTACAAAATTATCTAGTATAAAATCTTTAAAAAAAACACTAAACTTCCATTTAAATTTAGAGAATTACATAGAAAAACCTAAAAGTAAAAAATATATGAAAAATTTAAAACAAAAATTAGACTGTAAGTGTTCAACTATAAAAGATATCAAATATATCATATATGTCATATTATAAATAAGCCAGTCTATTAAGCCTTATTAATCTTTTTTTAAGGTTTAAACCTAACCTATATTCATAAAAAGGTTTGTCAAAAGGCATTAGCCTGACTCATTTATTAAAGAAGTTGCGTTGAACTAGGTCAATAATAGGCTGGGTCATAAGCCCCTTTCGAGTAGCCTGAACTATTCTCACTCCTACTCGTATTTAGAATAATGATTACCCAAACATCTATCTTTTAACCTACCTTTTGTTTTTCTCTTAGTAGCCTTTTGTTCGATTGGACAGGTGTCGTATTTAGATCAAAATCAAAAGTTCTTCTCATAGGGTTGAAATGGTGCCGCATCCGACTTTGATATCTTCATCTTCTTTGAGCACAAAATGCTCGACCCTTTATAATCCTCCAAGCATGCTCATAATTAAAAGCAACATTACTTTTTTCGATAAGATATTTTGCATGTCTTACTCAATAGGTCTTCATCACTACAACTACTTTTGTAAGCACTTTCAACATTATTGTAGTTAACGTTGAAGTGATTTACTTTTTTTTGAATCGTATCGTACCAATGTGTCCTCATTTGACTTTCTCGTCGTCGACACATACTAGTAAACCGACTCTCATTAAAATATCCTAAAATTCTTCTCCAGAAGGCATCCTTTTTTTAATCATTGCCTATAATGAGATTCTCGCTTACCGTGATAAAAGAATTGACAAGAAGCTCGTCTTCCTCTTTTTTCCATCTCATAGCTTCCTACCTTTAGAGGTCACAAATTCTTAATCACAATTGTCGAGATAAATCAAGTTTGAATGTTGAGACCGTTGTGTCTCTGGGAAAAATAATGGAGAATTCAACTATTAAACATATATGATTTTGATAACATACGTGTTGCTCGCGGAGTAAAAAAAAATTTAGGAGGAGATTGAACAAAATATTGTCTGACGATTATTGCAAAAAATCGGGCGTTAGTGTTTCCAAAAAAGTTTGAGAAGTTGGATGAAAATTGTGTTGACGAATTTATTTGAGAAGTTTAATATTATCCACTTAAATTTTGTTCTGAAAAATTTATTTGATCAAATTATCCAATAAATCTCAATTATTTCACTTATTTGAAAGAGAGGATTGGTGATAGAATTTTCTAAGTATAGTAGAAATTTTTAAACGCAGAGGATTTAGAAGTATAATTGATGAATTTTCAACCATTTATTCAGGATGTGTAATCTTGATATATTTTCAAAATACAACACAAATATATTTCTCTTTTAGAAAATTTAAAAATGAAAAAAAATCATGACAATACAGGTGATCTTTATTTAATAATTTTATTTTGTTTTTTTAACAAGTTAGTCCTGATGTGGTCGAACTTGAGCGAACCGAGGTTTTTGCCCTTAAACCAAACTAAAGTCAAAGTTAATACGTGTGAACAACCTTGAGAAGCGAACTGATCTGTGGCATTGTTGTCGAACTAACCTAGTTCAAGATCTGTCGACGAGCTAAACAGTAATGGAAGAGGAGCGAACAAATTTGAATTCTACTGACCGCTACTTTCGTGGATCAGTTACCTACTTCCCATGTTTTTTGGGTAGTTCCAACTGCCAATTCTAGAGAGCATATATCTTTGTTATGTTTATTTTTTTATTGCGCACAATCATATCAAACACAAACACGCATATTGCTTGAGAGATTTGTTTAGCAACCCTATTGACTTGAGCATCGGAGTCCCATCGTCGGGAACCCCTCCTGGTGTTTGTTTTGTAGGTTTTTGGATCCGAGGTTTCGAGTTCTTAGAAGAAGAAGAAAAGCATTGAATCGGAGCAAGATCAATTGGCGCCGTCTATAGGAAGATTTTCTAAGTTTCTAAGATATTGAGATAACAAACATAGTGAATACTAGAGGATCACAGAGGAGAGTGGAGATATGTGGACCATCAAGGGACAGCGAGGACGAAGGAGACAACCGGAACTCTATCCCGATTAATCCTCCCCGCACAATTACTTTAACACCAGAAGAACTTTCTGATTTGATATCAGCAGCGGTTCAGAAAGCTTTGGGTAAACAAAGGATAGAGTTACAATAGGACAATGTTGAAGTTAATTTTGAGAAGAAACAACAGGATGATAAGTCACAAAAAAATGAGAGAGAGAGAGAGTTTGATCACTCTCGGGGCCAGAAATGAGAACATAATGAGCTGACGGAGAAGGTTGGCGAGTTGAAGAAGGAATTGAGGGAAGTCCAACGGAACATTTGACGGGTTCCTAGGAATTCAAGAGGAAATCCCTTTTCTGATGGAGGACGAACTACCGGCTTCCTTTCAGCCGGTGAATTTCGATTGTAATGGCACTACTGATTCGTGGGACCATTTGTATCGGTTCTAAAATATTGCTCTTTTACATCGGTACTTAGATGGTATCAAGTGCAGGATGTTCGCTACTACCCTCACTAAGGCCACTCAAACATGGTTCAGTCAGTTAAGTGATGGAGTGATTCACGATTTTGAATAGCTAGCAGATTTGTTCTTGCATCAGTTCGCTAGTGCTGGAAGATAAAGACGATCTACTCAAACATTGTTTGGGGTTAAACAAAAGGTGGAGGAGACATTGAGAGAGTATGCAAGAAATTTACGACTGCAACCCTGGAAGCTCCTGAGCTTCGGACGATTTGGTAGTTAATGCCTTCATACAAGTTTGAAAGAGGGCGACCTTCATACCTCCTTAGTTAAGAAGACGCCCATAAATTTTGATGACTTATTACAGAGAGCTACCAAATACATCAATTTGGAAGAAGCAGTTCAGATTAAAAAATGTGAGGGCTCTAACCGATCGAATAGGCCACATGAACAGGAAATTACGAGGAAGAAAGAAACAGGAGAATCACGAGCAAAGTTTACACCTCCACTGTTACGAGATAATAGGGTGGGCCGAAGATATGATCAATACACGCCACTAACAATCCCTCTCGGATAAGTGTTGATGGAAATCTGGAATTTTACCACAATTAAAATGGCCGACAACCTGGAGCTCGAATCCCAAAAAGCCACCTACCTTCGGGAATGAAAAGCTATGTCGGTTTCATAATGAATATGAGCATGACACTGATGAATGCTTGCATTTGAGGGACGAACTTGAGAGATTGATTAGAGAGAACAGGTTGACCCAATATGTTCGTCAACACCGACAAGAACACAAAGAACAATGAAACGTCCGAGAAGAACCAAGAAGAAAGAGTGTTGGGATTTCGATGTTTAGATTTTGATGAGACAAAACATATATGTAATAGGAAGTTTTGTGTACCCCATTTTTCACAATGTTTAAGTGAATATATAGACTAGGTTTGAGTCTAGTTTTAGGTGCTGGAAGATGGAGGCTTTACAAGGATAAAGCTGCATCTAAGCCTTTCAGAAAAGAAACTGCTGCAAGAAGGCAGATACAACATCGCTGTAAGAAGACAGAACTTCACTGCAGCTAAGTAAGAAAGAACGGCGTGCAGCATCGCTGCATGAAAAAGATGCAGGAGTACTGCAAGAAACAAGATACAGCAGTACTGCCAGAAGATACTGCAACCAGGTATTAGTTACAGCGGCACTACAAGAAAGCATCGCTGCATGAAGACCTAGGATACAGTCAAAGGAGAGATATCTCCTTCAACGGATATTTTCTCCTACAAGTATAAATAGAGGAAGAGCAACACTGAAGCTGACTACTGATTAACTGAAGCATCTACGCTAAAACTCTCAAGTTTACAAGATTCAAACTTTCAAGTTTCCAACAGTTTCAGTCACTCAACCTCTGTGAAGTGAAGCAAGCTCAGTGTTGAAAGATCCATCAATGGATTCAGAAGCTCACTTCACCGCACCAGTTGAAGAACTCGTTTATATTTTTTTAACCTTACTGCTTAGGTTGTTTTAGAGGTGTCGAACAGTTGATAGGAGAAATCCTTGCTGTTTGTATAGTTGTCTAGAGTTAGACAGCTTCCTTGTGTGGGAGTGTAGAACCCTGTATGGGTTAGCCTTTAAAGTTTACAGTTGTTGTGTGTACGCTGGACTTCAGTAGGTCGTTGCTTTGTAAAGTTAATAGATTGTTAGGAGGGTCCTATAATTCAATCTTGCTTAACAAAGTTCCTGCTCGAGGAGCAGTAGAGTGGACCTAGAAGGATTACACCACCTTCGAACCACTATAAGCCATACGTGTTTATTGCGTTATTTATCCGTGTTTTTTACCTTCTGTTCCTTGTATATCTCATAAGCATAAAATGTTTTGAAAGTAGCATATTGAGAAAATCGGCCTTGTGTTATAAGTTATATTTTTCCGCTGCGTATAAAACTCCAAGTTACAGCGTGTAGCACTGCATCCTAGTGCTGTAAGCAGTAAAAGTCTGATGCTGGAAGTTCAAGTAACTTGCAGAATAGAAAGGTTTTTCAAAGATTTGTAAAATCGACCAAGGTTCATTCACCCCCTTCCCCTCTAAACCTCGGACACCACTTGGGACCAACAGAGAGGAGACAGGAGCGACCTGAATTACCTCCATCTCCGCCACTCCCACCACGCGATAGGCCCGAAAGAGAATAAAGGCCCACCATACATATGATCATAGGAGGGTCCACTGATGGAGATTCAAATAGAGCTCGTAAAGCAAGACTGGATTCAGTTCCACAGAAAGGTGCTAAGGTCCAAACTATTTTTGATGAGGTAGCGGTGGAGTTCGGAGTTCATGACAAAGTGGTAATTTAGAGTCTGCAGTTCGATGCAATGGTAATTTCAGCCGAGATCGGAGGCTTTTAAGTCAAGAGGGTATTTGTGGATACAGGAAGCTCGGTGGACATCATGTTCATGGACTGTTTTAGGAAGTGAGATCGTCGATTGAGGTAAAATCTGTAGAAACTTCCCTTTATGGTTTTGTAGGAGAAGCTGTGACTGTTTTTGACAAAGTACAATTGCATATGGTATTAGGAGAAGAAGAATGGAGGCAAAATAAAACAGTGACTTTCTTGCTGGTGGATGCACCTTCACAATACAATGTGATTTTAGGTCGCCCATCATTGAGTACTTATGTGGCAGTTATCTCGCCTGCACATCTGATGATGAAGTTCCCTGTGGAAAATGATGAAGGATGAATTGTAGGAGTAGGAGTGGTTCATGGTGATCAATAGACAGCTCGGCGTTGTTATGTTGCTGCAGTTCGTCATTCAGAGTCCCGAAAGTGCAGTTCTGAACAAAAAGATGAGATTGATCGAGAAAGGATCTTAGTCGGAAAAAAGAACGAGAGGCGAACACAGTTGAATTTGAAGAAGGGGAGTTGATGAGTATCGACTTAATTTCGAAGGAACTTGGACACGCAGTTCATCTCGGTAGTCACTTATCTGAGCAAACCCAAAGGGAAATAATAGAGGTTCTAAAGGAAAATGTGGATCTGTTTGCATGGAAACTAAAAGATATGAGAGGAATAAATCCAAATGTAGCAGTTCACAAATTAAATGTTAAGCCTAAAGCTCGACCTGTCAAGCAGAAGTTGAAGCATTTTGAAGATCAACAGAATGAGATCATAAAGAGGGAAGTTAAAAAATTATTGGTGATAGGGCACATTGAAAAGATTCAATACCCTCGATGGTTAGCCAATGTAGTCATGGTGCCTAAGCCTGGAAACAAGTGGCGTATGTGCATTGATTTCTGAGATCTTAACAAAGCTTATCCCAAGGATTACTACCCATTTTCCCGAATTGATAAGCTGGTGGATTCAACCGCTGGATGCGAACTGCTTAGCATGATGGATGCTGCACAAGGATATCATCAGATTTTATTGCACCCGGAAGATAAACCCAATGTTGCTTTTATTACCTCATCTGGAACATATTGTTACACAGTGATGCCGTTTGGTTTAAAGAATGCAGCAGCTACTTATCAAAGGATGTGGACAAGATGTTCAAGCATCAATTAGGTCGGAACATAGAGGCCTATGTAGATGATATGTTGGTAAAGAGTATTCAGACGAACACTCATGCAGCTGATTTAAGGGAAACTATGACAACTATTCGAAGGAATGGGATGCGCTTGAATCCCTCTAAGTGTTCATTCGGAGTAAAAACAGGGAAATTTTTAAGGTATATAGTTACGGAAAGATGAATCAAAGTTAATCCCAGCAAAATTCGAGCTATACAAGATATGTCTGCTCCTCAAACTGTAAAAGAGGTACAAGTTCTAACTAGTCGGGTTGTCACTCTAAGCAGGTTTATATCAAGATTAGCGGATAGAGGATTGTCTTTCTTCAAGGTTCTCAGAAAAAGTAGTCAGTTCGACTGGGACGAACAATGTTAGAAGGCATTTGAGGACTTGAAAGTTTTCCTCTCTTCACTTCTTCTATTGAAGCAACCGATTCAAGGAGATCCACTAGTGGTATACTTGGCAATAGGGAAAGAATCGGTCGGTTCGGTTCTTATGAGGGAAGAAGATAAAGATCAGTTTCCAGTGTACTTTGTCAGTAAAGTTCTTCAAGGAGCAAAAACACGATATACTGAGATTGAAAATGTGACATATGCACTGGTTACCATGGCTAGGAGGTTACGACCATATTTCTTGGGCTATGTAATCACAGTACCAACTGAGCACCCATTAAGTATTATTCTGGGAAAGCCTGATGCATCAGGACGGTTAGTCAAATGGGCTGTCGAATTAGGCCAATTTGACATCAGATATGAACCGTGAACAGTGGTTAAGGGTCAAGCCCTAGCAGACTTTATTCAAGAAACAACCAGAGTGCAGGAGAAGAAAGAATGGGAACTGTTTGTAGATAGATCTTCATCTCGCCAAGGATCCAGAACTGGGATATTGTTAATCAGCCCAGAGAAAGATGAGTTACAGTTCGCTATAAAATTTTTGTTTAAATCATCTAACAATGACGTAGAGTATGAAGCTTTTTTGCAGGATTTAAAAATAGCTGAACGGGTGGGAGCTCATCATTTAACAGTTAAATCAGATTCACAGTTGGTAACACAACAGCTGCGAAACCAGTGTGAAGTCAAAGAAGATCAGATGAATTTTTATGTGGAGAAAATCAGGGATATGGAGAGCAAGTTTGAAAAGCTTCAAATCGAACAGATTCTCAGAAGTGAGAATCAAAAGGTGGGCTTCCTTTCGAAAATAGGCAGTTCGTTAAGACTGTTCACAAAGAAGTATAACAGTAATAGGCATGGGAAGAGAAAAGAAAGTGATGAACGTGACAGAGTTCGACTGGAAAACTCCTTTAGTACATTTTTTGGAAGGTAAAAGAGAAGAAACCGAGAAGAAGTTAAAAAGGTTGGAAAAGCAAGCTCGATTCTACTACCTTCTTAATGGATTTTTATACAGAAAAACCTTTCTGACAACAGATGCCAGATGCTTATTAAAAGAAGAAGGGATTAAAGTTCTAAGAGAAGCTCATGAGGGAGGATGTGCCGAACATGCAGGTGCAGGGTCTTTAGCTCAGAGATGGTGTGAGCTGGGTTTTATTGGCCCACAATGAAGAATGACGTTGAGGAAATAGTTAGAAAATGCGAAGGTTGCCAGAAGCATGGGTGGCGAATTCACACCCCAGCCGCTGATTTGCTAATTTGCTAACCATCTGTTCGTCTTGTTCTTTTGCTAGATAGGGAATTGACATTATTGGCCTATTTGTTAAAACCAGAGGAAGTAAACAGTTCTTGATAGTAGCAGTGGACTATTTCACTAAATGGGTTGAAGCTGAACCTTTAACCAAGATTACTGAAGCTGAAATGATCAATTTTGTCTGGAAGAATATTTGTTGTAGGTTTGGTTTGCCAAGGATCTTAGTATCAGATAATGGAGCTCAATTCCGAGGAAAGAAAATTACTGAATAGTGCAAGGAGATGAAAATTTTACAAGTATTCACAGTTGTTGCTCATCCTCAAGCAAATGGGCAGGTTGAAGTGGTGAACAGGATCATATTAGATGGACTTAAAAAGTGACTTGAGTCTGAAAAATCTAATTGGGTAGAGGAACTACCATTAGTATTATGGGCATATCGAATCATATCTAGGTTGACAACAGGAGAAAGCCTTTTCAGTTTAGCATTTGGAATGAAAGCAGTAGTACCAGTAGAAATCCAAGGAGAAGCTCTGAGAATTACGAATTTTGAGCCTCTAGAGAATGAAGAACTGGTTAAAACCGACCTGATATTTTTAGATGAACTGCGGAATAAAGCCAGAGTTCGTCACGAACTCTACAAGAGGGGTATTCAAGCAGTGTTTAACAAGAAGGTTCGGAAGAGGGAATTTCAAGTAGGAGATATGGTGTTAAGGCAGTCAGATGCCTTAGTTGACATTGGGAAGTTGGATGCTACTTGGGAAGGACCGTATATTGTATCAAAAATTCTTTCAGGAGGATCTTACGAGCTAATAGATAAAGAGGGCAAGTTGTTGCCAAGGCCATGGCATGTGAGTCATCTAAATGAATTCTATGCTTGATGTGTTATACTTCTGTATGTTGCTTACTATTTTTTTCTCAATTTCCTTTACCTTAATAAAATGAGAAATATTCACTCTCCATAGATGTAGGCTAATTTAGCCGAACCACGTTAAATTGTTGTGTCTTTTCTTTTCTGTTTGATTTCATATGATTGTCGTTATACTTAATGATTAAACGAACTGAAACATTCCCTCGTAATATCCTGATTAAGCAAACTGAAATATTCCCTCGGAATGTCCTGATTAAGCGAACTGAAACATTCCCTTGGAATGTCCTGATTAAGCTAACTGAAACATTCCCTAGGAATGTCCTGATTAAGCAAACTAAAACATTCCCTCGGAATATCCTGATTAAGCGACCGAAACATTCACTACAAGAATTTTGGGATACAACAACGCCCATTTAACAACACTTTTAATGAATTTGTGTTGTCTTTTGGGAATTGACAACGCTTTTTCAGAAAAGCGTTGTCTTTTTTTAAAAAAAGCGCCATACGACAACGCTTTAAATGGAAACGACAACGGTTTTTTAGTAGTGTTGTAGAAAGGCGTTTTTTTTACAAAAGACAACGCTTTTTTGCAACGCCTTTTGATGCGTTGTCGTATGGCGAATTTTTTTCTCTTAACGACAACCCTTTCTGCAACGCTTTTTTGGCGTTGTCGTTTCGTAGCACTTTTTTTTACAATTTTGCAACTCATTATGCAACCCTTTTTTTGTGTTGCAACCATTAATTATAAAATAATTGTTTTTTAATTAACTTAAATTTAATTAATTTGTAATGTTATCTTGTATTACATTATTTGCATTAATATTATCTTATATGAACAAACTCATAATTTTAACTACACCTAATTAAATATTACTCTCACCCTTTGAAATAATAATACAAAATTGGTATATTATTTTAAAACAAAATTCGAAAATTGTGTTTTATAATTCATAATTCATAAATTAAGAATGTTTTTCTTAAAAAAAGATAAAGATAAAATTATTGTGTTTTAAAATTAATATAAAAAAACATAAAAAAAGATATATATATCATATCAATTAATTAAGAATATATAAAAAATTTAATTATACAACAATAAAAAAAATATAAATTTATTTATTTGAAAAATATAAAAATTTGTATTACATAATAATATAAAAATTATATATTATTACTTTAGAAAATAAAGATAAAATGAGTTTGGTTTTAATTTGAACCAAAAATTATTTTACAACAAAAAAAACAATAGATACATTAATTTGAAAAATATAAAAATTTGTATTACATAATAATATAAAAATTATATATTATTATTTTAGAAAGTAAAGATAAAATGAGTTTGGTTTTAATTTGAACCAAAAATTATTTTACAACAAAAAAAAACAATACATATATTAATTTGAAAAATATAAAAATTTGTATTACATAATAATATAAAAATTATATATTATTATTTTAGAAAATAAATATAAATTAGTTTGGTTTTAAAATTAATACCAAAAACATAAATTATTTGAAAAAATTATTTTATAAAATAAAAAAAGATATAAAAATGATTAATTAAAAGAATAATATGAAAAAAAAACTTAAATATGTTAATTGAACCATAAACTATTTTTCAAAATAAAAAAACATACATATATTAATTGGTCAATACAATTTTTTTTATATAATAATACAAAAATTATATATTATTTTAATTAAATTAAAGTTGAAAAGTCTAATTATTTTATGATGTTATTTTATATTATTTGCATTAATATTATCTTATATATATATGAACAAACTCATAATTTTAAAAAATTAGTATGTTTATAACATATATTAAAAATATGCACTAGTATACTTTATAATTGTCTTAATATGAAATTAGATTAAATATTATTAAACATATTAATTAGTCATTAATCTTCCAATTATATATTAATTAGTCATTAATTATATATGTATATATATATATAATTAGTTAATAAAAGAAATACATATATAATATAAACATATAAAGCACTAGTAGCCTAGTGGTTGAAGGTCCAACAAAGGTCACGAGTTCGAATCTCAGACAACGCACATTTATTTCTCATGACGTGGCAATGATGTGTCCAAAATATGTTGATGACGTGTCACTTTTTTGAATTTTTTTCAGATACGACAACGTTTTTTACAACGCACTTTTTTGAATTTTTTTCAGATACGACAACGCTTTTTACAACGCACCATAAAGCGTTGTAAAATAGGAAAAGACAACGTTTTTTCTGCGTTGCGAAAAGCATTGCAAAAAAAATTCCAGAAAATTAAAAAAGACAACACTTTTTTGCAACGCACCATAAGCGTTGTCGTATGTAGATACGCGTTGTCGTAGAGCGAAATTTTTTTTGCAACACTGGATACGACAACGCTTAAAATTTGGCTTTAATGACGCGGAAAAACCGTTGTCGTATCCTGATTTTCTTGTAGTGATTCCTTTGGAATGTCCTGACTAAGTGAACTAAAGCATTCCCTCGGCATGTCTTGATTAAGTGAATTGAAACATTCCGTTGGAATGCTCGAATAAGTGAATTACAATTGAACTCGCTTTCTTGAGAAAACTTGATTGAATACGTTTGCTCATTTTCTTTGAAAGTATATCACTTCAGATATACTCATGCGATTAATTACTTATGATGAAGGAAACTTACAAATGATTACGACCTATTTGCGATAACTTTTAAATTGAAGACTGATAATATTCAGAATACTAGAAGAACAGTTACAAAAAAGAAGCTATACAAAGTGTTTTCAAACTGAAAATATATTGAAATTTCACTAAGTATGAGTAGGTTGCTCTTTGGATGGAGCTAGAAGAGAAAGGGGATTAGCGGATAAGGGTGACGGCAAAAGATCGAATATCTCCTCTGGCAGATCCACAACCAAACTTGGAGTTGCCTCTCCAGACTGAGGAAGATTCAAGCTGGTACTTGGACGTTTAGGAAGAATTTCCAAGATAGTCTACTCTAAATATCCGACCACCACTTGGCATCAACAACTTCGCTCAGATCTCCCTGCCAGCCGGGAGGAGTAGGGAAGGATTGTCTTAATTTTTTGCCTAGTGAGGAGAGACGAAATTGAAATTGGGATTCTGGCAACACTTGGCCGGTCTCCTGTTGATATTGCCGCACAGCTTCCATCACCTCATCCTGGCATAGATGAACTTCTTCCCGAAAGTATGCTTCGGCCATTAGAGCTGCTTTGGAGAGAAAAAGAACAGAATTCCAGAGATGATGAAAAAGTTTGGCACGATACTCCTCAGCTATCAACTTCATCTCTGAACTCTGAGCAAACCGATGAAAACCCACAATTGCTCTAGGGGAGTTCATAAGGTGAGAACTTGAACTTCCTTCTCCCCGCATTCTCCTAGGAGTGTGCTGTATCTTTGTTTCTTTAACACTTTGTTGCAGCGCCTGTTGCAGCATAGCTTCTTCACCTTGCTCCACTCCAGGGTGTCGATTTGCTCCTGAGCAAAAGCGACGTCATCACCCCTTCTTACAGCCTCCACAGCTGGGACAAGGAAGACCTACACGTCCTCCATTGCTGCTCTCATCGGCAGCTCTGCAGAGTCGGATTCTGCGAGAGCTTTTTCTTTTCCTTTATCTTTTGCTCCCTGAGCAACACTGCTATCACCAAGCTCCTGTACTCTTGCTGCGTACTCAGGTTGCAGGAGTGCCAGAATATCTTCTAATTTGGCCCACTCCAGGACAGCTTGCTCGACTGTCAGGAAATCATTCCACTTCAACAGGATTTCCCCCTTAGACAGCCGCATCTCTCTTTAGAGATTGTATTGCAGCTTCATATTTCTAGCCGCTGGAAAGTTGTGATCGAGCACTAAAGTCTCTGTTTGTAGATGAGCTTCTTCAGTTGGCTCGACCCGGTGCTGATATGGCTCCTGAAGCTGATGTGACTCATCAGCAAGATTTTCTACCACCTCAGAAGGTGTTGAGAGTTGGGAATAAAGAGTTCATTCTTTATCCCGGGGCTGATGAGACTCATCCACAACAGCAACTATAGCAAAGCCTGCTGTAAGGCGTTGGGAAGCAGCAGTTGCAGCAACCTTCTTCTTGCTGCGCGGGGCCCTTCTCACCAAGGGAGCATCGTCATCAGAAGACGAGGATTCAGTTTCAGGTACAACCTTTCCTGAACTCCTCTTGATAACAGGAAGATGACTCTAAACGTCCTCTTCTTCGGCTTCATCCCCGCTGCCTGCAGCTTCATCTTGCAGAGCAAGAGTTGCATTCTTTTTGTCTTTGGTTTTCTTTCTTGCAACTCTTGCTCCTGCATCCTTTGGTTGGGTCTTACTCTTCTTCTTCTCCCCGAGATATTTTTCGATGTGGATGGGGGCAGGTGCTGCAAGTTGAAGGCCAAGCTTGCAGAGTAGAGAACAGATGGTGATACCGTAGCTCCGACGCTCCGTTATCTTCTCTGCTTCCTCCCACAGCCTCTTCATGATGAACCTCACCCAGTTCACCTTTTCACCGGCCATGATAGCGAACATGATCCGGAATCGGAGATCTGTGCATTTGTCATAACTTCCCGATCTGTCTTCAATGGAGTATGCACAGATATCATGAAGCAGTTCAAACTCCGGCTTGAAGAGCTTCTTGGGGGCGCTTCTCTTGATTTCAGCCCCTGCATCCCTTGCTCGAAAGAGATCCCACATCTCTTGAGCAGATGTCTCCCCATAAGATGTCAACTAATTGGGGGTCATGCCTCCGGCGGATATGCTGAAGGTGGTGGCGATGTCCCTAACAGTTAGGGACAGTTCTTCCCCATCTGCATCCATCCTAAACAGGAGGCAGTTCCTGTTCTCTGTCTGCCGGGTGTAGGAATAGAATCTCTGTACTGACTCCACAGAGAAGCCAGCGTAAATAATCGTCAACAGCCCTAGGACTTGAGTCCGCTCAAGGGCATCAAAGATTCTTCTGATGAGGGCATTATCATACAACCCCGAAGCAAGAACGTGCTCCTGGTTGATCAGTCTTCTTTCCAAAACGATGGTTTGTCTGGCAACCATTGATTTCTTGAGAGAAAGGTTGAGAAAATTTCAAAGTTTTGGACTTAGAGAATTTTTCACGAAAGAAATTTCTCTCCTTGAAAGATGGTGAATAAAATGATTTCAAAGAGCGCGGTTATGGGGTTATGGCGGAAATCAAGGGACGTGGAGAAGATCGACGGTTGAGAAAAATCAAAGAGAATTGATCTTACGGTCCACGAAAAAGTGGAGATGTCAAATCATCGCTTTAATTATTACAAGGTGCGTGGGCTACTGAGCACAACCCTTCCACTTCTGACACGCGCAGACTTTGCATTTAATGCTGAAATACATGCCCTTTGCCGCCTAAATAAATGACTTTTTAAGGTTGCAGCATCCTTAGTACGAGGTTGCAGAGTAATCAATACTCTTTTGAAAATAAATGCTGTAACCTTGTGCTGCTTGAACTCCTGATTTTTACTGTACTGTAAGAATATAAGGCAGCGCTGTTTGAACTCAGCATTGTAAAAAGGCGTAGCTTACAGCACTATACTTACTGCTTCTTGCAAGCATGCAGATGTTCCCCCTTGATCTTTGCATTTCCTATTCTTTTCATAACTTAAGAATTCTCAGCTCATTTCTAAGCATAGAAAACCTTGATTCACTTAAGAGCTTGGTAAATATATCTGCAAGCTGGAGATCCGTGTGAACTTTCTCAAGCACAATATCCTTATTTTCTACGTGGTCTCTTATAAAGTGATGACGTATATCAATGTGCTTTGTTCTTGAGTGAAAAACAGGGTTATGGGTAATTGCAATATCACTTGTATTATCACAGAGAATTGGGGTCTCTTTTTCTTGAATTCCATAATCCCTAAGTTGCTGCTGTATCCAGAGGATTTGCACACAGCAACTTCCTGCTGCAACATACTCTGCTTCTGCTGTAGAGGTTGCAATTGAGGTTTGCTTCCTGCAGAACTATGAAACAAGTCTATTTCCCAGAAACTGACAAGTCCCACTAGTACTTTTCCGATCAATCTTACAGCCTGCATAATCTGAATTAGAGTAGCCTTAAAGCTTGAATCCTCCTCCCTTGGGATACCATAGACCTACTTCTTGAGTTCCTTTCAAATATTTCATAATCCTTTTGATCGCTGAAAGATGTGATTCTTTTGGTGCCGCTTGAAATCTTGCACAGACTCCTACTGCAAACATGATGTCTGGCCTGCTTGCTGTAAGGTACAGTAAGGATCCGATTAGGCGTCTGTACTTTGTGATATCAACATCTTTACCATCTTCATCTTTGTCAAGACTTATAGATGTGGATATAGGAACAGTCGTTGCTGCTCCATTCTCCATGCCAAACTTCTTGATAAGCTCCTTCGTGTACTTGATTTAACTGATGAAGGTTCTTGTAGGTAGTTGTTTTACTTGCAGTCCGAGAAAGAAACTTAATTCTCCCATCATACTCATCTCGAATTTTGACTGCATCAGGTTGGAGAATTTTTCACATAGCTCTTTGTTGGTGGAACCGAAGATGATGTCGTCCACATATATCTGTACTAGCAGTACACTTTCTCCATCCTCTATTCTAAACAGGGTTTTGTCGATTGTTCCTTTCTGGAAACCATTCTCTAGCAGATAGAGAGATAAGATGTCATACCAAGCTCTCGGAGCTTGCTTAAGTCCATACAGGGCTTTGTGTAATCGAAACACCTTCTCTTTTGCTTGATCTTCGAAGCCTGGAGGAGGTTGTTCAACGTATACTTCCTCTGAAAGAAGACCATTCAGGAATGCACTCTTAACGTCCATCTGATAGACATTGAAATTCATGTGAGCTGCATATGCCAGAAAAATTCGTATTGCTTCCAGTCTTGCTACTGGAGCGAATGTCTCATCAAAATCAATTCCTTCTTCCTGGCAGTATCCTTTAGCAACTAATCTTGCTTTGTTTCTCACAACGAATCCAGATTCGTCTAACTTATTTTTGAAGACCCACTTTGTTTCAATTACTCCTTGATGAGTTGGTCTTACAACTGTCTTCCACACTTGATTTCTTTCAAAACCATTTAGTTCTTCTTGCATGGCCTGTATCCAGTTGCTACTTGCAGTGCGTCTTCAATATTTTTAGGCTCTATCTGGGATATGAAGCATGCAAACATTACTTCATGAGGGATGGATCTTCTGGTTCTTACACCATGGATGGATCTCCTATTATAAGATCCCTTGGATGATTCCTCAACCATGTCCTGTCAGGCTCAAAGACATGTTCTTGTCTGGGTTGTTCTTTTTGTTGTTGTAATGCAGAAGGTTCTGCTGCTGTAAGAATATCTACTGCATCTAGAGTTGCAGCTTCCTCTTCTTTATCTTCTTCTGTAGGCAGAACTCCTTCTATGTATGGTACATCATTCTCTTTCCTTGGAGCTATCTCTTCAGGTGGCTCTTTCAACTTCCAGGTGTCACAGTGTGGTTCATCAAACACCACATGAATAGATTCTTCAACCACCAAGGTTCTTTTGTTGAATACCCTGAAGGCTCTGCTTACAGCAGAGTAACCTAGAAATACTCATTCATCTGATTTAGCATCATACGTTTTTAGATGCTCCTTTCCATTGTTGAGAACATAACACCTGCATCCAAAGATATGCAGATAAGAGATATTTGGAGTATATCCATTCCAGATTTCATAAGGAGTTTTGTCTAGATCCTTGATGATTAGACATCTGTTCTGTGTGTAGCAAGCAGTATTCGTTGCTTCAGCCCAAAATCTCTTGGGTACTTCTACTTCTGCTATCATTGTCCTTGCTGCTTCCTTGAGGGTTCTATTCCTCCTTTCAGCTACACCGTTCTGCTGAGGTGTTCTTGCAGCAGAGTATTCATGTCGAATACCATTATCAGAACAGAATTTCTCAATGAATTTGTTTGTGAACTCAGTTCCTCTGTCTGATCTAATCTTCACAACGCTTAAGCTCTTTTCATTTTGGATTTTCTTCATGAGATCATGTAGCTTGTCTTGAGTTTCTGATTTCTTTGCAAGGAAGATCGTCCATGTGTATCTAGAGTAGTCATCTACAACTACAAGAGAGTACTTCTTCTCACTCAAGCTTACTGGTTCTATTGGTCCAAAAAGGTCCATGTATAGAAGATCTAAGATCCTGTGAGATGACTTTTGAGACTTGTCTTTGAATGAGCTCTTAACTTGTTTTCCTTTCTGACAAGTTCCACAGATATTTTCCTTCTTATATGCTACGTCTGGCAATCCTCTTACAAGGCCTTTTCTTGCTAGCTTGTTGATAGTCTTGAAGTTCAGATGGCTTAACCTCTTATGCCACAGCCAGCTCAGCTCTGGTGGACTCTTCATAATGAAGCATGTAGGTTGAGTAGAGGAGTTCCAATCAGCTAGATAGATGTTTCCTCTCCTTGTTCCTGTAAGCTTGACTTCATTTGAGGTGTTGTCTTTGATTAAGCATTTGTTGAGGTTGAATTCCACTGTATATCCTTTGTCACAGAATTGACTGATGCTCAGAAGGTTGTATCTGAGTCCTTTTACATAGGATACATCCTTGATTTTTATGTTTCCTTTGACTAGGCATCCACTTCCTTTTGTGCTTCCTTTGGAATCATCTCCAAAGATGACCTTTGGTCCTTTGCATTCTTGGAAGTCTTTCAGAGAATCTTTACTGCCTGTCATGTGCCTTGAGCAGCCGCTGTCAATATACCATACATCACTGTTGTAACCTGGCACTGAAACCTGTAACAAATTCAGACAAATTTAGGTACCCATATCTGTACGGGTCTTTTGGGGTTAGTTGCTTTGAGAACCCAAACTTTCTTAACAGTCATCGTTTTGCTGTAAGATTTGTTAGTTCTCTGAGTATATGCAGTTATCCTAGCAAGCTGCTTGTTATAAGTGTGTGCATTAATAACATGTGTGATACCAACACCTTTGTAGTGTGGTCTTCCACCATACTTCTCTTGAGTATATCCTCTTTGAGGTTTAGAAATGTAAGTCTTAGTATAGGTGGGAAAGTTTCTTCTGTGCTGCAACTTAGTTGGTTGCTGCATCCTCTTGCTGCATACAGTAGATGACTTCTGCTGCAGCCAGTTCTTAGATGCAGGCTTACTTCCTGCAGTTGAGCTTTGGGGTTTCTTCCCCTAATCCATCATTGCTGTTTTGTTCAAGATCTTCACAGAGTCACTTAGTAACTCCTTCTCCATTGGGGTTTCAGCTTGAACAAACTTTACAGCGTTGGATGTGTTTGATGTATCCTGAGAGGTGTGATTGTTGTAACCTATACCCGATTTTTCAAAAGGGTTTCTATTTTGATTTATGTAATCTCTTGCGTCCTTTGATGATTTGCTGAAAGTGTTTATCGTGGACTGTAAGCTTTCCTTCTCAGATTTTAGCTTAGTGATCAGCAGATTTAATCTAGAGACCTCTTGTTGCAGCTTACTACACTTTGAGTTATCAAACTCTCGTGCAGTGAGCATTTTGGCAATGTCAATATTCTTGCTCTTAGGATCTCATTGTCGATTTTTAGGTTCTCATTTTCAACCTTCAGTTCCTCATGAATTGAGTTGATCTACTCGAAGTCACTCATGATCCTTTTGAAGGAGTGGATCATGTTCAGCTCCTCACTTTCTGGTATGGACAACGGTTGATAGATTACCTCATCTTCTTCGCTGTCCTCGTACTCTTTAGCCATCAGGCATATCAGCGCTTCTTCATCAGAGAATGAGGTTTCAGTGTCGCTATCAGAGGATTCTACAACTTTCAGTACTTCCTTCGAAACTACTGTATCCTTGGCTTTTTCCATCTCTCCTATGAGAGCTCGAAGTTTGTGCCTTTCCTCTCTTCTTTTATCTCTCATCTGCTCTCTTTCTTCTTCAGGATACTTGTGCACTGTTGGGTATTGACAGTTTCTTGCATAGTGCCCTGGTTTCCTACAGTTATAACACAAGTCAACATTGCTTGTATTTGATTGTGGAGAAGAGGGTACCTGAGGAGGTGGATGACTTTTTCTGAAGTCATTCCTCTTGCTGAGGTTGATGTTGCCGCTGCTATTGTTGCTCTTCATGAACCTTCTAAATTTCTTCAGAAGTAGAGCCATATCCTCTTCAGCAACTTTTGCTGTATCCTCAAACTGTTTACTGCAACTGGCGGTTGCTGTATCCTTAGTTCCTCTAGCAGTCAGCGCTGTAACTTTGGAGCTCGACTCTTCGGACTCTTTTCTCCGTCTGTTGATGTCATATTCGAATGTTTTGAGGTCGGAGAATAGGTCGAATGTGCCCATAGACTTCAAGTCCATGGATACTCTCATTGCAGTGGTTTTGTTATCCCATTCCGCGGGTAGGGCTCTCAACACTTTCATGTTTTTCTCTTTCTGAGTGTAGTGTTTTCCCAGAGCTTTTAGTTCGTTCACTATGGATGTGAACCTCAAGTCTAGTTGCTCAAGAGTCTCTTCATTCTTCATTTCGAAGAGCTCGAATAGTTTGGTAGCATTGGAGATTTTGTTGTCTTTGGTGAGCTCAGTCCCTTCACATATTTGCTCCAGCTTTTCCCATATTTCTTTGGATGTTCTGCAAGTTTTGACCTTGCTGAAGGTGCCTTTATCCAAAGTGATGAATAGAGCATTTTTGGCCACATTATCCAAGTTAGCTCTCTTCATATCTTCATTGTTCCATTCAAGTCTTGGTTTGACTAGAAAGTTTGGTGGTGGAGGTGCTCCTTCTTCTAACTCTCTACCTAGCATAGGATTTACTTTTGTGGGGATTATTGGTCCTTCGGTGATAACCGTCCACATTTCGTCATTCATGGCTGATAGATGTGCCTGCATTCTTATCTTCCAATCGTCATATTCTTCTATGGAAAACATAGGTAACTTGTGATTTGAGGAATCCATGATATGCTATAAGAATGAGTTTAGATGCAGAGAAAATAGCGAGATAAAGGTGGATCTGGGTAGGTGACCAGATAAGTTGGTTTTTAACCCAACTTGTTTTGATACCACTTGTTGGTCCCAAGTGGTGTCCGAAGTTCAGAGGGGGGTGAATGAACCTTGGTCGATTTTGCAAATCAATGAAAAACTTTTCTGCTCTGCAAGTTACTCGAACTTGTAGCGTCAAATTGTTACTGCTTACAACATTAGGATACAGTGTTTCACGCTGTAACTTAGAGTTTTATACGTAGTGGAAAATTAACTTATATAACTCAAGGCTGATTTTCTCAAATATGCTTCTATCAGAAAACGTTTTACGCTTATGGGATAAACAAGAAATAGAAGATTAGAGCACAGATAAAAAACAATAAACACTTATGGCTTATAGTGGTTCGAAGGTGGTGTAATCCTTCTACGTCCACTCTACTGCTCCGCGAGCAGAAACTTTGTTAAACAAGATTGAATTACAGGACACCCCTAACAATATATCAACTTCATAAAGTAACCACCTACTGAAGTCCAGCGTCCACACAGCAACTACAAACTTCAAAGGCTAACCCACACAGGGTTCTACACTCCCACACGGGGAAGCTGCCTAACCTAGACAAATATACAAATAGCAAGGATTTCTCTTATCAACTATTTGACACCACTAAAACAACCTACGCACACAGCAACAAGGTTAAAAGTATATTGTTTGTTTCTTCAACTGGTGCTTCGAAGTGAGCTTCTGAATCCTTGAGGAATCTTTCAGCTTGAACTTGCTTCACTTCTTGAGGTTGAGTGACTGAAACTGATAGAGACTTGAATACTTGGTTCTTGAAAGCTTTAGGAATTTTGCACAAATGTTTTAGTTACAGTAACCATCTTCAGTTCTTCTCATCCTCTATTTATACTTGTAGGAGAAGATGTCCGTTGAAGGAGACATCTCTCTTTTTGAATTTGAAGTAGTCTAACCAAAGACATGGTTCGCATTTAATGCGACTTGACTTTCTCTTTCGGAGCATTTAATGAGGCAGTTACGGCTCGCAGCTTTCTGCAGCACGTCAGTCCACGTGGCATCTTCGTATTGGCTCCGTGTCTGCAACTTTGATCTTCTTTGGAACGGCTCTATTTATTCTTGCTTGAATCTTCGTTTCTCATACTGCATTTATCCTTCCTAGGATTGTAGGATATTCTTTGTTGTAAATTACGCTGATTGACTTGACTGGACTGTAAGCTTTGCGCTGTATCCTAGGTCTTTATGCAGCTGATTCTTTCATGCAGTGCTGCAGCAACCTGGTTGCAGTATCTTTGAGCAGAGCTACTGCATCTTTTTCTTGCAGCACTTCTGTATGTCATTCCTTCTTACTTCACTGTAGATTTATCTTGTTATAGCAATGATGTATCCTGCCTTTTTGCAGCGATGTTGTATCCTGTCTTCTTGCAGCGATATCTTTTCTGAACGATGTAGATGCAGCTTTATCCTTGTCAATCCTCCATTTCGCAGCACTTAAACCTAGACTCAACCTAGTCTATATATTCACTTAAACATCGTGAAAAATGGGGTACTCAAAACTTCCTATTACATATATGATTTGTCTCATCAAAATCTAAACATTGAAATCCTAACAATAGACAAATCACTCTCCAGCATTTGTTTCTCATCCATTACCTCTTTCAGCTTTTGATAACTTTTTCGGACTTTAGTTCGCCGACGGAGAGCCCTCCTGGCATAATCCTCAAAAAATTTCTTAGCATGAGCTAAATGGGTTAGATTCTTCCTCAACTCCTTCTCTTCCGCATCCTCTTTGTCCTTGCCGCTCCTGGCTATCTTCCCCTTCTGCATTTCCAAACCACCCATGGTCTCCTCGGTGGTTTGTAAGTTTTTTGCTCCGGAACCCTTCGAGCTGGTCGACCCCCTTTTCTTTACAGAAGAAGTCTTCACCACCAGGACTTTACTAACCTTCTCGGTCAGATCAACCGGTTTGAAAACAGTAACTGTGGCGGGAAGCGGATTAGGATGACTTCTCGAGAGGGAACAGTAACCTCAGTAGGAACGGATAAAGTCGGCTCAAAATCTTCAGGAAGGATACTCTCTTCCTCCCGAACTATGTTTATGGTGGAGCTGGGTGTCTTACTGGCAAGCCCAGCAAGATGAGCTTCCTCCGTTTGCTTGTAAGTCGTGGCCAGATCAGTGTTCACCCCATGTCGGGAAGGCGAATAAGGAGTTCGTTCCTCATCAGAAACGTCGTCCATGAAGCTAAAAAACTGATTCATGGTGTGATCTATAAGAAAGAAACAATTTAGGTAGGTTACAAGTCACAGTTCGGTAGAATAAATTCAAAGTAAAGGGGGAATAAAACAAGAAATGAAAATAACCTAAATTAAATCTGGTAGGAACTTGGCTGTTCGGATAGAACCCCAAGAAAGATAGCAAGGATTCACAGGAGCTCAGTCTCACTATGTCGAACAACCCCTTTGCAAAAACCTCATTTAAAAGGGAGATTTGGAAATCAGTAGGGGGAGGAGGATCGATTTGAGCAGAGGTTTGAGCCTAAGGGAGAGAACGGAAGGGTTGGTTCGCTGGTTCTCTAACAAAAAAATAGTACTTCTCCCAGGAGCTGACTTTGTCATCCCCAAGAGATAGAAAAGTTGCTCATCTCGCACCACTGCGAGGCTTAAATAGAAACGGAAAGAGTTCGTATTTTTCAAAACAAAAGAAGACTAAAAACGATCAGGAGTGGGTTCGACCCCCATTTACATACCATATAAAATGAAAATATATAACTAATAGAGTTCAAGTGGAGTTGGTTCGGGCATATACCAAAGGCTGAACCTATCTCTAGGAAAAAAGGGTGAATAGACGGAACTAATCCTAGAGTAACATGCTTCAGGAACAGGTTTGGTGACCTGATGGAGCTCAGTGTGGCCGATCTCGGGACTCGAAATCACTATAGTATAACCCCCCATCATAAGCGAACTAAGAAGTACAGTATGGGTTTGGGTGACTCTAGTGGAAGAAAATACATCGTTTACAGTTTTCTTCCTAGATTTTTTAGGAAGTTTGGAGGTTTTTCTTGGGGAAGAAGAAGTGGGGGCTATACGCAAAGGGGATTGGTCAAAACCTTCCTCTGATTCACTTTCATCACAGAGATGAACCGAAGGTTTGGATGATGCCATCAAAAAATAAGACTAAGAGAAAAGAAGAGGGATATCTGGGTTAAGTGAGGAAATCTAGAGGTTGAAGAAGAAGACTCTGTGCTGATGGATGTCTATAGTGATTTTGTACAAGAAAGGTTTTTAATTTAATGAAGGGTATATATATAGAGAAAAGACTTCTCGGTTTTAGGGAAAAAGTGAAAAGCCATGAACTGTTAGCCGTTGGATGCAATAAAATCCGATGGTGGAAGATGAAAAGATGCTGAGCGGGAAAAATACTTTGCCACGTGTCGTGCAGATAGAACCGATGTAGTTGAAAGGACATCTCGCCTCGAAAAGGAGCGTCAAGTAGTGAACTTCACACTCGAAGGGGGAGAGTATTTGATGTGGTCGAACTTGAGCGAATCGAGGTTTTCACCCTTAAATCGAACTAATGTCAAAGTTAATACGTGTGAACAACCTTAAGAAGCGAACTGATCTGTGGCATTGTTGTCGAACTAACCTAGTTCAAGATGTGTTGACGAACTAAATAATAATGGAAGAGGAGCGAACAAATTTGAATTCAACTGACCGCTATTTTCGTGGATCAGTTACCCACTTCCCATGTTTTTCGGGTAGTTCCAACTGCCAGTTCCAGAGAGTATATATCTTTGCTATGTTCATTCTTTTATTGCGCACAATCATATCAAACACACACACACGTATATTGCTTGAGAGATTTGTTTAGCAACCCTATTGACTTGAGCGTCGGAGTCTCATCGCCGGGAACCCTTCCCTGTGTTTATTTTGCAGGTTTTTGGATTCGAGATTTCCAGTTCTTAGAAGAAGAAGAGCGTTGAATCGGAGCAAGATTAAGTCCAATTATAATTTTAGGAAACAAAAATTTAAAGAAAATGGTAATATTTGATGCACATATAGCAAGACCAAGCGATTTATTTTAATTAATCAATTGTGAATTTAATGCATGACTATTATGATAGATTATTTTATTTATTATTTTCTTAGTTAATCTACTATAACTTTTAGGTTGGCAGAATATGACCGAAAATGGACGGTGGAATTATGAGCAAATTAACTGAGCAATACATTCATTCTTCCTAAGTTAAGTTGGTTATAATTAAGTCGTACATTTAAATCCTCTTACTAAACCCAATTTTTTATTTATCCTCACTCTCTTTCATAGTAATTTTCCTCTCAATTTTCAATAAAAAACCTGCAATAATACTTTGCAAGTTATCTTCCTCTTGATTTTCAATAAAAAGCCTACAAAACTCACAAACGCTAACATTTTCATCAAATCCAATAAAGTGAGTTAAAACTTATCCAATAAAGTGACTCAAAACATGTATATACTATAAGAGTAGCACTTCCATACACCAGTTGCACGGATCTAAATTCGTGCAATTGGGTTGCTTAACCTGAATCCAGATCCAAGGTATAAATATATAATTTTTTTTCTCTCAGCTCACACACAGTTCTTCTCACTTTTCTCGATCTTCTGACTCTTCTTCTGCAATTTCCCCTTCTTCCACTCAATTCTTCTTCTTCCCTCAACTTCGCAGCCAAAAACCTTTATGAAGTCTATTATTAACTTGGAAGATGAAGGTAAAAATTTCAGAAAACTATGCAAATTTTTTTCACCTTTATCAGTTAGATAAAAATGAAAGTGTGTCTAAATTCATGTTTTTATTGTTGTATGATAGGTGGTCGTTCAAATATACAAAAAATAGTTGAGTTATTTACTGATGAAGAACAATTTGTTGATGCCTCTGATACAATTTCTGACATAAATGAGGGTAAGCAATCCATCTCATAAAGGTATTATACTTATAACATAAAGGTCATCGTTATGTAATATAAGGGTATTATTGAATGCGCATAAAGATTTTCATATTCTTTTATACTTTACTTTTAACTCAAATCGACCGTTGCCTCATAGAGGTGTCATAAATAAAACATAAAAGTCACTTAATAATAATGTAAAGGTATTACTGAATACATATAAAGGTATTCATTTGTTCTTATACTTGATACATTTTTTTAGTTTTATACTACTGTAATATCACATAAATGTGACATAATACTAAACAAATTTATTTTTAACTTCACATAAAGATTTTAACTTTCCATAATAAACATATGCTTTCAAAGTTTTACTTACACTTCTTCAGTCTTATAAAGGTGTCATAATAAAATATAAAGGTCACTTAAGAAAAAGGTATTACTGAATACCTATAAAGGTTTTCATTTGTTCTTATACCTATAAAGGTTTTCATTTGTTCTTATACTAGATACATTCTTTTAGTTTTATACTACTCTAATATCAAATAAATGTGATATAACATCAAATAAATTTATTTTTAACTTCACATAAAGATTTTAACTTTCCATAATAAAGAAATATTTTCAAATTTTTACTTACACATTTTATGTCTCATAAAGGTGCTTCAAATAATACATAAGGGTCACCATACTGATGTATAAAGGTTACATTGTTTGTATATAAAGGTATTATCATTTTAACTAAAAAGTATTTTTGTTCTGCATATATAAGTGGTTCTCTTGTTGGAATAACAAGAAAAACAATTATAGAAATGTATGAAATCTACTGTAAGCATGCTCGTCTCTTAAGATTTAGTGTTCGTAAGTCCACTAGTAGATTTTTTAGAGATGAGCCTCCTATTGAGTTAGCTAAACTTTTTGTGTGCTCAAGTTTTGGATTAAAAAGATCATAAAACTTGAGTACTACAACATATCAGAGGAAAAAATTTGGATTTGGAAGAACTGATTGTAAAGCTTCAATGAGAGTTAAGATGAATGATGAGGGGTTATATGAGGTTGTTAGTCATGTTTTGTTGCATAATCATACACTTACCAGAACAGAATTAAACCACCTACACCATTCAGAAAGAATGATTACCAATGAAAAAGGTAAAGTTATAGAAAACATGATCTCTTTAGGGATGAGTGTAATACTTTCTTTTCGTTATATGGTTTAAGATGCAGGAGGTGAAGAGATTATAGGGCTTACAATCAAGGACCACTACAATTTTATTAATCGTTTAAAGATGAAGGTCATTAAGGGTAGAGATGCACAAAAAGTAATTGATATGATTCAACAAGAGCATGAAAAGAATAATGACTTTTACTAAAAGGTTAGATTAGATGATGAAGGGAGATTGAATGAACTTTTCTGAAGAGATTCGATGATGAAAGAAGATTATGAAATTTATGAAGATATAATGGTATTTGACATAACATATAAAATAAATAGGTACAATTTAATATGTGCTCCATTTGTTGGAATAAATAACCATTGGAGAAATGTCACGTTTGGATGTGTATTCTTGGCCGAAGAAAAAATGAAATCATTTGAATGGCTTATTGAAGTATTTAAGAAATCAATGAGAGGAAAATGTCCAATAACTTTGTTCACTGACCAAGATTTGACCATTGCAAATTCAATATAGAAGGTATTGTCATTGTTACCTTTATCTAATAACATGGATACCTTTATTATATATGTGTGCTAGTTTTATCTAATAACATTCATACCTTTATGATAACGGCTATGCCTTTATGTACTTTACATCAAATTTTCCTCAAACAAGATATCGATTGTGCTATGGCACATGCAACAAAATGCAATGAGCAAGTTTCCACAATTGAAGTGCGATAACTTATTCAAGGATACATTCAACAAATGTTTGTCAAGGTGTGTTGATGAGAATGGGCTTGAGGATAAGTGGCAAAACATGATATCAAATTATGATTTCATAGATCATCCATGGTTTGCACGGTTGTATAGTTTAAAACAAAAATGGTGCACTATATTGAGCAAAAACTTTTTTTCAGCTAGAATATATCTACAATCATTTATCACTTGAATATAGTACAATAAATGAAAATATGAAAATATATTCATAAAGGTATCAATTCTTATACATAAAGGTCACATTATTATAAGACAAAGGTATCTGTCACATAACATAAAAGTTAAAATAATTAAAACATGTGAACATTTGGTGTTTTACAACCGAATTCTTTTGCTACAGATTTTTCCTTTTGCTTGTTTTTCTTCTACAAATGACCTTTTATCCTTTGTTTTCGTCTCTTTGTAACAGAATGAGTAGGTTTAAGGATAATATTAGATGAGTTAGAATATGTAGGAACTGTTGAAGACATTGAAGTGGCTTCATTAATATTTAAAGAAACTCTAATATATCTTTCTTCAAGTAACTTCCTTGCATCTTGGCTGTTTTCACATTTCAAAATCAGATCGTAAAATTTTCTGGCCATTTCATGTCTCCAAGGAACACAATCATGAGGTATGTTTGTGCCTTTAGGAACATGCTTGAAACCATCCCAAATTTATAATTTTACTTGTTTTGTCCATCTTTTCTTTATATAAGTATTAGGTATACTTTGTATAGAATTTATATGAAGTATCCTCAAAGAGTGGTAACACAACATACCATACTCTTCAAATTTCTTGCAAGTGCAAGCAATTAGGTTAATGTGGTTGTCAAATATTACCCGGTTCACACGTCTATTGCCATTAAGAGATGAAACATCATAAATCTTTGTGCTATCTTGAACTCCTATGACTGTAAAAAACATAAAGGTCAAACACATGTATAATATTTTAATTATACTTAGTTCATAACATAAAACATAAAAGGTCTCATAAATCTAACATAAAGACCTCATAAATCTAACATAAATGTCAAATAAATAATAAAAAGATTTCATTGATATAGTTAATACAAAAGTAAAGTTCTCATAAATCTAACATAAAGGTCAGACATATAGAGTAAAGGTCTAATCTAAACACCTTTAAAACACAACAAAACATAAAAAGTATCACTAATCTAACAATGCATTAAATATACTTACATCTTTATCAACTTCTTTATCTCAACATCATCTGGCTCCCCATTAGACAAACAAAACTTATCACTCTTCCAAATTCATTAATAGCATCATGAGAACCACCAGCAGGCTTCTCATTAGCACCACCAGTATCATGAACACTGGCAGCAAGCTTCTCATCAGTGGGTTGTTCATCTCTACTACATTCTTTTGCGAAAACAAGATACACATTCATCACCAATTCTGTATCGCCATAACGTCCAGCTACTGCCTCTTCCATGTACCTTTTTTTCAATCTTTTCATTCGACCAGTGTTTTATCAAAGGCAAGTCACAAGGCGCTTCAATTCCATGCCATTTCACCTTATAAAAATATGCAATCTGCAATAATATCACACAACTGCTCACATTTTTCATATCCTCCCCATCAAACTTCTGCACAGCCTCACACAACCAACTTAATACATATTCACACCAATTGAGCTTGCAAATATTATCAACATCAACTAAAGATTTCAAAAGACCCATCATTAACAACCGATTTGCAGATGGTGTGAAGAAAGCTGACATCACATACAAAACAAACAACCTTTTGAAATCATCCCCACCTTCCACCAATTGACTAATCATCACAACAACCCAACGATTTACAAGCAATCTCGCTTGAATATTATATATCTCTCTAAACCTCATTTATAATTCATGTTCATCTTTTTTTCCAAACTTCACAACAGTAAAACCTCCATGTGGAAGCATGAAGATATTATACACATCATAATCAGTTAACACAAAATTATGAAATCTATCTAGAGATAACATTCTGCTTTCACCATTAAATCTCTTTGCAAGCCATATCAACATTGTCATATCACATGTTCTTAAGGTCATATCCAACAATCCCCCAAAACCTATACTAACTACATCGGCACTCTGCTTCTCCTTTAACAACTCAATAAAATCAACGATTCTAGTAGGTTTGCAAGTTGTATTAATCAAACTGCAAAGAAATACATACAGTGCATCAATACATTTTTGTTCAACTTCATGACATAAAAACATAAATGTCTCATAATTCTAATATAAATGTCACATATAAAATAATGTAAAGGTCACACTCTAAAGTAAATGTCACACTTTTCTAACATGAATGTATAACAATCTAAGACATAAAAATAAAAAGGTCTCATAAATATAACATAAAGGTCATACAAAAATATAGTAAAGGTCACACAAATATAATATTAAGGTATAACACCTTAACAGTTCAAATAAAAAAGGTAGAGTATAACATGAATAAACTAAAGGTCACACTCTAAAGTAAATGTCACACTTGTATAACATAAATGTAATAATACTCTAATTGTATACAGTTTATGACATAAAAACAGAAAGGTATCATAAATCTAACATAAAGGTTACACAAAAAATAATAAAGATCTCACAGACATAACATTAAGGTATAACACTTTAACAGTTCAAAAAATAAAAAAGGTAGAGTATAACATGAATAAATTAAAGGCCACACTCTAAAGTAAATGCCAAACTTGTATAGCATGAATGTATAACATTTCAATTGTATATAGTTCATGACATGAAAATAGAAAGGTCTCATACATCTAACATAAATGTCACAAAAAATAGTAAAGGTCTCACAGATATAACATTAAGGTATAACAACTTGACAGTTCAAAAAAAAAAAAGGAAAACAAAATAACATAGAATAATAGCATTCAAACCAATGCATGTATGGTGTAACATGCAGAAACCTTTTCATTCACATAATAATACTTTTTCTTCAAAATATCAATACTTTTAGAGAAAGTCAAAATCCACGTATTTAAATATGCATCTAACAAAGATCAAATAACATGCAGAAACAAAAAACATCTTCGAACCAACAACAACAATGTTCCTCTCTTAATTCAACTTCTCACCAATAAAAACAATGTTATTTTCTCAATTCATCTTAGGAGCCATCACTCACCAGACTTCGATTGTAAAAAGAAAATCAGAAAAAAAATTAAAGAAATTAACAAACTACAAGAAATAAAAAACAGTGCGAACAAAATCGACAAACAATACAACAACGACATCAATTTAATTGATAAAAAACAAAAACAAAAAGACGACAAACATACCTTATGCAGCGACTAGGGTTTCACGAACAAAAACACAATGAGAAAAACATAACAACACTCAACTCGACTAAGATGAAGAAAGTAACAATAAAAGACAACAAAAAAAGGAAAAGCTGAAGGCAAGAAGGGAGAAAGAACGCAGAGAAAGAGAACGCAGAAGAGAGAATAATCGTGAAAGTTCAAATGAAAGAAAAAGAAAAAAAAACTATTTATATTTTACATTTGGGTCGAGTTAGGTATAGGTCAGGTCAAGAATTGCAAGAATCATTGACCCTTACACTAGGTGTATGTGAGAATTTGTTGTAGTATAAACACATCAAATATTTGATCAATCAAGCACAAAGGCACAAAATATTTCACTATGCGTAAAAAAAAGATCCTTTATTATTTTAAATTTTTGTAAAGTATTAATTTATATGAAAGTATTATCTCTAAACAATGATTTTTTTTAACACTTACATTTGTTTGGATAACACCTTAATTATTTGGGCTTTTATGTAAAATATATTGAGTGAATCTTGTGTAAGACCATCTTACAGATCCCATTTTGTGAGACGGGTCAACTCGATCTGTTCAACAGTTAAAGTCAAAAGGTCAACGGTCAATGTCGTTTGACTAAAAAGTATTACATAGTGTTTTATTATTATAATATAATACTTTCATGTGTATCATGTAATACTTTTATGTAATTATCACATGATATACATAAAAGTATTGCATGGTACTACTTTTAAAAAATATAATATTTTACTTTATTCTCATAATGTAATACTTTCATATGTACCATGTAATATTTTTATGTGTATCATGTGATATTTTTTCTCAAAAAGTATTACGTGATACACATAAAAGTATGATATGATACTTTATTCCCATAATAAAATATTTTCATATGTATTATGTAATACTTTTATGTGTATCATATGATAATTTCAAAAAGTATTACATAATTTACATAACAGTATAACATTTTGTTTTATTCTCATAATGTAATAGAGTATCACATGATACACATAAAAGTATTACATGGTGTTTAATTTTCATAATATAACCTTTTCATAAGTATCATATAATAATTTTATGTATATCATGCAATACTTTCAAAAAGTATTACCTAATATATATAAAAGTATTATCTTTGACTTTTATTGCCGAGTGTTCACTTGACCGTTGATCAATGATTTTGACTTTGTCTATTGATCGGATAATTAATCGGGTTAAACATGATCTGTCTCATGGAATGAGATCCATGGGATCGCCTTACACAAGATGTGCCTAATAATTATATTACATCGCATGATTAAATTATTATTCTTTTTATAAAAATTATTACTTAAAACGCTGAATGATATTACATTCAATGTGGAAAAAATATTATTTTACAATATGTTATGAAATATTAGTATATATAATTGTAAGTTGGAGTCCGATCATGTTACATAGATTTAGGGTTGTAAACGAATCGAATCGATTCGAATATCATGATATTCTATTCATATTCGTTTAACTATTCGAATATTTGTATTCGTTTATCATTCGAATCATAAAAGAAAATCATATTCGATTCGAATAAAATATTCGAATATTCGTATTCGAAAATTTTAAACTTAAAATTTCAAAAAAAAATCAAAATATATTTATTTTCAAATTAATATACCTAAATAGTACTTAATAAACATTAAAACCCATCAACTCGAGTGCAATATTTCATTCAATATACTAATATGTAACAATTATTTTAATTCCTTTGTATAGGTCAGTGGTGGCAAAGGTCTAGGTTCGATCCTTGTGGTTAGTAATTTCTTTGGATATATATATATATATATATAATTATATATAGTTATAATTATTCAAATATATTCACGAATATTCGAATTTTTTTCAATATATAATATATATATAATTATATATAGTTATAATTATTCGAATATATTCACGAATACTCAAATTTCTTTGGATATATATATATATATAATTATATATAGTTATAATTATTCGAATATATTCACAAATACGGGATTTGAAATCCATGGTAGCAAATCCATCGATGGTGTTTGGATGGACGTAAATTTCAAATCCACCACTTTCATTTTGAACTAATTTTGGAGTCGTTTTGATGAATTTCAAATACACTCCAACTTGATTGGATTTGAAATTTATTCATTTCAAATTTTGAATTTCAAATCACTCTATCCAAACACAACCTTACGGTTTTTATGTTATGTTAAACATGTAGTCATACCTTTTAGTTATATTAGTTGTATCTTTATGTATTATATAAAGGTATGATTAATATTAATTAAAGGTATGCATAATCTTTACATAAACATATATATGTACAAATTAGGGTTTTTTTGTATTGAAATTATCGTTGTTTCGTCAAAATTAGGTTTTTATTTTAAAATTAAAGTATTATATAAAGGTATGCTTAATATAATATAAAGGATTGTTTAACATAATATAAATGTATGACTAACATAAAATTTAGGTTATGATTAAAAAAAAACGGATTCGAATCGAATTTAACCTGACCCACATTGTATGGATTTAAAATGCACACAAACTTCACTCCATATAAAAAATGCTCCCTCTACAGCTTAAAAGTTCACGTCATCACGTGTTCGGCTATAACCCATCTAGAGCTTGTAGGCGTTTTATTCCATACAAATCGATAATATCAAGAATACAATTACGATTAGTGTTATTCTAAATACTAGCACATTTTTTACTCTTTTAAAACAATAATTTTAAATGAAAAATCATACAATTTTTTTTTTTTTTACAAAGATTATTTAAATGCATAATACCACCTAATTATATTTCAACTTTATTCTCTCATTACAACCACAATCTTGACGACAGAATGATTGTTCAAACATGCAAACTTGACTAAAGCCAGTTTTCTTGATTGACATTTTCCATCATTTGTGGCATTTATTTTTCCCTTTTCGAAACACCAATCTCGCATACAATTCCTCATCTTAAATCTCTTTCAATTGATTCCAATTCCAAATATGTCTCCACGTTTTCTTCATGAGAAATATCAATATCTCAATTCTCACTTCCTTTTTCATTTTTTCTGCTTCATACAGTACAAAGACTATTTCACATTGTTAGGATTTTGAGAACAATTATAGAGAATTTGATATGAACGAAAAATAAGAGACAACGATTTGTTCACCCAGTTTGTCAACTGACTACGTCTGGGGGCACTACCAAGCCAGGAGAATTTACTAATTTTCTTGTGTTATCAAATACAATGAGTCAAAGGGTTATTTATAGGGAAGAGTCCTAATGCCTTTATAACTAGGAATCCCAATTTTAATCTGACTGGGAGTCCTAAGTCTTATCTGATCAGGAGTTCTAAAGTCTATCTAACTCAGACTCCATATCCCAACAATCTCCCACCTGGAGACTGACTTCCAATTGTAACTTGTCTTCTCCATTTCATCAATATTTCTCACTGGTAGTAGTGCCAGACCTTCATCTCAGTTTCCAAGGCCAGTTGAAGTCATGCATGACTTCAACTTCTCTAAGGTCACAACCTTAGTCAACATATCAGCAGGATTCTCACTTCCTCGAATCTTCATCAGCTGCAAAACTTTATTCTCCATGAGGTAACGAATGTAATGATACCTCAATTCAATGTGTTTCGTTCTCGAGTGAAAAACTGGATTTTTTGCTAAATGAATAGCACTCTGACTATCACTGTACAAAATACTATCCTTTTGCTTCTTCCCCAATTCACACAAGATATTCTGCAACCATACCATCTCTTTACTAGTCTCAGTCACTGCTACATACTCTGCTTCTGCAGTGGACTGTGCTACAATCTTCTGCAACTTAGAAGCCCAAGAGATTGCTGTACCACCAAATGTAAACACATATCCGGTTGTACTTCTTCTTTTGTCAAGATCGCTTGATGCTAAGTCTGCATCAACATACCCCGTCAATTCGACACTTTTGCCTTCAAAACACAAGGCTTTCTCTGTAGTACCTCTCAAATACTTGAGGATCCATTTTACTGCCTCCCAATGTTGCTTCCCCGGATTACCCATGAAACGACTAACTACTCCTACTGCATGTGCAATATCAGGTCTTGTGCACACCATAGCATACATCAAGCTGCCAATTGCAGAGGCATATGGAGTTTTCTGCATATAGGCACGCTCTTCTTCACTACTGGGTGAGTCCTTCTTGGATAGCTTGAACTGACTACCCAAAGGGACACGAACTGGCTTTGCATCTTCCATGCTGAACCTCTTCAAAACCTTCTTGATATACTCAGCCTGCGAAAGATACAACTTTCCTGCCACCCTTTTACGCTCAATGCGCATGCCCAAAATTTGCTTAGCCTCTCCAAGGTCCTTCATTGCAAACCGGTCAGACAACTGCTTCTTCAACTTACTCACCTCTTGAGCACTAGAACCGGCTATCAACATATCATCAACATATAACAACAAAATGATATAACCTTTGTCATACCTCTTGAGATAGCAACAGTGGTCAGCCTCGCATCTATAGAAATCAATCTCATGCATGAATCCATCGAACTTCTTGTACCACTGTAATGGAGCTTGTTTCAGGCCATACAAACTCTTCTTCAATCTACAAACAAGCTTACTGTTCTCCTCTGACAAGTATCCTTCTGGTTGCTCCATGTAGATGTCTTCCATCAAATCTCCATGAAGAAAGGCTGTTTTCACATCCATCTGCTCTAACATCAAATTTTCTGCAGCCACCAAACTCAAAACTAATCGAATGGTGGTTAATTTCACAACAGGGGTGAAAACATCAGTATAATCAATACCATATTTCTGCTCAAACCCTTTTACAACCAGTCTTGCCTTGTAACGCTTGCTTCCATCAGCCTCCTCTTTAATTCTGTAAACCCACTTGTTATGCAACGCCTTTTTTCCTTTTGGAAGCTCAACTAGTTCCCACGTTTCGTTAGCCTTCAATGAATTCATTTCATCATTCATCGCTAGTTTCCACTTGCTCACGTGTTCACCACGTGTTGCTTCTGCATAACATTCTGGTTCACCACCATCTGTCAACAACAAGTAATGAAGAGAAGGTGAATACCTATCAGGTGATTTATGTATTCTGGTGGACCTTCGCAGCGGAATTATCGACTGTGGTGTGTGTGGTTCCTCGTCACCTACCACCTCATTATCATCAGCCACTTTACTCCCACCCGAGTTTGTGATGTCTAACTCGACAACTTGTTTCTCGGAACCAACTGATTCAGATGCACCCAACCTGTCTTTGTACAATATCTGTTCATTAAATATGACATCTCGACTACGAATTACCTTTCGATTCTTCTCATCCCAAAATCGATAGCCAAATTCATCACCACCATATCCAATAAACGTACATTTAACAGATTTAGCATCCAACTTACTTCTATCAACAGCATCAATATGCACGTATGAAACACAACCAAATACTCGAAGAAATGACAGATTTACCTCTTTACCGCTCCAGACCTCCTCTGGTAGGCAATTTTCCAAGGGAGTTGAGGGTCCTCTATTTATTAAGTAAGCTGCAGTGTTAACTGCATCTGCCCAAAACATCTTCGGCAACCCACACTTCAATCTCATACTTCTAGCACGTTCACATAGTGTTCTGTTCATACGTTCTGCAACGCCGTTTTGTTGAGGGGTTCCTTTAACAGTTTTCTCCATGCGAATTCCATTTATAGCACAAAATTCTTTGAACTCTCGGAGCTCATACTCTCTACCATTATCAGATCTCAAACACTTCACCTTGAGACCCGTCTCAGTTTCTACAAGAGCCTTCCACTTCTTGAAAATATCAAAAGCGTCAGATTTATTTTTCAGAAAATAAACCCATACCTTTCTCGTTGAGTCATCTATGAAAGTCATGTAATAAGATGCTCCACCAAGAGATGTCATCGGTGCTGGTCCCCACAAATCGTTATGGACTAACTCCAATTTTTGTTTCTTCAAGGTTCTGCCTCCTTTCGAAAAACTCACTCTTTTCTGCTTTCCGAATATACAATCCTCACACAACCCGATTTCAACAGTCTTGAGGCCTGACAGCTTACCTTTCGAACACAACACTTTCATCCCTTTCTCACTCATGTGGCCCAAACGACAATGCCACAAATCTGCATCATTCTTTGTATCTGCAAGAGCAATACTGTCCCGGGTGTTGCCTGTAATATACAACGTTCCCTCCTTATTGCCTCGAGCCACCACCATAACTCCTTTGGATATCTTCCATGTTTTACAACCAAAGGTCACAACGTAACCTTCATCATCAAGCTGCCCAACGGAAAGTAAATTTCTCTTCAATCCAGGAATATGTCTCACATCACGCAACTGCAAAACAGTTCCATTAGGTGCCTTGATCCGAACATTCCCTTTTCCCACAATTTCCAGAGGCTCATCATCAGCAAGATAAACCTTTCCAAAATCTCCAGGAATGTAATGTTCCATTACGTCAGCACTGCTGCATGAATGAAATGATGCTCCAGAATCTAATACCCAAGATTCTAATGGACTGCTTACGCTCAAGATTAACACATCCGCGTTTTCCTCAGTGGTTGCGTTTGCTGATTTGTTATCCTTCTTTGGTGCCTTACACTGATTTTTATAATGCCCGAGTTCATGACAATTGTAGCACTCAATCTGACTCTTGTCTTTCTTCTGCTTATTTCTCCCCCTCGACTTCGATCTATCTCGATTCGAATTCGATTTTGATTCTGATCTGCCTCTGTTTCCTATATTCAAGGCTGATCCTGCGGTCACACCTAATTCTTTTCTGCGAATTTCTTCACTTATGATCAGGTCTTTAACTTCATCAAATCTGAGTTTCACCTTCCCGGCCGAGGCACTAACGGCTGTCACCGTCCCACTCCAACTTTCTGGTAGAGAGGATAACAAAATTAGAGCTTGTACCTCATCATCGAAATTGATCTCAACTGAGCTCAATTGTGCAATGATCATATTGAACTCATTTAGATGATTGGCCACCGTAGCACCCTCTGCCATCTTTAGGTTAAACAACCTCCGCATCAGATGAACCTTGTTCGCGGCCGATGGCTTCTCGTACATCTCGGTCATAATCTCTAACATCTCCTTTGTGGTTTTTGCCTTTACCGTGTGGAGCGCAACGTTCCTGGATAACGATAAACGAATTACACTCATCGCCTTTCTATCCAACAGCGCCCACTCATCGTCTTTCATAGATTCGGGCTTTGTACCCAAAGGTTGATACAGATCTTTACCGTACAGGTAGTCCTCGATCTGCAGTTTCCAGAATCCGAAATCTGATCCATCAAATTTCTCAACAGGCGATTTTCCTTCAGCCATCGTAATTGCTCCCACCAGATCTACTAAACCTGATGCTCTGATACCAGTTGTTAGGATTTTGAGAACAATTATAGAGAATTTGATATGAACGAAAAATAAGAGACAACGATTTGTTCACCCAGTTCGTCAACTGACTACGTCTGGGGGCACTACCAAGCCAGGAGAATTTACTAATTTTCTTGTGTTATCAAATACAATGAGTCAAAGGGTTATTTATAGGGAAGAGTCCTAATGCCTTTATAACTAGGAATCCCAATTTTAATCTGATTGGGAGTCCTAAGTCTTATCTGATCAGGAGTTCTAAAGTCTATCTAACTCAGACTCTATATCCCAACAATCACATCTATATAAATTTTTAACAGAATGAAACTGAATCCTACACACACTTATTCTTGTGTTTAGAATTACTCTAATGGCACCAAATACCTCATTAAACGTTTGGAACCAAATTTCAAACATTTATAACTCATCTTAATAGTTACACCATTAAAAAAATAACTAAAATACTATGAACATTAATATAGTCAACAGAAAAAAATAATTGCTATTAGAAATATAAGATCAAATTAAATACACGTAGTATAATAGTTTTTGTTAATTTGAATATATAAATATTAAGGTACACCATAATTTGACTGAAAAATAAATATTCATGTGTGAAGACAAGAAGTGCATGCTTAGTTGAAAAGCTTCCTGAAACGGTCGAAAATCCTGAAAGCCTTCAACTCTCCACTTCTCATATCTCTCAGTCTCCTCCTCAGTATCTGATCAAACAAACATATTTCAAGGACCAGCCATTACCAAAGCATCCATAGTTTTTAATGGCCAAGTTCTATAGATTAAGCTTCTAAACCATGTAAACAAAATGAAACAGTCATCGATTATAGCAAGATTAAGAGAATATGCTTACATATTGTGCACGAAACAGTATCCTCCGTTCACTCGTACATAAATCCACAGCAAGCTGTTTCAAGAACACTTTCCGGTTCAAAAGCTTTGGGTTCGTCACATCTAAATCCATCGATCCACTCGCCTGTCCAAAACAGCAAAAACTTAAGTACTGCCTACGATTTTAACATGTGGAGTGTGTTTGGATTGAGTGGATTTCCTGATTAGAATGGATTTCAAATCTTCTCAAAAATTATAGTTCAAAATGAGTTATGAGTGTGATTTCATTAGAAATCCAAACAATGCCAATGTATTTCCTCAAATCCTTCAATCCATTAATATTATTCACTCAATAGAATCTCTTTCTCTACTTTCATTTATGTAATATACTTGCCTGAAGAAACTTGGAGTACTTGAATATGCTGCCTTCACAAGTATCGAGAATAAATTGCAGAGCATCTTCCTCTATTTCAGCATATTGAGTATCCTTCTTCGATGTAGACTTGTTCGATGCAGCAGCAGCCATCTGCATATATTTCATAACAACAGATTTATATTAATATCACCACCTTCATGTTCTACTATTCAAGAATTGTCAGTGTTTATCGATTCCATTACTATCTACTGGAACGCTATTGGATCAAATGACGTACCTCATCAAACTGGTTCATCAAACTAGGGGGGCTCACTGCTAGGTAGGCATAAGCCATCAACTCCAATGGCCAACCAGTGATTTGTAAAGGATAACATTGTGACCTGTTAACATTTCTCGATATGTTACTTATCAGAAAAATTCTGTATTTTAGATTGCTCAATCAGTTGGTGAGACACACTCACACAGATAGTCCATGCCTCTTCAAAGCTTCCATCTTCTCTTTGTAACATTTGTCAGATTTTTTAATTGACAGTGGCAACTCAACAGAGTCGCTGGGGTTGGTCCCTTCTCGGGGAACAAATCCGTAGGAAAGCAATAGCTCTCCGTTTGATTTCTTTCCATATGATATGAAAACCTGCATTAAGTTATCACCAGATTATATTCCCAGTTGCATAAAATCTTTAGAAAGAACGAAACTATGTACGTTTTTTTCATTTTCTTTTAGGGCAAGGGAAATGTCAACAAATTGGTAGCACAATTCTTGAAGCTTGGGTACCTGCTCACCTGGCTGATATGCTCGATCAGTAGTGAAAACAACTCCCTGTGAAGATTTGTCATAATCTAGAAATGTATCAACCTAGAAAACCAAACCACTAAAGTTATTAAGATCATGGCAACTACATCCTCGAAACATATGGATAATTGTGCTCCAGCATATTAGCCTTGCCTCGCAATTATGGTTTAGCATATCGGCCCAAGGAACTAAGGCAACCCTTCCATCCATTGAGGGTAAGCGAACCTGTATACGAATAAAGATAACTGTTCTTGTGAAAAATGAATAAAAGAACAAATACTTAATTTAAGATTCAACATCAAGAAGACTTCCTTAACTCACATGTAACTTACCAAGCGAGAAAAAAGAATCCCAAACGACCATTTGAAAGTCTCCATGTTGAACACCTGTAATAACACATAACAACAGTTAAACAGAGTAAGAATGCTCCACCGCAGCATAGAAAAAGTATGAATTCCATGTTGAATGCTTAACCATCATATTCTCACCTTTAGTTCTATAAAGCAAGACTGAGATGTGAGAATGAAACTAGACTACAAATCAAATAATTAAGAAACTAACATGAAGAATAGTCTCCCATCATATACCACTAATAGTTGCATTTTTTTTCAGCAAATAACTCAAAAACACATGAGAAGAATGAAAAGACATAAAGGTCCCATGTAACCATCTACGGCATTCAGTTTCAGATATCAATAGAAATGAATTTAAGCTCGAGAAGGAATACCTTTATTTGCCATTCTAGCTCACATTATAGTTCACGTAACCCAGAACATATCATTCCACATTCATAAATCTTGAGGTTCCAAATTATTTTCACACCTATAACTCTATTGAAATCTAATAAATGAAGATACATAAATCTCTTTTGTGCATACATACACACACACACACACACATATAATTATATTTTTGCCATTGTTCTCTCTGTTTTACTCTTCTACTTTCAATTGCTTCCTCTCACTTCTAAAAGCACATCTCTAGTCATTGGGTGATTCTCCTATCCCATAGAGCTACATAACAATAGTATAATAGCAAAAATTGAAAGTCACTACATAGCTTTCACTATCCTCATCTCTTCTTTCCCTGTCAATTCATACGAGTCCCTCTTCATAGAGTAATATAGACCACATTAACAAATTATCACCATTGAGAAGAACCAATGAACCACAGAGAAGGACTAGCCACCTAAACTCACCCCCTCATCCCAAAAATAAAATAAGGAAAAAAGAAAAAAATACAATGTGTGTATAGATGGGGGCATATGCACTCTCTGCTGACGCTTTCAAAATTTTGACTAAAACAAAGTCGTTTTAAGGAATTCTATGCATCTTTTGCCTAGTCATGGAAAAGTTCGGCAAAAACCATCATATATCCCTTATCCCAGAATTTAGGTCAGCTTAAACTTTCACTTCATCACTCGAACAAACAATAAACTGTGCAGATTAGAGGATATGCACCTCTTCAGGAAATATATCAGGATGCTTGGAAAATATCCTCTCCCTTAAGTCATTATATCTGCATTAGAAGTTATAATAGCTCTGAACTGTCAATTACCAATACAAATCAACAACATTAAAAAGTAGATGTAAACATAGTTTGTTTTGAAGTAACTTAAAGAAGAACACATACGTTCCAGTAACATCATTGATCCTCTCAATTGCACGCTGTCTTATTTGTGAAGCTTCCAGATATCTGTCTAGTTCCGAGCGCGTCCTGAAATCACATGGAGCTGCTATAGGGAAACCAACTAAGCACAGACCCAATACGTTTAGAGAGGAAAAACCATGACAAACTCCTCTTCACACCATTAAACATAGGCTTACCAATAGAGAAGGGAATAGGGTTGCCTTGGCAAAGCTGAAATGTAGTTTCTCCATCTAGAAGAGTTCATGAGACTTGCCTCACTAATCAAATACGAAGCAAGCAGAGGCCAATCCGGCACTTTGTACCGTTTTAGCAACTCACCCGCCTCACGACAGCTCCACTCCTAAAGCCACCTCTCCTCATGCATAAGCAATAACCAATGTTAATCAAATTCCTACAAGTCAAAGAATACACAAATCCCTAGCAGGAAATGGTTGAAGGAAAATACCAAACATGAAATAGAAGCTGTCAAATACCAACTAATAAGATACAAAGGTCAGTCTCTTCATTAATTCAAATAGCATCATTCATTGTCCATTAAACTCATATAGTAAATAATAACTTTTAAGAAAATTAAAGAAAATACAAATGAACAAAAAGCTTACAGAATCAGCGGTGATAAAAAGGGAAGGAGGGACAAAGAGCAATTTCTCTCCTTTCCTAATGTTTTTCAAAGCAACAAGGCCCCTCTCTCCAACGTCCACTTTCTGTATAGCCATCTTCTGAGGCGGAAGCCCTCTTTCCGACAACCACTCCTGCAAAGCCGACGCATTTTCCAGAGAGTCGATATCACAACCCCACGCCACGCTGTTTTGGGTGGCGCTTTCTCCGCCGCTGATAGCGGTGGAGACTGTACAGCAAATTCGATGAGGAAAGCTGCTTCTTCTTTTCAAGGTCGTCGAAGGAAGGAAGAAGTGATGGGAGTGGGTTTTGAGAGTGGGTTTAGAGGGGTTCTGTGAGAAATTGGATATGAATGTTGTTTGGAGGATTCTGGAAGCTTCAGCCATGGCGATGGCGTTGCTTTGCTCTGGACCTTGTGGAGTGGAGCCTTATCCCCTTCTTTCAAAGGAGGATTCCTATTCTCTAACCGCTAGTAACTGTGCTTAACTCTTCCAATTATTAATTATTAAACTGATATTTTAATATATGCTGTAGATATCAATTTTTAACTAAGTTGGTCTACCTTAATCCATTACACTCCAATATATGACTTCATCTATGAAATTGAATCTAGAAAACTGTTTCGCATAAGAATTTATTATTTTTAATCTCAAGTATGATCACCAATTTTCAGATATTTCACTAAATTATAATGTATATAGTATAATTAGACACATGAATTTGAATCATTAAAAAATTGATTCGTAATTTGAATAGAAATAATGATTGATAGGTTGTGTTTTTTTTTTTTAAGATTTATATAAAAAGTTAGGATTAAATTGCAACTTTCGAAAAGTGGTGATTTATTTTTCAATTTGACCTTCAAATTCATTTTTATTGGGAATTACGTGACATTCGATGTGACATATCTGCTGGATATGTGGAATCCGATCATCGAAAACTATAAATATATCTAAATTACAATAAATAAAAGTTGTGATATTTTTTATGAAATTCGAAAAATTGAGGTTTAATCTACAATTTTTTAAAAATCATTTTCTTTTCTTTTTGCAATTTTGCCTTCTTAAAATATACTAACTAAATTCATAATTAAAATGAAAATACCTCTTTCCTAAACACCCCTCATTTATTACATTTTAGTAATAATAATAATTAAAAATTAAATTCAAATACATAAATCAATTTAATATAATACATTTATTCATGAAATATCTATTGGACCTCTCGATCCGAGCTCGGATCAAATACATAATGTGGCTGAATTATAGAGATCCACGATCTTATGGAACCCGATCAGGACAGCTCGTCAAACAGACAATCGGATGAACCGGCCAAAATAGTTCACCGGTCCTGTCACCAAGCAACTCGGCCAAAATCGATTTCATGGCAGGCCCAAAAGGATACTTATCGACCAGGTCAGAAGACTAGGAAGTAAATTCGACCAGGATTATAGAAGGTCTGACGGGATATGCCAGATTAGTAGGAGAAAGTTGGGGAAATTAACTTCCCACTTCCTGGAAAATAGGCAAAATTTAAGGGAGAGGTGGAAATGATCCCCACTAACTTGTGTTCTCCCCTAACCTATAAATAGTAGAATTTTTAACTTAGAAGAGGGGAAAACACTTTTTTATTCAAGTACAGAGAGCTTATTTCTCTACATATATTAAATACGATTCTGGCCTGCCACAGAAACCGAATGAGCCGACCAAATTTGCCCAAGTAGGCTCCAGGCGCAGTGTTTTCTACACATTTTATTCGATTTCTTTATTTGATTCAGCTCATTTAAATCGAATTCTTCTAAATTGAGTGTTTAGCTAGGAATTTAATCATTTACAAATTCTAACGTCAACATTTTGGTGCTAGAAGGAGGAGGAATATGATTCAAAGAACTAAAACTCCGAATTTCGTAATGAGCAACGAAGAACACACCGTGACACCGGACTCCCAACCCCGCATATCTCAATCTGGGGGTTCCAGCTAGCCAAATCTGGCTGTACCAATGGGGGTCGCCCAAACTATTCCTATCACTCTAAAGACCCCCAAAACCCTTATGTCAACCAGTGAGATCAAAGCCATCATGGCTCAATTAAACGAGAGACTGAAAGAAGCTGAGCAGAGGAAAAAAGGCCCAAGCAGTGAATGGGCTAATGGAGGACTCAGAATCTTCGGATGAACCCAGACAGAGACAAAACCTGGAAAAAAGGGTTGCAGATGATCAAGGACCCGCAAGGAGCCCGTCATCAGTTCAAGCTCGGGTAGATAATAGGATACACCTGAACCGAGTAGAAAACTTAGCAGAGACAAGATACGCCCCTGATCGGATGGGACTGAGCACTGAAGGCCAGAAGGCTTGCTAGGAACCAGGATGAACGAAAAGGAGCCTTACAGCCCCACGAGGAGAGTACAGGTCACAATCTACGATACTCAGAGCTGGCCGAGGAGCAGGAATTAAGAAAGAGGTTAGCCGACAGCTCTGCCAGAACCGAAGCCTTTGAGAGCGGACCCAACCCGACTAAGCCAGAACAAGTATTGCAAATACCACAAGACAAAGGGCTATGACATAGATAAGTGCTGGGCACGTCTAGCCGAGCTGATGAAGTTGATAGATCAAGGTTATCTAAAGAAGTACGTCAAGGGCCAAGGACAACAAGGTCAGGGACAACAGCCCGCACTGCCCCCACCTCCACCGAATGGGGTTGCTCGGGAGATATTAACATTGGTCAACAACAGCTTCGAAGAGTAGAGGAGCTCCAAACAAGCTCGAAATAAGCAAGTAAGAGAGGTCAGAAATACATATCAAAGATGCATCCCATCTAAAGCGGAGCCTCAACACGCCCCTATCTTCTTCACCGAGCTGGACAGTGAAGGGATAGTTTATCCCTATAGTGATACGTTAGTGGTATCGCTAAACATCTCCAGGACAATGGTGTATCGGGTCATGGTAGATACTGAAAGTTACGCCAACGTGCTCTACCTGAGCACGTCCAAGCGAATGGGATTTCATGAATCCCAGCTCGAGCCCTCCTCCAATACTATTCATAGGTTTGGAGAAATGAAGACCAAGATGCTAGGCACAACTCAAGGTCCTGTTCGGAACGGATGACCACGTCGTCTTCACAACAACGAAATTCAAGGTGGTAGACCTTAATTCTTAATATAACGCGATTTCGGGCTTGCTACTTTTGGCAAAACTTAAGACGGTAGTCTCCATCTATCACATTGCCGTTAAATTCCCAGTTGGTGAGGAAGTATATGTAGTGAAGGGAAACCAACAAACAGCCCGGGAAACCAATATGGGGTTACGTCCGAGGGAGCTCAACATGTTGAAGCTAGTGTAGGGTGGGTCGATGATGAGCAGATGGAGGACGCATTTGAGAACACACTTCTCAAGATGGCCGAGCTCAGCCGGGAAGAACTCATGAAAGTGGATAAGGAGCCATCGTGTCCAGAAATCGAACCCAAACAATAGTTGATCGACCAAACCTTTGAGGTCGGGTCTTCTTCAGGTACAGCCGATCAGGATGACGGTGGACGGATAGAGGAAGTGAGACAGCCACCGCTTGAGGAGTGGGGATCCTTAGATCCAAAGAAAGATGGGCCCAAGAAGAGGGCAACACCAGTAGAGAAGCTGGACCCGATAAAACTAAATTCGAGCAGACCAGATATGGAGTTGCGAATTGGAAGGGACTTGAAGGAGCCTCTTAGGAATTAGGTTAATTTACTTTTTGAAAACAAATACTGATGTCTTTGCTTGGGCCCACGAAGACATGGAAGGCATCCGACCAAAAGATGTCTTCACAATATAAACATAGACCCGACTGCCCAGCCGATGGTTCAAAAGAGGCAGAGGTTAACCCTAAACAGGTATGAAGGATTAGAATTGGAAGTGTAAAGGCTACTAGGACATCGTTTCATTAAGGAAACAAAGTATGCTATTTGGGTGTCCAACCCAGTCCTGGTCAGGAAAGCGAACGAGTCATGGAGGCTATGCATGGATTTCACAGATCTGAATAAAATCTGCCCGAAAGATTATTTTCCCTTGCCTAACATCGATCAGCTCATCGATACAACTACTAGGCACGAGCTGATGAGCTTGATGGACTCATATTCTGGATATCACCAGATACTGATGGTTGAGAAGGACCAGGTACATACTACATTCATAACAGACCGAGCTCAATACTGCTACACTATTATGTCGTTTAGGTTGAAGAATGCGGGGACGACCTACCAGAGATTGGTAAACAAAATGGTTGTCGCCCAAATTGGGAAGATAATAGAGGCATACGTGGATGACATGCTTGTCAAGTCAAGAAAAATGACCGATCATGTGGGCAACCTAGCAGAAATGTTTGGGAAATTGATTGGAGCAGGAGAGAAAGAAAAGATCAGACCAGTTAGGGTAAGTCGATCTTCAGTAAGGAGACCCTTGAAGGTTCTGCTCTTCGGGTCGATACTATCTCTTAAGAAACAAATCTTCCTTGAAAAATCCTCACCGAACAAGAGGTTTTAAGGTGAGACTTCTACAAAATAGAAAAGTATTATAACATCAGAAAAGCTGACCAGATAAGAAATAAAGATTTATACCATTAGTCGGCCCGAAGTTGGTAGGATAAGAAATTCTCTGCGAGAGATCTTCATGGCTCGGCCCGAGACTCATCTAGTCTCCTCCGATCTAAAACCTCTTAGTCTTTCAGTCCTTAAAGGAGGAGGGAAGACCATGAATCAGTTGAGGTCGGAGTGGCCGAGGAGAGGTGTAGAAGAAATGGTTTTCATCCTGGGAATCAGCTTAATGCTGAATAGGCGAGCCAATTCTTGGGGGCTCGGAACCCTAAGGTTGTAAGAGTAGAAGAGTACGAGCAGTCTAAAAATAGACGACTAGTTATTGGGGTAAAGTTGGTCGGGTATGATTCCTCAGTGCCAGAGATAGTAAGTTAGACAGGAGACTATAGGGAAATGAAGATCGTCTTCGAGAGCCCAGAAGCTAACGGCCACACACCCTTTCGGAGGCTTGTCCATTCTCTCCTTAGGTCAGGAAACATCAAAGATAACTTCTCTAGGGATATTGAAGAGTGCGTGCCAGCAGTCTAGCTCGGCTCGAGTGACGATCGAGGGCTAAGCCATTACCTCAGAGTCTTCTGAGGATTGCTCAATTCGGTGAAATCACCGCTGTCTAATTGGCACCATGGTCGGAATATTGATGGGCCCTGAGCTTGACGGGCCTACTTCGTCTACCACGACAAGGGCTGAACTCCTAACAACCTCATCATCAGAAGAGCTAGATCCTAGTTCTAACTCTCCCGAGCTGTACTCGCACTCGTCAGACACATCTCGGTTATAGTCCTAAACAAATCCATCCTCTGATGATTCATTTGAAGACATAATTTAAGTGGTGTAGGGAATTTACCTAGATAATACGTGGACGATTGATTTTTCTTGGTTAATTCTTTTTTATCGATTCTTCTCGGTACTTTATTCTCGGTGTTCTTAAGAAAATCTCCAAAAGTTTTGAGCTTGTGATAAGCAAAATGAAGAGGAATCACCCATATTTATAAGGAGAGTGCGACCCTTCAACTTCTGTCTGGCTAGGAGCTACACATGTCCGAACGGATGACTATGATCTAACGAACCTTCGATTTTCATTACACCAGATGGAGACACGTGTCCGGTCGAATGAATACTGATTTATATTTTATCCGTTCTCGACCCACTCTCAGCTCGGCTCGACTGGTGTTATTCGATTAGGTCCCGACAGAATGAATTTCTATCACGACCTAAAGGGTTATTGTTGAACCCTCGATCCGAGCTCGAATCAAATACATAGCCCGACTGAATTACAGAGACATACAGCCGTATGGAATCCAATCGGAACAGCTCATCAAACAGGTAACTAGATGAACCGGCCAGAATAGTTCACCGATCCGGCCACCTAGCAACTCGACCAAGATCGATTTTATGGCAGGCCCAAAAGGACACTTATCGACCAGGATCACAAAAGGCCTGACGGGATATGCTAAATTTGTAGGAGAAAGTGGGGCAAATTAACTTCCCATTTCTTGGAAAATAGGAAAAATTTAAGTGGAGGTGGGCATGATCCCCACTAACTTGTACTCTCCATTAACCTATAAATAGTAAAAATTTTAATTTAGAAAAGGGGGAAATACTTTTTTTATTCAAGCACGAGAGAACTTATTTCTCTACATATATTAAATATCATTCTGGCAGGCCACAAAAACAGACCAAAATTAGGTGATCAAATTTGCTCGAGTAAGCTCCGGACGCATTATTTTCTACACATTTTATTCGATTTTTTTGTTTGATTCAGCTCATTTAAACCAAATTCTTCTAAATTAAGTGTTTAACTAGAAATTTAATCATTTACAAATTCCAACATTAACCATATCTATATCAACTTCATACATTTACATTGCTACTTTTCCTTTATTATGTCATTTAATTCATTAAATTGTGTTCTTTGATTTCTTGAAAGTTGTGAATGGATGGATTTGTGGCTACCCCAATTTTACATTTCATGTATGGGTAGATGGATGATGAATAATTAATCATTCAATTCCTCATCCTCTCATTTATAAGAAATTGGTTTACGGATTAAATGAAGCCCAATATATGAGGCTTCAAGTCCATCTTGGAATTAACCACATACCATTACCAAAGCCTTCACTTATTTAGCTACTGGGATTACTACTGGATAATCCCGTGCTATTTCCGATTTTGATCCGTCGGGACTGGTGGGGCTCAAACCCGCAATAGTGTGTCTATCCATGATGAATTAAAATTTTTGGTGCCTCAAAATTGTCAATGATTTTTTTCCATGTTTCAGAATACAATTAACCAATATGTTAACTAATCGATTATAAGAATTGTTCATAATTGATGTGTCAAATATTTAATATGTCTACTAATTTTACTTTTTATATAATAATAAAACTTTATAGATCAAATTGATCCGGATCAATAGGGATAATATTGTGATATTAATAAAAGTAGCATGTATATTCTCAAATATACCTTGTTTTTTATTTAGAACTAAAAATTTATCTCTCTTTATTTAAAGATTGATGACTTTGTAGTTCTCCAAATCAATATTATCTCTCACTCACACATCAAGAATGTTTTTTTTAATGTTTTTAGTATAAATTTATTTAAGGAAGATGCTATTGGATAGAATATATCCGAATAGAAAATGATATTTATGAAAGATTAAATGCCAAATTAATTCCTTTTTTTTAAATATTATTTTGTGCCACGTATAAGATTTCTACATAATATTTTTGTGCTACTTATTATTACAAGCAAACTAAGCCCAAAAAAAAAAAAGTAGACGACTCGTCGACATCTAAAAAAAGGGAAATGAGTTACATAATGGTTAATATATTTTTTGGAGAAGAATTAATTTAATTTAATATATATAGGATAGTGTTTATGTAGATTAAGTGCATGAATTAATTGGATGAGCGGGGCTTCAGCTTGAAGCCGCGTTTAGAATTTTTTTTTTCTATGTCATAACATTTATATTGTAATAGTATAACCTTTATGTACAGATTTCATAACCTTTCAATGAATAACTTAAAAAAAAATTCACTATAAAAATTCATATAATATAGTTGAAACATTTATATTATAATAACTTAAGTTTTATGTTATATTAATATAATTTTTATATACACATATCGTAACATTTATATACTTAAAGAATAACATAAAAGTTACGTTATTACAACATAAAGTTATGTTATTAAACAACGTGGAACGCGTGAAATACATCCTTGGGTCGGGTCAACCCAATTGCACAGATTTAAGATCCGTACACATCGTACATAAAAATAATTGTGATATATATATAGAGTTTTGATCAGGCACGCACATGAAGAATGTGCACCGTGTGCACTTCTTTAGAATTTTTTTTTTAATTTTTAATATTTTATGTTATACATACACCTAACCCCTCATCAACATCTTTATATATTGATTTTCTTATCAATTCTCATCTCAAACACCTAACCCCTTATCAACATTTTTATATACAGACTCTCTTATCAATTCTCATCTCAAATATAAACTTTACCTCTCATCAACATAGATCTTTTTAACCATCTCACACCAGACAGACACTACATCATAAAAAATATTATATTAATCAATTAAATGAAACAATGAAAAACACTATAAAAATATTGAATTAATCAATTAAATGAAATAATGAAAAATATTCAGTTAATCAATTTTCAAGAAATCCTAAATTCTAATCAATATTCGAGAAATCCTCAAAATTAATTCAATCATCAATTAACAAATCCTCAAAATCAACAAATCATATCCTTTAATTCAATCATCTATTACAAACAAGTCTTCAATCAATCTTCAAAATCTTCAAGTCTATTTAATCATTTTTTTTGTATCGTCAAATATAATGAATCTACACATGTAAAAAAAAATTTTAAAAAATCAGTATCATACTTTTTTAAATGTAAAAACTTTCGAAAAAGAGAAAAAATAAGAAAATATTATTTCAAAAAAGAGAAAAGATAAAAAAATATTTTACCATTGACTTAGTACAATTTCTTCCGTCATGCCACTAATGCCACAAGCAACCACAATTACCAATCAGAATTTATTCTCTTTTCTGCTCAAATCATATTTTAATTTTTATGATTACTTTTAAAGATTTCTCGAACATTTATTAGGATTTAGGATTTTTTGAGAATTGATTAATTAAATATTTTTGATTATTTCAATTAATTGAATTCAATATTTGATGTGAGATGCGAATTGTTAAAAATGTCTATATTGACGAGTGGTTAGGTCTATATTTGAGATGAAAATTGATAAGATAATTTGTATATAAAGATGTTGATGAAGGGTTAGATGTTTGAGATGAGAATTAATAATAAAATTAGTATGTAAAGTGATAGCGTAAAAAAAATAATTATGTATATAATATAAAATACTAAATATTAAAAAAAAATTAAAAAATGCGTATAGGACATGCGTGCCTGATCAAAACTATGTATGTATAAATATATATATATTTTTCTTTTTCAAATGACATCGGATTGGAAGGAATTAAATACAAAATACGAGGGAATTAATTAGATAATCATATAAGGTTAATTTAATAACTTAATTTAAGTAGTCCATGAATTATATTTCTATCTGGATAGATTCTATCCAGTAAGATTTATTGTTTAGGTAAATAGATCAATGTTTATATTTTAATTTTTAAAGCAAAGAATAAGATTATAGTGGATAATAAAAATAAATTGTATATTTTTGATAATGTCACAAATTAAAAATAAATAGATTTATTGTATATCTTCATCGTAAATTATGTTTTTGTACAAACTGATACAATTTATCTCAGCATTTTGACTTATCAAACTATTATAGATCATGAGCTTGAACCCATTGACTGTTTTGTCAAATCATAATATACCTAAATTTTTCAGGCAATTTACCAAGGACACGTCATAAACAAAACCTACGTAAGTTATTAGAGATTATTATCCTAACAAAATTGATAGTACGAGTGTGTACCGAGTCTTAGAAATTATCATAATTGGATATAAACTTGACCAAAAATATTCACTAATTAGAGATTTTCAATTATTCGAACCGAATTTAGACCAAACTAAATCAAAAATCTATTTCAAAGAGTTATATATATATATATATATATATATAATTTCTTTATATATTGATATAATTACATAATATACATTTGGTTAAGTTAATAATTTATAATGCTACAAATAATTAAAATTTTCAACTTTTTAATATTAATAATAATAAATTATATTCTAATTTCCCCTATCAAGAAAACATATATTTGATGGAACCGAAGAATTGTCAGTCTTGTCCAATTTTAATTTGGGGTCCATGCAAAATATGACAAATGTTGGGTTTGTGTTAAAATAAAAGAAATGCTTATCCCACATCGGATTTGTGAACAAAGTGGGAGGAGCCTTAAGGCTATTTAAGGGCCTAGATACCTTTGTCACAAGTGCCTCAATCAATACACTTTAGTTTAGTGTTTGATTCTAGTTAAATTCCTTCATTGTTTTCTCTTGTAAAGAGTGTTCTAAGGAATGTGAGAATCACTATAGGCTTGTAAGAGTGTAGAGAGTGTTGGGAGATAAAGAGTGGAATATTTGTGTGATTGTAAGAATTTTTCACATAGTGGTATCTCTTTGGTGGGTCGTGGTTTTTTCTCCGGTTTTGGAGTTTCCACATTAAAAACTTGTGTTGTTGATTGTTTCTTCCTTTTTATTTCTTGTTTATTTACACCTTGGGGATTAATTTCCCAACAAGTGGTATCAGAGCCCGGGTTAGGTCTCTTAGTATTCTAAGTATGCTCTGTGGTTACAGCGTTATCTGATCTTTCACATCAGAAAAGAAATCTTAAGAAAGATTTGGGGGTCTCTTGTGAGGCGGTCGTTCTGTTAGGGGTGGAGAAATAATATGTCAAAAACTTTAAGTGCAATGAAGTTTGATGTGGAGAAATTTGATGGAAGAATCAACTTTAGCTTGTGGCAAGTGCAAGTTAAGGATGTGTTGATACAATCTGGTGTACACAAGGCTCTGAGAGGAAGGCCAAAAGGCATAAGCAACAAAGATTTTGGTATGAGTGATGAAGATTGGGAGGATTTGGATCTGAGGGCTGCAAGCACAGTGCGTTTGTGTTTGGCCAAGAATGTTCTTGCAAATGTACATGGGATTTCGGGTGCCAAAGAGTTGTGGGAAAAGTTGGAGGCTCTATACCAAGCAAAAGACATTTCAAATCGGTTGTACTTGAAGGAACAATTTCATACCTTGCGGATGGATGAATGTACGAAAATTTCAGATCATTTAAGTACTCTTAATGACATTATATCTGAACTAGAAGCAATTGGAGTAAAGATTGAAGATGAGGATAAAGTATTAAGGCTCATCTTATCTCTTCCACATTCCTATGAACATATGAAACCAATATTGATGTATGGGAAGGAAACTTTGATTTTTGCTGAGGTCACAGGAAAACTTTTTTCTGAGGAGAGAAGGTTGATGAGTGAAGGACGAACTTCAACAGAAGATTCAGTGGCTGTGGCTCTTAGCAAAGGGAAGAAGAAAGACTCCAAGAGTAGTGCTTGTTGGAAGTGTGGGGAAGCCTGGGCATATAAAACGAAACTGTCAAGATGGAGCTGATCAAGATGGAGCGGTTACGACAAAAGGGCTCCGAACAAGTTGCTAACATTGCTATAGGAAGTGATTTCCTATGAGGATGTTGGTGTATCCACACGTGCATTGGTTGGCATGGATGCAAGGTGTGTGAATGTTATGTCGATGGTTGAAGAACTTCTATGAGGGCCAACAGTTAGAAGTTGCACCATAATTTCAACAAGGAGTTTCGATATGTGCCAAAGAAAATTCTTAGAATGGATGATTCTAAGTGTTCAACTCATATGGTGGAGTAGGTGTTCTCTATTTTTGAGAATGATGGTTCCCTGGTTTGAGGATCATGATTGTCGGTGAAGACAATAAAGTTTTCTTTTATTTTACCAAGGAGGAGATTGTTGGGTTTGTGTTAAAATAAAAGAAATGCTTGTCCCACATCGGATTTGTCAACAAAGTGGGAGGAGCCTTAAGGCTATTTAAGGGCCTAGGTACCTTTGTCACAAGTGCCCCAATCAATACGCTTTAGTCTAGTGTTTGCTAGTTAAATTCCTTCATTGTTTTCTCTTGTAAAGAGTGTTCTAAGGAAGGTGAGAATCACTATAGGCTTGTAAGAGTGTAGAGAGTGTTGGGAGATAAAGAGTGGAATATTTGTGTGATTGTAAGAATTTTTCACATAGTGGTATCTCTTTGGTAGGTCGTGGTTTTTTCTCCGATTTTGGAGTTTCCACGTTAAAAACTTGTGTTGTTGATTGTTTCTTCCTTTTTATTTCTTGTTTATTTACCCCTTGGGGGTTAAAAACTTGTGTTGTTGATTGTTTTTTCCTTTTTATTTCTTGTTTATTTACCCCTTGGGGATTAATTTCCCAACAACAACAGGTAGTGAAAAATGAGTCATACCTTTTGCAGCAAAGACGAGGATGAAACGGGTCTGAAGATTGAACAATCGATGGAATCTTGACCTCTCGATCTTTTATTGTATTTCTTATCTTTTTCTCGAACGTTGGTTAGTCAACAAACCTTCCTTGTCTTTTTTTTGATCTCTCGATCTTCTGTTGTATTCCTTATTTTTTTCTCGAACATAAGGTGATCAACGTACCTATTGGGATTTCAATGTATAGATTTTGATGAGACAAACCACATATGTAATAGAAAGTTTGAGTACCCCATTTTTTTACAATGTTTAAGTGAAACCATAGATTAGGATTAAGTCTATAGTCACAGGATCAGAAAGGTAGAGGAGTTCAACAAAGTCATGCTGCATTAAGAAGAAGAAAGTACAAAGATACTGCATGTATGAACTGCAGTAATGCAGCAAGTAAGAAAGAACGACAAGCATCGCTGTAAACAGAAGATACAGGTTGCAAGCAATATAGCTGTAAGACTATATTTATTGGTGACATTTGGTGGATGTCACCACCAAATGTCACCATAAATAATATTATTATAATAGGAGAGGGGGTATGGGTGTCATGACATTGGTCACATGATGACCAATGTTATGACACTCACTTTGGATGCAAATTATACACGTGTCATTTTTTTATTGGCCTTGATTAATTTTTTTCGGATATAATTTAAAATGTTGATATTGACAAAAAAATTTATTTAAAAAAAATTAAAAGAATATCAAAATTCATAAAAAAAAATTCTCTATAAATAGAGTCTAATATTGACATATTTACTCACCAATCCAAAATTCAATTATTGTAATTTATATTTTGTATTTCAATTATTTTTTCGATTTCGTATTTCAATTATTGTAATTTTTATTTCGTATTTCAATTATTGTAATTTCTATTTCGTATTTCAATTATTGTAATTTCGATTTAGTTTATTGCGGAATATAATAAAAAATATGCTCACAAAATAATATACAATTATTAAATATTGAGAAAAAAATAGTGGGTTAGGTTGGTGTCACTAATAAACTATGAAAATGTTGGAATTGGGTTGGGTTGTGGATTGTGTAGGTGGAAGAAAGATAAATTAATATTTTATTATTGAGTTGAGTTGGATGGGTGTCACTAAAAGATCTATGCTGCAAGAAGCAGTTGCAATGCTGCAAGCAAAAAATACAATACCACTGCAAGTATTAGACACATCAGTACTGTATAGAAGGAGTTGCTGCAAGAAGGTTAAGGATATAGAGGAGAGACCATGACTTGCTGCATACTCAACAAACCTCGTCTATATCGAATAGAAACAACATCCTGCAACTCGAGAAAGGATAAATGCAGTACGAAGAATGAAAAACTAAGCAAGTGAAATTAGAGCTGTTCAAGAGAAGATCAAAGTTGCAGACATGGAGCCAATACAAAGACGACACGTGGCCTGACGGGCTGCAGAAAACTGTGAGCCGCAACCACTGCATATATATATATATAATATTACATAAATCTCTATTATATTATATATTTAATTATGTTTGCTTAAAATTCTCCATATAAAATTGTGCAATTTTGTTAGAAAGAAAATATAAAAACGAGACAAAACGAAGCATGACAGGCACAACTAAGCAAGATTCATGGTGGAGCATGGGGCAAGATAGGTTTGCGGGATATATGCACGAGACAGGTCTAGATTATCAACTATCTGCCCTGTCCCAACCTCATTGTCATCCCTAATATTGAGTCTCCAAAAATGTATGACTTCTACTACTGCATCGGATTTTTATATAGTTAAGAGCATTTATTATTATTATTATAAGGACTGCAATATATATATTTTATATTCTTGAATAGAATGTATATGGTAAAAATAGTGATACATAATTAGTAACCATAATTAACAACAAAAACCAAAAAACAAATATTTTAGACTTTGAAAGGGAAAATTTTCATTTCTAGCGACATTAGTCATTAAGAGAGTTGTTTTTTTAATATATATAAAGATTTCATTGCTAACAAAATGTTATTGGAAATATTTTTTAAAAAAACCAAAATAATCCTTTCAAAATCTTGAGCATAATTCAAAATTAATAAATGGTAACCCGTTTAATACACGATATTTATCAAGTAAAATTAAAACTAAGGTTAATTACACTAAAGTCTTTAAACTATTCGAAATTTGCAATTACCTACCAATTTTGTTGTTGTTGCACATTATCATAAAACTATGCTTATTATTGAATTCTTGTTTTCTTTTTCAACATTCAAAATTTTCAAAATACTTTTTAAAAAATAATTGCTTCTACAATTTGCATCATACACTTGTTATTGCTACTTAAAAATGTGCGAGAACATCATGATTATTTAATTGTTACTTAGTGTCACATATCTCATTTTATAAACGCAAACAAATTTGTAATTATGTATAAGAACAAATTTGTGATAAATTTGGATCTAAATCAAATTTATAACAACATATAAGCATACAACTGAGTGTATATTCATGTGTTAATTGATTTGTCTGATAATATAACTTTCAATTACAATTCAATTAAAACTTTGAGGGTTAAAAACATTTTCCTATTTAAACTATACATAATTTTACAATTTTTTAATAAAAACTTTAAAATATTTCACTTTTTCATATCAATTTTAAATTTAATACATTTTACGGTATTAGACAAATTCTAGCCGTACTATCCAAAATTAATGATTATGATTTGTTTGATAACGTCAAATATTTTACATTTAAAATTTACGCGATAAAAAAACATTTTAAAATTTTTATAAAAAACTGTAAAATCACATATTGTTCAAATGAATTTTTTTTTTTTTTAAATTTAAATGATACTTAAAGTTGGTTAAAATTAACAATTGCTATGAAATATGCTTAGTTTCAAATGGAATTGCAGATAACTTGCAGCCCTAATACCTCGTATTTAATTGATAAGAAAAAGTTTTGGTTCCCTCCAAAAGGAAATAAAAACCCCCATTTGCCCTAAGAAAATAAAATAATATATATATATATATAATTATTTTAAAAGGGAAAAAAAATAAAAAAAGAAAAAAAGAAAAAAATTGTTTATGTTCGGTGAGCACTTGCCGGTGTGAAGGCCTCAAACTCAAACTCAAACCGGTCCTCCAAAATTCAAAGCCCAAAAAATATACACATACAGAGAAATTCCACCGCCACCGCCACTTCCTCCTCCTCCGCCGCCGCCGCCCCCCACCGACAGACATGTCCTTCCAACACACTCCTTCCCCTCCTCTCTCCACCACCACCACCTCCCCCGATGACGACAAACTCCCTCATCTCTCGCCGGAGCCCCGCCCCTCGGCCACCAGGACCCCCGCCTTCCCCAGCCGCGAAGACTGCTGGTCCGAGGAAGCCACCCGCACGCTGATTGACGCGTGGGGTGCACACTACCTTCAACTCAACCGCGGAAACCTCCGCCAGAAGCACTGGCAGGAGGTCGCCGACGCCGTCAACGCTCTCCACGCCTCCACCGCCAAACTCCGCCGCACCGACGTCCAGTGTAAGAATCGCATCGACACCACCAAGAAGAAGTTCAAGATCGAGAAGTCCAAGGCCGTGCAATCCAACGGCCGCTACGTCTCCACGTGGCCCCACTTCCAAAGCCTTGACTCCCTCATCGGCGACTCCTTCTCCAAACCTAATACCAACAACGTCGTCAATGGCCACAACAGAAACCTCCGCCGGAGAACCTCCCTCTCACCGGAGCGCTCGCCCTCCCCGGTGACGGCGACCCACCACCGGAAGATCTCTCCGGCGCCGGAAAAAGATCCGGACACGAGCAATCTGTTGTGTCTCCCATGGTCGGTGCCGGTGGGCCCCAGGTCGAAGCGTTCTGGGCCCGGCAGCGTCACGGAGAGGAATTTCTCGGTAATGGCAGCAGCAGCCGCTGCAATGGAGGCTGAAGAGGAAGATGAAGACGATGATGACGATGAGGACGAGGATTCCGGAGTGTGGGGTCGTCGGCGGCGGCTGCCGGCGGTGGGAAGGAAAAGGAAGCGGCCGGTGGAAGAGGAGGTTAATGTGGTGGGAGAAGGGTATAGGAGTTTAGCAGAGGCAATAACGAGGTTAGGGAGAATATACGAGAAAGTGGAGGGGGCGAAGCAGCGGCAAATGGTGGAGTTGGAGAAGCAAAGAATGCAATTTGCCAAGGATTTGGAGATTCAGAGAATGAAGGTCTTCATGGAATCACAGGTTCAGCTCGAGAAGCTAAAGCGTGCAAAATGCAATTCGGAAAATAGTAAGTTTCGATGAAGATCGCTTTGGTTTTTCATGTTGATGTTTCTCTTTCTCGTGCTAAAGCTGCAGTTTATGCTTGATTAAGTGATTCTGTGATGATTGTTTGCTATTGTTGATCAGAATCTTCAGTTTTTGTAATCCTTTCATGGTTGCTAACGTGATGGAATTGTCCTTTGCATCTGTTGGAATATGTTAATCCATTACTATGAAGATTGAAGATGATAGTATAGTTTGGCTAAGAATTTAGTATTCACTTTTTCATTGCCATGACTTGCATTCAAAAGATGAATTTGGTACACTTTTGAAGGCACTTTCTTTTGATTTTTTCTTTAGAGGATGAGTAACAAGAGTTGGAATGGTTTTTTAATGAATTTGGAGATAATTCTCACTTCTTCTGTGTGATTGATGAACAAAGTGTTTTACGGCTGGTGAGTTATTGACTTGTCATTTGGAAAATATCACTATAGTCTGCTATATCCTGTGGTAATTCGGGTTGCAGCATTCTATGTCAGGCTTTCTGCATTTCTTGGTCATAATTTCTTTCTGAAATAATGTTCTGACATTTTGTACCTGTGTATGGTTATCAACTGCTACTGTTGGATAAATAAATGATTTCCTTCAAGCATGAAACATAATTTGAGTTAATAGCATGGCATCATGTGTTCTGAAAGTTTTGATGAGAATTGTGTTAAACGAATACGATACTACCCAAATAACTATTGATAGAGTTGGTTGTTTATGCTCTTATCAGCCTTGATTGCTGCTAAAGACAAGCATTCCAATGCTGCCACAAGGAACACCAAGGAAACTTATCTAAGTGTTAACAAAACTTAATCTTGACTTTCCGCTGTTTCCAATAAGTACTCGATCTCTTCTTTTACCTTATTTATAATCCGCATCCACTGATAATATGGATCTTGAGGGGTCAGGCTGGATATCTTCTAAGTTGATTTGTTATTCCAAAGTGTCCTCCTCTTCGTTTCGCTGACTTTAACTTGACTTGGTATTTATATTTTTCCTGCACATTAATATTTTGATGTGAGGCATAGGGCATAACAATAAGAAGGGAATAAGGGCATGCACCTGGCTTGCATCAGTTTTTCAAAGTTCTATTCGAAGTTTTTACATCTATAATTTTTTCCCTTGCCTTTAGTTTTTGTTTACCTTCCTAAAGTTATACTAAAATGTATCTAATTGCCACTAAAATATGACAATGCATGCAATGTGTAAAAGGCTCTAGGTGCCAGACATGTTACAAATTGAGCCTATATTGTGGGGTTAGACAGATCCTAGGAATAAAGCATAGGCGATCAAGAGCAGCATAGTGCCTTGGTTGGGGCCTAGGCAGAGCTAGATGGGATATTTATGACAGTGCATGCTTGCCACTAAGGATTTATATTTTGTATTCAACTAAAAATGTGTTCCATGTTCTCTCTTCACATATGATAATGATTGAACTTTAGAAGTTTATAAAAATAATAATTATGTTGATGATGATTGTCTTTTCTTCTTTTTCCTTAAACACTAATTGTGGCACTTAACTCATGTCAGCATGTCTAATGAGTTTACGAAACTGTCTGCTCTTTTATTTGTTCTTTAAGAACACAAGTCTTGCTAATCTATGGATAATTGGAATGCCGTTTTATGGTGGCTGGGTCACATTCTACACTGCATAAAAAGTTTCTAAGAAATTGGTTGAGCAATGGCCTCAACTGGTTTCAAAATATTCAGAACAAAGTTACATAGAATCAACCCAACAAGTAGCTAGAACTGTGACTGTGATACTATGCCATTATGTAGAAAACTAAAAGTTTTACTCAACTGTAAGCTCGTCTAGTTGTAAAGTACTTGTTCACACTCTTCCTTTCTAGCTGCTACGTGAAACATTTATCTGACATTTTGTGTTATAGCATGTTGTCTTTGGGTTCGATCAGTCAAAATATATAGCATACAAGCTAGGAAATTTTGCAGTAACCCTTTGTTCTGACGCTAATTCACATGCTTAATAGAAAAATGAAAAAATGAGTTTACAAGACTCTTAATGTTATGATTCTTGCGTATTTATGTTTTTGTTATATTGGAAAAACAAACACTTACATTGTTTTGTTTTTTTTGGTGTAACAGACAGTTACTTGTAGATGTGGGGTCAAGATTTGGCAAGTGATCAGCTGATCATTTTTTGAAACTAGCAGTTGATTTCAGTTAGATCTGCATATACGTACAGGTGTGGCTAATTTAGATATTCTCGTAGATACTCAGCTTTAAACCTCGTCAGTCTCTACTTCTTTTCTGGGATGACTATATTGTGAAGTGTTTGTTTCTTGATTAGATTTATGAGACGAATATTACTTAGTAGAATTTTATCAATTCCCTTTTTGTGCTTATCGTTTTCGTTCTTAAACCATTCTGTTGCTGCGTATACTACCTGACCTGACCTTGTTTGTAATCACAGGCGTAAAACTGAGTTTAAGCTTATTAAGAAGAGCAACTAATCTTTCATTACAACCAATCCAAATGTGCTTGGTTTGATTTTATGAACATAAGTTTATGCATCTGCATATATGATATTAGGTGAAGTGAGTAGCATTTTATATTGTGTGAGTTATAATATTTTCTACAGGAAAGGCCTAAAAAGAAACTTAATTTCTGATGATCGTCGTGTTTTCTTGTTATTATTGATAATGAAGATATGTAGATATTGAGTTGTAAAATAGTGTTTCATTTCATGTTATGTACACAAGATGAAAGAGTTGAAATAGAGGATTCAAATTGTTTTTTAGTTTACATCTTTTATTTCAAATAGCATTTCTATTGTTTATGTTAGTGCTACTGATACAAGTTATGGATTTTGTTTAGTTAGTTGGCTTGCTCGTGATATTGAAAGAAAATACTAAATGCAATATAAATATAGTACATGAGTCTAAATTGTTCATTTCCCTCACGTCCAAATCAAAATTATTTTTTGTTAGGTTAGATTAGGGTGAATTGTCTCATTGTATGTTGTGTTTACTTTTAAGGATAATCAATGCCTTGCTAGATATCTTAGGCCCGAGATAAAGTTTGTATTTTAGATAAATTGGATGATAAATAATCGCCCTTAGCATGATTAACAAATCCTTTGGATAAGAGATGTGATTGTCAATGTGATAAGTAATGTTTGGGATTTGATGGGGATACTTTTGTCAATTAACTCATTTTTTACTTCATGTCCCACATTCTAACCCATGAAACAGTAGAATATTTCTACAAATTCATCTTTATCCCTCATATTATCCTAATCATAATCAATCAGATCTAATTATCCCATGTATGGTGTGTTTGTATCGATGTATGTCTTTTTAAATGTGGGTTAAGTAAACCACCAACTATGATATGTTAATTTAATCCATGAATTATCTTTCGATAACTTAAAATCAAAATTGGACCACAATTACATTCAGACTAATAATTCTCAAAATAAACATGAGTTTGAGATGGTTTAAAAATACCCAAATCCATCCATACCCACATACCTTAGAGAACATAGTGTAGTAAATGAATTTGTTTGTCCATACTGAAATTTAAAAAAAAAAAAAAAAATTAAACATCAATATATATGACATGAATTACTCTTTCAATCCTGATATTCATCCAAATATTTCTTGTTTTTTTCAATATCTCATTTGTGTATTATTAAAAACTTTTAAACCATATCTTTCATTATTTAAATGGTGTCACTTATTGGAATAGAAAATCTAATACTGTCAAACTACAAGAATCAATACCACAAATTTTGTAGCTCAAGTTTACTCTATTTTTATAAACATTCAAATTGTGATGATGAAGATTTAAATTTGTTCACATAAATTTTTTAGTTTTATTATCTAATTTCTTACCGTTTTCCTAACTTATTGAAAGAAAAGGTTACAGAGACCAATAATATGAAGTCGTGAAATTATTTTATTAAAAAAATTATATAAAAAATATTCTAAACAATATGATACATCTCGTGAACGCACTACTGTCATGTCAAGTGGTATGTTAATAACATACCGTAATGTTGTCAAGGTATGTGGGATGTGTTAGAAGTATGTTTATTCGATTTATTAAGCTAAATTGGTATATGACTTAGTTAATCATAGTGCAAATAAGATATTGTATAGCGACACTAAATACTACAATTGAGGTGATTCAATTTTATTTAGACCATCGAATTCATTGGTTGATATACTTTTAATCTATAATATCAATTAAAAATAAAAATAAAAACATTGCAAGTATCAATCAAAAGTTTGTAGCAAACAAAAAATCACAGGATAAAGTGGATTTAGTGTCACAATTTCAAGTCATTAAAAAGATTTATTTGCAATAAAAATATTTTGTTGCGACCAAAGTTGTCGTAAAAAGTCTACTTTTAGCAATAGGCTAAAACTTATATGCATCAGGGGCATGGATCTTAGATCCGTGTCCCCAACCCGAACCGGCGTGTGGGGTGCTTTTACGTTCGTCCACACGCCCCCACGCGCGGCCACACCATAACTGGTGTGCGCCGCGCACCATCTGAATTTTATACTTTCAGGTATCACTCATTTACTCTTAAGGTATCACACATTTACTATTAAGGTATCACACTGTAACCCTTCAGGTATTAGTGTAAAAACAGCGCTGCTTTCTTCTTTTTCCTTTTTTTTTTCCTTCTCTCTCATTCTTCTTCTTAATCTCTTTTCTTATCAATTTGTTTTTCTTCTTATTTGTTTTATACATTATTCTTCTTCTCTATCTTCTTGTTCATATTCTTCTTCAAATCTCCATGGAGTCATTTATGAAGTTTTTTTTTTCTTCTTCTCTTTTACTCATTTTCATAGATTTAGATAATTGATTTTAAATCATAATTTATTACAATAATTTTAAAACATTAAAAATCAATTATTTCAAATAATATGAAATCATGATTTGCTGATTTTGAGGAAGAAGATGAAACATTTGAAATTTCATGATTTACAGGTATTACACATGTTCATTTCAAGTATTACATAAGTACCTTACAGATATTACACATTTTCACTTTAAGTATTACACATTTTCATTTCAAGTATTACATAAGTACCTCAAAGATATTACACAAGTTCCTTTGAAGTATTGCATAAGTACCTTATAGGTATTACATATGTTCATTTCAAGTATTACATAAGTACCTTATAGGTGTTACACATGTTCATTTCAAGTATTATATAAATACCTTACAGGTATTACACATATTCATTTCAAGTATTACATAAGTACTTTATAGGCATTAGACATGTTCCTTTCAAATATTACATAAATACATTATAGGTATTACATATGTTCCTTTGAGGTATTACAAATCGTAATACCTCAAAAGTATTTTCATAATATTTTGAAGGTATAACTTACATATTATTCAATCATGTAATTTTGTAATACCGAAAGAACAAATCATTAATACCTCAAAAGTATTACTTACATATAAGTTCTTGTTTTCAACCAAATACTTTACCTTATTTATTGTTAAAATCTTTCTCCATTGTTGACACAAAGAATCCTATATTTTAGAACTATAAGAATCCAAAATTTATAGTATTGTTGATTAAGTGTAGAAATTGAGAAAAAATTGAAAAAAAATTATTGATCTTAAAAGATGTGAGAAGAAATTGAAAAGAAAGAAAAAAAAAAGGAAAAAAGAAGGAAAGAAAGAGAGAGAAAAAAGAAAAAAAAAGGAAGAATAAACATAAAATAAATAAATTATATATATATATGGGTGGGGGCACGGTGCCCAAAGATACATAAGTGCTTCTCTTAGCAATAACGTACCATTGCAAAACTTGATAATATAAATTGATAACAAGTTATCATAAAAAACAATTTAAAAATCGATTTGTGACAACATCTAATGTATTAGTAACGACAATATTGTCTTAAAAAAACTATTTACGAAAGAACTTTTAAAATAATATTATATTGACAAAATGCTTTCGTAAAATGTTTTTACGACAACTACGAAAACATTTTTGTTGATGCTAAAAAAATATTTTTGTTGTAGTGATTGATCTTAACATATGCTATCAAATTAACTTTTCAAATTCAAACTCTTATTTCCTATTAAGGGCATCACAAGATTCAATTTATTAATTATTCTATCACAAAAACTTTTATGAATTAGTATACGAATTTACGATCCGTGAAACTCGACCCAATTTATTTTTACGTCCTCCCACGCATGTATTCATACACACCTCCATGCATCATCTTTTCACATTTATGTTCACTCTTTTTTATATTTATTCAGTATTTTAAAAACATGTAATATTTTTTTATTATACTAGTGATATATTTATATTATATGAGTAATAATTAAGGATGTGCCTACTACATGTGAGTAGGCGATATGATTAATTATACATAAGTGTCCAGTGTTAACATTAATAGTTAGGTCTCATGATATCCTTGAGTCCGATACTAATTCGTTTTGTTGGGATTAATGGGTTGATACTAATACCACCATTTTAGGTGGGGTTTTTTGTCCCATCCATATCCTGATTTGCGAAATGACATTTCTACCATTACTTTATCTAATTAATTACCCTTGCCCTTAGCCAAATTTATCATCCAAATTTTAATAGCTTGACCTTATTCATGGGGTGACTCATCAATCCACGTCACTTTCACCATCATCATAGTAGAGAGAAATCAGTGATGAAGAGAAATCAGAGATGAAGAAGACAATGGTTGGTAAATTGATGGAAATGAATCTTCTCAAGCTACAGATTGATAAATGTAGTAAATTTTCTTTAAATTTGTCCCTCTATTTCATCAATAAATAAGAACATATCACGTCATTCATTTTTCCAAATATAATTAACCCACCAAATATTATTTATGTACATCTCTGTAAAGTGATATTTACATAAAAAAATTGTGACTGAAATTTTATTTCATACTAAAATTTATTTAAAACTTCACTCTGCATTATACCTCATTCTTTCTCCCAAAATTATTTGATTCTAGTGTTAAATTTATTATAGTCCGCTATTATTAGAGCCCAACCCAACCTTATTTATAGGTCATTTGGGCTAATTCATCGGGCTGGACTCAAATTATTGGCTCTACTATTATAATAGAATACTTGTGGGGAACATTCTCAGATTTCATACGTGTGATACATGTTCTTTGTATAATTTGTAATAGTCATATTAATCACTAAATAGTATATAGTTAAAGGTAAAATCTTCAGTGAACCGTCTCATGGATCCCATTTCATGAGACAGGTCTGATCGAGTCAAACATAAAAAATTATGTAATACTTTTGTTTGTATTAGATAATATTTTTCTACATATTAGGTAATATTTTGTATTATATGAAAATTGTTCTAGAAAAACTGTAAAATCAATTTTTTTTTTAAATTTATTATGAATCATTTAGTTATTGAAACATCCTTAAATTATAACATAACGTATTTAATCATAGGAAAACAATTTTTAAAAATTATAATTAACCGATTTTATAAAATTATTTTTCAAAGGTCTAAAACTGCAAAATTTCAAATCCGAAACTGGACTATTTGTGAAAAATCATTATAATTCATACACTACTCCAAAAATTACCAAATTTTAACTATAAGCTCAAACCTTCATGTAGCATAATATACCAAAACTATTATTGAAAAAATCTAAGTACAAGATTTTATAAGAATCGATAAAGTGGATTGCAATTACCAAAATTTTTACTAAATTTGTTTAACCACCAATTTGACTTTTATATCTCTACACCTCTCAATAAAATTGCAATAACTAGTTTATCACATATGCAAAGAGTTTATACAAGGTAATCATAATATGATGATATAATAAATTTTTAACCATACTAATACGAAAAATTCGTACTTCGATAAAGTCAAAATAAAATATTAATCCCTCAAATTTGATCCTGCTAAAATACCTTAATAATAATCACACCAACAAACTCAATCACAGCGGACACTAGTTAGACCATATTTTACCATCATCCATAATAATCACACCAACAAACTAAATTTTAAATTTAACACTAGGATCAAATTGCACAACATGAATATACTAAAATATTGGTGTAATAAATTACTTCACTCTGCATTATACATCATTCTTCTTCCTCACTAGTTAGAATTACTCGTTGATCACATATCCTCTTTGTATGTCCGACTTCTCTACAGATGTTGCACTTCTTTGGTCGTCATTTTTTAGGTTGGATAGGTTGTTGAGCCATTACGTTTGCATCTGACAATTCCATATTCATTGTACATCCTGCACAATTGTGGTTGTTACCCCTACACCTTGAACATTCTTGAACCTAAGTCGTGCTACTTGATTCTGCACTTGATGAATGTTTTTTCTACCTAGGACAACCAGTTTATCTTGGGTTATTAGGTGGATAAACAATCATTATAACATTATCAATTGAAAGTGGAATACACCAATCTACTGGGGTCGGAACATACATTATCAATTCTGAATACAACTTCTGCATCATTGTTATCTTATAATAGTTGGAAACATAAGAATCAAGTGACAGGTTTGTCTTGCTGTGATAATCTTAGTTTGATTACACTTGTGATTATAACCTTAAAAAATGATATGTAAATTAATAAATTAACTGAGAGTTTAATTGCATGACTACATGGTATTAAATCCAACTGAAATTCACAACATGTGCGTGATTTGTGCCCCAAATCAATAACATGATTATGAAGACCATCATTCACATTGAACAGAGAACCACTAATCCCAAAAATCATCATACACTTATTATCTTATTGAGCTTCATGTATTCTTTGAAGAATATTTGGACTTAGCTTGATTCCACACTTGACTATTTGGTGTGTTGTTTTGAAAATGATGTTTGAATTAAGTTGCGAGTATAATTAAGAAGAAAACATATCAGCAACTTTCTAGCCCATAAGAGTTTTGAATTCAACAACTCTGCTAAGTTTGATGTCATAATCTCATACCGACACACGGAACAACATGTACGAGCCCATCTTATAACCTTCATTTTTCTCAACTTCTTCCAACCTTTCTTATTTACTACCTTTATTTGCTCTATATACTTCTTGTGCATCTCTTTTATATAAAAATAGATAGCTTTCTTATACAAGCTCACAAATCGAGTTACATATGTACGAAAGTTCAACTCCATGTACCACGAACATATCCCATGAAATGTCCTTGGAAAAACACTCTCAATTACAATTTTTATACTCATATGATGATCTGTTAACAAAAAGTAAAGAAGAATTATTACACAAACTTAAGTACTCCAACAAAGTTCCAGAAAAATTTCATTTATACCAAATACAAGTATAAGATTATCCAGATGACCATATGTTTCCTGTAGTTGAGTTAGGAACCAATGTTAATATTCATCATTCTCCATGTCATCAACACCAAATGCAAGAGAATAAATCTATTTGTTTCTATCCTGAGTAGCAGCACAAACATAAGATCCTTGTATCCGCCTTTCAAATGTGTTCTATCAACTACGACTACAAGTCTGCAACATTCATGAAACCCTCTTATAGAGGCACCAAGAGCCATGAACACATACCTGAACTTACCATCTTCATCGCTTTCAAAACACGTTATAGTAGCAGGGTTTGATCTTCTGAGCATGAACAAGTACGCAGGTAACATCCTTCACGATTGATAAAATCATCATATATTTGCTAAGAGTAGAGAGAGAAAAAAAACCTGATATGTATTGAATGAATTGAGAGATTACATCATAGAGATTAAAAATATCTAAGAAAGGTGAAAATATCTTGTAACTAACTCTAACAAATCCTAATAGAAAAGGTGATGTGGCACTTGACTTCTACATACATGATTTGCATGTGAAAGAGCTTATATATCAATACGCTTTGATACGCAGCTAACCCAAATCAAGCTAAGAAAAATCTTGGCATGAAGAGAAAAAAAACGTGTGGCTGACAATGGCTTGGTAAGAACATCAGCCACCTGAAACTCAATCGGAACATACCTCACATCAAGTTCTCTTTGTTGCATTTTCTCCCGTAAAAAATGCATATCCATTTTAATATGTTTCATTCTAGAATGAAAGATAGGGTTGAATGCCAACTTAATTGCTCCCATATTGTCACACTCATACCAAAACATTGCCGGCTTCTCAATCTCAACCCCTAATTCAGCGAATAGACTTTTCAACCAAAGGAGATCCGTTGTTGTCAAAGCTAATGATCGATGCTCTGCTTCAATACTACTCCTAGCAACCACATGCTATTTTTTACTATTCCAAGTTAGAGGTTTCGAACCAAGAAGGATGCAATTATCACTCGTATTTCACTTACCATTAAGATTACTTAGTGAAGTCGGCATCAACATATCCCTCAAGAACCATTCTTGCCACTAGTTTGAATAAAATGTCCGTAGAAGGTGTGCCTTGCAAATACCTCAACACCTGCTTGCATACTAACCAGTGTTTGGTGGTAGGTTGATGTAAATATTGACTTAACTTATTCACCACGAATGCTATATCCGATCGAGTAAGAGTGAGATACTAGAGGCTCCCAATAATGCTTCTACATAAAGAAAGTTGATCAAACAAGGGTCTATCAAGAAAAGAAAACTTCATTCCAGCAAGATAGGAGGTAGGATTAGGCTTGCAACTGGAAAGACCAGTTGTATGAATGATATCTCTGATGTATTTGGATTGAGATAGATGAATACCAAGTTTACTCCTATGAGCTTCAGTACCTAGAAAGTAACTCATGTCCCCAAGATATTTTAATGAAAATCTTGGAATGTAGCTTGCTAATTAAATCTGATATAATAATAAAATCATCACCGGTGATCAAGATATCATCCACATACACTAAAACGATAAGCATCTTACCATCATTTTTATAGTGAAATAGAGAATTATCTGCCACAAATCGATTCAATCTCGAAGATAAAAGAAATTGAGTAAGAGTTTCATACCACGCCTTGGGGGCTTGCTTAAGGTCATAGAGAGCCTTAACCAACTTGCACACATGATGAGGTGATGATGGATCAGTAAAGCCCTCAAACTGAGATATGTAAACCACTTCCTTAAGAGCACCATTTAGAAAAACATTATTGATATCCACCTGTTGTATAGACCAACCCCTTGTCACGACCATGGTGAAAATAAGTCTGATAGTTAATGGCTTCACTACTGGACTAAATGTATCAAAGAAGTCCACTCCAGTATTCTGTTGAAACCCTCGAGCAACTAATCCAACCTTGTACTTACCTATACTACCATCAGGGTTTCTTTTGATTCTGAAGATCCATTTGTTGGTAATGAGATGGAGATCATGACTATATGGAACCAAATCCCACGTATGATTTGATTGTAAAGTTTTGAACTTTTCATTCATGGCAAGCCTCCAATGAGAAGAAACTAAAACCTGATCAACATACACAGGTTTATGTTCACGAAGATTAAGAGTGTAAGCTTTTAGTTTATATATGTCATTCTTGGATCTGGTTTGCATGGGATGAGTAGATGTAGAAGATGGTAATGATAAAGGACGAGCTGAAAGATCAGGATATGGAAATGAATGAGAGAAGCCAGAAGAAGAAGAGCTTGCCTCACCTTGAGAAGTGGAAGAGGATATAGAAGGACCAGTCGACACTGAGGTTGGTAAAATAGGAAGAGTAGAGGTAACTTGAGAAGATATAGAAGAAGAAGTAGATGTAAATAACTGATTATAAGAAAATTCCAATTCATTAAAAGCAGCTAATCTTGCTATATAAATTCTACCATTAGGATGAAAACACTTATAGCCCTTATGAGTCATACTATAACCTATGAAAATACATTTTTGGGACCTAAATTGAATCTTAGTACTATTTTACGGCCTTGGATAAGGAAAACATGTGCAATCGAAGGCTTTGGGAAATGTATAGTCAGGAGACTTTTTATATAACTTGAAGTAATGAGAGATACCCTTAAGAATAGAAGAGAGAAGATAATTAATGAGGAACACAACAGCTTGAAAAACATGCCACCAAAAAGACAAAAGAAGATGAGAATGACTAAGCAAAGATAACCATACTTCAGTGACATGTTGATGTTTCCTTTCAACAAGACCATTTTGGGAATGTGTATAAGGACAAGAGTATCTAATGCTAATATCATGACTTTGAAGAAATGAAGATAGGGCTATGAATTTTCCCCCCATATCACTTTGTAAAACCTTAAGCTTAGTACCAAACAATCTCTCTACTAAAGGAAGGAACTTTCGAAAGATAACATCAACCTCAGATTTAGATTGAAGAGGATAAATCCATGAGAACCTAGTAAAATTATCAACAAATAAAATATAGTGTCTATAGATGCTGGACCCCATACATCAGTGTGGATAATTTCCAAGGGTTGAGAAGTAGTGTGTGTGATAGAAGAAAAGTGTCTTTGATGTATCTTGCATTGTTTACATGTTTCACAAAAATGTATCAAAGAAGAATATAGAACTTTTATTAACTAAAGCACATGAGAAAGTGTAGCATTACAAGGATGACCTAATCTATAATGTCATAGGCTTATTGGAATAGAAGAAGAATGTTGAGGAGTAGAAAACATAGTATATGATGGCAGATTAGAACCAATGTGAGAAAGATCAAGCTGGTACGAGCCATCTTTAAGAGCTCCTCTCAACAATATGTGGTGAGACTTCAAATCCTTAACAAAACAACAATTGGAATGAAACTCAATAATGGCTTGGTTGTCTTTTAGAAATTGTGAAATGCTAATGAGATTTTTAATAATGTCTGGAACAAACAAAACATTATTTAGATGAATAGAAGAAGAGGTTAAGGAATGAAAATAAGATGAACTAGTGTAGAGATTGGAATAGATGAACCGTTGCCCACAATAAGCTTTTGCTTACCCTAGTATGAAGTTGCCAAATGAAGATTTTCAAGAGCTAAGTAACATGGTGTGTAGCTCCACTGTCCATGATCCAGTCAGATGAATAATGAGAGATGTGAAAATCAACAATTGAACCACTAGAACTAGAGACCTGAGACGCAGAGACAGGAGCATAAGAAAGATTAGTTTGCACCGATGGAACAACAGAATTCTCCAAACCTGTGAATGAGACATCGAATCTCTTATAGCACTTGATGGCTACGTGATTTAGTTTGCCACAAATTTGGCAAACAACATGACATCCTCTGAAGAAATGACCACTCCTACCGCGAGGAGTAAAACCTCCGCAACCTCATGGATGAAAACCACCTCTACCACGATCAAAAATACCCCGAGCAACACTATAATTCACACTCGGAGAGATAGCAGCTTGTTGATGAAGCCTCATCTCATGTGTTTGAAGTAAAAACTGAACCTTAGCCATGAAAAAAGATTCATTACGTGTAGTAAGGTTTACAACTACGCTCTCAAATTCAAAACCTAATCCACCAAGCACATATAACACCAACTCATCACCATCAATACTGTAACCAGCTGCTCGAAGTTGATTAGCCAAGTTTTGCATTTGCATCACATAATCAGTGATAGCTAGATCTTTATTTTTCAAAGTCTGAAGTTGAAAACGCAAATTCATAGCTTTGGCTTTTGATTGAGATCTAAATTGTTTTTCAAGTGACTGCCAAATCTCAAAAGCATGAGTAAATTTGCTTACAAATCCAAGCATTGAATCTGAAATACAGCTTAGAAGCCAGCTCTTAAGCAATTGATCCTTCTGGATCCAATCAGCAAACTCAGCACTACGAGTCCTAACACCCGAGTCTTCATCCAAAACAAACTCTTCAGGAATATTTTCCACATCTCCATGTAAGAAGCGATCAAAACCACGTGCAGTCACAGATGCAACTATTTGTGACCTCCAATAAGCAAAATTAGATCGATCCAGTCATAGGGTGAGTGTAGGAAAAGAAGGCAAAACGAAGTTTGCCATTGAAGCCAAGTTGAGCAACCTTAAGCTCGTGATATCATGCTAAGAGTAGAGAGAAAAAAAACTTGATATGTATTGATTGAATTGAGAGATTACATCATAGAGAATGTATATATACCGATCAGAAAAATATCTAAAAGAGGTGAACATATCTTGTAACTAACTCTAATAAATCCTAACAGAAAATGTAACGTGGCACTTGACTTTTGCATACATGATTTACATGTGAAAGAGCATATATATCAATAAAATTAAATTATGCGCATGATAATGAGCTCTTAGTGCCTTATCATATTGAATATTTATACCATGGTATGTAGAAACATCATCTATAATGTCTGCCTTAAGTATACAACCTTCTCGAAGCAATAAAGGAGCAAAAATAAGCCCTAATTATCTTCGATAACAATTGACGAGATCAAGTAGTCATATGGAAATGGTAGTTGTGTGGACCTTTAAACTTTTTAACTGTCCACGATCCCTTTTGAGTTCCATTGGCATCAAATAAATATTGGCATCCTTCTTGTTTACAAAAAATTGTATATCATTGCTTGTTTGAACACTTCACTACATACTTAACTCGATTCTTCATGTGGTAAAAACCCATACCATACACCAACTGTATTTTTCTATCGAATATTACACCGACCTCTAGTCTTCTTTCACCATCAACTAGATATACTAAAATAGGATCTGGGTTATCAGTGTGAAATGATGCCCTTAGAATGATCCAATCTTCATGATGATGGTGTGTTAATTTTTATCCTAACTTACCACTTGAACCATTTTCTCTAATCAAAATGATTCTGTTTCTAAGAACTCATTGATGACTAGAACCAATAATGATGTCTTCATTTTGAGCAAAATCCTCTGACACAAAAAACTTATTAGTTTCCCATTGCTCAATAAATAATTGACTATGAAGTACATTGGCATAATCATTGTCACGCCCAATTTCGTAACAACATAATTTTTTTTTTAACTTTAGGCGTCCAACAAAAACATAATAAATTAATTTTTTAAGAAAAACATATAATCTGTTATAACAAAATTTTCTAGCAAACTATTTAATTTACATAAAAAGTTTAAGTTGTCAGAAATAGCAGCAAAACATTAATATATGGGCCCACAGGCTTAAACTTACAAATCTTCAAAAACTTAGATCTTAAAAACATCTGAGAGTTAGGAGAGCATATTTATTTACAGCAAAATATAAGCATCTTTCTTCAACTTCTCCTCTCAACACCTGGATTTATAAAAAAAAAACATATAAAGGGGGTGAGTGTACAAAAATACACTCAGTGGGATCACACTGTAAAATAGGGGATTAATATCATAAACACACATAATAAATACATTCAATCATATCGTTTCACATAATAAACACATTCAATCATATCGTTTCACATAATTTATGGTTCTTAGCCGCCATAAATACAGTTTTCACCGCCATTCACATAATTCAAGTACATCATATATTTTCATACTCATATTGCATAAAATAAACATTTAATATTCCATTCATCATTCTTCATAACACTTTATTCGTATACACTTAAACATGTCTCATTTCACATAATATAATGTTTCATATTTGTAAATAATTCAAAAGAAAATATAAATACCGTAATATGTAATTTTTTCCCACTTTTAGAGTAGACGATCAAAAAGCTTTTATATCCCCAGATACTTAAGGTGTAAACTCCTGCGTATCCCTTACAAGCATAAGAGTTCGACTTAGAATCTATTCGAACTATTCATAATTACAAATGCATTCTTAAATTAGAACTTTCTTCTATTAATGGACCATCTAACAGGGTTTACGAATTAAAATTTAGTATTAATTTAATACGATAGGGTGATAACACTTGATCCCAAAATCTGACTAGAAACTATGTTTCCTTAATTATTTCGATAAGGATCTTAGGTTTTATACCCTAATCGATTATATAAAGAGGTCTACATAAAATAACTTAATTAATATAATTTCTCTTTGTCATTGCTCGGGTTTCATATATCAAATTCTGTTTAATTATATAATAATATCTATAATTTCAATATATTTTAGGTTTCAAAATATTATTAAACAAAATTCAGGGGCTGTTGGTCCCAAGTGGTATTCGAGGTTCAGATGGGGAGTGAATGAACCTTGGTCGATTTTGTAAATCTCTTGAAAAACTTACTGTTGGGATTTCGATGTTTAGATTTTGATGAGACAAAACGTATATGTAATAGGAAGTTTTGAGTACCCCATTTTTCACAATGTTTAAGTGAAGTCATAGACTAGTTTTGAGTCTAGTTATATATGTTGAAAGATGGAGGATTTCATAAGTTACTTCGATGCATCGAGCCTATCGAAAAGATACTACTGCAAAAAAGCAAATACAGCATCGCTGCAAGAAAGCAGTTACAGCACTGTAGCTAAGTAAGAAAGAACGGCGTGCAGCATTGTTGCAAGAAAAGGATACAAGAGTACTGCAAGAAATAGATACAGCAGTACTGCCAAAAGATACTGCAAGAAGGTCTAAGTTACAACAGCACTGTAAGAAGACATCAGCTGCACTCTGACCTAGGATACATCACAGAGCTTACTGTCCAAACAGTTGAAATAGCGCCTGTTACAAACAAGAAGTATCTTGTAATACGAGAAAGGATTAATGCAGTACGAGGAACAAAGATCCAAACAAGAATAAATAGAGCCGTTCGAGACAAGATCAAAGTTGCAGACACGGAGCCAATACAATAATGCCACGTGGACTGACGCACTGCAGAAAGTTGCGAGCCGCAACTATCGCATTAAATGCTTCAAAAGAGAAAGTCAAGTCGCATTAAATGCGAACCATGTCTTTGATCAGACTACTTCAAATTCAAAAGAGAGATGTCTTCTTCAACGGATATCTTCTCTTTCAAGTATAAATAGAGGATGAGAATCACTGAAGCTGGTTACTGAAACATTTGCGCAAAATTCACAAGCTTTCAAGATACAAGCATTCAAGTCTTCCATCAGTTTCAGTCACTCAACCTCCCAAAAGTGAAGCAAGTTCAAGCTGAAAGATCCCTCAAAGGATTCAGAAGCTCACTTCATAGCACCAGTTGAAGAAATAAACCCAATATACTTTTAACCTTGTTGCTGTGTGCTTAGGTTGTTTTAGAGGTGTCGAACAGTTGATAAGAGAGATCCTTGTTGTTTGTATAGTTGTCTAGTGTTAGACAGCTTCCCTGTGTGGGAGTGTAGAACCCTGTGTGGGTTAGCCTTTGAAGTTTAGAGTTGTTGTGTGTACACTGGACTTCAGTAGGTTGTTTCTTTATAAGTTGATAGATTGTTAGGAAGGTCCTGTAATTCAATCTTGCTTAACAAAGTTCCTACTCGAGGAGCAGTAGAGTGGACGTAGAAGGATTACACCACCTTCGAACCACTATAAGCCATACATGTTTATTGCTTTATTTATCTGTGCCTTTTACCTTCTGTTTCTAGTATATCTCATAAGCATAAAATAGTCTGTAAAGAAACATATTTGAGAAAACGAGCCTTGTGTTATTCATCTTATTTTTCCGCTGCATATAAACTCAAGTTACAGCGTGCAGTACTGCATCCTAGTGCTGTAAGCAGTAACTGTCTGGCTCTACAAGTTCGAGTAACTTGCAGAACAGAAAAGTTTTTCGATATATTTGTAAAATCGACCAAGGTTGATTCACCCCCCCTCTGAACCTCGCATACCACTTGGGACCAACACGTATTATTCTGCAAGTTACTTGAACTTGCAGCGCCAGACAGTTACTGCTTACAGCGATATATTTGTAAAATCGACCAAGGTTCATTCACTCCCCCTCTGAACCTCGGATACCACTTGGGACCAACACTTACTGTTCTGCAAGTTACTTGAACTTGCAGCGCCAGACAGTTACTGCTTACAGCACTAGGATGCAGTGCTGCATGCTGTAACTAAAATTTTATACGCAGCGGAAAAATAGGTTTTATAACATAAGACTGGTTTTCTCAAATATGATCTTTTTCAAAACGTTTTATGCTTATGACAGAGATAGAAAAATATATAAGATAAAGCACGAATAAGAAAGCAATAAAATACTTATGGCTTATAGTGGTTCGAAGGTGGTGTAATCATTCTCTGTCCACTTTACTGCTACCTAGAGCAGAAACTTTGTTAAGCAAGATTGATTTACAGAATTTTCCTAACAATCTATCAACTTTACAAAACAAAACACTTATTAGAGTCCAACGTACACATAGCAACTGCAAACTCTAAAGGCTAACCCACACAGGGTTTAAAACTCCCACACAGGGAAGCTGCGTAACTCCTAGACAACTATACAAACAACAAGGATCTCTCCTATCAACTGTTCGACACCAAAAACAACCTAAGCACACAGCAACAAGGATAAAAAGTATATGGGTTTGTTCTTCAACTGGTGCGGTGAAGTGAGCTTCTGAATCCTTCAAAGGATCTTTCAGCTTTGAACTTGCTTCACTTCACTGAGGTTGAGTGACTGAAATTGAGAGTAGACTTGAAAAAGAATAGTTGAATGCTTGAATGTTTTTGCGTAAATATTTCAGTAGTCAGCTTCAGGATTGCTCATCCTCTATTTATACTTGTATGAGAAATATCTGTTGAAGGAGATATCTCTCGTTTGAATTTTAGTGTACTTGATCAAAGGCATGGCTCGCATTTAATGCGACTTGACTTTTCCTTTTAGAGCATTTAATGCTGTAGTTGCGGCTAGCAGCTTTCTGCAGCGCGTCAGTCCACGTGGCATCTTTGTATTGGTTCTGTGTCTGCAACTTTGATCTTCTCTGGAATGGCTCTATTATTCTTGCTTGGATCTTTATTCCTCGTACTGTATTTATCCTTCCTCGAATTGCAACATACTTATTATGTTTGTAATTGGCGCTGTTGATTATTTGAGCAGTAAGCTTTACGCTGTATCCTAGGTCTGCTTGCAGCTGTTCGTTCTTTGCAGTATTGCTGTAACTTCGACCTTCTTGCAGTATCTTCGTATAGTATTGTTGTATCCTTTCTTGCAGTATACCTATAACTTTTTCTTGCAGCGATACTGCATGCCGTTCTTTCTTACTTAGCTGCATTGCTGTAACTGTCTTCTTGCAGTGTTGCTGTATTGCGTTCTTGCAGCAGCTTCGTTCTGCATTTCTCGATGTAGCATAATACTTATGCAAACCTTCATCTTTCATATCCTATATCTAGACTCAAACCTAGTCTATGTTTTCACTTAAACAATGTGAAAAATGGGGTACTCAAAACTTCCTATTACATATTTGTTTTGTCTTATCAAAATCTAAATACTAAAATCCTAACAATTTCCCCCTTTTTGATGATGACAAAACCTTTACATTATTTCGTTCATGAAGAACGATTTTACTTTGCATTATTTCATTTTTCATCCGGATTACATACTTGATATGCTTTGATAAATAAAGTCTAATCCTGGATTCATCAGAGATATATCTTGTCTATTCTTTTATCACATATCATCAGGAAAAGTAAAAAGTATGCAAGAGTTCATAATCAATGAACTTGATCAAAAGCAGAAAAATAAAATTTTTTCATTAAATGAAAGAAAATTTTCAGGAGAAAGATACATCATAATATACAAAAGAGCATACATATAAGCTATTCAAACATAGACCTTCTTGATGGCGATTCTTTAGGTCTTCTTTCAGTATCCTTCTTTTCTTGCTTAGCTCTTTCTCTCGATCCCTTCTACCAATCCTTAATGGACTCCTGATAGGATTCTTCAAGTATCTGTTGTATCTTTGGAATCTGAATCCATCTTAGCCAGAAGTTTTCACAGAAAAACACTACCCTGCCTTGCTTCACTAGGTCTATGCAGTAATTCTGAACTTCAAGCTCTCCAGTCCTAGTAAGCTCTTCATATCTCCTCAGTACAGATTGACATGTTTGAAATTTACTGAATTTGCCCTTTCTGCACAGAATCCTGAAGTATTTGAGATACTCGGATCTCTTGTACAGTGTGATTGCATCAAACAGTGGATTCTTATCAATAGGCAGCTTGACTGACTTGAAGATGTTCAAGTTCCAGGCAATGTTTTCTTCATACGGCTTTTGATCCATCAGCATTGACACTTCGGTAGATATGTTGTCTGTATCGAGACGTGAAATTTCTTGAGGGGGTATTGGTAGAGGTCCTAGTCATAGATCCTCCTCTCACCAATCAGCCCAAGCCTCTGCATCCAGGAATTTTCTTCACCTTCAACTCTGGCTCTCTCCGCTCTCTAAGCAGTCATCTTCTCATTATAATGCCTTTCTGCTTCGGTTTTGCTCACTCTCTTTCTTGAGCCTTGCTGTTGGCTCTCTCTCCCTCTCTTAGAATGATGAGAAGAGGGAGGTGCTATATTCTTGCTTGTAGCACTGCTGTATGCAGCGCCTGCTGCTGATCTGCTTGCAGCAGCTGCTTCACCAGCTCCTCCTTCATCGTCTTTTCTCCAGTGTTTTGGAGAAGGAGCATCAGCAGCAACATATGATCCAGTCTCTTCCTCCTCCTGCTAAGAGGTTGCTGGTCATCATCTTTTTCTTCTTCCTCAGCTTCTTTCTCCCCTGAGCTCCTGTATCTATCATGAATTTCTTTCCCCTTTTTTGCATCATCAAAAGTCGGGGGTGGAGTAGGGGCAGCTGGAACCACTTTGGAGCATGGTCCTCTTGTTGGTGCTGGGGCTTTCCTAGATCCTTGGGCATGCTGAGGGAACGTATTCACCATGATGTCCCTCAACTCTCCTACTATCATCTCCAGGTTCCCCAATCGAACGTCGGCACTTCTGGTTCTTCTGGATTGATCTGCTACTTGCTTCAGAAGTGTCTCCAGCACCATGGAGTGAGAGTTCAGCCTATCAGATGTTGAATCAACTGATCTCCTGCAGAGCTTGATCTCAACACGACTGGTTTCTGCATCTCTCTTCAGTTCTCCCTTCATTCGTGCTCGATCCCGAAGCAGCCTGTATGTTGACTCATTCAAGTCATTTCTGATCATCTTGGGCAGCACTTCGAGATCCTTCTTGAAACCTATTATGATTTCAGCGTGGAATTGGGTGCCGACCCGCATGTTGCTCTGCATGTTAGACTCATGCTCCTAAAGAGCATGCAACAGATGTCTAACAACAGCTATAACCCTATTGATTGACTCATCAGGGGTCAGGCCTGAATTCCTTCTTGTAGAGGCAGCAACCGATACATCATAATGAATAATTGCTTATGGGGGTTGTGCTGCATCCTGTCTTGGCGTCTCTGTTTCACCCTCATCCTCATTCAGGCTTGATAGGGGACTGGGAGGGCCAGAGGATGGGTGTTCTTCATCAGCTGCCTCCTCATCAGATGATATCATGACTGCCACGTAACCTTTTGGTCCATATGTAGACATGTTGCGGTCAGCCATCCTTTTGAGGAATTCGAAGGTTTCAGCTTCAGCGTCCTCAGTAACCTCTGCTGCTGTAACCTGGATAGGTTCTTTTGAGCTTGCAGCAGCAACATCAACCTCCTCGTTAGGTATCTCTAGCTGCATAGAGGTTACCTCTACTTCTTCTTCAACATCCCCTAAGGGTACTGTCTCAACAGTCGCCCCTTCAGAGGTCTTCTCTCCATCAGGAAGTGTTGTTAGAATAACATCCTCACCTGAGGTCTTCTGTAGGGACTCCGTCTCCTCGACTGGTCTTGAAGAATTGACAGCTTCTGTTGCAAGAATGGGTTTTTACAGCTGTTGTTGGTTTCTTGCAGCTTCCACTGTATGCAGCACTGAAAGCTCGATCGCTGTAAAAATCTCAGCCTCCACCCTTCTTGTTTTTTCAGCGGCTTCTGCAAAGGTAGCTGTTTGCTGTACTGCTGTCTCTGCCAGTACAGAGAGTCCAGCCTCTACAACTTCCTCCATGGTTGCGTCATCGGTGATCTTGGCAATGTCATAGAAGACATCTCTGATGATGGCGGTCGGTTCCCTTTGAGGCTCTACAGCAGCTGCAACCATGTGTACAGGGGAATCACTGTAATCCACCAGTTGAGGCTCCTCCTCCCCCAAAGGTTAAGCGTGACGATATTGGAGAGGCCTTCAACTACTTGCTCATATGCAGGGGAGCTTGAATTGTGATGACTCGAGCTTCTTTCTCCCCGCATCCTCCTAGGAGTGTGCTGTATCCTGATCTCTTTGACACTTGCTTGCAGTGCCTGTTGTAGCATGGCTTCCTCTGCCTCTCCACTCCCAGGGTGTCGATTTGCTCCTGTGCAAACACAACATTGTTGCCCTTTCTTACAGCCTCCGCAGCGAGGGCTAGGAAGACTTGGACGTCCTCCATTGCTGCTCTCATCGGCAGCTCTGCAGAGTGGGATTCTGCAAGAGCTTTTCCCTTCCCTTTGTCCTTGGTTCCCTGAGCAGTAGTGCTTTCAGATCGATCTTGCACAATTACTGCATACTCAGGTTGCAGGAGCGTCAGAATATCCTTTGTGTTGGCCCACTCCAGGACTGCTTGCTCCACTGTCAGGAAATCCTTCCACTTTAGCAAGATTTCTCTCTTGAACAGTCTCATCTCCCTCCAAAGACTGTACTGCAGCTCCATATTTCTAGCCGCTAGGAAGGTAGGATCAAACATTGATTGAGCAGCTCTAGAATTGTGCGAAGAGGCTAAGTCAGTAGCCCCTTATAGATGAGCTTTTTCATCAGGCTGAATCCTTTGATGCTCATCTACTGCAACCAAGCTTGTAGTAGAGAGTTAGGAATCAACAGCTGAGACAGCCTTCTTCTTGCTGCGTGGGGCCCTCTTGGCTAGGGGTATGTCATCATCAGAAAAAGAGGACTCAGGTTCAGGTTTAGCCCTCTTTGGTGTCCTCTTGATGACGGGACGAGGATTTTCATCATCATCATCATTATCATCTTCACCCCCGCTGCCTACAGTTTCATCTTGCAGGGCTAGGATTGCATTTTTTTTGTCTTTGGTTTTCTTTCTTGCAACCTCAGCTGCTGCTGCCTTCGGTAGGGTCTTTCTATTTTTCTTCTCTCCGAAATACTTTCCAATGGAAATGGGGATGGGAGCTGCAAGCTGGAGATCTAACTTGAAGAGCAGAGAGTAGATAGTGATACCATAGCTCATTCTTACAGTGCTCTTCTCTGTTTCCTCCCAGATTCTCTTCAAGATGAACCTGGCCCAGTTCACCTTTGCTCCAGCCATGATGGCAAACATGATCCGAAACCGGAGATCTATGCACTTGTCGTAACTTCCTGTTCTGTCCTCGATGGAGTACGCACATATATCATGGAGAAATTCGAACTCCGATTAGAAGAGCTTTTTTAGGGCACTTCTCTTCACGTCGGCCCCTGCATCTCTGGCTCGAAAGAGATCCCACATCTCTTGAGCACTGTCTTTCCCGTAGGTCGCCAGCTGATCGGGGGTCAAGCCTTCCGCCGAAATGTTGAAGGTAGAGGTAACATCTCTAGTGGTTAGAGACCGTTCCTCTTCATCTGTATTCATCCTGAATAGGATGCAGTCTCTTCTTTCTTTCTCTATCCTAGCAAAGGCATAGAACCTTTGGACAGACTCAACAGAGAAACCAGCGTATATGGTGGTCAATAATCCTAGAATACGGGTTTGTTCCAGAGCATCAAAGATCTTTCGGAGAAGGGCGTTGTCGTAGAGACTGGAGTTGTAAACGTGCTCCTGGTTCACTAGACGTGTTTCCAAAATAATGGTTTGTCTAGTCGCCATTGAAGTTCTTGTGAGAGAGATGAAGATTTTTGGACTTGGAAAAAAAAATTACGAAGGAAAGGAAACTTCTCTCTGGGATGATGGCGAATTAAATTTGAAACTGGAGAAGTTATGGTATTATGGAGGATCTCAAGGGACGTGTAGTAAGATCAACGGTTGAGATTAAATGAAGAGAATTGATCCTACGATCCTTAGAAAAAGGCGGAGGGGTTAAATCGTCAATAATCATTACTAGGCGCGTGGGCTTCTGACCGTGCCTCTTCAGTTTCTGACACACGCAGACTTGCATTAAATGCTGAAAGACATGCGATTTACCACCTAATTTAATGTCCTTTTAAGGTTGCAGCAACTTGGGTACGAGGTTGCAGAGTATTAAATACTCTTTGAAATAAATGCTGTAACCAGGTGCTGCTTACTCTCTCATTTTTTTGCTGTGCTGTAAGAATAAAAGATGAAGCGTTGTATGAAGACGCAGCTTACAGCACTATACTTACTGCTTTTCGCGAGCATGCAGAGATTCCCCTTGGGCTTCTGCACCTTCTTTTTCCACTCATAATTTCAGAATTCCTAGCTTATTTCTAAGCATAGAAAACCTCGATTCACTCAATGGTTTAGTGAATATATCTGCAAGCTGGAGATCTGAATGAACTTTCTGAAGCACAACATCTTTATTTTCCAAATGATCTCTTATAAAATGATGTCGTATATCAATATGCTTCGTTTTTGAGTGAAATACAGGATTATATATAATTGCTATTGCACTCTGTTGGTCCCAAATGGTGTCCGAGGTTCAAAGGGGAAGGTGAATGAACCTTGGTCAATTTTGAAAATCTTTTGAAAAGCTTACTGTTCTGCAAGTTACTTGAACTTGCAGTGCCAGTCAGTTATTGCTTACAGCACTAGGATACAGTGCTGCACGCTGTAACTAGAGTTTCTATGCAGCGGAAAAATACGTTTTAAAACACAAGGCTGGTTTTCTCAAATATGATCATTTTCAAGATGTTTTATGCTTATGACAGAGATAGAAAAATGAAATAAAGCACAGATAAGAAAACTATAAAACACTTATGGCTTATAGTGGTTCGAAGGTGGTGTAATCCTTCTACGTCCACTTTACTGCTACTTCGAGTAGGAACTTAAGCAAGATTGGTTTACAATACTTTCCTAACAATCTATCAACTTTACAAAGCTAACACCTACTAGAGTTCAACGTACACATAGCAATTGCAAACTCTAAAGGCTAACCCACACAGGATTCCAAACTCCCACATAGGGAAACTGCCTAACTCCTAGACAACTATACAAACAGCAAGGATCTCTCCTATCAATTGTTCGACACCTAAAATAACCTAAGCACACAATAACAAAGTTAAAAAGTATATGGTTTGTTCTTCAACTGGTGCGGTGAAGTGAGCTTCTGAATCATTCGAAGGATCTTTCAGCTTTGAGCTTGCTTCACTTCACAGAGGTTGAGTGACTGAAACTAAGAGTATACTTGAAAGAGTGTAACTTGAATGCTTTAGAGTTTTTGTACAAATGTTTCAGTAGTCAATTTCAGGGTTGCTCATCCTCTATTTATACTTGTATGAGAAGATATCCGTTGAAGGAGATATCTCTCTTTTGAATTTTGAGTACTTGATCAAAGACATGACTCGCATTTAATGCGACTTGACTTTCTCTTTCGGAGCATTTAATGCGGTAGTTGCGGCTAGCAGCTTTCTGCAGCGCATCAGTCCACGTGGCATTTTTGTATTAGCTCAATGTCTGCAACTTTGATCTTCTCTGAAACGGCTCTATTTATTCTTGTTTGGATCTTTCTTCCTCGTACTGCATTTATCTTTCCTTGGATTGCAGGATATTTCTTTGTTTGTCATTAGCGTTGTTGACTGTTTGAGCAATGAGCTTCGCGCTGTATCCTAGGTCTGTTTGCAGCTGATACTCCTTTGCAGCACTGCTGTAACTTAGACCTGCTTGCAGTATCTTCATACAGTACTGCTGTATCATTTTTTTGCAGTACTCCTGTATCCTTTTCTTGCAGCGATACTGCACGCCGTTCTTTCTTACTTAGCTACAGTACTGTAACTGCTTTCTTGCAGCGATGCTATATTTGCTTTCTTACAGCAGCTTCTTTCCGAAATTTTCGATGCAGCTTTGTAACTTATAAAAACCTCCATCTTCCAACACTAATATTTGAACTCAAATCTAGTCTATGCTTTCACTTAAATATAGTGAAAAATTGGGTACACAAAACTTCCTATTATATATATGTTTTGTCTCATCAAAATTTAAACACTGAAATCCCAACACACTCGTATTATCACAGAGAATCGGAGTCTCTTTTTCTTCAATCTCATAATCTCTTAGTTGCTGTTGTATCCAGAGAATTTGAGCGCAGCAACTTCCTGCTGCAACATATTCCGCTTCAGCTGTAGATGTTGCAATCGATGTTTGCTTCTTGTAGAATCATAAAACAAGTCTATTTCCCAAAAATTGACAAGTCCCACTGGTGCTATTTCTATCAATCTTGCAGCCTGCATAGTCTGAGTCAGACTAGCCTTTGAGCTTAAATCCTTCTTCCTTGGGATACCATAGGCCTAATTCCTGAGTTCCTTTCAGATACTTGATAATTCATTTGACAGCTGAAAGATGTGACTCCTTTGGTGCTACTTGGAATCTTGCACAGACTCCTACTGCAAATATGATAGCTGGCCTGCTTGCTGTAAGATACAGCAAAGATCTTATGAGCCGTCTGTACTTTGTGATATCTACATCTTTACCATCTTCATATTTGTCAAGAGTTATGAATGTAGACATAGGAACGGATGTTGGTGCTCCATTCTCCATGCCAAATTTCTTGATAAGTTCATTTGTATACTTGACTTAGCTGATGAAGGTTTCTGCAACCAGCTGCTGCAGCCCGAGAAAGAAACTTAATTCTCCTATCATACTCATCTCGAATTTCGACTGCATCAGGTTGGAGAACTTCTCACATAACTCTTTGTTGGTGGATCCGAAGATGATGTCATCCACATATATCTATACAAGAAGTACACTATGTCCATCCTGAATAGAGTCTTATCGATTATTCCTTTCTTAAATCCATTTTCCAGTATATAGAGAGATAAGGTGTTATACCAAGCTCTTGGTGCTTGCTTAAGTTCATACAGGGCCTTATGTAACCTGAACACCTTCTCTTCTGTTTGATCTTCAAAATCTGGAGGTTGTTCAACATAAACTTCTTTTGAAAGAAGACCATTAAGGAATGCACTATTCACATCCATTTGATAGACATTGAAATTCATGTGAGCCGTATATGCCAGAAAAATCCTTATTGCTTCCAACCTTGCTACTGGAGCAAAAGTCTCATCAAAATAAATTCCTTCTTCCTAGCAATATCCCTTAGCAACTAATCTTGCTTTGTTCCTCACAACAAGTCCAGATTTATCTAGCTTGTTCTTGAAGACCCATTTTGTTCCAATGACTCCTTGATGAGTTGGTCTTGCAACTGTTTGCCACACTTGATTTCTTTCAAATCCATTTAGCTCTTCTTGCATGGCCTGTACCCATTTGCTATCTTGCAGGGCTTCTTCAATATTTTTGGGCTCTATTTGAGATATGAAGCATGCAAACATTACTTCATGAGGAATTGACCTTCTTGTCCTTACTCCTATTGATGGATCTCCAATAATAAGATCCCTAGGATGATTCCTTAGCAATATCCTGTCAGGTTCAAATACATGTACAGGTCTAGGTTGCTCCTCATGTTGCTGAAGATTGGAGGTTCTGCTGCTGTAAGATTATCTGCTGCATCCAGAGATGCAGTTTCTTCTTCTTTGTCTTCTCCTGTATGCAGAACTCCTTCAACATATGGAACATCATTCTCTTTTCTTAGAGCTATATCTTCAGCAGGTTCTTCTAGCTCCTTTGTGTCACAATGTGCTTCATCAAACACCACATGAATTGATTCTTCAACCACCAAGGTTCTCTTGTTGAAGACTCTGAAAGCTCTACTTACAGCAGAGTATCCTAAAAATACTCCTTCATCTCATTTTGCATCAAAGGTTTTTAGATGCTCCTTTCCATTGTTGAGGATATAACACCTGCATCCAAAGATATGCAGATATGATACATTAGGTGTATATCCATTCCACACTTCATAAGGGGTTTTGTCTAGATCCTTGTTGATCAAACATCTGTTCTGTGTGTAGCATGCAGTGTTTTCACTTGTCCTTGAATGAGCTTTTCACTTGCTTTCCCTTCTGACAAGCTCCACATACATTCTCCTTCTTGTATGCCACATCTGGCAATCCTCTTACAAGACCTATCCTTGCTAGCTTGTTAATTATCTTGAAGTTCAGATGACTTAATCTCTTGTGCTATAACCAGTTCAGCTCTGGTGGACTTTTCAATATGAAGCATGTTTGTTGGTCCCAAGTGGTGTCCGAGGTTCAGAGGGGGGGTGAATGAACCTTGGTCGATTTTTCAGAATCTTTAAAACAACCGTTCTGCATTGCAAGTTACTTGAGCTTGCAGCGATAGATGGTTACTGCTTGCAGCGCTAGGATGCAGTGCTGCACGCTGTAACCTGGAGTTTTGTACGCAGCGGAAATAAACTTTTAAACACAAGACTGTTTTACACAAGAATGCTTCTTTCAAAACGTTTTATGATGAGAGATAGATAGATATGCAGAAAATAAGCGCAGATAAGAAAAGCGATAAAAACACTTATGGCTTATAGTGGTTCGAAGGTGGTGTAATCCTTCTACGTCCACTCTACTGCTCCTCGAGCAGGAACTTTGTTAAGCGAGATTGATTTACAGGACTCTCCTAACAATCTATCAACTTTACAAAGCAAACCACCTACTGAAGTCCAGCGTACACACAGCAACTGCAAACTTCAACGGCTAACCCACACAGGGTTCTATACTCCCACACAGGGAAGCTGCCTAACACTTAGACAACTAAACAAACAGCAATGATCTCTCCTATCAACTGCTTGACACCACTAAAACAACCTAAGCACACAGCAACAAGGTTAAAAGGATAAAAAGGTTTTCTTCAACTTGTGCTTCGAAGTGAGCTTCTGAATCCGTAAGGAATCCTTTAGCTTTGAACTTGCTTCACTTCGATAGGTTGAGTGACTGAAACTGTTGGCTTGAATGCTTGAGATTTGTAAGCTTGAAACTTTCGCATAAATGTTTTAGCAATAGTGATAGTATCAGTAACCAGCTTCAGTTCTTCTCGACTTCTATTTATACTTGTAGGAGAGGATGTCCGTTGAAGGAGACATCCCTCTTTTGAATTTGAATTAGTTTTTCCAAAGTATGGTTCGCATTTAATGCGACTTGACTTTTCCTTTCGGAGTATTTAATGCGGTAGTTGCGGCTCGCATCTTTCTGCAGCGCGTCAGTACAGTTGGCATCTTTTCATTGGCTCCGTGTCTGCTACTTTGACTTTTTCTTAAATGGCTCTATTATTCTTGTTTGAATCTCCATTCCTCGTACTGCATTTATCCTTCCTAGGATTTGCAGGATACTTCGTCATGTAGTTGGCGCTGTATTACTTAACTGACCTGTCAGTCTGCGCTGTATCCTTGGTCCTTGTGCAGCTGATGCATTCTTTCAGTGCTGCTATATTTTAGACCTGATTGCAGTATCGTCTGGCAGTGCTGCTGTAACTTCGTTCTAGCAGTACTCCTGTATCATTTTCTTGCAGCGTTGCTGCACGCCGTTCTTCCTTGTTTTGCTGTATTGAAGTACAGCCTTATTTATGCTTTGCTGTTCCTTTCTTCTTCCAGCAATGCTGTATCCTGCCTTTATGCAGCGATACTGTATCCTGCCTTCTTGCAGCGATATCTTCCTTTAAAGTTTAGATGCTGCTTTATTCTCTTTTAACCTCCATTTCAATCCTTGACTCAAGACTCAATTCTAGTCTATTTATTCACTTAAACAATGTGATAATGGGGTACTCAAAACTTCCTATTACATGATTGGTTTGTCTCATCAAAATCTAAACACTGAAATCCCAACAATTTCCCCCTTTTTGATGATGACAAAACCTTTACAATATTTCGTTCATGAAGAAGTTTCATTTTACATTTACTCATATGGTTTATCCAGATTACATGCTTGCACAGCTTTGAATAATTAAATCTAATCCTGGATTCATCAGAGATGCATCATGCTATTCATTTCATCATAAACAACAGGAAAACATAAGCAGCATGCATGAGTTCATAAGAGTTGAACTTGGTCAGAGCAGAAAGAAAAATTTCTTCATTGAGAGAGAAATTTTTACAATATCAAAAATACAATAAGGATCACAAGAGGGTATATGAATACAGCTTAATAAAACGAAGATCTTTTGCTTGCTGATTCGTCTGATCGTCTTCCTACAAACCTTTCAAGGCCTTCCCTTCCTCTTGATCCTTTCCACCAGTCCCTGATGGACTCTTGGTAGGACTCTTCCAGCTGTGTCTGATCACATGAATCTGAATCCATCTCAGCCAGAAGTCCTCGCAGTATGGTACAATCAGCCCTTCCTTCACTCGGTCAATGTACAGCTATTGAATATCAAGACTTCCTTCCCGAACGAGCTGTTCATACCTTTTCAATGCAGTCTTGCAAGTATGATATTTGCTGAATTTGCCTTGCCTGCATAGTTCTCTGAAGTGTCTGAGGTACTCTGATCGTTTGAAAATGGTGATCGCCTCAAATGTTGGATTTCGATCAAAAGACAGTCTGACTTCTTTGAAGATGTCAAATCTCCAAGCCATGTTCTCTCCTTCAGGCCTTTGATCCATCAACACGAACACTTCAGCAGAGATATTTTCTGTGTCAAAGCGAGGGATTTCTTGAGGAGGGAATTGGTAGTAGTTATTCGGAAGAATTTTTCTTTCACCAATTACACCAAGTCTTTGAATCCAGGCGTTAGGATCTGCAGCTTCTTCGTACTGGTGCCTTTGATTCTCAGACTCGTCCCCGCTCATCCTTTTCCTTGAGCCTTGCTGCTGGCTATCATCCCTTCTCTTATGATGATAGCTGGGCGGTGCTGCATCCTTGCTTGCAGCTCTGCTGTGTACAGAACCTGCAGCCGATCTTCTTCCTGCAGCTGCACCGGCTCCACCAGCTCCATCATCATCTCTTCTCCATCTCTTCGGAGAAGGGATGTCAGCAGCAGCAGATGATCCAGACCTTCTTCTCCTCCTGCTGAGAGGTTTCTGGTCATCATCATCTTCTTCTTCTTCAGGTTCAGCAGCCCCTTTGCTCCTGTATTTATCTTCAAATCCTTCCCCCTTTTTGGCATCATCAAAAGCCGGGGGCTGAGTAGGGGCAGCTGGGACCGCCCTTGATCGCGGGCATCGGGTCGGTGCAGGGGCGGGCTCTGGAGCATCAACATGCTGAGGGAAAGCTCGGATCATGATGTCCCTGAGTTCTCCCACAATCAGCTCCAGGTTCCCCAGGCGGTCGTCCACACTTCTGGTTCTTTGGGATTGATCATAGACACGATCTAGAAGTGATTCGAGGACTTGGGAGTGATGGTTGAGTCTGGTTGAGGCATTTTCAGCATGTTGCTTGCACTGTCTGATCTCTTGACGCGTCAGAGCAGCTTCGACCTTCAACTCCTTCTCCATCCTGACCCGATCGTAGTACAGCCTGTTTGAATGTTCAGTAAGAGTTGATTTGATCATATCAGGCAGCACTTCGAGATCCTTTTTGAAACCTGTCATGGTTTCAACATGGAATTGGGCACTGATCCTGAGACTGTTGCGCATGATAGACTCATGCTCCTGGAGAGCATACAACAGATGTCTAACAGCGGTCTCGACCCTGTTGATAGATTCATCAGGAGTCAGCCCTGAATTTCTTCTCATCGAGGCAGCAGCGGATGCAGCAAATGGAATCACCTCTTGGCATACTAGTGCTGCATCCTGCCTCGGAACTTCAGCAGCAACCTCATCCTCATCCTTGCTGGCATGAGAGCTTGTCGAGCTAGAGGATGGGTGCTCTTCTCCTTCTTCTTCTTCTTCTTCTTCTCCTTCTTCTTCTGCCTCCTCTTCGCTGGATAAGACTGGGATAGGAACTGCTCCACCAGCTTTTGGCCCATGAACAGCTATGTTCCGTGCCTTGATTATCCTTGCGAATTCGGCATGCGACATATTTGCGTCCACAATAACCTCTGCTGCTGTAACCTTGGAAGGTTCTTGAGAGCGAGCAGCAGCTGCAGCATCAACCTCCTCTCGAGGTGTCTCTAGCTGCACTGGGTTACTTCGGCTTCAGCTCCAGCATCCTCAGCGGGTACTGTCTGAACAGCCTCCCCACCTGAGGTCTTCTCACACTCAGGGAGTGTTGTCAGAACAACATCCTCCTCTGAGGTCTTCTCTGCGGACCCCGTCTCCTCGGTCGGTCCTGAAACAGCTTCGACAGCCTCTGCTGCAAGAATGGGTTCTTGCAGCTCTGCATGACTTCCTGCAGCGGTCACAGCTTTCAGCACTGTATCCTTCACTGCTGCAAGAATCTCAACTTCCACCCTGTTTTTCTCCGCAGCTCCTTCTTCTTGTTGAAGGGTGGTTGCTGGCTGCACTGCTGTCGCGTCCAGTGCAGGGAGTGCCGCCTCTGCAACTTTCTCCGTAGATGCTTCATCGACAATTTTGGAGATGTCTGTGATGACATTCCTGATTATGGTTGATGGTTCCCCCTCAAAATCTGCAGCAGCAGCATCTTCATCTTCGCGAACTAGGGAATCACCATAATCCAGCAGTTGGGTTTCCTCCTCCTCCAGGCGATCTAGCGTGACAATGTTGGAGAGGCCCTCAACCACTTGCTCGTATGCAGGGGAGTTCATCTGATGTGAACTTGAACTGCCTTCTCCCCGCATTCTCCTTGGAGTGTGGTGCATCCTGGTTTCCTTCAGGCTCTGTTGCAGCGCTAGATGCAGCATGGCTTCTTCAGCCTGCTCCACTCCCAAGGTGTCGATTTGCTCTTGAGCAAACGCGACATCATCGCCCCTTCTTACAGCCTCCGCAGCTGGGGCGAGGAAGACCTGCACATCTTCCACTGCTGCTCTCATCGGCAGCTCTGCAGAGTCGGATTCTGCAAGAGCTTTGCCCTTTCCCTTGTCCTGTGCTCCCTGTGCAGCGCTGCAGCCATCGAGCTCTTGAACTCTTGCTGCAAAGTCAGGTTGCAGGAGTGCCAGAATGTCCTCTGATTTGGCCCACTTCAGGACAGCTTGCTCGACTGTCAGGAAATCCTTCCACTTCAGTTGGCTCGACCCGGTGCTGATATAGCTCTTGAAGCTGATGTGACTCATCCCCAAGGTCAACTACAGCCATATCAGGCTGATGTGACACATCTCCAACAGCAGCAGCAGCTCTCTTGCTGCGTGGAGCCCTTCTCACCAAGGGTGCGTCATCATCTGGAGAAGAGGATTCAAGTTCAGGTACAGCCTTCCCTGAATTCCTCTTGATAACAGGAAGAGGACTCGAAGGATCTTCTTCTTCAGCATCTTCCCCACTGCCTGCAGCTTCATCTTGCAGAGCAAGAGTTGCATTCTTTTTGTCTTTGGTTTTCTTCCTCGCAACTCTTGCTCCTGCAGCCTTCGGCTGGGTCTTGCCCTTCTTCTTCTCCCCAAGATACTTTCCAGGATGAATGGGGACGGGTGCTGCAAGTTGAAGGCCAAGCTTGCAGAGCAGAGAACAGATGGTGATACCGTAGCTCCGACGCTCCGTTATATTCTCTGCTTCCTCCCACAGTCTCTTCATGATGAACCTTGCCCAGTTCACCTTTTCTACGGCCATGATTGCAGACATGATCCGGAACCGGAGATCCGTGCATTTGTCATAACTCCCTGTCCTCCCTTCGATGGAGTATGCACAGATGTCGTGGAGAAGTTCAAACTCCGATTTGAAGAGCTTCTTGGGGGCGCTTATCTTGATTTCAGCCCCTGCATCCCTTGCTCGAAAGAGATCCCACATCTCTTGAGCCGATGCTTCCCCATACGTCGCCAACTGGCTGGGGGTCAAACCTGCAGCCGAGATGCTGAAGGTGATGGAGATGTCCCTAACGATCAGCGACCGTTCTTCTCCATCTGCATCCATCCAGAACAGGATGCAGTTCCTTTCCTCCGTCTGCCTAGCGTAGGTGTAGAATCTCTGTACTGACTCCGTGGAGAAGCCAGCGTAGACGGTGGTCAACAGCCCTAAGACTTGGGTCTGTTGTAGAGCATAAAAAATCCTCTTTATCAGGGTATTGTCATACAGCCCTGACTCCAGGATGTGTTCTCTGTTGATCATCCTTCCATCAAGAACGGTGGTCCTTCTGGCGGCCATTGATGAAATCTTGTGAGATAGAGAGAGAAGAGACAAGGGTTTTGCACTTAGTCTTGCAGAGCAAGAGTTGCATTCTTTTTGTCTTTGGTTTTCTTCCTCGCAACTCTTGCTCCTACAGCCTTTGGCTGGGTCTTGCCCTTCTTCTTCTCCCCAAGATACTTTTCAGGATGAATGGGGGCGGGTGCTGTAAGTTGAAGGCCAAGCTTGCAGAGCAGAGAACAGATGGTGATACCGTAGCTCCAACGCTCCGTTATCTTCTCTGCTTCCTCTCACAGCCTCTTCATGATGAACCTTGCCCAGTTCACCTTTTCTTCGGCCATGATTGCAGACATGATCCGGAATCGGAGATCCGTGCATTTGTCATAACTCCCTATCCTCCCTTCGATGGAGTATGCACAGATGTCGTGGAGAAGTTCAAACTCCGATTTGAAGAGCTTCTTGGGGGCGCTTATCTTGATTTCAGCCCCTGCATCCCCTGCTCGAAAGAGATCCCACATCTCTTGAGCTGATGCTTCCCCATACGTCACCAACTGGTTGGGGGTCAAACCTGCAGCCGAGATGCTGAAGGTGGTGGAGATGTCCCTAACGGTCAGCGACCGTTCTTCTCCATCTGCATCCATCCAGAACAGGATGCAGTTCCTTTCCTCCGTCTGCCTAGCGTAGGCGTAGAATCTCTGTACTGACTTCGTGGAGAAGCCAGCGTAGACGGTGGTCAACAGCCCTAAGACTTGGGTCTGTTGTAGAGCATCAAAAATCCTCTTTATCAGGGTATTGTCATACAGCCCTGACTCCAGGATGTGTTCTCTATTGATCATCCTTCCATCAAGAACGATGGTCCTTCTGGCAGCCATTGATGAAATCTTGTGAGATAGAGAGAGAAGAGACAAGGGTTTTGCACTTAGAAATTTTTTTGCAATCAAAGCGTTTCTCTCTCTGAAGATGGTGAAAAGTGAATTTCAAATGGCACGTTTTGGTCTTTATGGCGGTTCTCAAGAGACGTGCGAGATCGACGGTTGAGATAAATCAGGGAAATGATCTAGTGGCTCAGGAAAAAGCGAAGATGTCAAATCGACGCTAATAATTACTTGGCGCGTGGGCTCTGTCAGCGCCCTTTCCACTTCCTGACACCCGCAGTCATTCATTTAATGCTGAAAGACATGTCCTTTGCCGCCTAAATAAATACCTTTTAAGGTTGCAGCAAACCAAGTACGAGGTTGCAGAGCAATCAATACTCTTTTGAAATAAATGTTGTAACCTGGTGCTGCTTGAAATCTTCGATAACTGCTATACTGTAAGAATGTAGGTTGCAGCGCTGTCTGAACCCAGTGCTGTATTGACGCGTAGCTTACAGTACCATCTTGTACTGCTTCCTGCAAGCATGCAGAGGTTTCCCCTGCGATCTTGCATTTTCTTTTTCTTCACAACTTAAGGATTCCCAGCTCGTTTCGAAGCATGGAAAACCTCGATTTACTCAAAGGTTTTGTAAGGATATCTGCAAGCTGTAGATCCGTGTGAACTTTCTCTAGCACGATGTCTTTCTTCTCAACATGATCTCTTATAAAGTGATGACGAATGTCAATGTGTTTTGTTTTTTAGTGAAAGACAGGATTATGGGTAATTGCAATAGCGCTCGTATTGTCACAGAGAATTGGAGTCTCTTTTTCTTCTATCCCATAATCTCTAAGTTGCTGCTGTATCCAGAGAATCTGCACACAGCAACTTCCTGCTGCAACATACTCTGCTTCAGCTGTAGAGGTTGCAATTGAGGTTTGCTTCCTGCAGAACCACGAGACAAGTCTATTTCCCAGAAATTGACACGTTCCACTTGTGCTCTTTCTATCAATCTTGCAGCCTGCATAATCTGAGTCGGAGTAGCCTTTAAGCTTGAATCCTCCTTCCTTAGGATACCATAGGCCGACTTTCCTAAGTTCCTTTCAGATACTTAATTATCCTTTTTACTGCTAAAAGATGTGATTCCTTCGGTGCTGCTTGGAATCTAGCACAGACTCCTACTGCAAACATAATATCTGGTCTGCTTGCTGTGAGATACAGCAAAGATCCAATGAGGCGTCTATACTTGGTAATGTCTACATCCTTGCCATCTTCATCTTTGTCAAGACTTATGGATGTGGACATAGGAACGGACGTTGCTGCTCCATTCTCCATGCCAAATTTCTTGATAAGCTCCTTCGTATACTTGACTTGGTTGATGAAGGTTCCTGTAGGTAGCTGTTTTACCTGAAGTCCGAGAAAGAAACTTAATTCTCCCATCATACTCATCTTGAACATTGACTGCATCAGGTTGGAGAACTTTTCACATAGCTCTTTGTTTGTGGATCTGAAGATAATATCATCCACATAAATTTGTACCAAAAGTACACTTTCTCCATCCTGTATCCTAAATAGCGTTTTGTCGATTGTTCATTTCTGAAAACCATTTTCCAGAAGATAGAGAGATAAGATGTCATACCAAGCTCTTGGTGCTTGCTTCAGTCCATATAGGGCTTTTTGTAACCGAAACACCTTTTCTTCTGATTGATCCTCGAAACTAGGAGGTTGTTCAACGTATACTTCCTCTATAAGGAGACCATTCAGGAATGCGCTTTTAACATCCATTTGATAGACGTTGAAATTCATATATGCTGCATAGGCTAAGAAAATTCTTATTGCTTCTAGCCTTGCCACTGGTGCAAAGGTCTCATCAAAATCAATTCCTTCTTCCTAACAGTATCCTTTAGCAACTAATCTTGCTTTGTTTCTTACAACGACTCCTGATTCATCTAGCTTGTTCTTGAACACCCATTTTGTTCCAATTACACCTTGATGGGTTGGTCTTGCAACTGTTTGCCATACTTGATTTCTTTCAAATCCATTCAATTATTCTTGCATGGCCTGCACCCAGTTGCTATCTTGCAGTGCCTCTTCAACATTCTTAGGCTCTGATTGTGATATGAAGCACGCAAACATCACTTCATATGGTATGGATCTCCTTGTCCTTACACCGATGGATGGATCTCCTATAATGAGATCTCTTGGATGATTTCTAAGCCACGTCCTGTCGGGCTCAAAGACGTGAGTTGGTGTAGTTTGCTCATCATGTTGCTGTAATGCAGGAGGTTCTGCTGCTGTAGGAGTGTCTGCTGCATCCAAGGTTGCAGCTTCTTCATCTTTATCTTCTTCTGTAGGCAGAACTCCTTCTATGTATGGTACAACATTCTCTTTTCTAGGAGAGGTCTCTTCAGGTGGTTTTTCCTGCTTCTTCGTGTCATAATGTGGTTCATCAAACACCACATGTACAGATTCTTCTACCACCAGGGTTCTCTTATTAAACACTCTGAAAGCTCTACTTACAGCAGAGTATCCTAGAAATACTTCTTCGTCTGATTTAGCATCAAAAGTCTTCAGATGTTCCTTTCCATTGTTGAGAACATAACACCTGTATCCAAAGATGTGTAGATAAGAGATATTCGGTGTATGACCATTCTATATTTCATACGGTGTCTTGTCAAGATCCTTGATGATTAGACATTTGTTCTGCGTGTAGCATGCAGTGTTTGTTGCCTCAGCCCAAAATCTCTTGGGTATCTCTACTTCCGCTATCATTGTTCTTGCTGCTTTCTTGAGGGTTCTATTCCTTCTTTCAGCAACCCCGTTTTGTTGAGGTGTTCTTGCAGCAGAGTATTCATGACGAATACCATTGTCAGAACAGAATTTCTCTATAAACTTATTCGTGAACTCGGTTCCTCTGTCTGATCTTATCTTTACTATACTCAAGCTTTTTTCATTCTGAATTTTCTTCATGAGGCCAGGTAGCTTTTCTTGAGTTTCCGACTTCTTTGCTAGAAAGATCGTCCATGTGTATCTAGAGTAGTCATCCACTACTACTAGGAAGTACTTCTTCCCGCTCAAGCTTACTGGTTCTACTGGTCCAAAGAGGTCCATGTGTAGAAGATCTAGAATCCTGTGAGACGATTTCTGAATTTTATCCTTGAAAGAGCTCTTAACTTGCTTTTCTTTTTGACACGCTCCACAGACATTCTCCTTTTTGTAAGCTACGTCTGGTAATCCTCTCACGAGGCCTTTTCTTGCTAGCTTGTTGATAGTCTTGAAGTTCAGGTGGCTTAATCATTTGTGCCATAGCCAGCTCAGCTCCGGTGGACTTTTCACTATGAAGCATGTTGATTGAGTGGAGAAATTCCAATCTGCTAGGTAGATGTTTCCTCTTCTTGTTCCTGTAAGCTTTACTTCATTTGTGGTGCTGTCCTTGATTAAGCATTTGTTGAGGTTGAATTCCACTGTATATCCTTTGTCACAGAACTGACTGATGCTTAGTAGATTGTATCTAAGCCCCTTTACGTAGGATACGTCTTTAATCTTTATGTTTCCCTTGACCAGGCATCCGCTTCCTTTTGTGCTTCCTTTGGAATCATCACCAAATATGACCTTAGGTCCTTTGCATTCTTGGAAGTCTTTCAACGTTTCTTTATTACCTGTCATGTGCCTTGAGCAGCCGCTGTCGATATACCATACATCACTGCTGCATCCTGGCACTGTAACCTCATCTTCTTCGTTGTCCTCGCCATCTTTAGCCATCAGGCATATCAACGCTTCTTCATCAGAGGATGAGGTTTCAGTGTCGCTGTCAGAAGATTCTGCAGCTTTCAGTACTTCCTTCGAAACTACTGCATCCTTGGCTTTCTCCATCTCTCCTATGAGAGCTCGAAGCTTGTGTCTTTCCTCTCTTCGCTTATCTCTCCTCTGTTCTCTTTCTCCTTCAGGATACTTGTGCACGGTTGGATAAGGGCAGTTCCTTGCGTAGTGTCCCGGTTTCCTGTAATTATAGCACAAGTCAACATTCCCTGTATTTGACTGTGGAGAAGAAGATACCTGAGGGTTTGGTTGACTTCTTCTGATGTCATTCTTTCCGTTGAGGTTGGTGTTGCTGCTATTGTTGTTGCTTTTGATGAATCTCCTGAATTTCTTCAGCAACTCCTGCTGTATCCTCATTCTGCTTACTGCAACTGGCTGTTGCTGTATCCTTTGTTCCTCTGGCGGTTAGTGCTGTAACTTTGGAGATCGACTCCTCTGACTCCTTTCTCCTTCTATTGATGTCATACTCGAATTCTTTCAAGTCGGAGAATAAGTCAAATGTGCTCATAGACTTCAGGTCCATGGACACTCTCATGGCAGTGGTCTTGCTATCCCACTCCGCTGGTAGGGCTCTTAACACCTTCATGTTCTTTTCTTTCTGTGTGTAGTGTTTGCCCAGAGCTTCTAGTTCATTCACTATGGATGTGAATCTTAAATCTAGTTGCTCAAGAGTCTCTTCATTCTTCATCTCGAAGAGCTCGAATAATTGGGTAGTGTTGGAGATTTTGTTGTCCTTGGTGAGCTCAGTTCCTTCACAAATCTGCTCCAGCTTTTCTCATATTTCTTTGGATGTTGAGCAAGTTTTATCCAAAGTAATAAATAGAGCGTTCTTTGCCACATTATCCAGGTTGGCTCTCTTTCTGTCTTCATTTCCCCACTCTTGACGAGGTTTGGTCAGGAAGTTTGGTGGTGGCTACTCTCCTTCTACATGGTCTCTTCCATACAAAGGGTTTACCTTCATGGGGATTATCGGTCCTTCAGTTATGACCGTCCACATCTCATCATTCATGGCAGAAAGGTGTGCCTACATTCTTATCTTCCAGTCATCATATTCCTCTATGGAAAACATAGGTAGCTTATGATTGGAGGAATCCATGCTATGCTTTTAAAAATGAATTTTATGCAAAGAAAACAGCAAGACAAGGTGGATCTGGGTAGGTGACCAGATAAGTTGGCTTTTAACCCAACTCGCTCTGATACCACTTGTTGGTTTCAAGTGGTGTCCGAGGTTCAGAGGGGGGGTGAATGAACCTTGGTCGATTTTTCAGAATCTTTAAAACAACCGTTCTGCATTGCAAGTTACTTGAGCTTGCAGCGATAGATGGTTACTGCTTGCAGCGCTAGGATGCAGTGCTGCACGCTGTAACCTGGAGTTTTATACGCAGCAGAAATAAACTTTTAAACACAAGACTGTTTTACACAAGAATGCTTCTTTCAAAACGTTTTATGATGAGAGATAGATAGATATGCAGAAAATAAGCGCAGATAAGAAAAGCGATAAAAACACTTATGGCTTATAGTGGTTCGAAGGTGGTGTAATCCTTCTACGTCCACTCTACTACTCCTCGAGCAGGAACTTTGTTAAGCAAGATTGATTTACAGGATTCTCCTAACAATCTATCAACTTTACAAAGCAAACCACCTACTGATGTCCAGCGTACACACAGCAACTACAAACTTCAACGGCTAACCCACACAGGGTTCTATACTCCCACACAGGGAAGCTGCCTAACACTTAGACAACTAAACAAACAGCAAGGATCTCTCCTATCAACTGCTTGACACCACTAAAACAACCTAAGCACACAGCAACAAGGTTAAAAGGATAAAAAGGTTTTCTTCAACTTGTGCTTCGAAGTGAGCTTCTGAATCCGTAAGGAATCCTTTAGCTTTGAACTTGCTTCACTTCGATAGGTTGAGTGACTGAAACTGTTGGCTTGAATGCTTGAGATTTGTACTTGTAGTGACATATCAGTAACCAGCTTCACTTCTTCTCGACCTCTATTTATACTTGTAGGAGAGGATGTCCGTTGAAGGAGACATCCCTCTTTTGAATTTGAATTAGTCTGTCCAAAGTATGGTTCGCATTTAATGCGACTTGACTTTTCCTTTCGAAGCATTTAATGCGGCAGTTGCGGCTCGCAGCTTTCTGCAGCGCGTCAGTCCAGTTGGCATCTTTTCATTGGCTCCGTGTCTGCTACTTTGACTTTTTCTTGAATGGCTCTATTATTCTTGTTTGAATCTCCGTTCCTCGTACTACATTTATCCTTCCTAGGATTTGCAGGATACTTCGTCTTGTAGTTGGCGCTGTATTACTTAACTGACCTATCAGTCTGCGCTGTATCCTTGGTCCTTGTGCAGCTGATACATTCTTTCAGTGCTGCTGTATTTTAGACCTGATTGCAGTATCGTCTGGCAGTGCTGCTGTAACTTCGTTCTAGCAGTACTCCTGTATCCTTTTCTTGCAGCGTTGCTGCACGCCGTTCTTCCTCGTTTTGCTGTATTGAAGTACAACCTTATTTATGCTTTGCTGTTCCTTTCTTCTTCCAGCAATGCTGTATCCTGCCTTTATGCAGCGATACTGTATCATGCCTTCTTGCAGCGATATCTTCCTTTAAAGCTTAGATGCTGCTGTAGGAACCGCCGGATCGCCGACCCTATTCGATTATCCGAATCGGGGTCCATGCAAATATGATTAACGCGCAGCGGAAAACGAATCATACCTTTTGCACCAAAATTAGTTCTAAGGTCAGAACTGTAGAATCGAGGAATCGATGAAGCCTGAACCTCACGATCTTCTGCTGTATTCCTCGCCTTATCTCGAACGTTGTGTGGGCAACGAGCTATCGAGACTCTCAACCGTTCTTCTCTAGATCGTATATCAGATTTTTCTGTGTCTGTCACACTAGAAACGGTTGACTTGAGGCTTATTTATAGGCTACAACAGGGACCTTGAGGAGGATTAGGAATCGGTCTCCTGATAGGCTTAGGAGTCCTTAATTCGATCTGAATATACTTCTCAAGCCTATCAAATAATATCTTAATCCACTAAAAAGATATTATTGAACTACCGTCCCTTATCCATATTAGATATGGCTCCTATTTATTATATGCGCGTTTATCTCCCCATGTTTAAGATATCGAATGTCCATTAATTAAATGAATTACTGACAATTCAATTAATTAATATTTAATCCAAGAGTAGTACCACTCAACTTTATTATCATGCCGGAATAAATCCACCTGCAGGGTTTACATGATAATCCTTATGAGTTCCTCAAGGGGACATCATCATCCTAAATAATTAGGACACGGTTTCATTATATAATCAACAACACACCATATAAACAACACTGTATCCCAATTTACCGAGCTTATTGATTTAATAAATAAATCTCACCCATTGGTAAATTAAAGAAAACATATATCGAGTATACATGCCCGTTATCATACAATGATTAAGAGGACGCACATCCATAATAACAGAGGTCTTGTTTTATTTATGTAGTCAGTACAAATAAAACAACCTCAATTGGTCCTGCTCAATACATACAAAATGTACTAGTGTAATTTTATAATCAAGACAGATTAATACCAAATTACACTACAACCATTCCGATAATTTGTCCAAAATTATCTCGGCTGTGAGCTATCATTTATAATCTATAAGTAACTGATAACATGATCTTCTGTGTGGCACCACACACCATATTATCTACAATATAAATTAATTGGACAACTGCAATAACATATATAACAAATATATAAAATGCAAACATTTGACCATAAAAGATTCTCATATCATAAATAGATGTTCATACAAAAGCTAGGCTTATAGTATACATCCTAACAATCTCCCACTTATACTAAAAGACTATGCTGTCATATACGCTGCCATGCATCTGATTCCCATCCCATCAACATGCTCATCGAAGGCTTTCGCCGGAAGGGCCTTTGTGAAAGGATCTGCTAGGTTATCGGCTGATGCAATCTTGGCGACAACAACTTCCCCTCGTTTTACGATATCTCGTATCAGGTGGTACTTGCGCTCAATGTGTTTACTTGCCTTATGGGCTCGTGGTTCCTTCGAGTTTGCTACTGCACCACTGTTATCACAATAGATTGTGATAGCTTTGGGCAAACCAGGAATCACTTCTAAGTCCATCAAGAAGTTTCTGAGCCATACAGCTTCTTTGGCTGCCTCAGAGGCGGCCACATATTCAGCTTCCATGGTGGAGTCCGAAACGTATTTCTCCTTCACACTTCTCCACACTATGGCTCCACCTCCCAAGGTAAACACATACCCCGAGGTCGATTTACTGTTGTCCCTATCTGACTGGAAATCTGAATCCGTGTAACCCACAGGTAATAAATCATTTGCCTGATAAACTAGCATATAATCTCTAGTCCTTTTCAGGTACTTTAGAATATGCTTTACGGCAGTCCAATGACCTTGTCCTGGGTTACTTTGATATCTACTAACCATACCCACGGCAAAGCAGATATCCGGTCTCGTACACAGCATCGCATACATCAAGCTTCCTACAGCCGAAGCATAAGGAACTGCTTTCATTTCCTCTATCTCCTTTGGTGTCTTAGGACACATTTCCTTAGATAAATGCACTCCATGTCTAAAAGGTAGAAAACCTTTCTTGGAGTTTTGCATGCTAAAACGAGCTAGGATAGTGTCAATGTATGAAGCTTGAGATAAGCATAACATCCTTTTCTTGCGATCCCTTATAACTTTGATCCCAAGAATATGTCCAGCTTCTCCTAAGTCCTTCATAGCAAACTGCTTGGACAGCCATACCCTTACGTCTGACAACACCTTGACATTGTTTCCAATTAACAAGATATCATCTACGTATAGTACAAGAAATACCACCACATTTCCGTCACTCTTTTTATATACACAAGATTCATCCGGACATTGAATAAATCCATAAGACTGGATTACTTCATCAAAACGGATGTTCCAAGATCTTGAAGCTTGTTTCAGTCCATAAATGGACCGATTAAACTTACACACAAGATGCTCTTTGTCTTTCTCAATGAATCCCTCTGGTTGCTTCATATAGATGTTTTCTTCAAGACTTCCATTAAGGAAAGCTGTCTTGACATCCATCTGCCAAACCTCATAATCCATATGAGCAGCAATAGACAAAAGAATCCGGATAGACTTCAGCATGGCTACCGGCGAAAAGGTTTCCTCATAATCGATCCCTTCTTTTTGAGTATACCCTTTCGCAACAAGCCTTGCTTTAAAGGTCTCTACCTTTCCATCTGATCCTCTTTTCCTTTTGTAGACCCATTTACATCCAATGGCTTTTACACCATTTGGTGGTTCTACAAGCTCCCAGACTTGATTAGAATCCATAGATTCTATCTCAGAGAGCATTGCCTTTTGCCAAGATATCGCATCTTTATCTTGGAGTGCTTCGTCATAAGTCCAGGGATCTATTTCATGTTGTCCAGGGACCAAGTCTGAAGACTCTCCCAAAAACATGAATCTATCAGGTTGTCTAACAACCGTCCCACTACGACGAGGCACTATCGGTATTTGTGTATCATTAGTGACACGCGGTGCAGTCACTTGTGGTATCTCATCTTGTACCTGCGGTACATCCGAATTATCCCCTCTCATTTCCTCAAGAACAATTTTACTCATGGGCTTGTGGTTCATTACATAGTCCTCTTCTAAAAATCGGGCATTCGTGCTAACAATGACCTTCTGATCTTTAGGACTATAAAATAAACCACCTTTCGTTCCTCTAGGATAGCCCACAAACAAGTGTACTTCCGTACGAGATTCCAACTTATCAGCATCTCCCTTCAGCACATGTGCTGGACTACCCCAAATCCGAATGTGTTTCAGACTAGGCTTACGCCCAGTCCACAATTCTGTGGGAGTAGAGGGTACTGACTTAGAAGGTACCAAGTTTAGAATATACGTCGCTGTTTCCAGAGCATACCCCCAAAACGAATTTGGTAATTCTGAATAACTCATCATCGATCTAACCATTTCCATAAGAGTCCTATTCCTTCGTTCCGCCACACCATTCTGTTGGGGTGTACCCGGTGCAGACAATTGGGATTGTATCCCAGCCTCTGATAAGTAACTCCTAAACTCTCCTAAGAGGTACTCACCACCACGATCAGATCGTAGTGTCTTGATACATTTACCATGACGTTTCTCCACATCAGCCTTATATTCTTTGAACTTGTCAAAGCACTCAGACTTGCGGCGCAACAAGTAAATGTATCCATATCTCGAATAATCGTCTATAAAAGAGACAAAATATTCGAAACCACCTCTTGCCTGAATAGTCATAGGGCCACATAAATCAGAATGAATCAATTCCAACACTTCTTTGGCTCTATACCCCTTTGCCTTAAAGGGCCTTTTGGTCATTTTTCCTTCCAAGCAGGATTCGCAGGTTGGATAGTTTTCCACTTCCAAGGAACCCAAAGGTCCATCGGCTATCAACCTTTGAATCCTCCTCAAGTTAATATGACCCAACCTTAGATGCCAAAGATATGTTTGATTCATTTTCGAAGGTTCTTTTCTCTTATTAGATTTAGAAGATGTGCTATTAATTTCCTTTTGTTGCATCGTAGGAGTTATAGGATTAAGAATATATAAATTGTCAACCAACGTACCAGAATAGATAATAACTCTATTTTTCTTAACGACAACATTGTTATCAAAAGAAACAGAATATCCATCCTTAAAAAGTTTAGAAACTGAAATCAAATTCTTTCTAAAACAAGGTACGTAAAGACAATTTCTCAAAATCAAAGTCTTATTCCTATGAAAAGATAAATAAACATCTCCCACTGCAACGACCGCCACTTTCGCAGCGGTGCCCATGTATACGGTAATCTCCCCATCACTTAGTCGTTTGGTCTCCTGGAACCCCTGCAATGAATTGCAGACATGATCAGTGGCTCCCGTATCTACACACCAGGTACCGGTAGATAACACCGCTAAACATGTTTCAACAACTAATGAAAAAGATGTACCTGAATTGTTCTCCTTTTTACGGGGACAATCGGCTTTCCAATGTCCAGCCTGCTTGCAATGGAAGCACTTGCCTTTTGGCTTTTTCACACCACCTTGTGGTTTAGCCACTTGAGGTCCGGCCGTCTTCTTTGCCAAAGAATTCTGTTTCTTCTTCTTCTTCTTTCCGCCTTGCGGTTTAGAAGCAGAAACATTTTCAGCAACGTAAGCCTGAGAACTTTGACGAAATAGTCCCTCTGCTGATTGGAGTTTTGTCAGAAGTTCCGCCAATGAATACAACCTCTTGTTCATGTTGTAGTTCAAACGAAACTGCTCAAAACTCTTAGGCAGCGTTTGGAGAACGATATCGACCTGGGTTTCCCCATCGATTTCAGCTCCAAGGACCTCCATCTCATTCAGATGAGCCATCATCTTGAGGACATGATCACTCACAGGTGTTCCCTCAGCCATGGTGGCAGTCATCAAGTTTCTCATTGCCTCCTGTCTGGCAGCCCGACTCTGATGTCCGAAGAGTTCTTTGAGATTATGCATCATATCATAGGCAGTAGGCATGGCCTGATGCTGATGTTGCAGCACATTTGACATGGAAGCCAAAATGTAACACCGCGCCATCTCATCTGCCTTAACCCACTTCCTATAAAGCATTTTCTCCTCTTCAGTAGAGTTTTCATCAGGCATGTCAGGACAGTGCTCAGTGAGTACAAACTTGTACTCTTCAGCAGTCAGGACAATATCCAGGTTTCGTTTCCAATCAATATAATTAGGACCAATAAGTTTGTTTTCTTTAAGTATAACAGCAAGAGGATTGAAAGCCATAATGAAAATCCTGAGAATCACATGAATAAACACATAGGTCAAATAATTTGAATTGACAAATCATATTGTTCCCTCAAACAACATAATCTAAATTCACCAACACCTCAATACACCGTGAACTTCGTATGCCACGATAGTGTGGACGTATACTAATTCAAACATTTGTTAGAGGAGGTTTTACCCATTAATTTTATTATCTTGTCAACTTAACTTTATGACAAATAAAATTAATAGTTGGTTATCGCTTTGGCCATACAAATAACAGTAGTGACTCCGATGGGGAGGATACTTATCAAATGTATCTAAGTGTATACCATTACTTGATACTAAGTCCATTATCTAGGATTATGCCCCTTCAGATGGAGAAGATGACACGCTCCTAAACAACTTTTCTATAATCATCCATAAAGGAAGTTTGATCTAGTGATCCGCAAATGAACTCATCCGATATGGAGGAAGACACTTAAAACCAACGCGCAAGTTCAGATGCATCACTTACAAACCAGTAATGGAGGCCATGGGATTCATTAATTAATCCCTCTCCCACTTAGTTATTTAACATGAGGGATTTTAACATGCATATCATATAAAACACATACAAGCATGCTTGATAAAACACATGTAAGGCAATAAATATGAAAAACACAATTTCCAACTATTATGGCCTCGATTTATCGCTGTGTTCTTCAATGTTTGCCGTCAAACGGGGATCGACCTGAAACACGTCGCACGGTTGACCGTGCTCCATAGCACGGTCATGCCCTGTCCATCAGTGGCGATCCTTAGCTGGCACGGTCTGACCGTGCCCTCCAGCACGGTCGTGCCCGATCTTCAAACACGCCGCACGGTCGACCGTGCCCCATAGCACGGTCGTGCCCTGTCGTTCAGTCGCAATCTTCGGCTGGCACGGTCTGACCGTGCTGCACAGCACGGTCGTGCCCGGTCATGCGATCCTAACCTTGTATCTATTACATCCATCGATCCTATACCCCACGAAGGAGTTTACATATAATCTAGATCGAACAGAAAATAAAACCTAACACGACAGACCGCCGTGATTTTACTATTACAATCATATATTCAAAAAACAACCTCGACATGTCCGAGGGTTTAATTCATACATAAACATACATTCAGACCATAATAGTTGGATTTAAGGTTCCTGCAGAAAAAACATAATTTCTCGTACATCCTACTATTATCCGATCTAAAACACGCATGCTTCAAGATATGATTCATAATAGAATTAACCGATTCAATCGAATAGAGTCAGAAAACCACGACTCTGATACCAATTGTAGGAACCGCCGGATCGCCGACCCTATTCGATTATCCGAATCGGGGTCCATGCAAATATGATTAACGCGCAGCGGAAAACGAATCATACCTTTTGCACCAAAATTAGTTCTAAGGTCAGAACTGTAGAATCGAGAAATCGATGAAGCCTGAACCTCACGATCTTCTGCTGTATTCCTCGCCTTATCTCGAACGTTGTGTGGGCAACGAGCTATCGAGACTCTCAACCGTTCTTCTCTAGATCGTATATCAGATTTTTCTGTGTCTGTCACACTAGAAACGGTTGACTTGAGGCTTATTTATAGGCTACAACAGGGACCTTGAGGAGGATTAGGAATCGGTCTCCTGATAGGCTTAGGAGTCCTTAATTCGATCTGAATATACTTCTCAAGCCTATCAAATAATATCTTAATCCACTAAAAAGATATTATTGAACTACCGTCCCTTATCCATATTAGATATGGCTCCTATTTATTATATGCGCGTTTATCTCCCCATGTTTAAGATATCGAATGTCCATTAATTAAATGAATTACTGACAATTCAATTAATTAATATTTAATCCAAGAGTAGTACCACTCAACTTTATTATCATGCCGGAATAAATCCACCTGCAGGGTTTACATGATAATCCTTATGAGTTCCTCAAGGGGACATCATCATCCTAAATAATTAGGACACGGTTTCATTATATAATCAACAACACACCATATAAACAACACTGTATCCCAATTTACCGAGCTTATTGATTTAATAAATAAATCTCACCCATTGGTAAATTAAAGAAAACATATATCGAGTATACATGCCCGTTATCATACAATGATTAAGAGGACGCACATCCATAATAACAGAGGTCTTGTTTTATTTATGTAGTCAGTACAAATAAAACAACCTCAATTGGTCCTGCTCAATACATAAAAAATGTACTAGTGTAATTTTATAATCAAGACAGATTAATACCAAATTACACTACAACCATTCCGATAATTTGTCCAAAATTATCTCGGCTGTGAGCTATCATTTATAATCTATAAGTAACTGATAACATGATCTTCTGTGTGGCACCACACACCATATTATCTACAATATAAATTAATTGGACAACTGCAATAACATATATAACAAATATATAAAATGCAAACATTTGACCATAAAAGATTCTCATATCATAAATAGATGTTCATACAAAAGCTAGGCTTATAGTATACATCCTAACAGCTGCTTTATCCTCTTTTAACTTTCATTTCAATCCTTGACTCAAGACTCAATTCTAGTCTATTTATTCACTTAAACAAGATAAATGTTTCCTCTTCTTATTCTTATAAGCTTGACTTCATTTGATGTACTGTCCTTAATTAAGCATTTGTTGAGGTTGAACTCCATTGTGTATCATTTGTCACAAAATTGACTGATGCTCAGAAGGTTGTATCTGAGGCCTTTCACATCGGATACATCTTAGATCTTTATGTTTCCTTTGACATAGGTTACCTCATCTTCTTCGCTATCCTCGTAATATTTTGCCATCAGGCATATCAGCGCTTCTTTATCAGATGATGAGGTTTCAGTGTCGCTATTAGAGGATTCTGCAGCTTTCAGCATCTCCTTTGAGACTGCTGTATCCTTGGCCTTCTCCATCTCTCCTATGAGAGCTCGAAGCTTATGTCTTTTCTCTCCTCTACTCTCTCTCTCCTTCAGGATACTTGTGCACGGTTGGATATGGACAGCTTCTTGCGTAGTGTCCCGGTTTCCTGCAATTATAGCACAAGTCAACATTGCTTGTATTTGACTGTGGAGAGGAGGATACCTGAGGAGGTGGATGACTTCTTCTGAAGTCATTCCTCTTGTTGAGGTTGGTGTTGTTGTTGTTGTTGCTGTTATTGTTGCTCTTCATTAATTTTCTAAATTTCTTTATCTTCAGCATCTTCTGCTGCAACCTCGGTCTGTTTGCTGCAACTAGTGGTTGCTGTATCCTTGGAGCCTCTTATTATTGCTATTGTTATTAATTGATAGTTTATATTAAAACTATTTTTTAAGAATTTAGGAAAAAAATTCTATTTATAACAACATAGGAAAAAAAAATATGATTTTAAGATTTTAGAAGATTAATTACAATTATTCTAATTATTACTATTAAATAATATTATAATTTTTTTAAAAAATTTTGATCTATAAAAATTAGTTACTATGAAAATATTTTAGATTTAAAAAGAATTGATTTTTTACGAATTATTATTATTATTATTATTATTATTATTATATTAAGTAATAGTATTTTAAAACTATTTGAAAAAAATTAAAATTAAATTTATAAATTTTTGTAGGATTTATTATAAATATTTTAATTTAAAACTATTATTTTTAGATTTCAGAATTAATTTTTTAATTTTTTTTCTTTTTTTTTTGAGTTTTGATATAGTATTCAATTTATAAAAACTACTTAGAAATGTAAGATAATATTTCAGATTTTTTAAAATAAAATTATCAATGTTTTAAGATTATATTATAATTATTATAATTGATATTATTATAGATCACGGTGGTGTTTTAGCATTGTGATTTAATTTGTTGAAAAAACTCAACGTAGAACACGGTGGAAAATATAGATCACAATGGTGTTTGAGCATCGTGATCTATAGATCACGATGATTTAATTTATTAAAAAATATCAACTTAGATCAAGGTGGAAAACATAGATCACTGTAGTGTTTCAGTATCGTGATCTATTTTTTTCCTACAAGAACATATCGCAATGGTTAGACATAGATCACGGTGATCAACATAGATTATGAAGGATTTTTTGCATTGTGATCTATAGATCACGGTGCTCATTACCATCGTGATTTATGTCTGACCATTGTGTCTTGCTTTAAATTTTTGAGTTTCTTGCGATTTTTCATTTTTTAAGTTTCGATTTACATACAGAAACACATATTAAAAAATTATAAACTACATTTACTACACTTTAAAATAGTTTTTATCTTACCTCTTTTGAGCAACAATCAAGAGATGAAATTTTACTAAATCATGTTCGTATTTAGGAAGGAGGAATGAATGAAAGAGATAAAAAGTAAAAAAAGTTCAACTTACTTATGAGAGTAGATAGAGATGATAAATGTGGTGGGCGTAATCATTAAAAGAGGTGGATAAAGACATTTATAGTATTTTATCTTCATTTTAAGTAAAAAAAAAATTATTTTCTTATAAAGTGGGTAATTTTCATTTTTTATTATGCTTATTACATAGAATGACATATTTGCACTTCAAAATTTTGTCTTTTGTGTTGATTTATTTTCACCATCTTCTTCTTTTTTTGCCTTTTTTTTAGTTTTGATAATTCTAAAGTCTTAATATATTATATAAAATAGATCAAAAAAATTACAGACCGTATAACGCACAGATGAAATACTACTTTAGTGTAAAGATAAAATATACAATTAAACTTGACTAAACTAAATGAGAAAAGCCCTTTACAGACCCACTCGTGAAAAACACTTAAAAAGGATTATTTGTAATATTAGTTCAAGCCACAATTACTATGTCATTTTAATTTGTGTGAAAACTGAAAATAGTACGGTTGTCTCTATCTTAGAGAGACTGAATCAATAGTATAATTTATTCTGTATTTACAATTTCATAAGGGAAAGAAAAAAGTATCATGTATACATTTGATTTTATTAATTAAAACCATACGAAATACAATATCATACTGAATTCGAACCACCCTAAATATCATTCCCGAATCGGATTCTACTAAATCTTATCATTATGTATATTCGTACTACAAGTACGAAATCATTTATTTTATGATTGATGATTTGAGTTATCTAAAATAATAACAACTACATTACATATATTGGGGTTAAAATAAAAAAATAAGAAGTTTAATTTTTTTTTTTTACTTTGCAATCTTATTTTCTATTTTCATTGTATATCAAATTTCATGAGTTTTTCATTTTGCAATCTAAGTTTGTATTTTTATTACTTTTTTGACCAAAATTGAATTTGATGTTCTTGATTTCTTTTTAAACCAAAAATACATGAAATATACACCAAAACACTACACATTTGAAACCAAAGGAAATTCCAAATCAACTTTATTTATATTTCCATTTGATTCAAACTCAATTTTGAAGAAAAATCAAATGAAAATTTTGATTTTAACAAAAATAATGATAAGAAAATACGTTTAGATTGTAAATAGGTGCAAACTATCATGCATGAGGTTGTTTTTTTAACTTAAATTCTTCAATATATATTAGTAGTTATCCCGTACGTTGCACGATTTGTTATAAGATAACATAAATACTTAAAGGAAAATAGAGTATATAAAATATTTAATTATGAAAAAAATCTAAATTGACATAACTATATTTTACATATATATTTTATCTTATATGCTTTTATTTTGTAATATTAAATAAATGATAAATATGTTATTAATATCAATTATTTAATAATAGAATGTAATTAGTTATATGCACATGAACCGAATATGTAGAGTATTCAATAATTAGAAAAATAAAAATTTCCATAACTATATTTAAATATTTGTTTTATCTTACATGTATTTATTAATTTTTAATTGATTTAGAAATAAAACAAAAAAAGTATAACTATAAACTCATGTTTATAATGAAAAATAAATCATTTTATCAACAATATAGGAAAATATAAATTGTATTTTATTCTGATTGACCATGAATGGCGGAATAAGAGAACCCCATAAAAACATTGGCACAATAATTTAATCTAAACATTCTTTTCTTTAATACTTAAAGCAATGACAAGATAGTTTGGTGGGGGAAAATGATATTTTTGTAAATTCTGGCAATTACAATGCTTTTATTAGCATGAATATATATGTATATATATATAGTAAGGAATAATTTAGTTAACAATCCTGCAATTCCTCCTAATTTCTCCATTAGTCCCGGTGAGTGGGCTTATGTTCCCCATCCTGACCATGGCAACAGCAAAATCATTCCAGAAAGCATCAATATTATTAGCATAAAACCTAACCAAGTTATCCTGCGATCCATTGTTGAAGAGCTCTTGGTCGGAATGAAGCAGGCCACGGCGAGTCAAAAGGTTGGCATAGTAATTGTTGTCGAAGCGGTTGGGAGTCTGAACATCGAGTGGGGCGAGGTTGGTGTTGCCACCGGACGGGGGGCAGAGGCCCCGGAGGTTGGAGGCGAAGACCGGGTTGATGTTGGTGTCGTTGTAGATGCGGCTGCGGAAGCTAGGGCACTGGGCGAGCCCGATGGTGTGGGACCCCGACAAAACCACCATGTCCCGCGCGTTAAGCCCCTTCGCTGCGAACTTGCTGATCAGAGTCGTCAGATTCGCGAACGGCGATGGCATCTCCGTGTTCGCCGCGCTCTGGCTCGCGCTTCTTGCGTCCCTTCTTCCCAGGGGAACTGTCCACGTCGGCCCTCCCAACTATATATATTTATTCAATCTTTTAATGAAGAAATTCAATTATAAAAAGAAACCTTCTTTTATCTTAATAGTTACTTACTAGTGCCATGCTAAAATATCAAAAAAAATGTAAAGATAAGTGTGCATGCAATAAATGAATACTAACAAAGCCAACTCCATCACGTGCAGCTAGGGCAACTATATCTGCACAAGAAACAGTAGCATTGCAAGCAGCTTCTACTCGGGCTTTAATGGTGTCTATCACTTCGTATCCTCTTACTGAATTCCGGTTTGGAAGTGCATTCTTTTCCCCCGTAAACGTCGCCGTATCGTCCAGCAACAACGACCCATCACAGCCCTGGTTAATCCACGACAATATATATAAACAACATCAATATCATACACTCATGATATATAAATATGACACAATTAATTAATATAATTTACGTTAACAAAGCAGTCATGGAAGAACAAACGAAGGATAGATGCAGCAATCCTTCGTTCTTGAACAATGGCTTCTCTCATAGCGTTTCGAACAATGATTTGGAGATTGGGGCATGAAAAAGCATAGAAATTAGGCCTAAGCTGGGCATTGCTACCATTGACAGCGAGTGTTATCATCAATATTAGAGTGATCAAACAGTTTCTCTGAGAAAAACCCATGGAACTATTACTTGGAAGATGGGTTTTATATATTAATTTGCATGGATTCTGTTATGTATATATAGGCCAAGAAATTGGTCATTAAATTATTGCGTACAAATATAAATTCAAACTTTGCTGCTTTAGAAACGCGTTTCATGGACAGCACAGTCACATTAAAGTTAAGATGATGATCAATAAACGATAAAAGTTAACAGGGCAGAAAATGACCCACAAAGAAGTGGATGAGTTGACATTATATCCATCCTATTTCTTTTTTTTTTCCATGCATTTAATTTAAAGAAACTATTATTTCTTCTTTCATATTCAACGCTTCATATGCTCCTCTAATTAAACCTTCCACATTATGTATTGTCTCTTTCTACAAATAAATAGTTCCCCTTTTTTCTTGCATGATCATATTTCATAACATATTTATCCTGCATGTTAATAGATATTGTGTACATTAAATTTTAATTCATACATACACCACAAGTATAGGGGCCTAGTCAACCCTTTGCTTGTGACTTAGAAATCTAATTAAAAAATCGCTGAGTTGATAACTTGAATTTTGGTTAGATTACTCAATATATTTAGTGCCACTTGCATGCATATATACACCACTTTTGCCACATAATTGTTCTATTTGGCAATATATAGAAAAATTAAAAAATTGTGTATTATTCACCAAAAATTTCGTGTAACAATTGATTATTTTTTTATATAAAAAAATATATTAATCTATTACTTTTGTCAGAGTGTCTATTATTTTAATGTAAGAATTTAATTGCTTATTTTATTATTTAGTTGATTGAATGTCTTCAAATATACTCACCCAAAAATTCGTGTACAAATTGACCTTATGCATTCATTATTGTGGTCATTTTCACTTTCATTATTTATATATGCTATGACACATGTCAGTGATCAATCAGTTATGTTCTCTCTCTCACCTATTCAAATTTTATGGTATATTAGACCTAAATTATAACAAATATGGCATATGGGGACTATCTCTTAAATTTTTTAGTATATGGGACCAAAACATAAAGAAAAGTGGTATATGAAGCAATTTTCTCAATTTATAAATCCCTTGAGTGCAAGTAAATATGATTCATATATATCTTATGTATTTAGGATTATATTCAATTTGTATTTAGATTGTATGTTTTCTCTGTTTGGAATTCTTTGAGAAACTCAAGTAAGAATATGTAATTTTTTATTATCTGCATGCCATGAACGTTATAATGTAAATTTTTTGTCATCATCAAAAAAAGAAGAAAATTGTTAGGAAAGTTATTTTTAGATTTGATGAGATAACAACAAGTATAAAAATCAAAAAGAGGAAAATTATTAGGAAAATTGTATTTAGATTTTGATGAGACAAAACAACAGATGTAATAGGAATTTAGAGTATCTCATTTTTATATTCAATTATAAAAACCCCTCTCTTGGGTATCATTGTAGACACCACAATATACACATATCTTTCACCATGATGTAACACATTGTTAGGGTATTTTGTTTCAATAGAAAACAATAATAGTAGAATGTGAGAATGATTAAACATGTTATTTTCAATAATGAGATGTATTATTTATAGATGTTACAAATAAATTGTCAATTATTTTAATTATTAAGTTTTTTTTTTTTTTTGAGAGAGAGAATTTTGAAAAATTTCACACTAATTACATAATGATATACTTAGTTTTAAAAAGTTGCAAGAAAAATTGCATACAATATTAAGAAATATATCCATTTCAATTTTTTTTTTTATCATTTAGATAAATAAAATTGAGAACTTAAATTTAATGCTGACTATATATAATGATTTATGATTATGCTATCGTTCGTAGTTTGTGCGGTCAATTATTTTTCATTTTCCAAATATTATGATTTTCGCTAGACGTACAACATATTAATTGTTCAAATTTACTTGTTTCATTTATTTATATATATATATATATAAAAGTAATGTACTAAAAACATAAAACAGGCAAATTGTTTGTTCCATTATAGTTCTGTTTATTTGTTAAAGTTTGGAAATATTAGACGGACTGAACAAATTATTTAAAAGAGGCCCGCGCCCAATCTACCATTTTAAAGATAAAATGATCTCTTTCTATCATTTAATATAAGAAAATATCCAAAATACCACAAATTCTACTGAAAATTCAAAAATATCCCTACTTTATTTCATTTGACAAAGACATATATGAACTTATATATCTCACGTCCAATAAAAATAACGGCACACTCACTGTTATACACAATTTTCGTGTAAAAAAAAAATCTTTTTATTTTTTTGGACTCCCATGAAAATAATTTTTTTTACGTGAAAATTAATTTAATTTTCTTGTAAGCCCAAAAAACTAAAAATAAATAAAAAAATTTACACGAAGATTAATTTATTTTTCGTGTAAGCTCAAAAAAATTTAAAAAATATCTTTTTTTAAGAAAATTTAATTTAATTTTCGTGTAGGCCTAAAAAAAAAAAAAAAAAAAAGGAAATACATACCATTGCCCATGTGACACTGTCTCTGTACCATGTACTTGCCCATATCAATCTCACATCTCGATCATTCCTATTCATATGTGAACCAATCAAATTTTGTGGTATATTGGGGTCAATCTTTATATTTTATGGTTGGGGTTCAAATCTATCCTAAGTGATATTAAGGGTATCACATTATAACTTTTATGGTAGATTCGGGCATTTCCTCTTATTTAAAATGTTTTTAGATAAAATTAAAATAAAAAAATTTGTTGGTTTTTTTTTTTTGTTCATAAATCGGCTATCAATGACATATTCAAATTTAATTAAAAATATTTTAAAATTAAAAACATGTATAAATTATCTTTTTATTTTACTTTTAATATCAATCAAACTTGTTTCAACTAATTCTATATATATCTTGACAAAAATTATCTCTCATATTAAAATGTAGTTATGCAGTCAATGTTTACCGATCTATGTATGTATAAATTTATATAATAATTGTTGGACTCTCAATTCGAGCAAGATTTAAACACGCATTATCTGATCGGTCCACAGAGGTGACCCTTAAGAATCCAATCCAGATAATTCATTGAGCACACTTAGATGATGCGGTCAGAACAGTGTTCCTGTACGGAGATCAGAAGGAGCCGGTCAGGACGAATTTCATGGTGGGTCTAAGGGCATTGTCGAGCCGGCCAGAGTGTGCGATGGATTACCGAGCAGGATTTTCCCTTTAAATGGGAAATTTTGGGTAGCTCTAACTGCCCACTTCCTTTAAAGTAAGCGAAAAACAAGAAGTAGAGGGCATGATCCCCACTACTCGTGCTTTTCCTAAGCTATAAATAGAACAATTTTCAACTTGTAAAGGGTTCAAACATTTTCTATCGAAGCACTAGAGAGCTCTTTTCTCTAACATATATTACATACAATTCTAGCCGGCCACTACAAACTGATCAAGATCAGCCAAGCTAAATTGCTCAAGTAGGCACCAAGCCAGTATTTTCTGCACTTTTATACACATTTTAACTTCATTTCTTGATCCAATTTCACTAATTTCATCCGCATTCGATCATTCTGAGTGTTCAACTATGAATTATACCATGAAACAAATTCCGACGTCAACATTTTGACGCTAGAAGGAGGGGGTATTCATCAAACGAACAAAATTCCAAATTCATCATGAGTAACGAAGAACACACAATACCTGATTCTTAAGCCCGCATTCCCAGCCCGGTGGGTCCAGCCAACCACATTTGGCTATACGCATGGGGATAGCCAGACTGTCCCTATTACTTTGGAAACTCCTCGAACACCCATGTCCACGATTGAGATCTGGGCCATCATGATCCAGCTAAATGAGCGGCTGAAAGAGGTCGAGCAGAGAGAAAAAGCCCAAGTAGTGAATGGGCTGATGGAGGATTCAAAATCCTCAGATGAACCCAAGTGGAGATGGAACCTGGGCAAAAGGATTGCAGATGATCAGGGGCGTAAAAGAAGCCTATTCCCGGTAAGAGCTCGGATAGACAACATAGTGCGCCCAGATCGAGCAGAGAACCGGGCAGAGACAAGATATGCACAGGATTGGGTGGGATCGGCTTTGGCATTAGAGGCTAGGAGGCCTGTTAGGACCTAGGATAAGAGAGACAAAGCCCAGCAGCCTCACGAGGAGAGTACCGGCCATAATCTTTGGTACTCGGAGCTGGCGGAAGAGCAAAAACTAAGGAAGAGGCTAGCAGACATTCAGGCCAAAAAGAACAAGGCTGATAAAGGGGCTGGAAGAAGATCACTCCCTTTGCAGAACACGTATCTACAATGGCCACAACGGCCAAGTTCAAAATACCACCGATCGGCTAGTACAGCTGTAAAACCGACCCGAGCACCCACCTGGACAAATACTCATCCTGGATGGAGTTCTAGAGGATTGGAGAGAAACTGATGTGTAAGGCTTTCCCGCGTACTATGGGAGACCGAGTATAGAGATGGTTCCGATCACTCCCAAACTCTTCGAATGGAGGATGGGACGAGCTAGCAGAACTGTTCCTAACACAGTTCATGAGGTCGAAGATAAGGTTGACCCCGAAGGAGAGGTTAGTCAACATGAGGCAGGAGAAGGTGGAGCCTCTAAAATCCTATTTGGACAGGTTTAACAAGCTCGTCCTAAAAATGGAACAAGTGTCAGATGATGCTATACTGATGACAATTATGGTCGGGCTGAGACGCAAAACAACATTTTGGTGGTCAGTGCACGAGGTGGGGTCGAAGACCTACCATGAGTTCCTGACCCGAGCAGAAAGGTTCATCAGGGTAAAAAAGGTAATTTCAGATAATAAGTCATCTGACAAACAAGAAAGGAGACCGAAAAGAAGAGAAGAGATGAGGAAATCGATGAGGCCATTCAGGCCAGTAGGAAATTTCAGGGCTTCCTGCCAGGAGGACCTGACCAGGTAACCGAAATACTGACGATTACCCCCACACATGTCCTTATAGAGATAAAGGACAAGAATCTGCTGCCAGAGCTAAGGCCGCTAAGAGCTAACCCCACTTGTCTCAACTAAAACAAGTACTGCAAGTAACACAAGGCGAATGGTCATGATACAGACAAATGCTCGGTATTTCTAGCCGAATTGATGAAGCTGGTCGATCAAGGCCACTTAAAGAAGTTTGTGAAGGGCTAGGGACAGCAAGACCAGGGGCAGCAGTAAGCACTGCCTTCCGTCCCCACCGACAGGGGCTACTCGAGAGATATTGACCCTGATCAACAACAGTTTGGGTGAGTAGAGGGGCTCCAAACAAGCCCGAAAAGAATAGGTCAGGAAGACCTGGAATGCATATCAAAGATGCGTCCCACCTAGGGTAGAGCCCCGACACGCGCCTATCTTCTTCACCGAGCTGGATAGTAAAGGGATAGTCTATCCCCACAGCAGTACCTTGGTGGTATCGCTTAACATCTGCAGGACCAAGGCGTACAGGGTCATGGTCGACACAAGAAGTTATGCCAACGTGCTCTACCTGAGCACGTTCAAGTGGATGGGGTTCCACGAATCCCAACTAGAGCCCTCCTCCGACACGATTCAGGGCTTCGGAGGAATGAGGACCAAGGTGCTCGGCAAATGCGAGTTGAAGGTCCTGTTCGGGATAGGTGATCGTGAAGTCTTCATGATAATGGAGTTCAAGATGGTGGATCTTAACTCCCAATACAACGCCATCTAGGGCCGACCACTCCTAACCAAGTTAAAAACAGTGGTCTCTGTCTATCATCTCACCATCAATTTTTCGATTGGCGATGATATATACGTTGTGAAGGGAAACCAACAGGTAGTCTAGGAGACTAACATGGGGTTGTGTCTAAAAGAGCTCAACATGATAGAGCTCGTCCAGGTCGGGTCGGATGACGAGCACATGGATGATGCCTTTAAGGATACCATCCTCGATATACCAGAGCTCGGCCAAGAAAACATGGAGGTAGATGAGGAGCCTCCACAACAAGAAACCCAGCCTAAACTGCCCGTCATCCCAACCTTTGAGGTTGGTTCTTCATCAAGCACTGTTGGCCAGAGTGATGGCAGTAAAGCAATGGAGGAAGGGCAGCAGCCTCCTAAGAAATGGGGATCCTTAAATCCTAGAAAAGATGGCCCCAAGAAAAGGGCAACACCCGTTGAAGAGCTGGATCTAATAAAACTGGATCCGAACAGACCAGACTTGGAGCTGCGTATTGGAATGAAGTTGAAGGAGCTATTTCGGGCCGAGCTGGTTAACTTTTTACTGGCATATACCGATGTCTTCATCTGAGCCCACGAATATATGGAATACATCCGACTAGAAGATGACTGTCATTACCTAAACATAGACCCCGCAGCTCAGCCAGTGGCCTAGAAGAGGTGGAGACTCAGCCCGAACAGGTACGAAGGGCTAGAGTTGGAAGTGCAGAGGTTGTTAGGGCACCACTTCATCAGGAAGACCAAGTACGCGATTTGGGTGTCCAACCCCATCTTGGTCAGGAAAGCGAATGGGTCATGGAGGCTGTATGTGGATTTCATCGACCTGAACAAGGTCTGCCTGAAGGATTGTTTTTCTTTGCTCAACATCAACCAGCTCGTCGATACAACTATCGAGCATGAGTTAATGAGCTTCATGGATGTGTATTATGGATACCATCAGATACCAATGACCGAGCAGGATCAGGTCCACATAACATTGATCACCGACCGAGCACAATATTGTTACACCATGATGTCGTTTAGACTAAAGAATATGGGGGTGACCTACCAGAGGCTAGTAAACAAGATGTTTGTCATCCAGATTGGAAAAACAATAGAGGTCTACAGGGATGACATGCTTGTTAAGTTTAGAAAAATAACCGACCACATGGGCAACCTAGCAGAGATGTTCAACATACTGAGGAAGTACAAGATAAAGTTGAATCCTAAAAAATGCTCTTTCGGGGTCTGCTTGGGTAAGTTCTTGGGATACATGGTCAGCCAAAGGGGAACCCTGAGTAAATCGAAGTAATCGTCAACCTAACTCTCCCGAGATGGATCAAGGACGTCTAGAGCCTGATTGGAAAAGTTACGTTACTTAACTATTTTATATCCCGTTCCACTGACAAGTGCCGGCCATTCTTCAATCTGATCAGGAAGAATTTCCAATTCGAGTGGAATGGTGAGTATCAGTCCACACTAGACGAGCTGAAGAGGGCACTGATGATAGCCTCGGTTCTGGCCAAGCCTTAACTCGATGAGAAGTTACAGCTCTACTTGGCAGTATCTGAGTATGCAGTAAGTGCGGTGCTCGTCCGAGTTGAGTAGAAGGCTCAACAACCTATATATTATGTGAGTCAATCAATGCATGACGCTGAGCTGCGCTACCTGGCCATGGAGAAGTTGGCCTACACCCTGATCATCTCAGCTCGAAAGCTACGTCCATACTTCATAACGTATCAAGTAGAAGTACTTGGCCACCCAGAAATAAGTACTTGGCCACCCAGAAGCCTTCGAGCGATTATTGAAGTGGGCGGTAGAGCTCGGACAGTACGATGTTCAATACGCCCCTAGGATGGCCATCAAGGGACAGGCCCTAGTCGACTTCATCACGGAGTTCACACCAATTTTTATCATCCTAGAATAGCGGATAAAAAAGCCTTGGATGATGTTTGTGGACAGATCGTCGACCGCCCAGTACGTTGGGGCTAGAATAATACTGGTCAGCCCTATGAACAAGTATTTTTGCTTGGCTTTGCACTTCCAGTATTCAGCTACAAATAACGAAGCCGAGTATGAGACGCTCCTCGTCGGCCTGAACATGGCGAAGTAGTTCGGAGTGGAAGAGCTAGAAGTTTTTAACGATTTTCTCTTGGTGGTGAACTAAATATCTGGTGAATACGTTGCTAGGAAAGAGCAGATGGCCAGGTATTTAAGGTCGGTTGAGCTGGCCTCAGTAGGATTTAGGAGAATCTGAGCTGAGCAAATCCTGTAGAGTAAAAATGTACAAGTTGATGTGTTAGCTCAGTTAATCATGAGTGAAGGAGCTGAGGACATCGACTCGATCAATATTGGTACAGTAGACAGCTCGATCCTCGATCAGAAAGAAGTCTACACCACCGAGCAGAAGTTAACTTGGATGACCCCGATCATCCAATATTTGAAAGGGGGAAAGATGTCTGCCGACCAGGGCGAGGCAAGGAAGCTGAGGATTCGAGCTACCAGATATACCATGCAGGACGAAGTGTTGTATAAGAGAGGATTTTTCTGGCCACTTTTAAGATGTTTGAATGAGGAGAAGGCCGAATATATATTGAGAGAAATCCACGAAGGCGTGTGCGGTAATCACTTCGAAGGACAGTCCTTGGCCTTCAAAATTATCAGGCAAGGTTAATTTGGCCAAGTTTGAACAAGAATGCTATTAACTTGGCCAGAAAATGTGATCAATGTCAGAGGTACGCGCCTCTCATCCGAGCACCCTCCAAAGATCTGAATTCAATCATGGCCCTCTGGCCATTCGCCAAGTGGGGAATTGATCTGATTGGCCCAACACCAATGGGCTGAGTAAAAGTGAGGTTCGCAATTATTGCTATCGACTACTTCACCAAATGGGTAGAGGTCGAACCTTTAGTAAGAATAATCGAGCTCAAAATCACTAATTTCATCTAGAAGTCCATCATATGCCGGTTCGGGATTCTACACTCTATCATTATGGATAATGGGCGGCAATTCGATGCAGAGGACCTCAAGACATTCTGTGAGAACTTGGGAATTAAAAAGTTATTCTCAACTCCATATCACCCTCAAGAGAACGGCCAGGTTGAGGTCATCAACAAGATCATCAAACATACTCTGAAGGCCAAACTTGAAGAGTCAAAAGGGATCTGGGCTGATGAACTTTCCGAGATACTTTGGGCATACAGAATGACAGCCAGAACAGCGACGGGAGAAATACCATTTTCTTTGATCTTCGGATCGCTTGATGTCCCGACCTAAAGAATGAACAACTATTAGGAAGAGCAGAACACTGAAGCAATGACGGCCACCCTTGACCTGGTCGAAGAAAGAATAGTCGATGCTGATGTGAAAATTTTCATTTACAAACAGAGAAGTGCAATGTACTACAACTCGAAGATCCGAGCATAAAAATTTAAAATTGGACACCTAGTCCTCAAAAAGGTTCTTCAGCATACTAAGAAACCCAACACTGGATCCTTAGGACATAATTGGGAAGGACCGTATAAGATCAGTCTGATCCTGGTCGGGGGTGTTTATGAAATAAGTGATCTCAATGATGAGGTGATGTCCAAGTCGTGAAACATCAAGAACTTGAAGAAGTATTATCATTAGCTAGCTAGGAAATTTCTTGTAATTTTTTTGTATATTTTTCTATTGATTTTTCCACTTAATGAAGTTAAGTTCTAACTTGTTAAATTTCCACAGGCTACGACCTCGTTCGAGCTATTCAGGCCGAATAGAACAATAAGGCTTCGACCCATATAAGACTACTGTCTCGTTTGAGCTATCCAGGTTGGAAGGAACAGTAAGGCTTCGGCCCAAGACTTCAACCCAAATGAGGCTACGGCCTCGTCCGAGCTGTCTAGGTCAGACAGAACAATAAGACTTCGACCCAAATAAGACTACAGCCTCATCTGAGTCGTTTAGGTTGAATGGAACAGTAAGGCTGCAGCCTAAGAATCCAACCCAAAATAGGCTACGGCCTCATCCAAGCCAGGATAGGGCCTCGATTTAATTCGAGCTAACCCGAGACTATGTAATGGCCGGCCTAGACCGATCAAGTTTGGTACATAATAAGAAATAATAACTAAATCGAGCTGAACAGGCAAGTAAAGATTAAGTCTGATAATGATTTTCATTTCAACAGTGTTATGTAATATAAACCGAGCAGGTCGGATAATATACCGAGTTGTGCAATCGATAGGCTTATTATACATTAATTGAAATATATATTGCATGATATTGAAAATAATACAAGTATGAAACATAAGAAGCCGAGCTGAGCAGATCAAAAATGTATATAAATTCAAAATAAATTGGTTTGGAGGCCAGCACCTCTTACATGAAGGCCAACCGGCCTGAATAGAAAAATAAAAATAGAAATATACATCTTCATTGGTCGAGCTCGACCACCTCATTTGTCACCACCCCGAAAGTGCTGACCTCACCCTCCTGCCCAGCATCAAGGCCAGCTGTCATCTGATAATTTGGATCAAACATAAGTTTAATGGGCGGAGCCGGCCTAAGAAGATGTTCTGACCCAGGTGGTAGGTAGGTGGGCAGATCACTCATCAAGCCAAGTTAGTAGGCCGGGAAGGGGGTTTTCTCGACAAAGACGGTCAGGGTCGTCATTAGAGGACGCTCATCAAGTTTATCCTTTCTAGCTGTATCAATTGCATCAATAAAGGTAAAAAGGTACATGAGAATATCCTCATAAATACACTATTCCGAGTCCTTATACATTTTTATGATGGCTATCTCATCGATCGGGACAGATCGAGCAGATTCCAGCTCGAATTGGAGCCAAGCAATTTCCATGGCCTGGTCGGCCACTTTCTTGCGGTTGATCTCAGTCGCCCTAGTCATCTCTGCCAGCAACTCCTACGAGAAGGCTAGTTGAGCTCGGAGAGTCTCTATCTCCTCGGTCGAGGCAGACAATTGGCCCATCTTCTCCCGCAGCTCAATATTTTTGGCATTATACATCTTGAGCTGGTTGAGATGCTGAAAGTGTCCTCACTAGGCGAAAACGGAGGCCTGGGCTAGAAGGATGGACGAGCAGATGTCCATGTCCACACCAGTCATTTAACTGGCATATCCGTCTAGCTCCTCTATTCATGCTTTGATCGGAGCCTTGGTCGCCGGCTCTACCTCAGATTGGAGTCTAACCAGGAGATCTGAGCTAGGATGATGGGCCGGATCCCAACCACAGATACTGACCTAGCCGACCAGGGGTGTCTCGGACTGCCAAACACAAGGTGGGGCAGGAATGGTCATTCTTGGTGTCCCAGAAGATGGACCCCCTACTTCCGACCTCGATCTCTTAGTTGAAGGAGATTTACGAGCCGATTGACCCCGACCAGAAGCTGCTATAGCCGAGATGGGGGGATCAAGTCCCCGACCTTTGTTATGTCCCCTCACGGATGCCCTCATCTCCTGCTCGGTATGTTATCGGATGCGCTCCCTTGGGTTCATCCTTATTTGAAATTCGGTAGGGGGGAAGGATTGCTGCAATAAAAAGAGTAAGTGTTTAAAAAGAGATACTGGGAAGGAATTGGGTCGGCCAGGAATAATACTCACCATGGAAGTTGTTCGGGATAGGAGTGAATGGGAAGATGAAACCAGCTCGGCTGAGTCAGTCTTCAGTGATGAGGGTCTTAAAGGTCCGATGACTTTCCTCGATACTATCTCTTAGAAAGAGAATCTTTCAAGAGAAGGAATCGCCGATCAGTAACCTTTGGACAGGCACCTCTACACAATGGAAAATAATTAAAATCAGAATAGCAGATGAGAAAAGAGTTGTAAAAATACCATTTGATGTCCCAAAATAGGTGGGGCAAGCCACTCGCTGGGGTTCCATCTAGCCGGGAAGCCCAAGGCTCATCCAGTCGCCCCAACCCAAAATCACTTGGTCTTCCAATTCTTTATAGAGGTGGGAAGACCACAGACAAGCTGTGCTGGAAAAAATGGGGAAAGAGGTAATAGAGGTGGTTTTTGGCTCCTAGAAGGAGTTTGATACTGAGAACCCAAGCGAGCTCCTGCAGGGTCAGTACCCCAAGATTGAACGTCCAAAACAGAACAAGCAGACCCAAGATGGATGACCAGCCATTTTGGTGGATTTGAGTCGGAGCAACCCCCAATGTCATAGATAACCGATCAGGTAAGGGGCTATAGGGAAGCGGAGACCGACCTTTAAGGACTGAATACTGATAGTCACGCATCCTTTGGACGGCTTATCCATTCACTCCTCTAATATCGGAATGTCAAATGTGATTCCTCGAGGAATGTTGAATAGTGCGTGCCATTGGTCCAGTTCGACCCTCATGACCACCGACGGCCAGAATATAGACTCAGAGTCTGCAGATGGCTGCTCGGTCCTCCTATAGCATCTAGGGGGCCTTGGCACCCCCATAGCAATATAAATGGGTACCCATCCTGAAGTTCCCACCTCCTCGGCCACTATCGAAGCTGGACTCCTAACCACCTCGATTTCAGAAGAGCTAGATTTCAAATCCAAATCTTCAGAACTATACCCCTGGTACTCGGACCTCCCCTGATCGTAGTCCTGAGCCAACCCACACCCAGAAGATTCAGAAGAAGACATAACTTAAGCTAAGTATGAAAATTACCTAAAGAAAGGGAGCTGGATGGTTGTTTCTAAATGGGCGATTGTGCTCGGTTAATACAGCTCAGTGTTCTTAAGGATTGTAACAAGGGTTTCAAGTTTGTGAAAAGCAAAATGAGGAAAAGTCGTCCGTATTTATAAGAGGAGAGTATCCCTTCAACTTCCACCCTACCAAAGGTGACACGTGGTTGATCAGACGGTCATGATCCAGTGACTTCTCGATTTCCTTTGCACCAGATGGTAACACATGTCCAATCTGAGGTGATCGTTATGCCTTGCCATGTTTGACCTATATTCAGCTCAGCTTGACTAATGGAGTTTGGTTAGGTCCCGACAGAATAATTTCTCTTACGACCTAAGGGGCTATTGTTGGACCCCTGACCCGAGCAAGATTTAAACACGCATTACTTGGTCGGTCCACAAAGGTGGCCCTCAAGAATCCGATTCAGATAACTCATTGAGCATACTCAGATAACCCAACCAGAGCAGTGTTCCTAGACGGCAATCAGAAGGAGCTGGCCAGAACGAATTTCATGGCGGGTCTAATGGGCATTGCCGAGCCGGCCAGGGTATGCGATGGATTACTGAGCAGGATTTCCCCTGTTAGGAAATCATGGGTAGCTCTAACTGCCCACTTCCTTGAAAGAAGACAAAAATAAGAAAGTAGTGAGTATGGTGCCCACTACTCATGCTCTTCCTAAGCTATAAATAGAACAATTTTCAACTTGTAAAGCGTTCAAACATTTTCTATCCAAGCACTCTAGCTCTTTTCTCTAACATATATTAAATATGATTCTGACTGGTCACAACAAACCGACCAGGATTAGCCGAGCTAAATTGCTCGAGTAGGCACCGGGTCAGTGTTTTCTGCACTTTTATACACATTTTAACTTCATTTCTTGATCTGATTTCACTAATTTCATCCGAATTTGATCAATTTGAGTATTCGACTAGAAATTATACCATAAAATAAATTCCGACGTCAACAATAATCATTAATCTATTGATATTTTAATATTATTAATTATGTTTTTTATATTGATTTTTATATATAAAAGCTGATTTTCTTATCGGATTTAATTGTAATTATTATTCAATCAATATATATAGTGTGTGTGCATGAGTATAAATGAAGAAAAATAGAAAAAATAGGGTTCACAAAGAATATCTAATATCTATTTTTTAATACAATTGGTGAGTAGTAATTAAACTAATATATATATACATATATCAATCTATATATATATATAAATTTAGGTGATAACTTTGTCTAAAAAAAAAAGCTTAGATTTAGATATACAGTCATTAATAAAAGAAATGTGTGATAGATTAATATGACATAATTAATGATGGGTGAATTTCCATATGTAGGAGATTACACAATATATATTTTATATATTTAATAATTATCAATTATTAATTATTAATATACAATTTTATTACTCTATCCACCATAAACATATCGTTGATGTATTAGAAATCTAACACATCTATTAATTTCACATTTAATATTTTAAAGGGATAAGAACATTATACATAATCCGTGAAAATACTAAGAATTGTCCATGTTGGGATTTCAATGTTTAGTTTTTGATGAGACAAAATGCATTTGTAATAGGAAGTTTTAAGTACCCCATTTTTCACAATGTTTAAGTGAATATATAGACTAGGTTTGAGTCTAGTCTTAAGTGCTGGAAGATGGAGGTTTGACAAGGACAAAGTTGCATCTAAGCCCTTCAGAAAGGAAGCTGCTGCAAGAAGGCAGATACAGCATCGCTGTAAGAAGACAGAACGTTACTACAGCTAAGTAAGAAGGAATGGCGTACATGAGTGCTGCAAGAAAAAGATGCAGCAGCTCTACTCAAGATACTGCAACCAGGTCTTAGTTACAGCAGGACTGCAAGAAAACATTTACTGCACGAAGACCTAGGATACAGCGCAAAGCTTACAGTTCAGAGAAGTCAATCAACGCCAATTAACAACAAGAAGTATCATGTAATCATAAGAAGGATAAATGTAGTACGAGAAACAAAGATTCAAGCAAGAATAAATAGAGCCATTCGAGACAAGATCAAAGAAACAGACACGGAGCCAATACGAAGGTGCCACATGGACTGACACGCTGTAGAAAACTGCGAGCCGCAACTGCCGTATTAAATACTCAAAAAGAAAAAGTCAAGTCGCATTAAATGCAAGTCATGCCTTTGATCAGACTACTTCAAATTCAAAAGAGAGATGTCTCCTTCAACGGACATCTTCTCCTACAAGTATAAATAGAGGAAGAGAAACACTGAAACTGGTTACTGAAACATTCGGGCAAAAACTCACAAGCTTTCAAGATACAAATATTCAAGCCTACTATCAGTTTCAGTCACTCAACCTCTGTGAAGTGAAGCAAGCCGAATGCTGAAAGATCCATCAACGGATTCAGAAGCTCACTTCATCGCACCAGGTGAAGAAACCTTTTTATATTCTTTTAACCTTGTTGTTGTGTGCTTAGGTTGTTTTAGTGGTGTCAAACAGTTGATAGGAGAGATCCTTGCTGTTTGTATAAGTTGTCTAGAGTTAGGCAATTTCCCTGTGTGGGAGTGTAGAACCCTATGTGGGTTAGCCTTTGGAGTTTGCAGTTGTTGTGTGTACGCTGGACTTCAGTAGGTGGTTGCTTTGTAAAGTTGATAGATTGTTAGGAGAGTCCTATAATTCAATCTTGCTTAACAAAGTTCCTGCTCGAGGAGCAGTAGAGTGGACGTAGAAGGATTACACCACCTTCGAACCACTATAAGCCATACGTGTTTAATTGTTTTATTTATTTGTGTCTTTATCTTCTGATCTTGTTTATCTTATAAGCATTAAACGTTTTTTAAAGAAGCATATTGAGAAAATCTGTCTTGTGTTTTCAACGATATTTTTCCGCTACGTATAAAACTCTAAGTTACAGCGTGCAGCACTGCATCCTAGTGCTGTAAGCAGTAACGATCTGACGCTGCAAGTTCAAGTAACTTGAAGAGTAGAAAAGTTTTTCATAGATTTGTAAAATCGACCAAGGTTTATTCACCCCCCCCCCTCTGAACCTCGGACACCACTTGGGACCAACAAGTGGTATCAGAGCAAGTTGGGTTAAAAGCGAAGTTATCTGGTCACCTACCCAGATCCACCATAGACTCGCTGTTTTCTCAGCATCTAAAACTCATTCTTACAGCATATTATGGATTCCTCTAATCACAAGTTACCTATGTTTTCCATAGAAGAATATGACGATTGGAAGATAAGAATGTAGGCACATCTTTCAGCAATGAATGATGAAATGTGGACGGCCATCACTGAAGGACCAATTATACCCACAAAGGTGAATCCAATGTTTGGAAGAGACCAAGCAGAAGAAGAGCAGCCACCACTGAACTTCCTGCCCAAACCACGTCAAGAGTGGGGAAATGAAGACAGGAAAAGAGCCAACCTAGATAATGTGGCAAAGAATACTCTATTTATTACTTTGGATAAAGGCACGTTCAACAAAGTCAAGACTTGCAGAACATCCAAATAAATATGGGAAAAGTTAGAGCAAATATGTGAGGGAACTGAGCTCACTAAAGACAACAAGATCTCCAACGCTACCCAACTATTCGAGCTCTTCGAAATGAAGAATGAAGAGACTCTTGAGCAACTAGTCTTGAGATTCACATTCATAGTGAACGAACTAGAAGCTCTGGGCAAACACTACACTCAGAAGGAGAAAAACATGAAAGTATTGAGAGCCTTACCTGCGGAGTGGGATAGCAAGACCACTGCCATGAGAGTGTCTATGGACCTGAAATTCATGAGTACATTCGACCTATTCTCCGACCTCAAGGCGTTCGAATATGACATCAACAGATGATGAAAGGAGTCTGAAGAATCGAGCTCCAAAGTTACAGCGCTAACTGCCAGAGGCTCCATGGATACAGCAACCGCTAGTTGCAGTAAGCAGACTGAGATTACAGCAGAAGTTGCTGAAGATGATATGGCTCTGCTTCTAAAGAAGTTTAGAAGATTTGTGAAGAGCAACAGCAACAACAACAGCAACACCAACTTCAACAAGAGGAATGACTTCAGAAGAAGTCATCCACCTCCTCAGATATCCTCTTCTCCACAACCAAATTCAAGCAATGTTGACTTGTGCTATAACTGCATAAAACCAGGGCACTATGTAAGAAACTGTCCATACCCAATAGTGCACAAGTATCCTGAAGGAGAGAGAGAGAGAGCAGATGAGAGATAAAAGAAGAGAGGAAAGGCACAAGCTTCGAGCTCTCATAGGAGAGATGGAGAAGACCAAGGACGCAGTAATTCCGAAGGAAGTACTGAAAGCTGCAGAATTCTCTGACAGCGACACTGAAACCTCATCCTCTGATGAAGAAGTGCTGATATGCCTGATGGCTAAAGACTACGAGGACAGCGAAGAAGATGAGGTAATCTATCAACCGTTGTCCGTACCTGAAAGTGAGGAGCTGAACATAATCCACTCCTTAAAAAGGATCATGAGTGATTTCGAGCAGATCAACTCAATTCATGAGGAACTAAAGGTTGAAAATGAAAACCTAAGAATCGACAATGAGATTCTTCAAAGCAAGAATATTGATATTGCAAAAATACTGGCTGCACGTGAGTCCGATAACTCAAGGTATAGTAAGCTGCAACAAGAAGTCTCTAGATTAAATCTGCTGGTCACTAAGCTAGAATCTGAGAAGGAAAACTTGCAGTCCAAAATGAGCACGTTCACCAAATCATCCAAGGACGCAAGAGATTGCATAAACCAAAACAGAAGTCCTTTTGAAAAATCCGGTTTAGGTTACAGCAATCATAGCTCTCAGAATACAGCAAGTACATCCAGAGCTGTAAATTTTGTTCAAGCTGAAACCCCAATGGTGAAAGAGTTAGTATGTGACTCTATAAAGATCTTGAACAAGACAGCAATGATGGATAAGGGAAAGAAACCCCAATGCTCAACTGCAGGAAGTAAGCCTGCATCTAAGAACTGGCTGCAGCAGAAGCCATTTGCTGTATGCAGCAAGAGGATACAGCAACCAACTAAGTTGCAGCACAGAAGAAACTTTCCCACCTATGCTGAGACTTACATGTCTAAACCTCAAAGAGGATATACTCAAGGGAAGTATGGTGGAAGACCACACTACAAAAGTGTTGGTAACACGTTCGTTAGCTCTGCACACATATTTAACAGGCAGTTCAAAAGCAGAACTGCATATACTCAGAGAACCAACAAATCTTACAGCAAAACAGTGACTGTTAAGAAAGTTTGGGTTCCTAAAGCAACTAACCCCAAAGGACCCGTACAGATATGGGTACCTAAATCTGTCTGAATTTGTTACAGGTTTCAGTGCCAGGTCGCAGCAGTGATGTATGGTACATAGACAACGGCTGCTCGAGGCACATGACAGGCAGTAAAGATTCTCTAAAAGACTTCCAAGAATACAAAGGACCAAAGGTCATCTTTGGAGATGATTCCAAAGGAAGCACAAAAGGAAGTGGATGCCTAGTCAAAGGAAACATAAAGATCAAGGATGTATCCTATGTAAAAGGATTCAGATACAACCTTCTGAGCATTAGTCAATTCTGTGACAAAGGATACACAGTGGAATTCAACCTCAATAAATGCTTAATCAAAGACAGCACCTCAAATGAAGTCAAGCTTACAGGAATAAGAAAATGAAACATCTATCTAGCTGATTGGAACTCTTCTATTCAACCTACATGCTTCATTGTGAAAAGTCCACCAGAGTTGAGCTGGCTGTGGCACAAGAGGTTAAGCCATCTGAACTTCAAGACTATCAACAAGCTAGCAAGAAAAGGCCTTGTAAGAGGATTGCCAGATGTAGCATACAAAAAGGAGAATATCTGTGGAGCTTGTCAGAAAGGAAAGCAAGTTAAGAGCACATTCAAAGACAAGTCTCAAAAGTCAACTCACAGGATCTTAGATCTTCTACACATGGACCTTTTTGGACCAGTAGAACCAGTAAGCTTGAGCGGGAAAAAGTACTCTCTTGTAGTTGTAGATGACTGCTCCAGATATACATGGATAATCTTCCTTGCAAAGAAGTCTGAAACTCAAGACAAGCTACTTGATCTCATGAAGAAAATTCAGAATGAAAAGAGCTTGAGTATTGTGAAGATTAGATCAGACAGAGGAACTGAGTTCACAAACAAATTCATTGAGAAATTCTGTTCTGATAATGGTATTCGACATGAATACTCAGCTGCAAGAACACCTCAACAGAATGGTGTAGCTGAAAGGAGGAATAGAACCCTCAAGGAAGCAGCAAGGACAATGATAGCTGAAGCAGAAGTACTCAAGAGATTTTAGGCTGAAGCAACCAACACTGCTTGCTACACACAGAACAGATGTCTAATCATCAAAGATCTAGACAAAACTCCTTATGAAATCTAGAATGGATATACTCCAAATATCTCGTATTTGTATATCTTTGGATACAGGTGCTATATTCTCAACAATGGAAAGGAACATCTGAAGACTTTTGATGCAAAGTCAGATGAAGGAGTAATTCTAGGATACTCTTCTGTAAGTAGAGCCTTCAGGGTATTTAACAAGAGAATCTTGATGGTCAAAGAATCTATTCATGTGGTGTTTGATAAACCACACTGTGACACCAAGAAGTTAGAAGAGCTACCTGAAGAGATAGCTCCAAGGAAAGAAAATGTTGTTCCATATATAGAAGGAGTTCTGCCTACAGAAGACGACAAAGAAGAGGAAGCTGCAGCTTTGGATGCAGCAGATATTCTTACAGCAGCAGAACCTCCTGCATTACAGGAACAAGAGGAGCAACCTAGACCAGAACATATCTTTGAGCCTGATAGAACGTGGCTAAGGAATCATCCAAGGGATCTTATCATAGGAGATCCATCCATTGGCGTAAGGACAAGAAGATCCATCCCTTATGAAGTAATGTTTGCATGCTTCATATCTCAGACAGAGCCCAAGAATGTTGAAGAGGCACTGCAAGATAGCAACTGGATACAGGCCATGCAAGAAGAGCTAAATGGTTTTGAAAGAAACCAAGTATGGAAGATAGTTGCAAGACCAACTCATCAAGGAGTAATTGGAACAAAGTGGGTCTTCAAGAACAAATTAGACGAATCCGAACTCATCGTAAGGAACAAAGCAAGATTGGTTGTCAAAGGATACTGCCAGGAAGAAGGAATTGATTTTGATGAAACCTTTGCTCCAGTGGTAAGATTGGAAGCAATAAGGATTTTTCTGGCTTATGCAGCTCACATGAATTTTAATGTCTATCAAATGGACGTTAAGAGTGCATTCCTGAATGGTCTTCTTACAGAGGAAGTTTATGTTGAACAATCTTCAGGCTTCGAAGATCAAGCAGAAGAGAAGGTGTTCCGGTTACATAAGGCCCTATATGGACTTAAGCAAGCACCGAGAGCTTGGTATTACACCTTATCTCTCTATCTACTAGAGAATGGTTTCCAGAAAGAAACAATCGACAAGATGTTGTTTAGGATATAGGATGGAGAAAGTATACTGTTAGTACAGATATATGTGGACGACATCATCTTCGGATCCATCAACAAAGAGCTATGTGAGAAGTTCTCCAACCTGATGCAGTTAAAGTTCGAGATGAGCATGATGGGAGAATTAAGTTTCTTTCTCGGGCTGCAACTAAAACAACTGTCTACAGGAACCTTCATCAGTCAAGTTAAGTACACGAAGGAGCTTATCAAGAAATTTGGCATGGAGAATGGTGCAGTAACATCTGTTCCTATGTCGACATCAATAAGTCTTGACAAAGATGAAGATGGTAAAGATGTTGATATCACGAAGTACAGACGCCTAATTGGATCCTTACTGTATCTTACAGCAAGTAGGCCTGACATCATGTTTGTAGTAAGAGTCTGTGCACGATTTCAAGTAGCACCAAAAGAATCACGTCTTTTAGCGGTCAAAATAATTATCAAATATCTGGAAAAAAAAACTCAGGAAGTAGGCTTATGGTATCCCAAGGAAGGAGGATTCAAGCTTAAAGGCTACTCTGATTCAGATTATGCAGGCTGTAAGATTGATCGGAAGAGTACCAGTGGGACTTGTCAGTTTCTGGGAAATAGACTCGTTTCATGGTTCTGCAGGAAGCAAACATCGATTGCAACCTCTACAGTAGAAGCAGAGTATGTTGCAGCAGGAAGTTGTTGTGCGCAGATTCTCTGGATACAACAGCAACTTAGAGATTATGGAATTCAAGAAAAAGAGACCCCAATTCTCTGTGATAATACAAGTGCAATTACTATTACCCATAACCCTGTTTTTCACTCAAGAACGAAGCACATTGATATACGTTATCACTTTATAAGAGACCACGTGGAAAATAAGGATATTGTGCTTGTGAAAGTTCACACGGATCTCCAGCTTGCAGATATATTCACTAAGCCTTTAAGTGAATCGAGATTTTCTATGCTTAGAAATGAGTTGGAAATTCTTAAGTTATGAGAAGAAAAAGAAAGTGCAAAGATCAAGGGGGAACATCTGCATGCTTGCGAGATGGAGTAAGTATAGTGCTGTAAGCTACGCTTTCTTACAGTGCTGGGTTCAAACAGCGCTGCATTATATATTCTTACAGTATAGCAGAAATCGAGAGTTCAAGCAACACCAGGTTACAGCATTTATTTCAAAAGAGTTTTGATTACTCTGCAACCTCGTACCAAAGATGCTGCAACCTTAAAAAGTCATTTATTTAGGCGGCAAAGGGCATGTCTTTCAGCATTAAATGCAAAGTCTGCGCGTGTCAGAAGTGGAAGGGTTACGCTCAGTAGCCCACGCGCCTTGTAATAATTAGCGACAATTTGACATCTCCGCTTTTTCCTGAACCGTAAGATCAATTCTCTATGAATTTTCTCAACCGTTGATCTTACTTCACGTCCCTTGAGATCCGCCATAACCCCCATAACCACGCTTTTCGAAATCATTTTTCACCATCACCTAGAGAGAGAAGTTTCATTTCACAAGAATTTTCCTAAGTCCAAATCTTTGAAACTCCTCATCTTTTCTCTCTAAGAAATCCATGGCAGCCAGGCAAACCATCATCTTGGAAGGACGTTTGATCAACCAGGAGCATGTCTATGCTTCCGGGCTGTACGATACAGCCCTCGTGAGGAGTATCTTCGATGCTCTTCAGCGGACCCAAGTCCTAGGGCTGCTGACCACTGTTTACGCTGGCTTCTCCATAGAGTCAGTACAGAGGTTCTACTCCTACGCCAGGCAGGCGGAGGACAGGAATTGCATCCTGTTCAGGATGGATACAGGCGAGGAAGAGCGGTCTCTAACCGTTAGAGACATCGCTACCACCTTCAGCATTTCCACCGGAGGTTTAACCCCCAGTCAGTTGTTGAACTATGGGGAGGCATCTGCTCAAGAGATGTGGGATCTCTTTCGAGCAAGGGATGCAGGGGCTGAAATCAAGAGAAGCTCCCCAAAGAAGCTCTTCAAGCCGGAGTTTGAACTGTTTCATGATATCTGTGCATACTCCATTGAAGGCCGAACAGGGAGTTATGACAAGTGCACAGATCTCCGGTTTCGGATCATGTCCGCTATCATGGCCGGAGAGAAGGTGAACTGGGCAAGGTTCATCATGAAGAGGTTGTGGGAGGAAACAGAGAAGATAACGAAGTGTCGGAGCTACGGTATCACCATTTGTTCTCTGCTCTGCAAGCTTGGTCTTTAACTTGCAGTACCAAGCCCCATCCCCGTCGGAAAGTATCTAGGAGAGAAGAAGAAGAAGGGTAAAACCCAACCGAAGACAGCAGAAGCTGGGGCAGCAAGGAAGAAAACCAAAGACAAAAAGGATGCTACCCTGGCCCTGCAAGATGAAGCAGTATGCAGCGGGAGAGACGAAGAAGAAGAGGACATTCAAGATCCTCTTCCCGTCATCAAGAGGAGTTCAGGTAAAGACTATACCTGAAACTGAATCCTCGTCTTCTGATGACGATGCACCCTTGGTGAGAAGGGCCCCACGCAGCAAGAAGAAGGCTGCTGCAGCTGCTGCTTCCCAACACTCTACAGCAAGCTTGGTTGGAGTTGCTATTGGGGATGAGTCTCATCAGCCCCGGGATCAAGAAGGAGCTCTTGATTCCTAACTCTCTATACCTTCTAAGGTGGTAGAAAATCTTGGGGATGAGTCACATCTGCTTCAGGAGCCATATCAGCTCCGGGACAAGCCAACTGAAGAAGCTCGTCTACAAACAGAAGCTTCATTGCTTGATCCTACCCTCCATGTGGCTAGAAATATGGAGCTACAATACAATCTCTGGAGAGAGATGCGGCTGGCTAAGGGGGAAATCCTGTTGAAGTGGAAGGATTTTCTGACAGTCGAGCAAGCTGTCCTGGAGTTGGCCAAATCAGAAGATATACTGGCACTCCTGCAACCTAAGTATGCAGCAAGAATACAGGAGTTTGGTGAAAGTAGTGCTGCTTAAGGAGCAAATGACAAAGGGAAGGGAAAAGCTCTTGCAGAATCCGACTCTGCAGAGCTGCCGATGAGAGCAGCATTGGAGGATGTGCAGGTCTTCCTTACCCCAGCTGCGAAGGCTGTTAGAAGGGACGATGATGTCGCTTTTACCCGAGAGCAAATCGACATCCTGGGAGTGGAGCAAGCTAAGGAAGCTATGCTGCAACAGGCGCTGCAACAGAGTGTGAAGGAGACAAGGATGCAGCACATTCCTAGAAGAATGCGGGGAGAAGGAAGTTCAAGTTCACACCTTATGAACTCCCCTGCATACGAGTAAGTAGTTGAGGGTCTTTCTAACATTGTCACATCCTTTGGAGGAGTCTCAACGGTTGGACTATGGCGATTTCCCTGTTCGCATGGATGCTGCTGCTGCAGACTACAAAGGGAACCGTCAGCCATCATTCAGGGAGTAATCTCTGAACTTACTGAAGACGCCGATGATGCAACCACGGAGGAAGTTGCCGAGGCTGGACTCCCTATACTAGCGGAGACAGCAGTACAGCAGGTGACCACCCAAGAAGCAGCTGCTGGAGAGACAAGCAGGGTGGAAACTGAGATTCTTGCAATAGTAGAGCGTACAGTGCTGAATGTTGTGGACGCTGCAAGAAACCAATCAGAGCTGCAAGAACCCATTCTTGCAGTGGAATCTGTCCAAGTTACAAGACCGGCCGAGGAGATGGGGTCCTTGAAGAAGACCTCAGGGGAGGCTGTTGTTCTGACAACACTCCCTGAGGGTGAGAAGACCTCTGTTGGGGAGACTGTTCAGATAGTACCCACAGAGGATGCAAAAGGAGTAGCTGAGGTAACCTCCGTGCAGCTAGAGACACCTCAAGAGGAGGTTGATGTTGCAGCTGCTGCATGCTCACAAGAACCTTCCAAGGTTACAGCAGTAGAGGTTACTGAGGAAGCTGAGGTTACTGATGCCGACTTCGCAAGGATGATGAAGGAACGCAACATAGCTGTTCATGGGCCAAAATTTGGCGGAGCAGATCCTGTTCAAATCTCATCCGGCGAAGAGGAGGCAGAAGAAGAAGAAGAGCACCCATCCTCAAGCTCTACAAGCTCTCAAACCAGCAATCATGAGGATGAGGTTACTGTTGAGGTTCCAAGGCAGGATGCAGCTCCGAATATTCAAGTTGTAATACCATTCCCTGCATCTTCTACTGCCTCAAGAAGAAGGAATTCGGGGCTGACTCCTGACGAATCGATCAACCGAGTTGAAGCCGTGGTTAGACATCTGGTGCACGCCCTCCAAGAGCACGAGTCTACCATGCGCAACAGTCTCAGGGTCGCTACCCAATTCCACGCTGAAACCATGACGGGTTTCAAGAAGGACCTTAAAGCCTTACCTGGGATGATCAAGAGGACACTGAATGATCACTCCCACAGGCTTTATATGGAACGGGTCAGGATGGAGGGAGAGCTGAAAGTTGAAGTTGCACAGACTCGTCCGGAGATAAGGCTGTGCAAGCACCATGCTGAGAATGCCTCTGACAAGCTGAATACTCACTCACTCGTCCTGGAAACACTTCTGGATCGCACATCTGAACAATCTCAGCGAACCAGAAGTGTGGACGACCGTTTGGGGAACCTGGAGCTAATTGTTGGAGAACTGAGGGACATCATGTTCCGAACCTTCCCTCAGTATGTTGACGCTCCTGAGGCCGTCCCCGAACCGACCCGCAGACCACGTTCCAAGGTGGTCCCAGTTGCCACCACTCAGCCCCCGGCTTTTGATGATGCCAAAAAGGGGGAAGGAGTTGAAGATAGATACAGGAGCTCAGGGGAGTTAAAGAAGAAGAAGTAGATGATGACCAGCAACCTCTCAGCAGGAGGAGAAAGAGGTCTGGATTATCTGTTGCGGCTGACATCCCATCTCCCAAGCGATGGAGAAGAGATGATGATGGAGGAGCTGGTGCTGCAAGAAGATCAGTAGTAGGCGCTGCACCCAGCAGAGCTGCAAGTAAAGATGCAACACCTCCCTCTCATCATCATACAAAGAGAGGGTATGAAGGCCAGCAGCAAGGCTCAAGGAAGAGGATGAGTGAGGACGAGTCTGAGAGTCAGAGGTGCCAAAGAGAAGAACAAGATCCATATGCCTGGATTCAAAGACTCGGAGTAATTGGTGAGAAGAGAACTTTCCCCAAGGACTTCTACCAATACCCTCCTCAAGAGATCCCTCGCCTTGACACTGAAAATATCTCTACTGAAGTTTCTATTCTGATGGATCAGAGGCCTGAAGGTGAAAATATGGCTTGGAGGTTTGACATCTTCAAGGAAATCAGACTGCCTACTGACAAGAATCCATCATTTGAGGCGATCACGTTGTACAAACGATCAGAGTACCTCAGGAACTTCAAAACTCTATGCAGGAAAGGCAAATTTAGCAGATATCATACCTGCAAGACTGCATTGAGGAGATATGAGCAGCTCGCTAGGGAAGGAGAACTTAAAGTTCAAAAATACTATATCGACCTAGTGAAGCATGGCGGGATTGTGCCCTATTGTGAGGACTTCTGGCTCAGGTGGATTCAAATTCCTATAATTATGGAAAAGCTAGAAGAGTCCTATCAAGAGTCCATCAAGGACTGGTGGAAGGGATCAAGAGGAAGAGAAGGCCTTGAAAGGTTTGCTGAAAGAAGGCCTGAAGAACCGTCTACAAAAAGGTCCCTGTTTCAGTAATGTATTTACTCTCTTATGATCCTTGCTGTAATATATGTATGCCTTGTACAATTTCTTTCAGTTAATGAAGAAATTTTAGATTCATTTCTATTCAAAGTTCAATCCTTATGAACTTATGCATGTTTATGTTTTCCTGATGTTTAGTGATAAAGGAATAGCATGATGCATCTCTGATGAATCCAGGATTTATATCTATCATATGAAAGCTGTTCAAGCATGTAACCCTGATCTTACGCTAATCTGTAAAGTAAAAATCTGTCTTCATAAACAAAATAATGTAAAGGTTTTGTCATCATCAAAAAGGGGGAAATTGTTGGGATTTCAATGTTTTGTTTTTGATGAGACAAAACGCATTTGTAATAGGAAGTTTTAAGTACCCCATTTTTCACAATATTTAAGTGAATATATAGACTAGATTTGAGTCTAGTCTTAAGTGCTGGAAGATGGAGGTTTGACAAGGACAAAGCTGCATCTAAGCCCTTTAGAAAGGAAGCTGCTGCAAGAAGGCAGATACAGCATCACTGTAAGAAGACAGAACGTCACTACAACTAAGTAAGAAGGAATGGCGTACAGGAGTGCTGCAAGAAAAAGATGCAGCAGCTCTACTCAAGATACTGCAACCAGGTCTTAGTTACAGCAGTACTGCAAGAAAACATTTACTGCACGAAGACCTAGGATACAGTACAAAGCTTATAGTTCAGAGAAGTCAATCAGTGTCAATTAACAACAAGAAGTATCCTGCAATCCTAGGAAGGATAAATGCAGTACGAGGAACAAAGATTCAAGCAAGAATAAATAGAGCCGTTCGAGACAAGATCAAAGAAGCAGACACGGAGCCAATACGAAGGTGCCACATGGACTGACGCGCTGCAGAAAGCTGCGAGCCGCAACTGCCGCATTAAATACTCAAAAAGAAAAAGTCAAGTCGCATTAAATGCAAGTCATGCCTTTGATCAGACTACTTCAAATTCAAAAGAGAGATGTCTCCTTCAACGGACATCTTCTCCTACAAGTATAAATAGAAGAAGAGATACACTGAAACAAGTTACTGAAACATTCGAGCAAAAACTTACAAGCTTTCAAGATACAAATATTCAAGCCTACTATCAGTTTCAGTCACTCAACCTCTGTGAAGTGAAGCAAGCCCAATGCTGAAAGATCCATCAACGGATTCAGAAGCTCACTTCGTCGCACCAGGTGAAGAAACCTTTTTATATTCTTTTAACCTTGTTGCTGTGTGCTTAGGTTGTTTTAGTGGTGTCGAACAGTTGATAGGAGAGATCCTTGCTGTTTGTATAAGTTGTTTAGAGTTAGGCAATTTCCCTGTGTGAGAGTGTAGAACCCTATGTGGGTTAGCCTTTGGAGTTTGCAGTTGTTGTGTGTACGCTGGACTTCAGTAGGTGGTTGCTTTGTAAAGTTGATAGATTGTTAGGAGAGTCATGTAATTCAATCTTGCTTAACAAAGTTCCTGCTCGAGGAGCAGTAGAGTGGACTTAGAAGGATTACACCACCTTCGAACCACTATAAGTCATACGTGTTTAATTGCTTTATTTATTTGTGTCTTTATCTTTTGATCTTGCTTATAAGCATTAAACGTTTTTGAAAGAAGCATATTGAGAAAATCAGTCTTGTGTTTTAAACAATATTTTTCCGCTGCGTATAAAACTCTAAGTTACAGCGTGCAGCACTGCATCCTAGTGCTGTAAGTAGTAACGATCTGACGCTGCAAGTTCAAGTAACTTGCAGAGCATAAAAGTTTTTCATAAATTTGCAAAATCGACTAAGGTTCATTCACCCTCCCTCTGAACCTCGAACACCACTTGGGACCAACAGTCCACTATGAATATTTTAATATTTTTGTAACACATTTAGTAAGTGAAAATGGACAGGAATTTTTTTATCATTTCTATATTTAGGGGTAATTGTTATTATGAGAAAATGGCCCGAACTAACCCATTTGTCTATAAAAATGGCCCAAATACCCCCCATTTTATATTTTTGCCCTCAATACCCTATTTGTTATCTTAATATCCCAATCTACCCTTTTTTTTTTTTGAAAAAATCGACATGATGGACCCCCTACTGACACATCTAGTTGACTTGTATTTCACTTGTATTTTGTGTATTTTTTTTTAATTTCACTTGTCAGTTTTTATAATTTTGACTTGTATTACTAATTAAATGACTTGTATTACTAATTAAATGAATACTCACATAAAATAATAAATTATTTATTCGTAATAATTTTAACATCTAATTATTTATAATTTTAAACAATTAGTAACATTATATAAATTATTGGCACTAACATATATTGAAGGAACGGCAATTTTGTAACATATTTAGGGGGTGCACGACATTTTTGAAAATAATTGCCGTGTCCCCCCTTTATTTTTTCAAAAATTTTTGTAAAATCTAATTAGTGTTATAATTAGTGAAAAAATTATTGAAAAGCTAAATTTGAAATTTGCATTCTAATTGTTAATAATTTTAAATGATTAGTATTAATTTTCCAATTTTTTCAAAACTGCCGTTTTAGCTCTTATTATATATTTTATACGAATTAAATAATTATTTATGTCTTATTATATTATATATAATTACAAGTGGGAACGGCAATTTTATGCAAATTGTTATCTTATTTAAATATTATATTATAATTGCCGAGTATTTTTTTTTTTATTTTACTTATTTTGCTAATTACATCTTATATTATACAATACATTATATTCAAATCAAAAATAATATTAAAACTTATAAAATATTGGCACTAACATATATTGAAGGAACGGCAATTTTGTAACATATTTAGGGGGTGCACGGCATTTTTGAAAATAATTGCCGTGCCCCCCCTTTATTTTTTTAAAAAATTTATAAAAATTTTCTTTAGTGTTATAATTAATTAATAAATTAGTGCATAGTGCATATAATGCAAGTGGGAACGGCAATTTATTATATTATACTTATTAATATATTAATATATTAATATGCTTATATGCAAGTGGGAACGACAATTAGCAAATAGTAGTTTTTTTTTTTTTTGGAAATTTTGAAACACTAATTATATTATTTTATAATGTTATTTATAATGGCCGTGTAGTTTTTTTCAATTGCTCTTTTTTTAATTGCCGTGCCTATAATTGCCGTGCACACAATTAAAAAATTGTCGTGCCTATAATTAGTTTTTTGAATTGCCGTGCCTATAATTGCTGTGCACACCATTATAAATAACATTATATAATTTCAATTGCCCTTTTATTAATTGCCGTGTCTATAATTGCCGAGTACACCATTAAAAAATTGTCGTGCCTATAATTAGCTTTTTAATTGCCGTGCACTAATTATATTATATTAATAAATTAGTGGAGCACACCATTAAGGCAATTTTTTAACATTGTTAGGGGGGCACGGCAATTTTGAAAATAATTGCCGTGCCCCCCTATATTTTTTTTAAAAAATTTGTCAAATTTTCTTAAGTGTTATAATTTGCTAAAAAATTATGAAAAAGATAATTTTGAAATTAATATTGTAATTATTAATATTTTTAAATGATTACATTTAATTTCCCAATTTTTGCAAAATTGCCGTGCACACTCTTTATTGATTTTTTTTTTTGTTTACAAATTAAATAATTTTTTAAATAATTATTTATTTCTTGTTATATTATTTAACACATTATATTAAAATCAAAAATTATGACAACACTTATAAAATATTCATAAGTGCATTTTTATCAAGGGAACGGCAATTTTTTTTTTTTAGGGGGGCACGGCAATTTTGAAAATAATTGCCGTGCCCCACTATATTTTTTTTAAAAAATTTGTCAAATTTTCTTAAGTGTTATAATTTGCTAAAAAATTATGAAAAGGATAATTTTGAAATTAATATTGTAATTATTAATATTTTTAAATGATTACATTTAACTTCCCAATTTTTGCAAAATTGCCGTGCCCACTCTTTATTGATTTATTTTGTTTGTTTACAAATTAAATAATTTTTTAAATAATTATTTATTTCTTGTTATATTATTTAACACATTATATTAAAATCAAAAATTATGACAACACTTATAAAATATTCATAAGTGCATTTTTATCAAGGGAACGGCAATTTTTTTTTTTTAGGGGGGCACGGCAATTTGAAAATAATTGCCGTGCCCCCCTATATTTTTTTTAAAAAATTTGTCAAATTTTCTTAAGTGTTATAATTTGCTAAAAAATTATGAAAAGGATAATTTTGAAATTAATATTGTAATTATTAATATTTTTAAATGATTACATTTAACTTCCCAATTTTTGCAAAATTGCCGTGCCCACTCTTTATTGATTTATTTTGTTTGTTTACAAATTAAATAATTTTTTAAATAATTATTTATTTCTTGTTATATTATTTAACACATTATATTAAAATCAAAAATTATGACAACACTTATAAAATATTCATAAGTGCATTTTTATCAAGGGAACGGCAATTTTTTTTTTTAGGGGGGCACGGCAATTTTGAAAATAATTGCCGTGCCCCCCTATATTTTTTTTAAAAAAATTGTCAAATTTTCTTAAGTGTTATAATTTGCTAAAAAATTATGAAAAGGATAATTTTGAAATTAATATTGTAATTATTAATATTTTTAAATGATTACATTTAACTTCCCAATTTTTGCAAAATTGCCGTGCCCACTCTTTATTGATTTATTTTGTTTGTTTACAAATTAAATAATTTTTTAAATAATTATTTATTTCTTGTTATATTATTTAACACATTATATTAAAATCAAAAATTATGACAACACTTATAAAATATTCATAAGTGCATTTTTATCAAGGGAACGGCAATTTTTTTTTTTAGGGGGGCACGGCAATTTTGAAAATAATTGCCGTGCCCCCCTATATTTTTTTTAAAAAATTTGTCAAATTTTCTTAAGTGTTATAATTTGCTATAAAATTATGAAAAAGATTATTTTTAAATTAATATTGTAATTATTAATTTTTTTAAATGATTACATTTAATTTCCCAATTTTTGAAAAATTGCCGTGCCCACTCTCTATTGAATTTTTTTTTTGTTTACAAATTAAATAATTATTTACATAATTATTTTATTTAAGTTTGTTTTCATGTTATTCTTTTAATAAATATTTTGGATATGTTTTTTGATTTTATAGCAAATAATTTTTTCAAATAATTTATGTTTTTGGTATTAATTTTAAAACCAAACACTTTTATACAATTTGAAATAATTTTTTCAAATAATTTATGTTTTTGGTATTATATAATATTTATATTATTATGTAATACAAATGTTTATATTTTTCAAATTAATATATGTATTGTTTTTTTGTTGCAAATTACAACGAAACTCACTTTATCTTTTATTTTCTAAAATAATAATATATTATGTAATACAATTTTTAATATATATGTATAATTTTTTTTCCATAGGTACGCGGCAATTCATGGGTTAAACTAGAACTCTTGTATTATAATTGTTATATAATCCCTAATAATCTTCTATTATAATTGTTAGGTGTAAAATTGTCGTCTACCCGTGCACAATAATTTAAAATTGTCGTGTAACCTATTCCAACATGAATTAAATAAACAAGAATTTGGCTGAACATGAATAAATAATAAACAAGATCCTTGTTATATACATCCAAAAGGGTGGGGGTGAAAAAGTGAATTTCACCCTGCACGACACTTGTAGTCACATGCATACAGTAGGGTGGGGATGAAAAAGTGAATTTCACCCTGCATGACACTTGTAGTCAAATGCATACAGTATATCGAAGGAATTACTTTATATAATATAAGATTGGTATGCAAGTACGCTCATAATGCTCATTACTAAAAACATTCAGGAGTGGAGTGAAGAGTTAGTAGCCAATCAATAATCAATATCGGAAAGGAGAAATCTTGAAGACTAAACACGGTATGTTAGACAATTTTATAGTGAGTTTTGTAATACAATTTTTTCGAATGTTATAATATTTGTGTTTCATTATTTACAATTTTTTTAGTGAGAAATAAATAATATTTTTTTCCCAAACAATTGTTAATCCATTAGTGTTTCATCACAATCACGTTGTTCTTGAGAATATTAACATAAAAGAACGTAATTTGTATAATATGGACTAGTGTCGTTATTATTATCCCAGCATACACACCGCCTTATGTAGTCCATAAATGAATATGTGAATTTCTCAATTGTAATTACATTTTCTTTCGTTATCTGAGTTTTATTACGTTTATGATTTTTGACAGCTAATATACTATGAGTTTTATGTCTGTGGTCGTTTGGTACGGAGGTCACTGGGAAGGTTTGGAGTATACGAACGGATATAAACAAGAGGTTCAACTTGAGAGAATCACGTACTACACTTTATTCATGAGCATCCATGAACTTGTGTGTGCTGACCTGAATAGATGGGGATACGTGATTCACTCACTCGTTGAGAAGAAGGGAAGAGTCAAAAAGAAAAAAATAAAGAATGATTTTCATGTGACCAGATTATTGTCCATAATTGACGATACTCTAGTTGTGTTTGTCTCACTGAAATTGCTGGATGATGAAGTATCTCATACCGATCCGTCAACAGAATGTCAGAATAGCAATATCGGAGGTTTCAGCTATAATGTTGGATCCTTCAATGAAGCAGAAGGAAGCACGTTTCATCAATCGACATACGATGGCAACGTGACACAGACTGACGACATATACAATCAAAATTGGAGTCAAAACAACGTTCCTTTTGGCTTACAAGACGACGAAACATTTTATACAAAATGGGGTGTCTCATTTGACGAGGGCTTGTCGCCGTTTGGTACATCCTCGGAGGATCAATGGGCAACGAGACCATCAGCATCATCATCAAGACAACCAGTGGACTTCGGATCGGATTGGGGTCTTGGCTATATTGACTTGAATACATCCCCAACCCTATGTGGAGATGAAAATTTACTACAAGGCTCTGACATTTTTAGTGAGACACACGACTTCAGGAGAAGGGAAGAAGAATATACAACTTGTGAAGGCCTAGGTAGGGAAGAGGGATACACAACTTGTGAAGGTATAGTCAGCATGGATAATTTCATAAAATTTCATTTTCAACCCATTTGTTGCTACTTTTTGATATACTTGTTTACATTGTTTTAGGTTCACATCGTGGCGAAGAGGAAGATGATTCGGATAATGATATGATCGATGACTTCGAGCTAGATGAGGATGATGAAACTGTGTTGGATGAGGAACAGCGACAGGCCTATGAGGACTTTTTGAATTATATTCAAAAAGCCGAATGGGTTATCCCGGATTGTCCATCTCCAGAGCACCAGCCAGGACTTGAATTCACCGCAGACGAGCCGAGTACTAATAATTTACAAAAAGGCTCGACTTTTAGGTCCAAGATCGAACTACAGAATGCCGTTGGGTTTTACCATTTGGACAACCGTGTACAATACCGCGTGGAAAAATCAGACAAAGAGAGATGGTGGGTGAAATGCAAAAAAAAAGATTGCCCATTCAAACTGCATGCATCTGAGAAGTATGGTATTTGGAAAATCTCGAGTGTCAAGATTCCCCATCAATGTACGTATGATTTGAGCGGACCTGAAGTTCCTCCTCGAGTATCATCTGCCCTGATTGGAGAGTACTACGCAGATGTTCTCCGTAGAGAAGACTCACAATTGGTCGCTACAAGCATAATGCGAGAAATGAATCAACGACATGGTCTAAATCTCAGTTACAAGGTTGCACTTCGGGCCAAAAAACATGCAATGAAGCTTGCATATGGAGACCCGTCTAAGTCATTTTGCATGCTGCCATCGTATTTAGAAGTCTTGAAAATTTCCAATCCTGGTTCGTATACGGCTTTAGAAACACTACAAAGTGGTAAATTCAGATACGTGTTTTATGCTTTGGCCGCGTCCATTCATGGATTTCAACATTACGCTCGGCCAGTTATAGTGGTGGACGGTTGCCATTTGAAAGGCCAATATAAAGGGATTGGGTTCGTCGCTGTTACAAAAGATGGAAATGAGCAGGTTTTTCCTCTTGCAATTGGGATCGGAAACGTAGAAAATGGTGAATCCTGGACATGGTTTTTACGGCATGTCCGTAATGCGTACGGCTGCCCAGATCATCTACTAATTGTGTCTGATCAACACAAGAGCATCAACAATGCCATCATGACAGTCTACCCTGATGCGACGCATGGTCTATGTTGTTTTCATTTGCAACAAAATTTGGCAAAACATGGATCTCACGTTGTGGGTCTCTTTCAAAAGGCTGCACACTGTTACAATAGTAACGATTTCGACAGGTGACACACCATAAAATGTCTGTTCATTATACAGCCGCTAAATTAGACTAATGTTCAACCACTTCTCTTGCATGACAGGTACATGAAAGTCCTGGCGAACAGTGATCGACAAGGTGCACTCGAGACCTTACGAAATGCGAAAGAAGAAAGATGGTCTCGTGTTAGGTGTCCTGTTCGAAGATTTTCCTTCATGACGTCCAACGCAGCTGAGGTGTGGAATAATCGTCTTCTATGGGCAAGAAAACTACCAGTTTGTTCTTTTTTGGAGTGTGCCAGACGAGTAATGGAAAAATGGTTTTACGAGAGGAGGACTGCTGCTGAGGAAAGAGAACATTTTCTAACAAAGGCTGCGCATGAAAGGTTGCTTGAATCAGTCAGACGTGGTGGAAAAATGACCGTTCACAATCTTGCTCGATATAAATTCAAGGTTTCAAATGGAGGTAAAATATACATCGTTGATTTGTCGACTAGAAGTTGTGCGTGTAATTACTTCCAACTTGAATTCATACCATGTTCGCATGCATGTGCGGCAATCAGGTATGAAAATTAGTAATCTCTCTTCCCTATTTCGTATGTCAAATAAAAAAAGAGGCTACCCTACAATGGAGATCGTTGTTAATTATACTGTTACCTGATTCAACAGTTTTGCAAAAGAGGCTGTGAGTTCCTATGTGGCCCCATATTACACCACAGATTGGTTGAAGAGAATGTGGGGTCGTGAGGTAGTGCCGGTGCCTGGTCCGCAAGAGTGGGCTGTCAATGAAGATATACAAAATATGGTCTGCGTCGCTCCAGACAAGCCTAGACAGACTGGCCGACCTAGGTCTCGCAGGATTCCCTCGATTGGAAACCCATCTGCTGCGACTCGTACTAAGGGCAGCTGTAGTCGTTGTGGGCGTACGGACCATAATAGAGCACGTTGTTCTGAACAATTGCCAGTCGACGCAAACCCATTGGCCCCCAATGACGATGAAAACGACAGGGCTAATTTGCATGCAAATCCTACTGTTCGGCGGAAGAAAAAATGCTCCATCTGTAAGAAAGAAGATCACACCAAGAGAAAGTGTCCGTTATTTGGAGCATCCTCTTCACAGTGCAATGATTGATTAGCGAACAGATACATTAATAAACATTAGAATCACTATGGTTTGTATCCACACATTGTACATTTTTTTAAATAATTGAACTTCACTTGAAATGAAACCTATGATCGACAGCCCAATATAAAATGACGGTCAACAAATATTAGTAAAATGAACCCAGACTCATGTCAAAATGAGCCGTCAGAAGCCAAATGGCTGAAAGCATGACAAAACACACTGAATAACTGAGTGATGTGAAGAACCAATACAGTGATACATGACATACAGTATGAAATGAAGCATGTAAATCCTGAGTACCAGCAAAACAAACAAACGATCATAGGAAAGAGAAGGTAATCTAATCGGCTACATCCTGCAACTTGATGGTGTCTGCATCAGTCGAGAACCGGAAAACCGTCAGAGCCATCATCTTCCTCGCTCCCGTGATCCCATGTCTCCACAAAGGGCTAGGCCATTGCCAACTAAGACCACTCTCGACGGCCAACAATGCATATACACCGCTTGTGTGATCCTCGTGCTGTTCGTAACAAAATGCCTCCTGCCCCGTGACCATTTTAAACTCATCCTCGCAAGGACGCAAAGGTGTACCTTCATTGTCTAGGTGATCGTAGAATCTAGTGTACTCAAGAAGGGCAGGTAATACGCGTCGAATGGGCAACGTTTGCTTGTAACGTCGTATGGCCTTGTTGTCATCCCACGTCCATCTCATGCTATCGAACAGCACAAGCTTCGTACACGGCAACCAGATCGCACATGCTACCCAATGTTCGTTCAGGTTCAGGACGGTCAGCAACTGTTTACAGAAGAAAAGACATGAGATGTAATGATTGTCACCACATATATTTTGCTCGTGCAACATAATTGAACTAAGAATTACAACTTACAGTTTCACAGCCCTTCCACCACGGCCTCACGCCTGCCCACTTGGGCTTCACCCCTAACACGTAGGGGACCAGTCTGTCGAGCTGCTCAGGTGCGAAAGTCTCCTTTCGCTTGGGTCGGTACTTCACCAGATCCGACTCACCCCTGTGGGCTTCATTCCAGATTTGTTCACATATAGTCTGAAAACAACTCAAATGATAAGCGCACACGAATATACGTAACTACAAACGGTATAGTGTTGCATTAGAAGATACTTACAAAGAATTGAGAATCCAATATCTGAGCAGTGTGTACCGTTGCAGCGTGGCGCCGAACCCCCGCGAACAGGGGCTTACTTTGGAGAATACCGAGGTACGCGTCCATGGACTGATTAACATGATGGCAAACAAAATAGTGTATGTAATAGTAATAACCACTAGGAATAACAAATAAGCTTTAATAGAGAAATGAGGAGCAGGAATGTAAAAGACATAATCGAAACCTCTTCTCTCATGTCTTCCTCGGGATCCAGAAAATTGCTAAAGAACTCAGGGCCCACTGCAAAACCTACTCCAACGTTGCGGCTGCAAAAGAAAAAAAACATATGAGAATCCAATACATTTATTGTGATGAGGTGTAACATACATTGAAAGCATGACATACTTACCGCTCCGGCTCCGCCTGTCGGGCTATAGCAGCAAGCCCATCGGCAATAAACTTTTCTAGCTCAGGCATTCGCTGACCGTGCCTCCTGACAGAACCAGTAACGAAGGGGCTACGTACGTATCGAGAAGGCGTTCTCTCTCGTACATGTCGAATACCGGCGCTCATCTCGGGAATGTCGGGCATAGAGGCTGCATCGCCACAACTCACCGACGGAGGTGATACGGGTTCCGGTAAATCACCGGCTGCTGCCGCCGGAAGGTCGAACGGCACCGCAGAAGCCTCAAATGCGGCCTGAGATCCTGTCATGTTCGCAGCAGGTGTCTCATAACCTCCCCAATATGATGGTCGAGTACTGTAAAATCTTCGGAGCTCTTCCCCAACGATGGACGGAACCTGCTGCACGAACTCCTGTACCTGACCTCGAAGGTCAGTATAGTGCTGATCAATATAACCTCGCATCTGACTATACTGCTGATCGATATATCCTCGCATGTCAGCATCCTGCTGATCGACGTGACCTCGAAGGTCAGTGTACTGCTGGTCAAAGTATCCTCGGATCTCCCCGTAGCGAGTGTCGAACATTCCATTCATCCGCTGCATCCATTCATCGTGCGTACCACTGTGATGAGGATAGGACGTCTCCGGAGAATGATGATCACGAGGAGGACAATAGCTAAGGGGCTCGGCAGGGTAAGGGATCTCAGACTGTGCAGGCATTTCAGGAGATGGATCAGTGTACACATATCCCGGCCCACTGTAAAAGGGCTCTGACTGGGAGGGTGGGTCATCAGCAGGAGGCTCCAACACAGCAGTAGTGTCCTGGCGTGTCTGACGTGAGGACCTACTACTCCGTCTCCCCGGATGGACTGACGTGGATGGACCCACCGCATCAGGTACCGATCCCCGGGCACGTCGACCAGCTGCAACGGTCGAAGGTGGACGACCTCGTCTCCTCGGAGCATTTTGCACACCGGCATCCAAGTCAGCGTTAATGTAATGCCAGAATGGCTGACAAGTCTCCTCAGGAGTGGGATCTAGAGACTCGACGCACTCCACCTACATCACAAGGCTCGAATGTCATCAAGTTGAAAGCATAACGTACTTACTAAAAGTCTGAACGACAATTTGTAATGTCGAAATAAGGAAAGAAATATGAATACCTCGCCGTCCAATGCATGTATCACATCGAACTCGGCGTCGGACTGCTTTGTCGACCACTTCAAACATCTGGGCATGTGATGACCCGTATCCAATCGTCGCCCAGCCAACTGCGCAGCTACGGGGATGGCCTCATACGCCCATATCTTCACAGTGAACAGATTGAACAAATGTTTAAGAAAGTAACATCTTAAATCAGAACAACACAGACAAAACATAAGATTATAATTAAGGGTACATAAACTAATTACACTTACCAATAGCGCTGCTGAGAACCCATAGAAGTGGTATGTTTTTCCTCTTCCTGTTGCATCCTGACTGGCGATGGTAGTTGGCACTTGGTCCATGTACTTCAGCAAGGTCAGAAACGATAGCTTACCCCAGGGAAAACGTTCCCATCGCTCTTCCTGCTCGACTAATGCCCACACCCAGTTATCCACCGTTGTTCTTCTAGAGTCAACTCCGAGCAGGATATAATATACAATGAGGATCTTCGAAATCTTGATCACGTCATCAACGTTCCTTTGGTACTCCCCTTCTTGAAATCGCTTAAGAAGGATCTGAAGAGTCACGTGACTACTATCATGATGGACTCTGTAGTACACTCCACCATCCGGAGGATGGTGTTCCCCAGACGGATTGAAGTCGGAGTCGCCGAATCTCAAACCAGTGATAAGAGCGAACTCTCTCTTTGTAAATCGCGTAACACGACGAGAATCACCAATACCAAACCATCTCTCGTGCACCGGCCTGTCCGGACCTGTCAACTCACGCGACATAAGAACATGAAGAAACGACTTGCATGTCTCAGTCGAGGTCTCCCATAAAAGAAAGTGGCCGAAACACGTCCCACAAAAATTTATAAGGCAATCTGTCCCGTGCTCTCCTAAGCGGCCCTAATGTCCTGTAGTATACTCAAACGAGTATACCCGTTAATTTTAGATAAACGGCCCTGACATCGTGGACGCACCCAACTCAAAGCCATCTACATCATTAACACACAAAATCTGATTAGTTAGTATCTAAAAAATGTCTTACGCAGCAAATGTACAAACATTTAGATTGATAAATAGTAAAACCAAAAAACTTACAAACTTGCGTCCAAACCCTAAGCCGTATACCCTAAATAATAATACTTGTAACACAATCACACGGATCATGCAAACACGTGAGATATTCATAAGAACATAAAATCACCGCAAATTTTACGAATGCATGTTTTACAACCCATGACATTACGGATCGTCATAAAGTGTCGACGAAAGTAGAGCATATGAATAAAATTACAAGTTCATCTCTACAAAATTATAAGTTAATCAACATATTATTCAACAAAAAAATTTCATCTCCAACATAATTAACATATAAACCAATTATTTGCCAAAAAAGAAAAAAATAGCATGACATTTGGTTCCAAAAGTGCCGTGTACCAATCAAAGATTCATTTTGGTACAAATTTTTTCTACTTTCAACAAAATCAATTTAATTACCCTAAAAGGCATTTTCCAAAAAAAAAATAAAGGGGGGAAACGGCAATTATTGCGAAATTGCCGTGCCCCCTAATTTTTTTTTTAAAATTGCCGTTCATTTCCAATTCATGATTTTTCTAACATTTTATTCCACATTCAACATATAAAATAACATTTCAACATATAAAATAACATTTCAACATTTCAATTTCATCGCGAACATAATTTAACATATAAAACAATTATTTGCCAAAAAATAAAAAATAGCCCCTATTTTCATTGTGAAAGTTTCGTGTACTATCTAATGCAAAAATGTAGTCAACTTTAAACAAATTATTCATAATTACCCTAAAAAGCATTAAAAAAAATTAATTTTCAGAAACGGCAATTATTGTGAAATTGCCGTGCCCCCTATTTAATTTTTTTTTTAAATTGCCGGGCATGTGCATATTATGATCTTTGCAACATTTATTCCACAACCCCCTATATTATTCAACATATCAAAATTATAATATACAACATAATTTAACATATAAAACAATTATTTGCAAAAAAATAAAAAATAGGCGCTAGGTGTTTCCAAAAGTGCCGTGTACTTTTTGGTATTTCATTTTGCAAGGTATAGTCAACTTTCAAAATAGGATTCATAATTACAAATGAAAGGCATTTTATTAAAAAAAAAGGGGGGGGGGGAAACGGCAATTATTGTGAAATTGTCGTGCCCTTTTTTTTTTTTTTTTCATTGTAAAGGCATTTTCATAAAATGTTTGTTGCAACATGTTATTCAACATTCAACAACATAGTATTCAACATATCAATTTCATTTACATAAGAATTTAACATATAAAACCTAAAAGGCAACATGTGATTTGATTATCCAAAATTGCCGTTCCCTAGTTCAAAATATTGCAAAACAATTTATTTATTCCACATTGAACATGATACACAACATATGAATTTCATTTTTCAACAAAATAACCATAAATTCTCAAAAACCCTAAATCATCAAAAACCCTAAAATCCCTAAATTATTATGCAATAAGATTTTGGCAACACACTTTCATTCATACACTTACAACAAAAATTGTAGAAACATAAAACATAATTGCATCCCTAATTCCATGAATTAATGGGAAAAAATTCCACAAAAAAATACATACAAAAAATTGCCTTTACTAACCCCACAAATTGATGCAATTTTCCCACGGTATGTTGAAGTGCAAAACCTTGTCAAGCTTCTTCAACCTTCTTCAAGCTTCTTCAACCTTCTTCAAGCTTCTTCAATGGCCGTGTGTTGGTGTGGGAGGAAGAAAAGGTGAGAGGAAGGTTTCAAATAATTGCCGTGTCCTTCAAAAGTGCAAAAAAATTTCAACAAAATTTTGAAAAAATGCCAAACAACTTAACTTTTGTGTCATGCATGCCATTGTGTCATATATGACATGCATGTGCTTCTTACTTTTGTACTTTCAATGTCCACATCTTCATTTAGTGAGATTGTAATGTAGTGCATTTACCAAAATGTATTTATTATATTAACACATCTCAAAAATAATTTATAAGTCTTATGAATTCTTTTTTCATATAATGTATTATATTATATAAGTGTACAATTTGAAATCATGTAATTAGCAAAACAAGTAAAAAAAAGAAAAAAAAATTAACTACACTCAATTTACAATTACCAATTATAATAATATAATTAAATAAGATAACAACTTGCATAAAATTGCCGTTTCAAAATGTAATATAATGTAATATAAACTTAAATAAAATAATTATGTAAATAATTATTTAATTTGTAAACAAAAAAAAAATCAATAAAGAGTGGGCACGGCAATTTTGCAAAAATTGGGAAGTTAAATGTAATCATTTAAAAAAATTAATAATTACAATATTAATTTAAAAATAATCTTTTTCATAATTTTATAGCAAATTATAACACTTAAGAAAATTTGACAAATTTTTTAAAAAAAATATAGGGGGGCACGGCAATTATTTTCAAAATTGCCGTGCCCCCTCTAAAAAAAATAAAAAATTGTCGTTCCCTTGATAAAAATGCACTTATGAATATTTTATAAGTGTTGTCATAATTTTTGATTTTAATATAATGTGTTAAATAATATAACAAGAAATAAATAATTATTTAAAAAATTATTTAATTTGTAAACAAACAAAATAAATCAATAAAGAGTGGGCACGGCAATTTTGCAAAAATTGGGAAGTTAAATGTAATCATTTAAAAATATTAATAATTACAATATTAATTTCAAAATTATCCTTTTCATAATTTTTTAGCAAATTATAACACTTAAGAAAATTTGACAAATTTTTTAAAAAAAATATAGGGGGGCACGGCAATTATTTTCAAAATTGCCGTGCCCCCCTAAAAAAAAAAAATTGCCGTTCCCTTGATAAAAATGCACTTATGAATATTTTATAAGTGTTGTCATAATTTTTGATTTTAATATAATGTGTTAAATAATATAACAAGAAATAAATAATTATTTAAAAAATTATTTAATTTGTAAACAAACAAAATAAATCAATAAAGAGTGGGCACGGCAATTTTGCAAAAATTGGGAAGTTAAATGTAATCATTTAAAAATATTAATAATTACAATATTAATTTCAAAATTATCCTTTTCATAATTTTTTAGCAAATTATAACACTTAAGAAAATTTGACAAATTTTTTAAAAAAAATATAGGGGGGCACGGCAATTATTTTCAAAATTGCCGTGCCCCCCTAACAATGTTAAAAAATTGCCTTAATGGTGTGCTCCACTAATTTATTAATATAATATAATTAGTGCACGGCAATTAAAAAGCTAATTATAGGCACGGCAATTTTTTAATGGTGTGCTCGGCAATTATAGGCACGGCAATTAAAAAAAGGGCAATTGAAATTATATAATGTTATTTATAATGGTGTGCACAGCAATTATAGGCACGGCAATTTTTTAATTGTGTGCACGGTAATTATAGGCACGGCAATTAAAAAAAGAGCAATTGAAAAAAACTACACGGCCATTATAAATAACATTATATAATAATATAATTAGTGTTTCAAAATTTCCAAAAAAAAAAAAACTACTATTTGCTAATTGCCGTTCCCACTTGCATATAAGCATATTAATATATTAATTAGTATAATATAATAAATTGCCGTTCCCACTTGCATTATATGCACTATGCACTAATTTATTAATTAATTATAACACTAAAGAAAATTTTTATAAATTTTTTAAAAAAATAAAGGGGGGGCACGGCAATTATTTTCAAAAATGCCGTGCACCCCCTAAATATGTTACAAAATTGCCGTTCCTTCAATATATGTTAGTGCCAATATTTTATAAGTCTTAATATTATTTTTGATTTGAATATAATGTATTGTATAATATAAGATGTAATTAGCAAAATAAGTAAAATAAAAAAAAATACTCGGCAATTATAATATAATATTTAAATAAGATAACAATTTGCATAAAATTGCCGTTCCCACTTGTAATTATATATAATATAATAAGACATAAATAATTATTTAATTCGTATAAAATATATAATAAGAGCTAAACGGTAATTTTGAAAAAATTGGAAAATTAATACTAATCATTTAAAATTATTAACAATTAGAATGCAAATTTCAAATTTAGCTTTTCAATAATTTTTTCACTAATTATAACACTAATTAGATTTTACAAAATTTTTTGAAAAAATAAAGGGGGGACACGGCAATTATTTTCAAAAATGTCGTGCACCCCCTAAATATGTTACAAAATTGCCGTTCCTTCAATATATGTTAGTGCCAATAATTTATATAATGTTACTAATTGTTTAAAATTATAAATAATTAGATGTTAAAATTATTACGAATAAATAATTTATTATTTTATGTGAGTATTCATTTAATTAGTAATACAAGTCATTTAATTAGTAATACAAGTCAAAATTATAAAAACTGACAAGTGAAATTAAAAAAAAATACACAAAATACAAGTGAAATACAAGTCAACTAGATGTGTCAGTAGGGGGTCCATCATGTCGATTTTTTCAAAAAAAAAAAGGGTAGATTGGGATATTAAGATAACAAATAGGGTATTGAGGGCAAAAGTATAAAATGGGGGGTATTTGGGCCATTTTTATAGACAAATGGGTTAGTTCGGGCCATTTTCTCTTGTTATTATATATATATATATAATAACCATTACCCCTAAAAATCATATATATATATATATATATATATATATATATATATATCTTTTAATTTTGTTTTACGTAATCATTTTAGTGATTTACCTAAAAAAAATTTAAATAAATACGTAAAATATATAAAAACCAAAAAAGATTCCAAATACAAAAACGGGGAAGACGCAGACCTCATTAAAACTTGAGTATAGTAAAACCCAGTGATTTACCTAATTAGATATAATTATCCATCCTTATTTTGAAATAACAGTTTGGCCTTATCCGGTATTAAATCACGAACTTCTATTTCATAATCCCTTATCTAAAACAACATGGCAATTAATTTCTGTGAAAATGACTATATAATATCTCTGCAAAATTTACATAAATGGAAATCAATGGAGAGATGAAGTATTAAATTTGATTATTATATATTATATGTATCTATTACAATTGAGACTAGAGAGGACCCACAGTTAATTATAAATTAATCGAGTGTACTGATATACTTTTAAAATGTTTTAACTTTGCGTTGTCATAATTTTAGTCAAATTATAAATTTGGTTTGTAGGATTTGTACGGCCTAATCCATGCATGTGTGGATTTTTGTTGATTTGAAAAGCATTGACTTGAGAAAAACTAGCTACTTCTTTACAAAGACTTTTCAGCGTTTCAGAAAAAGACAAAAATAAAGACTATTTTAGAATTATAAAAACTTATATGAGATAATTGTATTGATGGATTTTTAGTATTTATAAACAAAATTTATAAAAAATGTGAATTGTGAATTATGAAGTCAGGGTTATAATTTTATCTATCTTATGTAATTTGTAATTGAATTCATGAGACATGGATTTTTAGTATTTATAAACAAAACTCATTTTTATAAATTTATATGTGAATTTTGAAGTATGGGTTATGAGTTAATCTATCTTATATAATTCGTAATTAAACTCATGAGACAGGCTTGTTGTACCCCTAACCCGAGTCGAACAAAATTAAATATAAGAAGGTCAGAAATGATCGAGTCGACTCAGAAGGCCAGAAATGACCGAGCCAACCAGAAGTGGTAAGGAGGCCGGCCAGAAATGGACGGGCCGACCAAAAATGGACGAGCCGGCCAGAAGAGCTCGACTCGGACTCTTAGCTAGGTAAGGAGGCCGGTCAGAAATGGACGGGCCGGCCAGAAATGGACGAGCCGGCCAGAAGAGCTCGACTCGGACTCTTAGCTATGTAAGGAGGCCGGCCAGAAATGAACGGACCGGCCAGAAATGGACGAGCCGGCCAGAAGAGCTCGACTCGAACTCTTAGCTATGTAAGGAGGCCGGCCAGAAATGAACGGACCGGCCAGAAATGGACGAGCCGGCCAGAAGAGCTCGACTCGGACTCTTAGCTATGTAAGGAGGCCGGCCAGAAATGGACGGGCCGGCCAGAAATGGACGAGCCGGCCAGAAGAGCTCGACTCGAACTCTTAGCTAGGTAAGGAGGCCGGCCAGAAATGGACGGACCGGCCAGAAATGGACGAGCCGGCCAGAAGAGCTCGACTCGAACTCTTAGCTAAGTAAGGAGGCCGACCATAAATGAACGGGCCGGCCAGAAATGGACGATGTTGGACATCCAATCCGAGCTACCTGCTATATTACATCTGGATAGCCCAGTAAAAACCATCAGTTCACTTGACCGGCCAGGATGACACATTGGACGTCCAATCCGATAGACCGTCCAGGATGGCCGGCCCAAGCTGATCTTACTGCCCAGGTTATAGCTAATTACCAAGAGATCGTGGGTGACAAAACCGTCAAATGCCACGTAAATAGGCAAAAATCAAGGAGAAAGTGGGCTCAACTTCCACAACCTCCACGATCTCCACGATCTCCAATACTTAGGTTATTTTTCAGCTATAAATAGATGTAATTTCAACTTGTAAAAGGCCCCCAAGACTTTTGTATAAAAGCATGAGAGAGCTACTTTCTCTCAGATAAATTACATAAGATTCTGGCCGGCCACAATAAACCGTCCAGAATCAGCCGAGCTAAATTGCCCGAGTAGGCTCCGGGCCAATCTTTTGCATACTTCACATTTTATTTCACATACATTTGGGTGTTAGACTAGGAATTATTCTCTTACAAATTTCGACGTCAACATTTTGGCGCTAGAAGGAGGGGGCTTATCATTCAAAGAACAAAACTCTAAATTGTGTAACACTAGCCAGACTGCTAGATACGAGTCTATGGTCGAGGAAGAGCGGAAAAAGTAAAAGACAACGGCTTAATTCAGCCGACCAGTCTCGGATAAAAGAGATGGGGCTACAACCTAGTCCGAGCCGTCCAGACTCGAACAAAAGAAGAGGCTATGGCCTAGTCCGAACAGATCAGGCTCGGACGAAAGAAATGGCCGAGCCGACCAGAAGGCCAGAATACACTCGGAAGGCCAGAAATGACCGAGCTGACTAGAAGGTCAGAAGTGGTCAAGCCGACCAGAAGGCCAGAATCGATCGAAAGGTCAGAAATGGCCGAGCCGACCAGAAGGCCAGAATCAATCGAAAGGTCAGAAATGGCCGAGCCGACCAGAAGGCCAGAATACACTCGGAAGGCCAGAAATGACCGAGCTGACTAGAAGGCCAGAAGTGGTCGAGCCGACCAGAAGGCCAGAATCGATCGGAAGGTCAGAAATGGCCGAGCCGACCAGAAGGCCAGAATACACTCGAAAGGCTAGAAATGACCGAGCTGACTAGAAGGCCAGAAGTGGTCGAGCCGACCAGAAGGCTAGAATCGACTCGGAAGGCCAGAAATGATCGAGCCGACCAGAAGGCCAGAAATGGTCGAGCCGAAAAGAAGGCTCGGACAAAAAAGATGAGGCTTCGACCCACCTAAGGCTACGGCCTCATCCGAGCCGTCCAGGCCGGATGGAACAGTAAGGCTTCGGCCTACCTAAGGCTACGGCATCATCCGAGCCGTCCAGGTCGGATGGAACAGTAAGGCTTCGGCCCACCCACCTAAGGCTACGGCCTCATCCGAGCCATCCAGGCCGGATGGAACAGTAAGGCTTCGGCCCACCAAGGCTTCGGCCCACTTAAGGCTACGGCCTCATCCGAGCCGTCCAGGCCGGATGGAACAGTAAGGCTTCGGCCCACCAAGGCTTCGGCCCACTTAAGGCTACGGCCTCGTCTGAGCTGTCCAGGCCGGACGGAACAGTAAGGCTTCGGCCCACCTAAGGCTACGGCCTCATCCGAGCCGTCCAGGCCGGATGGAACAGCAAGACATTGGCCCAAATCAAGCTACGGCCTCATCCGAGCCGCCCAGGTCGGATGGAATAGTAAGGCTAAGGCCCAAAAATAACAGGCTATGTCCTCACCCGCACCGACCAGATTTGGATGAAACGGTAGGACAGCGGCCGGATAAACCGAACTGACCAAATGCTTTGATTATTATATTTCTTTTTTAAGTTAAATGTTTCAGTTGGAAAATATAAAAGTTATGGCTGGTGGGGCAACCGAGCCGAGCACAAAGTATAAAAGTTCATAGCATAAATGTCCTAAAAAATAGTGGACACCAAGTATGAAATTCCTTCACGAAGAGTAAAAATACTCGGGTCAGGTCTTCTGCTATGTTCAGATCCCGGCACATCCTATGTTTGTACCAGGACCTAGGGGGCTATTGTTGTACCCCTAACCTGAGTCGAACAAAATCAAATATAAGAAGGCCAAAAATGATCGAGTCGACTCGGAAGGCCAGAAATGACCGAGCCGACCAGAAGGCCAGAAGTGGTAAGGAGGCCGGCCAGAAATGGACGGGCCGGCCAGAAATGGACGAGCCGGCCAGAAGAGCTCGACTCGGACTCTTAGCTAGGTAAGGAGGCCGGCCAGAAATGAACGGGCCGGCCAGAAATGGACGAGCCGGCCAGAAGAGCTCGACTCGGACTCTTAGCTATGTAAGGAGGCCGGCCAGAAATGGACGAGCCAGCCAGAAGAGCTCGACTCGGACTCTTAGTTAGGTAAGGAGGCCGGCCAGAAATGGACGGGCCGACCAGAAATGGACGAGCCGGCCAGAAGAGCTCGACTCGAACTCTTAGCTAAGTAAGGAGGCCGACCATAAATGAACGGGCCGGCCTGAAATGGACGATGTTGGACATCCAATCCGAGCTACCTGCTATATTACATCTGGATAGCCCAGTAAAAGCCATCAGTTCACTTGACCGGCCAGGATGACACATTGGACGTCCAATCCGATAGACCGTCCAGGATGGCCGGCCCAAGCTGATCTTACTGCCCAGGTTATAGTTAATTACCAAGAGATCGTGGGTGACAAAACCGTCAAATGCCACGTAAATAGGCAAAAATCAAGGAGAAAGTGGGCTCAACTTCCACAACCTCCACGATCTCCACGATCTCCAATACTTAGGTTATTTTTCAGCTATAAATAGATGTAATTTCAACTTGTAAAAGGCCCCCAAGACTTTTGTATAAAAGCACGAGAGAGCTACTTTCTCTCAGATAAATTACATAAGATTTTGGCCAGCCACAATAAACCGTCCAGAATTAGCCGAGCTAAATTGCCCGAATAGGCTCCGGGCCAATCTTTTGCATACTTCACATTTTATTTCACATACATTTGGGTGTTAGATTAGGAATTATTCTCTTACAAATTTCGACGTCAACAAGGCTCACATACCGACTCTTTTAAGCCATGTCCATAATATAAATAAAATCAGCATAATTTAGTAAAATCAATATTTTGTATATGAAACTAAATCCTTTATTCCAAGTTAATGTTTCATCTTATATTCATTATTTATTTATATCATGTATAAATTGATAATGTCATCTTTTTATTTAAATAGTTAATTTCATCGACTCATACTTTCAAGGCCACGAATCCTCTCTCTCTCTATAAAGATTAATTTTCCACAATATTTTATTTTTTAATTGATTAAACTTCCCCTTGTTTTTGTCAACTTCAAATAATTGCTTCATTGAAAATACTATTAATGAAATAACATTCATATATATATATATATATATATATATATATATATATATATATATATATATATATATATATAACTATTAATTTAGATTGATTAAATAAAACTCATTCATAAAATTTTGTATAATATAGAAATTAGTACATAAACTAAACATTTGTATATTTCCTATATAGAAAAAAATTTAGAATCATAAAATTTAGGGTTCATAACATTTGTTCAAATTATCATTTTAACCAAATTTAACATTATTGATGAAAATAATATAACCTTATATATTTAATATTTTTTTAACTAAAATAATGAAAAAATAAATCATTATCTATCAATATAAAACTTTTCACCCAAGTTTTTTAATGTTTTGATATCTCTTCCCTCTCCTCCACTCCCCCAAACTCATTAAAAAAATACAATTTTTTGAAAATTGATATTAGGCGGAAAACATACTAAATATATAAAGTTATGTTATTTTGATCAATAGTGAAAATTTTGAATTAAAACGACAATTTGAATAATGGTTGTGATTTTTCTATCAATCAACTTTAAATTTGTAAATACAAAGTAATCAAAATAAGATTTAACATCAAATCCCTATATTTAAAAGAATTTAATAAACATTAAAGTTACACTTAAGAACATAAATTTGAGATTATGAATTATCAAATTTTATGTATTATACTTAATCTATTCGCGAATGATTTTCAAATTCAATTGATGCATCTATATTTTCCTCATTTTGTTAATTTTTCTTGACAATGAGGAGCAAGAATACATAGACATAACAAGTCTTTCAAATTTCTAAACTGTTTTCTGCATTAAATTGCACAAATCGGAAGTTTGAAGTTTGAACAACTAAAGCTAACATTGACATTTAATGACAAACAGTATCTTTTTCGCCCTCTGAAATTGTCGAATACAAAGTACATGTCATTAAGCTCAAAGTCTCCTGAGTGATTTTAATTTTTTTATAAGTAATAAATGAAATCGAACATCTAAATCTACTTCGTCAACTGCAACATCATGTATTTAAGAATTCACATTTTCTTGATATTTAGTTGAAATAATCCGTATAGATTGTTCAAAAAGTTAGATTCAAATTTATATATATAAAAGTTGGATTTGACTCTTTTAAATGTTGACAAGTGGCTCTCTTAAATGTTGATAAGTGGCATTCTCCAAAGATGTCACCTCAACTTTCCCAAATTCTCACGAGATTTTATTTTTCTTTAATTTTTATGACTTGGAAAACGAGAATTGATGAAATTGAAGAAAAATCAATTTGAGGAAAGTATAAGGAGCTATCAATATTCACTTAACTTGATTGTGATTGTGATGGAGATTAAATATATTTGATGAAAATTTTGATAGATTTTATTATAATTAACATCTTTATGATTGATTTTATATTTTAGGATCTTAGGTTTAATTTAGTATAAATATGAGTTATTTTTATTATCCTAGGAAGTTGATTGATTTATGAAATAAAAAAAAAAGTGAGTTTTCTCTAAATGTTACACCCGCTATTCTCAAAATTAATGGATTTTACAATTCATTTTTCAAGCACTCAGCCAACTAGCAAGGAATAACAACTGTCGCACAAAGATTCGGTTGAGAATTTTTTGGGTGGGGTAGAGTATGTAAGTAACCTATTAAAATAGAAGAACATAATTTTACTATATTTATTAACAAATAAAAAATATTTTTACTCTTATTGTAAAATGTAAAATATTGGATTGAAGTATAGGTTCAAGATTCTCGTCAACAATATTATTTTTAAGAATGTAGAGTTTTTTTATTTTAATCTAATTTATAAAAAAGACTACATAAAAATATATTATATATATAGCTATATATATATGGGTAATTTGGTTCTTTCACATCAGTTTAGTAAGTTGGACAAATTGAAAGATAATTAATTTATTTCATTGATTCTTTATTCTTTTGGAAGTATGCAAACTTTAATCATAATGTAAAAAAGAAAGAGAAATGGATACCTAATAGGAAAGAAATTAAAACATACTCATCACAAAAGGTACGACGGGTGCAAAACATAAAAAAATTACTCATTACTTTTGCAAGACATTTATGAAAAACTACCACGATAATTAAATTAAATAAACTTTATCTATGATAAACTATTTAATCATTTTTACAAAAATTACAGAAATCTACCAAAATAATAAATTGACTAAATAAAAAACTACAATATATATACATAGAATAACAAAAATATAAAATATAAATAAACAACAGATGTAACTTACATGAATTAGGAAGTCCGTGCAATGCACGAGTTCAAACCTAGTTATATGAATTCATGATACAATTGGAAGTTGTGTTTGGACTTGAGATACAGATTTGTATTTTATAATAAGAATATTGGGTTGTGTTAATTTCCTCAACTTTGAGATGATTCAATACATGCTCAACTGAAGTTCATGTCTATTAATGAGTTGGTCCTAATGGTTTTGGGCTAGTTTTTATAGCCCTTAGTTAAATGAGATCCTGGTTAAATATAAGTGTAAATGTTTCTCATTACCTAATTTCATAAGGTAAGGAACTTTTCTATCTTTTTTCTTATGAAAATAATTTTTTTACCCAATTTTAGTAAAAAAAGTCTAATTTGCCCTCAACTTCACCTACAATGTATTTCATATCAATGTATTTAAAATTTAAATTTAAATACATTATATTATATTTTATATCAAATTTTTCTACAAATATTTTTGATAGACAAGTCTCTAACAATTACTTTTCAAACACAATATTGTAAAAAAAATTTAAAAATCTCTTTATTTTAGGAAAAAGATTTCAAAAATTTGTTTATCCGTTGAAAATATGTTTATTTGGAAAAAAACATTTTTGAAAATTTGAACACCATACTTCAACCAAAAAGAAAAATCATCTAAGATTTGTTTATCCTGTGAAGATATGTTTATCCGTGAAAAAAGATTTTGAAAATCTGAACATATACTTTAACCAAAACTCTCTATTTCGGGGAAAATCATCTGAGATTTGAATATTGTGCTTCAATCAAACCCATCTGGAAATTTTTATTTTTTTGTACACGAGTATATTTTATGGAGTACACGATTATCTCGTGTACATAATTTTTATGTGATTGTATGTAGTTATCGTGTACACGATTCATAACGTGTATACGATTATAACTTGGATTATAATTATCATGTACACGTTGTAAAATACATATCGTGTACACGTATATCGTGTACATATTATAATCATGTACACGTATTAAGATACATATCGTGTACATGAGTCATCATGTACACGTTGTATACATATTGTGATGTATAAAGTGTGTACACGATGACTCGTGTACATCATATGTATCTTAATACGTGTACACAATTATAACATGTACACGATATACGTGTACATATATTAGAATATTAAACAGACGTGATTTATTGTGTACGGTAAGATACATATCGTGTACATATATCAGAATATCAAATGACGCATGATTTTGATAATTTTCTCCCACTTGTGCATGTTATACACGATTATGATGGTAATTATACACAAAATCAAAAAATTCAAAAAATCTCACAATTATTCGCGATTATGATTGTAATTATATACAAAATAAAAAATAAAAAATTATCCCAAACTCTTATCTCTCTCTTCGAACAATCTGATGTCTCTCACCTTCCAATATTTAGATTTGTCAGCGCAAATTTGACATCTTCCACTCTTTTGTCATCTACGACCAGAATCACCGTCGTTTCTCTCATCTTCCTAACATTCAACCATTGTCGCACAAAATAACTTCAGATTCATCAATAAAATTTGAGCTCTGCCCTAAGATTTTCTTCCGTCATTGACGTTGAAGTGGTGAAGATTGATTTTCGGTGGAGCTTGGGGTTGGGAGGGGGAAAAATGAATTTTCAACTTCTCAAAATTTTGGGTTATAGAATTTTATGTATTTTGAAATATTAAATTTTGTATTCAAATAGTGTATTTAAATTTCATTTAATAATTAAAATTTAAATATAGTTAAGGGGTAGTATTGGAATGTATTTAGCAAAATACATTAAAAAAGGGTAAAAAAGTTATTGTTATAAAAATGTGATAGAAAAGTTCTTTACATTATAAAAAGGGGTAGTTTTGGACTTGACCCTAAATATAAACCCTCTTAATATTACGAATCTAATCTTAATTTTATCAGACTTCGAGTCAAAAAAATTCAAATTTCTATAATTGAATAAAAAAAAATCAAAATATACATGGAATTCAAATTTAAAGTATAATTAAATTTCAATGATTCACAAATGAAATTAATGGTTTATAATTTTATGAGAAATAAGTTTTTTGATTTTTAAGTTTACCTAATTAAATTTTTCATTCTTTATCTTTCACCTTTTAATTTTTTGTACTTTTAAGTTTAAGAATTGTCATTTTCTAACTTGCTATAGCAAGTTTTTTTTTTTATTAAAATTCATCTTTAATATCAAAAATGTTATCTTTTTTAATTAATAAAACACTAAATTAATTATAATAATTAAAAACTAAACTTTTTTTTTTCATATTTCTAAGTATGAAATGCTCAAATTATTAATATTAATAATTAATAACAAAATTCTAATCCACGTTTCGAGATGAAAAATAATTTTTTTATTTTTTAATATTAATTTGGGCATGTTGGATGAAGAATAAAAATTTGTGATTAAAAAAAAGTGATATTTCAATTTAAAAAATGGTGTTAAAATTATATTTCAATTTTAAAAAAATAGTTACATATTATAATAGGTTAGAGGATTAAAAAATGATACTTTTTAAACATAAATGACTAAAAATCAAATAATAAATAATGAAACAAGGTAAATTTAGAGGATCAAAAAACTTATTTTAATTCAACATATTCAAGCGTTTAAGTTCTAAGTTTTAAAAATGATCATAAAATACGAGTTATTTGACTTTTGACTCTCTTTGTTATTATCATCATTATTACAATTACATTGACATTGAAAATTCATGTTTGTTGGATAAAGTTTCATGTCTGAAACCATTAAAACTATCAATAAATTGTAATGCAATACGAGTGCGGTCGTTTTATATACGCATTTATTGATTACGTGCTTCAAAGTAATGATATTAATATAAACTACAATATTGTTTTTGCAGTTAATTTATTATAAATCAAATATATAGCATCAAACTTTAGAATAAAAAACATATGTTTTTGAAAACTTATATTGCAATTTAAATTTATGAAATATCAAGTCAAGTATTTCGATTGCCAAGATTTAAAACCTGATATGATTTGAAAAAATAAATATAATTGCGGTCTAACAATCCAAATCTTAACTAGTGTGCTAAATGAGCTTTGGGGTTAAATGAAGCAACAAAAATGAGCCATAACCCTATATATTTCGATTTAAAACAGTATCATTTTTATAATTCTATGTATTGGTTCAGTTGTTTGATGTCCCAAACATACTTATAAGAGAGAAGTAGACATAATTAATGATATTTGCAGAAAATTGAGGTACAATTTGAACGGTGAAGATCTGATCTTAAGCTTTATAGCATTGGGTATGGTATTAGTTTTGTTGTAAAAGAGATTTAGGGTGTTTAAATGTTGGATAAAGTTGAAATTTAGACATTTTACATCACATAGGCACCTATTCTATTCTGCATGATAGAAACCAGGTACATCAATAAGCTCTATTTTTTTTGTAAATTCTTTCTTGTACACTAATTGTTGTTTATATTTGAGTTATCTTTTGGCTTTTTTAACAAATTATTATAGTTTCCAAATTAATTTTACAAAGTGTGGGGTGTTCCAAAATTGTTAATATTATAGTACGGCTGAAACTTTCTGCCAGAGGGGGAGATAATTTTCTGAGAATTCAAATAAACCAAAAAAAAGAATTAAGTAGATGTCTTTTGTGAATTATAATTTGAAATCCATGTTTATTGTAAAATGAATTATAGTGAAAAAAAAAAAACTTCTAAGCGTACAACATAAATGCACCATTTCCCTATGCTAGAAGTAGTCAGAGAATTGTCTAGTCGCCTCTACCATGTAATTTTAAAACAATCAATACATAATCACATTTTGTTAAATTTTTTTGAAAAGTATAATAATTAAAAAAGCCTTATCTTTTAGTCGATTGTTTTCCACATTAAAATTGGTTGTCATTTCCTTTGATTCTTTTGTTGAAATCAGGGACGAAAATATCCGGAAATATCGAATGTTGTACCCCTAACCCGAGTCGTCCAGAAGGCCAGAAGTTGTCGAGCCGACCGGAAGGTTAGAATCGACTCGAAAGGCCAGAAATGGCCGAGCCGTCCAAAAAGCCAGAAGTGGCCGAGCCGTCCAGAAAGCCAGAAGTGGTCGAGCCGACCAGACGAGCTCGATCTAAAAAGGCCGGCCAGAAATAAACGAGCCGACCAGAAGAGCTCGATCTAAAGAGGCCGGCCAGATATGAACTAGCCGACCAGACGAGCTCGATCTAAAAAGGCCGGCCAGAAATAAACGAACCGACCAGAAGAGCTCGATCTAAGGAGGCCGGCCAGAAATGGACGAGCCGACCAGACGAGCTCGATCTAAGGAGGCCGGCCAAAAATGAACTAGCCGACCAGACGAGCTCGATCTAAAAAGGTCGGCCAGAAATAAACGAGCCGACCAGAAGAGCACGATCTAAGGTGGCCGGCCAGAAATGAACTAGCCGACCAGACGAGCTCGATCTAAAAAGGCCGGCCAGAAATAAACGAGCCGTCCAGGAGAGCTCGATCTAAGGAGGCCGGCCAGAAATGGACGAGCCGACCAGACGAGCTCGATCTAAAGAAGCCGGTCAGAAATGAACGAGCCGACCAGAAGAGCTCGATCTAAGGAGGCCAGCCAAAAATGGACGAGCCGACCAGACGAGCTCGATCTAAGGAGGTCGGTCAGAAATAAACGAGCTGACCAGAAGAGCTCGATCTAAGGAGGTCGGCCAGAAATGGCAATTGCCGACCCGACCAGGATTTGACAAGAAAGCCTAGAAAAAATCAGATGAGCAGGATCAAGCCAACCGTTAAGAAATCGTGGGTGATAAAACCGCCGCTCAACACCGAATAAATAGGCGAAAAACTAGGAGGTGGGAATAACTTCCACGCTCCCCCACGACTTCCACTACTTGTAATTTTTGTCTATAAATATATTGAATTTCAACATGTAAAAGGATCGGAATCCTTATTCTGTATAAAGCACTAGAGAGCTGATTTCTCTAAGTTAATGAGATAAGGTCCTGCTCGGTCACTCTGCCGTCCAGGATCAGCCGAACTAAACTTGCCCGAATAGGCTCCGGGCACAGTGTTTGTTTCATACACACATTTCATACCTCTTCTCTCCATTCAATTTCGTTCGTTTTATATCAATTTGGGTGTTAGACTAGGAATCGATCAAATACAGATTCTGACGTCAACATTTTGACGCTAGAAGGAGGGGGGCTTATCATTCAAAGAACAAAACTCTAAATTGTGTAACACTAGCCAGACTGTTAAATACAAGTCAATGGTCGAGGAAGAGCAGAAAAAATAAAAGGCAACGGCCTAATCCGAGCCGACCAGTCTCGAATAAAAGAGATGGGGCTACAGCCTAGTCCGAGCCGTCCAGACTCGAACGAAAGAAAAGACTACGGCCTAGTTTGAGCAAACCAGGCTCGGGCTAAAAAGATGAGGCTATGGCCTAGTCTGAGCTGACCCAGAAGGCTAGAAATGGCCGAGCTGACCGGAAGGCCAGAAATGGCCGAGCCGACCAGAAGTGGTCGAGCTGACCAGAAGTGATCAAGCCGACTAGAAGGCCAGAATCGACTCGGAAGGCCAGAAGTGGCCGAGCCGACCAGAAGGCCAGAAATGGTCGAGCCGACCAGAAGGCCAAAAATGGTTGAACCGAAAAGAAGGCTCGGACGAAAAAGATGAGGCTACCGCCCAAAAAGACTACGGCCTCATCCGAGCCGCCCAGGTAAGATGGAACAGTAAGGTTTTGGCCCACCAAGGCTTCGGCCCAAAAAAGGCTACGGCCTCATCCGAGCCGCCCAGGTAAGATGGAACAGTAAGGCTTCGACCCAAATCAGGCTACGGCCTCATCCGAGCCGTCCAGGCTGGATGAAACAGTAAGGCTTCGGCCCAAATCAGGCTACGGCCTCATCCGAGCCGCCCAGGCCGGATGAAACAGTAAGGCTTTGGCCCACCAAGGCTTCAGCCCAAAAAAGGCTACGGCCTCGTTCGAGCCGTCTAGGCAGGACGGAACAGTAAGGCTTCGGCCCAAACCAAGGCTACGGCCCAAAATAGGCTATGTCCTCACCCACACCGATCAGATTCGGAAGAAACGATAAGACGACAATTGGATAAACCGAGCCGATCTGAAAAAGGGTAAAAATTAATATTATGTTATTATAACCCGAGCTGACCAAATGCTTTGATTATTATTATTTTTTTTAAGTTAAATATTTCAGTTGAAAAATATACAAGTTATGGCTGGTGGTACAACCGAGCCGAGCACAAAGTATGAAAGTTCATAGCCTAAATGTCCTGAAAATGGTGGACACCAAGTATGAAATTCCTTCACGAAGAGTAAAAATACTCGGGTCAGGTCTTCTGCTATGTCCAGATCCCGGCACATCCTATGTTTGTACCAGGACCTGGGGGGCTATTGTTGTACCCCTAACCCGAGTCGTCCAGAAGGCCAGAAGTTGTCGAGCCGACCGGAAGGTTAGAATCGACTCGGAAGGCCAGAAATGGCCGAGCCGTCCAGAAAGCCAGAAGTGGCCGAGCCGTCCAGAAGGCCAGAAGTGGTCGAGCCGACCAGACGAGCTCGATCTAAAAAGGCCGGCCAGAAATAAACGAGCCGACCAGAAGAGCTCGATCTAAAGAGGCCGGCCAGATATGAACTAGCCGACCAGACGAGCTCGATCTAAAAAGGCCGGCCAGAAATAAACGAACCGACCAGAAGAGCTCGATCTAAGGAGGCCGACCAGAAATGGACGAGCCGACCAGACGAGCTCGATCTAAGGAGGCCGGCCAAAAATGAACTAGCCGACCAGACAAGCTCGATCTAAAAAGGTCGGCCAGAAATAAACGAGCCGACCAGAAGAGCACGATCTAAGGAGGCCGGCCAGAAATGAACTAACCGACCAGACGAGCTCGATCTAAAACGGTCGGCCAGAAATAAACGAGCCGACCAGAAGAGCTCGATCTAAGGAGACCGGCCAGAAATGAACTAGCCGACCAGATGAGCTCGATCTAAAAAGGCCGGCCAAAAATAAACGAGCCGTCTAGAAGAGCTCGATCTAAGGAGGCCGGCCAGAAATAAACGAGCCGACCAGACGAGCTCGATCTAAAAAAGCCGGTCAGAAATGAACGAGCCGACCAGAAGAGCTCGATCTAAGGAGGCCGGCCAGAAATGGACGAGCCGACCAGACGAGCTCGATCTAAGGAGGTCGGTCAGAAATAAACGAGCTGACCAGAAGAGCTCGATCTAAGGAGGTCGGCCAGAAATGGCAATAACCGACCCGACCAGGATTTGACAAGAAAGCCTAGAAAAAATCAGATGAGCAGAATCAAGCCAACCGTTAAAAATCGTGGGTGATAAAACCGCCGCTCAACACCGAATAAATAGGCGAAAAACTAGGAGAAGATGGGAATAACTTCCACGCTCCCCCACGACTTCCACTACTTGTAATTTTTGTCTATAAATATATTGAATTTCAACATGTAAAAGGATCGGAATCCTTATTCTGTATAAAGCACTAGAGAGCTGATTTCTCTAAGTTAATGAGATAAGGTCCTGCTCGGTCACTCTGCCGTCCAGGATCAGCCGAACTAAACTTGCCCGAGTAGGCTCCGAGCACAGTGTTTGTTTCATACACACATTTCATACCTCTTCTCTCCATTCAATTTCGTTCGTTTTATATCAATTTGGGTGTTAGACTAGGAATCGATCAAATACAGATTTTGACGTCAACATCGGAGATATAAATATCTCCGATATTTTCATTTTTTCATGTAACCGATATAATAACAGTCTGTATACTTTTTCGATATTTACCGATATTTTTCCAATATTCCCCCGATATTTCCGTAAAATGAGGATGCCGATATTTACACCGACATCAATATTATCTTCCTTTGTTGAAATTATCACTTATTATTACTTCTTAGAGTCGAATGATATCTAAGTGGCGTTTGGTTATATGAATGAATATACACACGAATAGGCTGATTTTAGTTTTGAACTACACACGGGAATAGAAGATCTTGTTTGATCTTCTTGTTTGTTGATCTGATTATCAAGTGTTCATTGATTGAACTAAATATTGTATCTATAGTCTATTTATGCAAATCATGCACAAAGCATATATTGCTCTAATAAAATACTAAATGGCCATTTTGTAATAACGAATCCGAATTGGTAACCAAAAAAAGGCTCAAAACATGAACAAAAGCAGGCTGAACAACACTAAGATAGGGAGAGCTGATCTATATATCATATCAAGTATGATGACAATGTTTAGTATCTCCTTTGGATGATCAACTGTAAATCTACACGACCACGATAATAGGCGTAGAGTGTTCATAGGCTTAGGTTAGATTAGATAAACGAAAATCTGGAAATAGCTTCGTTTGTACTATGCATTAGTAGATTGCGTGGCATGAGAATTAGGCAGGATACCTGATTTTGTTGAAGGTCTATAATATTTGACTAATGGGACTAATGATTGCACAACATCCGCCATTAGGGGCCGGTAATCAGCCTCTGGTTGTACACACATGGCAGCAATGGCAGCAACTTGAATCACCTCCTTCATTGAATACTGACCCTCTAATGCCGGATCCATGATTTGACCCACCTTATCTCTATCCGTAAGCTGGGGCAACGCCTATTGCACATGCCAAAAGAAACGAGATGATATGCTACACAAATATGGCAGCAAATGAAAGAAACATCTCATATGGTGTGTGTCAAATATATATTGTGGTATTTATATCCAAAATGAATTAGATACCCACCCAAGAAACGAGAATGCCTTCACCGGGAGGCCTATCCATATCAACTGGAACTCTACCAGTCAGCAACTCCAGGAGGACGACCCCATAGCTATATACATCTGATTTTGTGGTCAAATGCCCCGTCAAAGCATATCTGCATGGGAGAAAGAAGGATCAAAATTGGCTGGTTTGTACAGATAAAGTGTATTGATCCATAGCATATAAGATAATTGTGAGAAGTGTTGGTCATACTCTGGTGCAATATATCCCTGGGTGCCCAAGACCCGCGTTGAAACATGTCCACTTGCTCTCTCAGGCCCCAGTTTTGCTAATCCAAAATCAGAAATTTTGGCATGGAAGTTTTTGTCGAGTAGGATGTTGCTGCTTTTGAAGTCTCTATGAATTACAGGGGGATTGATATGCTCGTGGAGGTATTCCAACCCTTTGGCTGCCTCTAAAGCGATCCTCAGTCGAGTTTCCCAGTTTAGACTTGAAGAAAGAGTTCTATTACCTGAATGTTACCAAAACACCAAGCAGAATAGTTTTTATGAGAATTGTGAAATCATTGCTCACAATATATATGCTTCAGAAGACTCACTTTCACCTGTTGATTTCATGCAGAAGATATAGCATCTTCAGAAACAAAGCTCAGTCAAGTTGATAATGTGTTTACTATTTAAACAACTCGTATTTGTAAAAGACAAGGAAATGAATCTATTCCAACGAACCATAAAGAAAGCATGTTGTTTGGTTTTGGTACACAAAGAGACCTATACTTTCACAGGCTTTTCCCCATAGGGAAGATTTTCAAAATTAATGGCATGAAGACATGAGAAACTTATTAGTTCAAAATATTTATGTAACTGGTTACAAAAACTTGAGTTATACCCTGAGACAACCAAGACAAAGTGAAAAAATACCCTTTAACTTACAAAGTGAAAAAAGAAAAAGGTAATAAATTAATACTATTACGTACAAATTGAATTTCGTGCATTTTTATTGAATACCTCATTTTTATTGAATAGCTCATTAAATACAACTGAGAAGTAAACTGCAGATCCATCACAAATCGTAATTAATTTAACTACGTATATGCATCAGAATCATTAGATTGAAACAAAGTTAAGTTAAGATTAATGACGATATACCAAGGCCCAAATAGAAGTAGAAGATGTTTCAGTTTGAATATGAGCATCATCTCCATTAAAAAACTCTTGCATTGATTTCCCATTGAAATCCATATTGCTATAATCACTCTGCATGTTTTGGTAATATGTAATACTATTACCCTGAAACCAACCATGAGGACTAGTTCAAATAATATCTTTGTCATATTTTAATCTTATATTTGGTTATTTGAATTCATGTATAATACATTTCCATTACACACATATATAATTTAGTAATATACCGATATATAGATATTAAAGACAAACAAAAATACAGTGAAAAAAAAAAACAAAAAAAAAAGGGACTCTAACCCAACTCTGCTAATTTGCATTAGTTTTTAAACAATGTTAACGTACAAATGTTTGGTCGGTCTCAATATTTGTTTATTTGCAGGGTCCATCTGGGAAAAAGAAAAATTTGGACTTTAGCCTGTAAATATGGCAATGTGCCACACAAACTTTAGTTGAAAATAAATGACTTTGGGATCCATTACAGGAAATGTTTTGTATGATATTATATTTTGAGAGCATATTAATGTACAAAATGAATTTTGTGGATGCATGCAATTTCAATGCACCAATACAAGATGCAATGGGGAACAGGGAACAGTGATGGATGGACTATATTAATACATGATGTTTTAACCAACCTACTATTTTGTATGGATCAAAAACCATCTTCCTCAATTATATGATTATGTAAGTTAAAATAACATAAGATTATTTCTTACAATTGTTTACTTGATCTCAAACTCAGTAATTAGGATTGTGTATAAGTGGCATATGTAGAGTTGGTGAAGTAAACAACCTCAGAAAGGAAACTGAAGAAACAATTTACCATTGATGGGATACAAATGTTCCTGCAGTCCTCCATTGGGCATAAACTCATAAACCAGCAGTTTACGGCTACTTTCTGAGCAGTAGCCAATCAACGAAAGCAAATATGGCGAAAATAGCCGACCAAGCAATTCTACCTATCATGTGAAATAAGAAGCCAATAACTAACAAGAAAACCACAGAGACAAAAATATTAACCATGATTTTACTAGAGCATGAAGATCAAACCTCAGCTATAAATTCTTCTTCGCCTTGCTTTCCAGCTTGATCCATCAACTTAACAGCGACTTTCCTTCCATTTTGAAGAACTCCTCGATATACCAACCCGAATGCTCCATGGCCAATCACATTAGACTTCCCAAATCCACCAGTGGCTGAAAGCAGCTGCTTGTAAGTAAATACCTGAAGTCCTCTCTCTGTCGTTACTTGGATGTTGTTACCCGAATTGCTAGATTTCTCCTCATGGTAAATCCCTTCCAAATTTAACGCATAATCAGAAAATGGAAGATCCATCAATCAATCCAAAACAATGGCAACTTCCATTCAACAACTCCAATACTTAAAAATGATAGCATTCGTGAACACACTTCAGTTTGTACCAATATCACAGGAAAATTGAGCTCAGGTTTGGCACAGGAAAGTGAAAATTGCACAATGTAATGAACTAGGGTTTTCCCATTCTTCATCACTCATTCCAACATTTGACTAATTACAAAAAGTATTTTTCTTTTACCCAATTCATACCCCACACATTTCCTCTGTCAAATGTTGACATAGTAATGACAAAATAAGGACCACAACAATGCTGCATTTTTTACAAAATAATAAATATATATACTAATCTCATTTCTCAACCGGATTATCAAGAAAATTGTGTACTGTCACAAAACAATGAAGATTTTAATTTACTCCGGAAAATAATTTTCTCATAAAAAACAGTGAAATCAGAGAAAATATTAAAAAAAACAATACTAACTTTGCTGTTGAGTGTTTAATCGCTTGGAGAGCTTGAATCTCAAGTAGCAATAGTAAGTGAGGGTTAGAAGCACGGAAGCAACGGCGATGGATGCAAAAACCAGGATAGTAGCCAACACAATGCGCTCTTTCTTCTTGCAATCTTCGTTTCGAGCTCCCATGGCGGACGATGAAAATTATGAATATTGAATGCAGAAAGTGTGGAGTGAGAGATGGTAGCAACAGTGCTTCACTCTCTTCACTTTCACTTTCTCTCTCTCCTCTCTGATTCTTTCCCTTTCTCAGGTTGTGTTTGTCTTGTTCCGTGGCGCGGAGACCGATTCTTTGTAATTTTTTCTATTTAATATTATTTGCATGTACGTCCCTGTAATTTAACAGAATTGTAATAGGACCCCAACGAATATATAGGGTAGAAATCTATGAAGAAATTCAAGTTTGCAACAAATCCGTTTCATTAATACGCGGATGAATTGACCTGGATTGCAGGGTGGTTTTAAGCTTGGTCACGCACATACATAGGGAGGAGGTTAATTGCTTTATTTAACTCAACTACATCATTTATCATGCATGTCTTTTCTTCCATTTATTATGTCCTTTCTTCTTCGACTCCTTCAAACTCACCCCATCCATTTTTTATTTCTTTATACTGATTTGACATACATTTATCAACTAATCTTAGTAATATATTTAATTTGTAATTTTATTGTTCTGAGAGGATTCAGCAAGATTCAGTAATTTGTTGGTATCTCAACTTAATGATATTGTTCAATACTCCTTAACTACAATTTGTTAAAATTAAATTATATTTTTTGTCATGTATACATTACGAGCCACAATGTTTAATAGGAAAGAACAATCCCAGTAAAGATAATATAATTTCTAGTAATAATAATTCTTGAATTATGGAACAGCTTAATCTAAAAGAAAAAAATGAAAAATTATAGTAATTTGGTAATTATATATATATAGAGAGAGTAATGATTAGGGATGGCAATGAAGTCGGGACAGGACGGGTAGTAGAATACTCAGGCCTGCCTCATGCCCTTGATAGAGGAAACGCCCTATCCAGGCCCATTCCGCGCTCCTAATAGAGAAAACGTCCCGTCACGCCACGGTTCATGAAAAATTGCCCCACGCCCCGCCCTATATATATAAATTGTTTTAAATGGTAAAATTGTGAAAAAAATTGATGTATTCCAAAAAATTCATATATTGATACATATATTTAAAAATATAAAAATGAATTAATTATAATCATTTTAATTTTATCTTATGAGATTCATTATAAAATAATGTTAATTTATTTATAGGATTAAAAACATTTACCCATCCAAACTACTTTTAAATGTTGCACTTTGTCATATGAACTTTAAATTTGTTGCATTTTATGGTATTGAACAAATCATAGACATTGATTTAGGACACGTGTACGGCTATGATTTGTTCAATACCGTAAATTGCAAAAAATTCAAAGCTCATATGGGAAAGTGCAACATTTAAAAATTTATATCAAAAGTGTAAAATCACGTATAGTTTGGATGAAAAAATGTTATTAACCCTTATTTATATAATCATATTTTTAATCATTAACGAACACTTCTCAAATAAGATAAAATTAAAATAATTATAATTAAGTTAAATTTATTTTTTTAAATATATGTATCTTAAATATATGCATATATACATATAATACATAGTGGGGCGACGGGTCGCGGGGAGAGAGGCGGGGTATGAGGAGGATCCAGACCCGCCCCGCCTCGCACACGGGGTGGGTCTATTCCATTTCGTTCCGTCCCGTCCGAAATACCTCAAGTCAGGTCGGGTACCCATGGGTGGGTCAAAATTGTCATCCCTAATAATGATAAAGAATCAATCATTGGATGTCTTATGGAATCAATTTGGCTTATGTGGCAATACACACGTATATTATATAATTTTTTTTTAGTACCGTAATATTCTTTTCTTACTCATCGCGTTATTCTTTTCTACGTAGTTTATTATTATTTTTTTAACATAATTAATTTACAACTTATCATTCTTTCTTATTTTATTTAATTTCTAAATAAATCATCTCAATACATGTATATTCATTTTATTTTTTAATTTTATTTTTCTTATTCATCTCAATTTTTTTATTATTGTATATCATTCTTTCTTATTTTATCTCATTTTTAAATAATTTTTTATTCATGTCAATTTTTTCTTATTTTATATCATTCTTTAATTTTTTTTATTTTCCAAACTCATCTCATTCTATGTAGTAAATTGTCAATTCTTTTCTTTCTGTTTTAATTGCTATTAACATCAATAGTACTTGCAAAAATATTTGCTAAGACATATTTTTCTTTAATTGTATATAAGTTTAGAAATTATCTAAAATTAAGTTTCATACACTTATAGATTTTTATGGAGTAATCTCAACCATTTTCTTATTCTATATCATTGTTTAAATATATATTTTTTCAAACTCATCTCATTCTATCTTAATAAATTGTCAATTTCTTTAATTTCAGTAAATTTTCAATTTTTTTCTTCTCTTTCAAAAGTAAATTGCCAATTTCTTTTATTCTTTTTTTTTTTTGTCATTAGTATCAATAGTAATAAAAAAGGGTCTCATTTTATATCAATAAATTGTCCATTTCTTTAAATTTCATGTCAATTTCTTTTCTTCTCTTGTTGCCATTAATATCAATAATACTTGAATTTTTTTTTTTTTTGCTAAGACATATTTTTCTTTAATTATACATAAGTTTAGAAATTGTCTAAAATTTGTATGTACTAATACATGGAGTAATCTCAACCATCTATTGTTTTAATTGAAGATAAGTTTTATGTACTCGAAATTTATCGAGTAATCTCCCCCATCTACTTTTTTAATTGTATATAAGTTTCATATACTTTGATATGAAACTTAATTTTAGATAATTTCTAAAGTTATATACAATTAAAGAAAAATGTCTTAGCAAATATTTTTTCAAGTACTATTGACATTAGTAGCAACTAAAACAGAAAGAAAAGAATTGACAATTTACTGATATAAAATGAGATGGGTCTGAAAGAGAAAGTTTTTAAAGAATGATATAGAATAAGAAAAAAATTGACATGAATTAAAAGAAAAAGATAAAATAAGAAAGAATAATATAGAATAATAAAGAAATTGAGATGAATAAGAAAAAAAATATTTGAAAATGAGATGAATATATGTGTATTGAGATGATTTATTTAGAAATGAAATAAAATAAGAAAAAAATAATAATCCGTAAATTAAATTACGTAAAAAGAGAAAAAGAAAAAAAAAAAAAAAACTACGTAGAAAAGAATATTACCGTAGTTACTCATCATTACAAAAGTTCAGAATTCTTGCAAAAAATACAATCGATGAGTACAAATGCGAAAAGGTATAAATATTATGTGGTGGAATGTATTTAGAAATTTTTAAGTTAGATTATATTTATTTGGGGTGTGTAAAGTAAGTTGTAAAGTAAGAATTTAATAGAAAAAATATTATTTTTGGTTATTATTTGTTCTTTACTTTTCTCTATTATTATTTACATCGTTCATGTTGGGTGTTTCGGGTGCAACTTTATGAAGCTTAAATCAAAGATTTACATATGAACAATATTCTTATAACAAAACTCATCAATCCAAATAAATCAATGTTCTTAAAGATTTCAAAAATCTATCAAACCACTTAATTCTTTATATTTATTTTCTTTTCAACTCATCATTTCGTTCAATGAGGGAAAGTCCAAAATGTTGAAAGACGAATTTCACCTATTTTTCCAACTGAAAAATCAGTGCAATTGTGTTTCCCCTGTTACCATATATATACATACCATAGGTACGAAAACAAATATGGAGGACTCAAAATTAGATTTAAAAACTTTAAATATGAGAATAGTCACCCAAAAGTAATTGACGCATGTCCTCTGGGGTAAGAAAAGTAGTTCCACCCACTATTACTTCAATGTCAGGCCGGCTGCTTCCCGTCAACGCCTCCTGCACTTCCCGCACCTTTCCAGTGCAACGACAAAATGAACATCGGAACAAAACAGGCGAAAAATGAAGAAAGAAAGGTGAATGAAAGACACGAAAGGAATAGAGTTGAAAGCAAACCTCCACACCATTGATGCCTCCAATAACAAAAACCAGGATAACATTCTGCTCTGAAAGGCTAGGCTTAGCCTGTGGGATGCAAAAGAAAACTTAAAACTCTCAGAAATCTTTAGAAGAAATTTAAGTATATTTGTGCTCAATTAAGTAATACCTGTCCGAGGCCAAATCTTCCAAATCCACTTTTAAAGAGGCGTCCCACAGTAGAGGAATGATACTCCAGCCCAGGTATGTCATTGTTGTTCAAAATATTTGTCAGAAGTTTATAGAGCAATCCTTTACTTGAAGAAGGATCATCGTTGCGTCTACTTTCCAAGGCCAACATCCCCTCTCTCAGTGTTGCAGTTCTTTTCATGCTGGACAGTTTATGAAGGAATCTGAAAAGATTATCCACCCTGTCTCGAAGCTCTAGCTTTAGTTGCATATCACCATAGGCTTCCTCTTTGGTCGTATCTTTATCAGCATCCTCTTCTCCCCAACTGTCCCATTGGTCATCCTCAAAATCCACATCATCCAAGTTATTAGAAGAATCTTCCTTCTTCACATCACATTTTGTCTTGTTTAAGTTGGCCTCAAGCTCTTTGGACAAACCCTGGAGAAACTTTAGCTTCAAAACAGAGGGATTCTCAAGAATGGCATCCAGAATAGCTTCTTTCATGAAATGCTCTTCTTGCCATGAAAACGGACCATCAGAACCAGAGGTTGGGAAATTTTCACCAGCCAATATGTAGCCTATAATGGTAAGGAGCAGCGCATCTTCAAGAGTGAATAGCCCCTGAGATTTCCCCGCTGCATTGTGCTTTTGACCTTGTGAAGCCACTAAAATGGTCTTGTTTATGAGGTCACTAATTTGGGCAGCAAGGCTCTGGCTCGTATCTGCAGCATTTACATGTAAGATCTTCTCGGCACTATTAAATGCATCCCAACTAGCAGAATGTAATTCATCTAAAGCCTGTAACGTCGCTGCAGCTATCTGAATGATTCCTTTATTTTTGACAAAAGACAATTGCCTTTTGGCTAGTGCCCTAACCAAAGACTGTAACTCTGTCTTGGAAGCTAAACCAGGCCGGATTTTCAAATTCAGTGATATATTCTCCCTACGCAAACTTTCTTGAAGCCATTTCTTGATCAACACGGCCCCATCTTTTGTCTTCCGATCAAGTATTGCTTCTAAGTACGGTGCCCCACGAAAATTGTCAGTAGAAACAAAAGACCCATGCAGAAGTTTACCCCCATTACGTTGAAAGCAACTTTCATCATTCAGTTTCTTACTGAAGTTCATCAACTCAACACTTGGAGCATCTGAGTTGAAACTATTCCACCCATCCAAAAATGCTTCTATACTTTCCAAGAGCTGAAACTGGCTTTTTGAATCTTCTTCAACAATAAACTTTTCAAGTGGAATCTGTACAGTAAGAGGAGCACGCTCTAGTTTCACAGGGCCACTTTTGAGTTGGCTTTGGGAGCCTTTCATCTGGTTTAAGGATGATATTGGTTGCCTACGAGGAAGAGATGAAAACATCCGATCCACAAGTGAGTCACCATGACAGCATGGAGTAAGAAGATCAAGTGTACGGTCAATGAGCAGTAGCCCTGCTGATTTTTTACGCCGGCCAACATCATAAAGACTAGACATGTCTGTCAAAAGCTTTCCTACATTTTTCGACAGATCACCCAGAGAAAATATTTCTAGTTTCAGATCCATCTGCAAGTTTTAAATGAAAAGGAAAATACAACATTACCATAAAAAAATTTAACATTCAGCATTACAAAGTTTACAAGTTGAGAATTTACCTCTTCATGACAAACTTTGTTAGATTATCTGTAGTGAAGGAACACTATAATTTAGGTAATATACTAACCACAATTTTTTAACTAAAAGAAAGTAAATCACGTTCAACTTGTAAATGAAGAACTATTAGGGTCCATTTGGATGAAGGGATTTGAAGAGAGATTTGAAATTTTTAATAGTAAATCCGTCGGTAGTGTTTAGATAGATATGTATTCGAAATTCATCACTTTCATTTTGAAATCATTTTTTAGCAATATTGGTGGATTTCAAATTTACTCCCGCTTGAGTTGATTTGAAATACAAAATCCTATAATTCAAATCTCTCTATCCAAATGGAGTCTTATAGTTAACAGATTCCATGTCCTGATTATTTAGAAATTATAGACTGAGATGAATCATTGGAACCCACAGACAGGTTTGCTACACCTTCAGGGTTTTTTCCATCAGGATGAAGATTTCCCATCATCCATGCTTGAATTTTCCACAAGACAAGGTCAGTGATGAATTGTTTTCTTTCCAATTTCCATAATCAAAATTATGTATGATTTTCTATCCAATATTAATGATTTTAATAGCATGTTACTTCTTTTCCACAAGTAAAATAGAGTTCAGCAAGTGAAATTCCAAACTAAAAACATAATCTAAAATAGATGGGTAAAGCCAAGCAAACTACTGAAAGCCAGATTGTTCTTAAAGAAGTGAACTTCACCAAAGAAAATCTATAAAGAAAAAGATTTATCACCTTTGAGGCCAAATGATAGAGAAATTGAGCTGTAAGACTTCCCCCAGGACAGACATCCTCAGTGTCAGCAAGTCTCCCTGTACTTAATGGAGGCAAACCAGAGCTTATAGAATTCTCATGCTCAGCAGATAAACTTGCTTCAGCAATAGATCCTTCTGAAGGTAAGACAAATACTCTGGGTGAAAAAGGACATAAAATCAAAGGGAAGTGATGCACTGAGACCATCAGCTTTTGTCCAACATCTTCAGAGTAGCCAGCACTTGACATGCCATCAAATCTGGAAATATCATCTTCGAGCGAAGTTAGTTCTGACCATCCTTCATCTTCAGAAGCAGTACTAGCCTTGAGTCCACTGCTTCCAGACGCAACACGAGCAATCACGCATTTCTTAACAAGCTCCTCATAATCTTGGTTGAGCAAACATTCATATTCATGAAAGGCATCTGGGCCCAGAGGAGAATCAGGATATGCTGAGTGAGACACCTAAAATTAGGAAGAAAATATATGAGCCAGGAGATCAGTTGAATATGATCTTCACATCGGCCATATTAAATAGAAAAGGACAAGCAATAGAATGGGAGGCACTTGGTTGGTACAATTCATGCGGCCCCGACCAGTGGTTAAATAACCTACCAGATTACATGTTTGGCACATACTATGACTGTTAAATTAGGCATTTTTGTATAATTGGAGCATGAATTAAGCACGTGTTTCCCCATAATCTGAATGTAGTGTACAACCTGCTCTGTAACATGCTTGGCACAAACTATTGCTACATGCATATAAAAGAGTCTGTAACCAACAGCATCTTGCTAAACCAAAAACAGAGCATCTCAAGTTGAGAAACCTTAGTAACAATCCAGGTCCCTATAATGCTTGAACACTGTATAATCCACCAACGGTCTCAGAAAGAATTTCAGAAGTGAACAACTTAACAATGTTATACTTAGACTTTGATAGAAAATATACATTGTATCCCTCTTTAGCACAAGATAGTATCCAAGAGCCTTAAACAAATGAAACATCAAAAAGTGAACATTTTTCCTAGCAGTAGACTTAACAAACAGGGCTTCTGAATGTTTAACAACATACATCATACGATCTCCCTCAGCTTGAAAAAGGGGTATTATAAGCAGTATCGAAAATCCTGGTATGTTTATAAACCTGTATTCCCTTAAACACTTCACGGGCTGCAAATCCATAGAGCTAATTACAACTTCTTAATAATTAATCTCACAACCCATTTAGTCCTCAATGTTAAAGGAGAAAACCGGATATCCAAACCAGAGGAATCAAATTACGTAACTCCAACTGAGAGAAACTAATATGCCATATTCAGGTCTATATGGTTCGACTATGCAACTTAAAATACCGTATGAAAACACAATCTTAATCTTCCAATCAGGATAGGAAATATTTGCCTATAAAACAGAGAACCGGGCATTTGTAGTACTATTGAAATAAAAACTAAAAAGTAGAACTTCCAATGATTAGAAAAGTGGAGACCTCTGAAATTGATGTATATATAGCACAATGGCGAACATTTTGAAGCGTGCTCAGGCAACGCAAAATATAACGATGTGCATCACTCAGAAGACGCGATGTAATGACCACAATCTTTCTTGCAGGATCAGAACTAGTATTCCAATCAACAACCTAAAACAAGGGCAAAAACAATTCTGTAAACAATACAAGAAAATAAACCGATAACTCACCAATTAAGCTACGTGTCCATCATAACAAGTGATCTCAAATTATACCTTCAAACTTGTCTTGATATCATTCTGCTTATGTGATATCCTTCTATTATAAACCAATTATTTATAACTATCAAGTTTATTAACAATATGCTAGTATAAATCAAGTGAGACACAGTGGTAGACTAAAGGATCCATACAAGTAAAATTTAAGAAGTTCTTGTGTGAGTTAGTTAATTTAAACTGATTTTCTACAAAAGACGACATGCCAAAAGTAATGATAAGAAAGGTCACTACATGATATAGATAATATTTCTAACAATACCACATTAAATTCCAATAAAGAAATATCAAACATTCCCAGACTTTGAATCCAAAAGAGCAACTCCATGATACAGAATAAATAGGAGAGAATGCAAAGGATGAAAAGAGTTTGTGCATGTCACACCTCATCAACAGCTGAAATATTCTCCAAGCTACAAACACCTCGTGCCCCTAGCTCCAAAAACAACGGGAACGCCCCGAGAAACTGGAAACTCTCTGTACTCCCAGCATCCAAATATACAATGGCATCTTTAATGTTCTCCGATATCTAGAAAAACCAAAAAGAATAAAACTCAATTATTCTCCTTAAAACATTTCAAATTAATCAATGCAATTCCTACAAAACAACCTTCCCTCCATGGATTCCACATGAATGATTTTACGCAACAACAAATGCATCAATAAACTAACTGCAGTGTAATGACATACCAAATAACAATTAAAAAAAAGATATAACTCACTTGTCTGATGGAATCAAGGCAAAATCTGATCACATCAATCGTGGCCATTAATTCCCCTCTTTTTTCTTCGCTATAAGCGTAATAGAAAAATCAATAGATTCAATCAGGACTAGAGATCGAAATTTTCAATAATCAATATATCATATAAAATTTACTGAATTTAGAGAAAAAAAAAAACAAGAAGAAGAAAAATACAATGGAATTAAATAAGAATAGGTGAAGCTAGGGTTAAGAATGAACAAAAATTAACTTGATTTAAGATTCCAGAAACCTGCGAAATGGGATTGCAGAATGAAGGGGCAAGAGTAGAGTAACAGCTCAAACTGGAGACCATCCGCACGTTATTCCAAAGTTGGGAAGGACTCACAAGCTATAACAATTAAAAATTCTATATTAATACCAACTATCCACACCCCACCGTGTACGATTTGGATTCTCTGTTGGGTGAAGAAAACCAACATCATGTGCTGGGCTAAATACGCCACCTTTTTAATACTATTTTTTAATTTCTCTCATATTTTTTATTTCATTTATATTATTTATTTATTATTATTTTATTAATATCTCTTATCAATCAATTTCTTAATATTTCTACCGTTTTCCATTCCATTTATATTATTTATTATTTTTTTATTAATCTCTTGTAAGATTTTTTCACTTCACTGATTCATTCGGCCTTTTTTTTTTCTTTTTTTTAATTTTTCATTATCTTTATTTTTATTCTTTTTGAGCCAACAAATATTTTTTCATTTCTCTTTTAATAAAATAATATAAATGAAAAAGAAAATAGGAGAGAAATTAAAAAATAATATTAAAAAGGTGGCGTATTTGGCCCAGCACATGTGCTGGTTTTCTTCACTCAGCAGAGGATCCAAATCCATCTTTTAAACACACCTCAATTTCTAAACACACCCACAAAAATGCAAAAACAACTTACAATTTCCTAAACACCCCCCACCCAAAAAAAATTACAAAAATACTATTTATTATTAAATATTTCAATAAAATATAAAACACAAACTAATTACTAAGAACACCTCAAATACACCTCCACACCCAAACCCTAACTAGAGAGGAAGAAGAAGAAGCAAAAAAATTTGAAGCTTAGAATCGAGAAGTGTTCGACCTTAAATCGAACAAATTTTGGCAAGTTCAATTGCATACAAAAAAGTCTACAATGGATCCACACCAGCAAGATGAAATTCCAAGTAAGTGAATTTCTCAAGTTTTTCAAAATGAAATTATGAATTTGATGTGTTAAATTTGTTTAATGTTGTTTGAAATACAATGTAAGTGTTTATGATTCATGTTTACAACATTTTTTTGATGGAAAACAATATTTGGTTTGATGAGAAATCGATTTTTTTCGGCCGAATAGCACATGTAATTTTCGATTCTAGGAAAGTCGTGTTTGACCCTGGTTCGTCGAACAAATTGTAGTGTGATACTTTCGATAAGTTTGTTATTTGTATTTAAATAAAGGATATTGCATGTTGTCATTAAAAAAATACCTCATATATTTTACTTCCACTAAAAAATACCTAATTAATGAAGCATTAACATCAAGTAAAAAGGCTAAGCAAATCATGTTTTATTTGACAAAGATCGAACCCAGTATTATCTCATTCCCATACTAATTACAGATTACCCTAAATTAAGTCTAGATCCAATATTATATATTTGCATTAGACATGTACTCAGGTAATTTCATGAATCTAAAACTACATGAATAATTTTTTAATTTGTAGCAATATAGTATTAAGATAGATTATCTTAGGAATACATTACTTAATTATAAAACATATTTACTGATGAATGCTATTAACAGTAACACTAAACTGTACAAAATATGTCTAAAAATGTTTTTTACGTGTCTCTGAGAATCCCTAATTAATCTATCAATAATTTTTTAGGGTTTTCATAATTTTTTCTTTTTCTCTAATTTACAATTGGATCTATTTTCTATTTATATTAATTTAGAGTCGAAGAAGCCCTCGATTTTACAGAGCAAGTTAAAAAAAACATAACAAGATTGATTCGAACAAATTGAAAAGCAATTTTCTCATTTTTATAGGAGATTTCATGGATTCGAATATAATCATTTGAAAATAACAAAATTGAAATTATGAATACTCACCGTATTGAATTGCTGCTCGATTGAATCGAAAAAATTCCCATTGTTTCGGATTCGAGAATTTTGTTTCGAATAACCATTGATTGTCTATCATTTTCACATCATGGATTGGTGGTGGGTTATTGTCATTTCTGATAAGGGGTAGGTGAAAGAGAAACATAGAGTTCTAAGTTCTCAATTGCTACATAGTGATAGGATCGAAGGGAAAAGGAGGAGTCGAAGGAGGAGGCTATTGATTGCATTACGGTTAGGTAGAGTTTGGGTAAGGTTTCCCAGCTTTCTTATTTACTCTTAAAACAATTTTGATGCAATGAGAATTAAATTTAGTTGTGTTTGTGTAGGATTTTGATGCTACGCAGCGGAATAAAAGAAAATAATTTTCTCAAGCATCAAAACAAAAAGGATCTCATGCACAAGTTGAATAACAAATTTACCTCTTGATGCGTGTCCTTTGATGACGAAGATCAAGAATTACAGATGTAATTCCTCTACTCGAGACACACAAGTTTGCTAGAACGCGAAGAAAACCTACTTTCCTTTGAAGGAACCACGTTTTCTTTTCTGTCAGTGGGGAACGTGTTTTTTCTTTTTATTTTGTGTATGGAGAATAATGTTTTTCTTATCTCAGATTAGGTTTAGGCTCATCTATTTATACCTAATAAAAAGCAAAAGCCCATAACCTATGCCTAATCATATTAGGCCCAACACATATCCTAATCATATTAGGCCCACAACTTATATACAACGGGCTTATTGATCTAGTTCAAACTTAACGTGTGTAATCATTGTAGGACCCAATTATTATTAGTAGCAAGCCCAACAATTGGAATGCAGATCGTAGTTGGTTTCTAACTAAACACTACGACCATCTAAAATAACTGAATCAATTATAATCCTTAACTATTTATTATATTGGCATCTTATTAAAGGACATCTCCTTCAATCTCCCACTTGTCCTCAACAAGTGTGCAATAATAAATTCCCTTGTCATTTTAATGTTTTAATTTGAACATCATGTAAGATAGTTCGTCATTCTATCTTATTCAGACCTTTTCTTGAATTCCAAATTTAAACTGTCAAAACAAATGATTAACTCTTAATTCATTTGAGCATGGCCATGCATTTCAGTTTTCATTTTTCAAGAGGCCGAAGACAACATTCCTATTAAATAGGAAGACAATCTCATTCTTGTACACCCACACTTCTCCATACAATTCATGTCAATTCTGAATCTCAACTTTATAGCCTCCTTTTACGGCACGATGTTTGACGAAATCAAGAATATCCAATCCTTATATAAGAAATAAGTGGTATACTCATGGTTTAGGAACTTATCTAATAGTTACTGAAATTCTATGACGATTTACAGAATTTTATTCGAGTTAATCCAATATTTGTTCTCCAACAAATATCCTTGTAATTGATTAGACATCAAATGTCTCTATAGCTCATGAAACTGAAACTGCGCTATCAACCAACTTACAAACTAGTCTTTATAAGTCATTATTGTCCAATTTAATGACTTAGACTAGGGACAATGATAAATATAACTTCAAGTTCGCATGATAGGGTTCCATTTATCAAATCACGTATTTGACAATCCTATTTGAAATTATAAATTATTTTGGACATATTAATTCAACAGAATAATGAATCAATATTGAAAATCTATTTCAAAACAAACATATCATTTTTCTCAGTCTATGAACAAGTTTCATAAAATTAGAAAATTACATGATTTAAAACAAATCTCTAGAATGCTTAATCCCTATGGCCTTAGTATGACCTTCATGCTTGGGTTGAGGTAGTGGCTTAGTCAATGGATCTGCAACATTATCATCCGTATGAATTTTACAAATTTTCACATCTTTTCTCTCAATGATATCTCGTATCACATGAAACTTCCTCATAATGTGTTTGGACTTTTGGTGTGATCTAGATTCCTTAGCTTGGGCAATGGCTCCATTATTATCACAATAAAGATTTACGCCATTGTCTATGTTAGGAACCACACCAAGTTCAGTAATGAACTTTTTAATCCAAACTCCTTCCTTTGCTGCTTCTGAAGCTGCAAGGTATTTTGCTTTAGTTGTAGAATCTGCAACAGTGCTTTGCTTTGAACTTTTCCAACTCACTGCCCTCCATTAAGACAGAAAATGAAACCGGATTGGGACCGAAAATCATCTCTATCCGTTTGGAAGCTTGCATCAACATAATCTTCAACAACAAGTTCATTCTCACCTCCATATACTAAGAAACAATCCTTAGTTCTTCTCAAGTACTTGAGGATGTTCTTAGCCACAATCCAGCGTGCTTCACCTGGATTCGATTGGAATCTGCTACACATGCTCAAAGCATATGAGATGTCTGGACGAGTACAAATCATGGCATACATGATAGATCCTATTGCTGAGACATAAGGAATCTTACTCATGCGCTTTTGCTCATCAAGTTTTGAAGGACACTGATTCTTGCTAAGCATTATACCATGTGACATGGGTAAAAATCCTCTCTTAGAGTTTTTCATATTGAATCTTTCAAGAATTTTATCAATATAAGTTTCCTGACTTAGTCTAATCATCCTTCTAGATCTATCTCTATAGATTTTGATGCCCAAAATGTACTTTGCATCTCCAAGATCCTTCATTGAAAAACATTTCCCTAGCCAAATCTTTACAGAGTTAAGCATTGGAATGTCATTTCCAATGAGCAGTATGTTATCTACATATAGGATTAAGAAGGCCACACTACTCCCACTAATTTTCTTGTAAACACAGGACTCTTCTTCATTTTTGAGAAAACCAAATTGTTTGATTGCCTCATTAAAATGAAGATTCCAACTCTGAGATGCTTGCTTCAACCATAAATGGATTTTTGAAGTTTACATAGTTTTCCAGCATTTTTAGAATCTACAAAACCTTCCGGTTGTGTCATATACACAACCTCTTCCAAATTTCCATTAAGGAAGGCAGTTTTGACATCCATTTGCCAAATCTCATAATCATAATGAGCTGCAATTGCTAGGAGTATCTGAATGGATTTAAGCATAGCAACTAGTGAAAAGGTCTCATTATAGTCTATACCGTGAATTTGTTTATATCCCTTAGCCACTAATCTAGCTTTGAAAACACTCACGTTTTCTTTCTTGTCTGTTTTCAACTTGAAAACCCATTTGCATCCTATGGGTGTTACCCCATCTGGCAAATCAACCAAGTTCCAAACTTGATTTTTAGACATGGACTTCATTTCAGATTTCATAGCTTCTAACCATTTATCAGAGTCTGGACTCGTCATAGCTTCCTTGTAGCTGTTAGGTTCCCCATCTTCCAAAATTAAGACTTCACGGTTTTCTGTCAAAAGAAAATCCACAAATCTCTTTGGTCTAGATCTAGGCCTATCAGTTCTACGAGGGGCTAGAGCAATAGGAGAAATATTCACAACAGGTTGTGAACTTTCTTGTGTATCTAATTCAAGTGGGACATCATTCAATATCTCTGTCGGGATTATGAGTTCACGTTCCTCTACCTCTGGCACATGGGGTGCCATATCTGACACGTCTAACATGTCATTAAACATAGAGGTCCCCACCTCTAATGGAGGTTTAATTTCATCCATTTGTTGTTCTTCACGAATTTCTTCGAGAAGTACATTACTCCCACTTGTCGTCTTTAAAATAAACTCTTTTTCCAAGAAGACACCATCTCGAGCAACAAACACTTTGTTCTCAATTTGGTTGTAGAAGTAATAGCCCCTTGTTTCTTTTGGATAACCCACAAAGAAACATTTGTCTGATTTGGGTGCAAGCTTATCAGAAAGTAAACGTTTTACATAAGCTTCATATCCCCAGACTTTTAGAAAAGACAACTTTGGAACTTTTCCACTCCATATCTCATATGGTGTCTTTTCTACAGCTTTTGATGGAGTTCTTGTTAAGATGTATACTATAAGCCTAGCTTTTGTATGAATATCTATTTATGATATGAGAATCTTTTATGGTCAAATGTTTGCATTTTATATATTTGTTATATATGTTATTGCAGTTGTCCAATTAATTTATATTGTAGATAACATGGTGTGTGGTGCCACACAGAAGATCATGTTATCAGTTCCTTATAGATTATAAATGGTAGCTCACAGCCGAGATAATTTTGGACAAATTATCGGAATGGTTGTAGTGTAATTTAGTATTAATCTATCTTGATTATAAAATTACACTAGTACCTTTTGTATGTATTGAGCAGGACCAATTGAGGTTGTTTTATTTGTACTGACTACATAAATAAAATAAGACCTCTGTTATTATGGATGTGCGTCCTCTTAATCATTGTATGATAACGGGCATGTATACTCGATATATGTTTCTTTAATTTACCAATGGGTGAGATTTATTTATTAAATCAATAAGCTCGGTAAATTGGGATACAATGTTGTTTATGTGGTGTGCTGTTGATTATATAATGAAACCGGGTCCTAATTATTTAGGATGATGATGTCCCCTTGAGGAACTCATAAGGATTATCGTGTAAACCCTGCAGGTGGATTTATTCCGGCATGATAATAAAGTTGAGTGGTACTACTCTTGGAATTAAATATTAATTAATTGAATTGTCAGTAATTCATTTAATTAATGGACATTCGATATCTTAAACACGGGGAGATAAACGCGCACATAATAAATATGAGCCATATTTAATATGAATAAGGGACGGTAGTTCAATAATATCTTTTTAGTGGATTAAGATATTATTGATAGGCTTAAGAAGTATATTCAGATTGAATTTAGGACTCCTAAGCCTATCAGGAGACCGATTCCTAATCCTCCTCAAGGTCCCTATTGTAGCCTATAAATAAGCCTCAAGTCAGCCGTTTCTAAACACAGAAATACAGATACACAGACATAAAAATCTGAGATACGTATTAGTAGAAGACGGTTGAAAGTCTCGATAGCTCGTTGCCCACACAACGTTCGGGATAAAGGCGAGGAATACAGCAGAAGATCGTGAGGTCCAGGCTTCATCGATTCCTTCATCTACAGTTCTGATCTTATAACTAATTTCGGTGCAAAATGTATGATTTGTTTTCCACTGCGCGTTAATCATATTTGCATGGACCCCGATTCAGATAATCGTATAGGACGATCCGGCGGTTCCTACAATTGGTATCAGAGCCGTGGTTTTCTGACTCTATTCGATTGAATCGGTTAATTCTATTATGAATCATATCTTGAAGCATGCGTGTTTTAGATCGGATAATAGTAGGATGTGTGAGAAATTATAATTTTCTGTAGGAACCTTAAATCTAACTATTATGGTCTCAATGTATGTTTATGTATGAATTAAACCCTCGAACATGTCGGACATGTCGAGGTTGTTTTTTGAATGTATGATTGTAATAGTAAAATCACGGCGGTTTGTCGTGTTAGGTTTTAATTTTCTGTTCGATCTAGATTATATGTAAACTCCTTCGTGGGGTATAGGATCGATGGATGTAATTAGATACAAGGTTAGGGTCGCACAACCGGGCACGACCGTGCTATGGAGCACGGTCAGACCGTGCCGGTAGAAAATTGGAGCTGGACGACAGGGCACGATCGTGCTATGGAGCACGGTCGACCGTGCGGCGTGTTTACAGATCGGGCACGACCGTGCTGGAGGGCACGGTCAGACTGTGCCAGCTGAAGATCGAGACTGGACAACAGGGCACGACCGTGCGGCGTGTTTGTAGATCGAGCACGACCGTGCTGAGGGGCATGGTCAGACCGTGCTAGTCGACGATTTTCCGACAAACATTCAAGAACACAACGATAAATCGAGGCCATAATAGTTGGAAATTATGTTTTTCATATTTATTGCTTTATATGTGTTTTATCTAGCATGCTTGTATGTGTTTTATATGATATGCATGTTAAAATCCCTCATGTTAAATAACTAAGTGGGAGAGGGATTAATTATTTTAATAAATCCCATGGCCTCCATTACTGGTTTGTAAGTGATGCATTTGAATTTGCGCGTTGGCTTTAAGTGTCTTCCTCCATATCAGATGAGTTCATTTGCGGATCACTAGATCAAACTTTCTTTATGGATAATTATAGAAAGTTGTCTAGGAGCATGTGATCTTCTCCATCTGAATGGGCATATTCCTAGATAATGGACTTAGTATCAAGTAATGGTGTACACTTAGATGCATTTGATAAGTATCCTCCCCATCGGAGTCACTACTATTATTTGTATGGCCAAAGCAATAACCAACTATTAATTTTATTTGTCATAAAGTTAAGTTGACAAGATAATAAAAGTAATGGGTAAAACCTCCTCTAACAAATGTTTGAATTAGTATACGTCCACACTATCGTGGCATACAAAGTTCACGGTGTATTGAGGTGTTGGTGAATTAAGATTGTGTTGTTTGAGGGAACAATATGATTTGTCAATTCAAATGATTTGACCTATGTGTTTATTTATGTGATTCTCAAGATTTTTATTATGGCTTTCAATCCTCTTGCTGTTATACTTAAAGAAAACAAACTTATTGGTCCTAATTATATTTATTGGAAACGAAACCTGGATATTGTCCTGACTGCTGAAGAGTACAAGTTTGTACTCACTGAGCACTGTCCTTACATGCCTGATGAAAACTCTACTGAAGAGGAGAAAATGCTTTATAGGAAGTGGGTAAAAGCAGATGAGATGGCGCGGTGTTACATTTTGGCTTCCATGTCAAATGTGCTGCAACATCAGCATCAGACCATGCCTACTGCCTATGATATGATGCATAATCTCAAAAAACTCTTCGGACACCAGAGTCGGGCTGCCAGACAGGAGGCTATGAGAAACTTGATGACTGCCACCATGGCTGAGGGGACACCTGTGAGTGATCATGTCCTCAAGATGATGGCTCATCTGAATGAGATGGAGGTCCTTGGAGCTGAAATCGATGGGGAAACCCAGGTCGATATCGTTCTCCAAACGCTGCCTAAGAGTTTTGAGCAGTTCTGTTTGAACTACAACATGAACAAAAGGTTGTATTCATTGGCGGAACTTCTGACAGAACTCCAATCAGCAGAGGGGCTGTTTCGTCAAAATTCTCAGGCTTACGTTGCTGAAAATGTTTCTACTTCTAAACCGCAAGGCAGAAAGAAGAAGAAGAAGAAACAGAATTCTTCAGCAAAGAAGACGACCGGACCTCAAGTGGCTAAACTACAAGGTGGTATGAAAAAGCCAAAAAGCAAGTGCTTCCATTGCAAGCAGGTTGGACATTGGAAAATCGATTGTCCCCGTAAAACGGAGAACAATTCAGGTACATCTTTTTCATTAGTTGTTGAAACATGTTTAGCGGTGTTATCTATCGGTACCTGGTGTGTAGATACGGGAGCCACTGATCATGTCTGCAATTCATTGCAGGGGTTCCAGGAAACCAGACGACTAAGTGATGGAGAGATTACTATATACATGGGCACCGCTGCGAAAGTGGCGGCTGTTGCAGTGGGAGATGTTTATTTATCTTTTCCTAGGAATAAGACTTTGATTTTGAGAAATTGTCTTTACGTACCTTGTTTTAGAAAGAATTTGATTTCAGTTTCTAAACTTTTTAAGGATGGATATTCTGTTTCTTTTGATAACAATGTTGTCGTTAAGAAGAATAGAGTTATTATCTGTTCTGGTACGTTGGTTGACAATTTATATATTCTTAATCCTATAACTCCTACGATGCAACAAATGGAAATTAATAGCACATCTTCTAAATCTAATAAGAGAAAAGAACCTTCGAAAATGAATCAAACATATCTTTGGCATCTAAGGTTGGGTCATATTAATTTAAGGAGGATTCAAAGGTTGATAGCCGATGGACCTTTGGGTTCCTTGGAAATGGAAAACTATCAAACCTGCGAATCCTGCTTGAAAGGAAAAATGACCAAAAGGCCTTTTAAGGCAAAGGGGTATAGAGCCAAAGAAGTGTTGGAATTGATTCATTCTGATTTATGTGGCCCTATGACTATTCAGGCAAGAGGTGGTTTCGAATATTTTGTCTTTTTTATAGACCATTATTCGAGATATGGATACATTTACTTGATGCGCCGCAAGTCTGAGTGCTTTGACAAGTTCAAAGAATATAAGGCTGATGTGGAGAAACGTCATGGTAAATGTATCAAGACACTACGATCTGATCGTGGTGGTGAGTACCTCTTAGGAGAGTTTAGGAGTTACTTATCAGAAGTTGGGATTCAATCCCAATTGTCTGCACCGGGTACACCCCAACAGAATGGTGTGGCAGAACGAAGAAATATGACTCTTATGGAAATGGTTAGATCGATGATGAGTTATTCAGAATTACCAAATTCGTTTTGGGGGTATGCTCTGAAAACAGCGACGTACATTCTAAACTTGGTACCTTCTAAGTCAGTACCCTTTACTCCCACAGAATTGTGGACTGGGCGCAAGCCTAGTCTGAAACACATTCAGATTTGGGGTAGTCCAGCACATGTGCTGAAGGGAGATGCTGATAAGTTGGAATCTCGTACGGAAGTACACTTGTTTGTGGGCTATCCTAGAGGAACGAAAGGTGGTTTATTTTATATTCCTAAAGATCAGAAGGTCATTGTTAGTACGAATGCCCGATTTTTAGAAGAGGACTATGTAATGAACCACAAGCCTATGAGTAAAATTGTTCTTGAGGAAATGAGAGGGGATAATTTTAATGTACCGACGGTACAAGATGAGATACTACAAGTGACTGCACCGCGTGTCACTAATGATACACAAATACCGATAGTGCCTCGTCGTAGTGGGAGGGTTGTTAGACAACCTGATAGATTCATGTTTTTGGGAGAATCTTTAGACTTGGTCCCTGGACAACATGAAATAGATCCCTGGACTTATGACGAAGCACTTCAAGATAAAGATGCGATATCTTGGCAAAAGGCAATGCTCTCTGAGATAGAATCTATGGATTCTAATCAAGTCCGGGAGCTTGTAGAACCACCAAATGGTGTAAGAGCCATTGGATGTAAATGGGTCTATAAAAGGAAAAAAGGATCAGACGGAAAGGTAGAGACCTTTAAAGCAAGGCTTGTTGTGAAAGGGTATACTCAAAAAGAAGGGATCGATTATGAGGAAACCTTTTCACCGGTAGCCATGCTGAAGTCTATCTGGATTCTTTTGTCTATTGCTGCTCATATGGATTATGAGGTTTGGCAGATGGATGTCAAGACAACTTTCCTTAATGGAAGTCTTGAAGAAAACATCTATATGAAGCAACCAGAGGGATTCATTGAGAAGGGCAAAGAGCATCTTGTGTGTAAGCTTAATCGGTCTATTTATGGACTGAAACAAGCTTCGAGATCTTGGAACATCCGTTTTGATGAAGTAATCCAGTCTTATGGATTTATTCAATGTCCGAATGAATATTGTGTATATAAGAAGAGTGACGGAAACGTGGTGGTATTTCTTGTACTATACGTAGATGACATCTTGTTAATTGGAAACAATGTCAAGGTGTTGTCAGACGTAAGGGTATGGCTATCCAAGCAGTTTGCTATGAAGGACTTAGGAGAAGCTGGACATATTCTTGGGATCAAAGTTATAAGGGATCGCAAGAAAAAGATGTTATGCTTATCTCAAGCTTCATACATTGACACTATTCTAGCTCGTTTTAGCATGCAAAACTTCAAGAAAGGTTTTCTACCTTTTAGACATGGGGTGGCTTTATCTAAGGAAATGTGTCCTAAGACACCAAAGGAGATAGAGGAAATGAAAGCAGTTCCTTATGCTTCGGCTGTAGGAAGCTTGATGTATGCGATGCTATGTACGAGACCGGATATCTACTTTACCGTGGGCATGGTTAGTAGATATCAAAGTAACCCAGGACAAGGTCATTGGACTGCCGTAAAGCATATTCTAAAGTATCTGAAAAGGACTAGAGATTATATGCTAGTTTACCAGACAAATGATTTATTACCTGTGGGTTACACGGATTCGGATTTCCAGTCAGACAGGGACAACAGTAAATCGACCTCGGGGTATGTGTTTACCTTGGGAGGTGGAGCCATAGTGTGGAGAAGTGTGAAGCAGAAATGCGTTTCGGACTCCATCATGGAAGCTGAATATGTGGCGGCCTCTGAGGCAGCCAAAGAAGCTGTATGGCTCAGAAACTTCTTGATGGACTTAGAAGTGATTCCTGGTTTGCCCAAAGCTATCACAATCTATTGTGATAAAAGTGGTGCAGTAGCAAACTTGAAGGAACCACGAGCCCATAAGGCAAGTAAACACATTGAGCGCAAGTACCACCTGATACGAGATATCGTAAAGCGAGGGGAAGTTGTTGTCGCCAAGATTGCATCAGCTGATAACCTAGCAGATCCTTTCACAAAGGCCCTTCCAGCGAAAGCCTTCGATAAGCATGTTGATGGGATGGGAATCAGATGCATGGCAGCGTATATGACAGCATAGTCTTTTAGTATAAGTGGGAGATTGTTAGGATGTATACTATAAGCCTAGCATTTGTATGAATATCTATTTATGATATGAGAATCTTTTATGGTCAAATGTTTGCATTGTATATATTTGTTATATATGTTATTGCAGTTGTCCAATTAATTTATATTGTAGATAACATGGTGTGTGGTGCCACACAGAAGATCATGTTATCAGTTCCTTATAGATTATAAATGGTAGCTCACAGCCGAGATAATTTTGGACAAATTATCGGAATGGTTGTAATGTAATTTAGTATTAATCTATCTTGATTATAAAATTACACTAGTACCTTTTGTATGTATTGAGCAGGACCAATTGAGGTTGTTTTATTTGTATTGATTACATAAATAAAACAAGACCTCTGTTATTATGGATGTGCGTCCTCTTAATCATTGTATGATAACGGGCATGTATACTCGATATATGTTTCTTTAATTTACCAATGGGTGAGATTTATTTATTAAATCAATAAGCTCGGTAAATTGGGATACAATGTTGTTTATGTGGTGTGCTGTTGATTATATAATGAAACCGTGTCCTAATTATTTAGGATGATGATGTCCCCTTGAGGAACTCATAAGGATTATCGTGTAAACCCTGCAGGTGGATTTATTCCGGCATGATAATAAAGTTGAGTGGTACTACTCTTGGAATTAAATATTAATCAATTGATTTGTCAGTAATTCATTTAATTAATGGACATTCAATATCTTAAACACGGGGAGATAAACGCGCACATAATAAATATGAGTCATATTTAATATGGATAAGGGACGGTAGTTCAATAATATCTTTTTAGTGGATTAAGATATTATTGATAGGCTTAAGAAGTATATTCAGATTGAATTTATGACTCCTAAGCCTATCAGAAGACCGATTCCTAATCATCCTCAAGGTCCCTATTGTAGCCTATAAATAAGCCTCAAGTCAGCCGTTTCTAGACACAGAAATACAGATACACAGACATAAAAATCTGAGATACGTATTAGTAGAAGATGGCTGAAAGTCTCGATAGCTCGTTGCCCACACAACGTTTGGGATAAAGGCGAGGAATACAGCAGAAGATCGTGAGGTCCAGGCTTCATCGATTCCTCCATCTACAGTTCTGATCTTAGAACTAATTTCGGTGCAAAAGGTATGATTCGTTCTCCGCTGCGCATTAATCATATTTGCATGGACCCCGATTCAGATAATCGTATAGGGTCGGCGATCTGGCGGTTCCTACAGTTCTGTTTAGTGTAAAAGTAGCAGTTTCGAGAGCATATCCCCGAAAGGATAGTGGAAGATTAGCATTACTCATCATAGATCGAACCATGTCTAACAAGGTTCGATTTCTCCTTTCGGACACACTATTCCATTGGGGTGTTCCTGGTGGAGTTAATTGTGACAGAATTCCACAATTTTTAAGATGATTATCAAATTATTGACTCAAATATTCACCACCATGATCAGATCGTAATGTTTTAATTTTCTTGCCAAGCTGATTCTCTACTTCATTTTGAAATTGTTTGAACTTTTCAAACGATTCTGATTTGTGCCTCATCAAGTAAATATACCCATATCTACTTAAATCATCAGTAAATGTTATAAAGTAGCTAAAATTACCCCTAACTTTTGAACTCATTGGTCCACATACATCAGTATGTATTAGTTCCAATAGTTCACTAACTCTTTCTCCCTTTCCAGTAAAAGGTGATTTTGTCATTTTTCCTTTTAAACAAGATTCACATGCATCATATGATTCAAAATCAAATGATTGCAAAGGACCTTCTTTTTGCATCTTATGTATGCGTTTCAAGTTAATATGGCCTAAACGACAATGCCAAAGGTAAGTGGGATTTGAATCATTTGATTTATGCTTTTTAGTATTTATGTTATAGACATGGTTATCTAAATCAAATATATAGAGACCATTCATTAAGTTAGCACTGACATAAAATAATTCATCCTTATAAATAGAGCAACATTTGTTCTTAATAATGAATGAAAAACCTTCAGTATCCAAAACGGAAGCTGAAATAATGTTTCTAGTAATAGAGGGAATATAATAACAATTACTCAACTTTAAAACTAAATCAAAGGGTAGAGATAGACTATAAGATCCTACAGCTAAAGCAACAACTTTTGCTCCATTTCCAACGCGTAGATCTATCTCTCATTTTTTCAGTCTTCTAACTCTTTTTGGTCCCTGCATATTCGCAATAATATGAGAACTACATCCGGTATCAAATACCCAAGAAAAAGAGTCTGCTGAATTTGCTAAATTTATTTCAATAACAAATATACCTGAATTGGAAACTATATTTCCATTCTTCTTATCCTCCAAGTACTTGGGGAAATTTCTCTTCCAATAGCCCTTGCCATGGCAATGGAAACATTCTGTATCAGAAGAAGCACCTTTGGGTTTAGGTTTAGGTTCAACAACTTTCTTATTTTCACCTTTTTTCCCTTACTTATTCTTGTCAGCGCCCTTTTTCTTGAACCTTTTTCCCTTATTAACCATTAGAACATCCTTCTTTGGTGTTAGGGTCCCAATGTTCTGCTCAGCTGTTTTGAGCATTCCAAAAAGCTCTTCTAAGGTCTTATCAATACCATTTATATTGTAGTTTAACCTGAATTGGTTGTACTCATCATGAAGAGAGTGAAGAATGATATCCGTAGCCAACTCTTGACTATAAGGAAATCCAAGTCTTGCCATGTTTTCAAAAAGACCAATCATTTTGAAGACATGCAAACCAATCGGTTTACCTTTCTCAAGACGACTCTCGAGAATTACCTTGGAGGTCTCATACCTCTCCATCCTTAATTGCAACAGGAACATGTTTCTTAGTTGTTGAATGATGGTATAGGCATCCATATCCACAAACCTCTTCTGGAGGCTTGTTTTCATGGTTGCCAACATAAGACATGTGACAGTCACAGACCTTTCACGAATAGCTTTTTCCTTGAGTCTATCCCCAACTGTTGAGGTGTTATCAAGTTTTGGGATTGGGGTGTCAAGGACATCCTCTCTGTCTTCAGACCTGAGAACAATTCTCAAGTTTCTTTCCCAATCGAGGAAGTTATTTCCGTTCAACTTGTCCTTCTCAAGGATTGAACGGAGATTGAAAACTGTGTTGTTGTTGTTAGTCATCTATCTACATATGAAAGAAAAATACACCATTCAATCATGTATTAAAGAAAATAGCTCAAAATTTAAACATATTTAAAACAGGCTGTGCACACTATATTCATTCAAATACTCCCTAGTTGAATAAAGTGTTTCCAAGATCCTATTTCACAAAATTTTGAGCGGACTTGGGCCCTTTCCCAAAACTAAGTGATCAAGGTAAGTAAACTCTTTTACTAATTATAACATTTATAATTCTTGGTCGATATGTTAACATCTCATGTTAAATCATATCTATTTGCCTCGAAGTCCAAAACTTTGTCTTTTGATAACTTTGTTGAGTTTAACCAAATCATACATGTAAATCCCTTCAATGAATTTACCCGTATTATCCCAAGATAAAAAATGACACTTTGCTTGGGCATAACCTATCATAAATTATCAAGGGTTTGGAAAGACATATTACTCAATATTTCTTTAGGGACTTATGATTTATTATGCATGTTTATATAGCGAACTCATAACATAAACCATAAACATACATAAACATACAATGCATAATAAAATGCATAAAATAAATGTGATCTTAGTATGGCCCCTATATATATGTATATACAAAAGATCAAATCTTCAATTGCTCCATCTTGAACCGTCGTGGATCTCCATCCTTGATCATCCAATCAATGCTTACAAGATTTTTATTTTAATTACAATAACTAAAAAATATATATATTTACAATGATCGATACGCAAAGCGTATTCAAAACTCTACAACTACATAAAATATATGTGGGCCATACTTTGATCACAACATATATTCTAAACATCGCATATAAAGAACAATAAGCATACATTCATTCAAAACATCATATATTAAGAATTATAGGAATGCATACACAATATCAAATATTAAACATACATTCATTTACATTAAATAAACGACAAGAATCTATTAATCAAATTAATAGATAAAATAAACTTCATAATTCAATTTAATTCAAATAGATTTAATGTGGAAATTATTTATCAAAATTTGTAATTGAATCAAAAAATTTATTATGGCCCAAAATTTATTCAAAATAAATTCAGACCCAAAGATATGTAAATCCAATAGTTGCAGCCTAGCCAAACCCATAGAGCAGAAGCCCAAGGGTCGGCCCAGCATACCATGGCCCATTAGATAGGCCTAAAGGGCCAGCAGACGAAGCCCATCAAGCAAAATTCTCAGCCCAATATTTATTCAAAATAAAGGAGGCCTGGGGAATTTGAACACTCGATCACTTGAGACAACTGTTACCAATTTGGCTCCAGCTTACTATATAAGGTAACAATTAACATTTAACTGACCCTTCAAGCAATCACTGCAACCACTTAACCAATACAATTTATTGGATATAAAATTGTGTAATTTATCTTTAAACAGAAAATTCGCAACAATTGGGATATCCATGCTCTAGCTAAGATTCGAAATCGGGTGGTGAGCGCATGACACGGCACAACACAACCAACTCGGCTACATGATAAGTGGTTAAAGAATCAACCAGGAAATTTATCTAAATGAGTTGAGCAATTCATGAGAAAATAAAGAAAATTCACGCAGATCAGGGGTCGAACCCACAACCCCCACTGAATTTGCTCACTCCAATCATTGGGACACATGCTAAATCCAGTAACTTATATATCAAATATATATAAAACACAGATTCTGTTCCCAAACGATTTTTAGGGTTTTGTTATGTCAAATACATCAAATTAAGATCCAACTAATCAAAATCTAATTCTAATTAAACAACTTTAATCCACATATCAATCTATCTTTGAATTAAAATCATGAAGAACATGCATCAAATTGAAAATAATAAAAACATTCATTATTAATTTGTGCAAGAGGCTCTGATACCATTGTAGGATTTTGATGCTATGCAGCGGAATAAAAAAAAATAATTTTCTCAAGCATCAAAACAAAGAGGATCTCATGCACAATTTGAATAACGAATTTACCTCTTGATGCGTGTCCTTTGATGATGAAGATCAAGAATTACAGATGTAATTCCTCTACTCAAGACACACAAGCTTTTCCTAGACCTCCTCCAAAGCATTTGCTAGAACGCGAAGAAAACTTACTTTCCTTTGAAGGAACCACATTTTCTTTTCTGTCAGTGGGGAACGTGTTTTTTCTTTTTATTTTGTGTATGGAGAATAATGTTTTTCTTATCTCAAATTAGGTCTAGGCTCATCTATTTATACCAAATAAAAAGCAAAAGCCCATAACCTATGCCTAATCATATTAGGCCCAACACATATCCTAATCATATTAGGCCCACAACTTATATACAACGGGCTTATTGATCTAGTTCAAACTTAACGTGTGTAACCCTTGTAGGACCCAGTTATTATTAGTAGCAAGCCCAACAATTGGAATGCAGATCGTAGTTGGTTTCTAGCTAAACACTACGACCACCTAAAATAACTGAATTAATAATCTTCATTAATTATAATCCTCAACTATTTATTATATTGACATCTTATTAAAGGACACCTCCTTCAGTTTGGACTTTGGACAAATACCTGCTGTAACCGCTGATGTCGAGCAGCGTCTGGTCGGGGATGCACAGGGCCTGGTCAGCGACGCACAGCGATTGGATGGTGACGGCCTGGATGGGGCTACGTCTGATGCTAATGGGTCTAGCGCCACTAGGTTTGGTGGTGATTGGACTTACGCCGAAGGGTCAGAGAAGAGGTATGGTGATGGTGTGTTCAAGGACAGCAGCGACATGGCTTATACCTGGGTGGATGAGCAGCAGTTTGGTGGATTGAGCCCTACACATAAGACTGAATTGGGCCCTTCTTTGATGAGCTATGTCGGCCCAATTTTTGGTGTGAAACAGCCCAATTTCCGGGCCAAATGAGTCTTCTACTCACCTCTTATGTTCGGCCCAATTCATGTGTGTGGTCCAAGCCCGCTGATTTAATACCCATCACCAAAACTCATGAAAGCCCAAAGGCCTTAGGCTTTAATTCATCCATCAAAAAGCCCATCAAGGTGGGCAATTTTAAAAGAAAAGAAAAAAGCCTATTACACAAAAATAAAAACCTTGCTACACCTAAGCCCAACCACCTCTCGGCCCAACCCACCCTTGCTTCTAAGCCCAATGATCCACAAATTAAATCCATTTCCATCCACAGGCCCACATAAAATTAAGCCCAACCCACCCAAAGACCCACAAAAAATAAATCCCAATCCACTATCACCCAAATTAGCACACTGCCGCCCTTTGCAACCCAAAAGTCCTCTTAAATTTAATCCACTAACCTCTCCCAATCCACCCACCTCATAACATATATCCAATCACATGTACTCCATGCATGAAGGTGGTAAATACCTTACTGATTCAAGCAAAAATCCCCAAAATTTTTCCAAAATGCTGCAAACCATTTCTAAAAAAACACATTGATACTTCCCAGTTCAACCGACCTCTCATCATCAAAACGAGGTTGTTATTCGGACCCCACTTCAGACTTGCTTCACCTCCAATACTTATTTGGAAATGATGAACTCGATGAATCCTTTGGAGTTGCTTTGGTTGATTCGGAAGGGGTGATACATCCCCAACCCCTAGCTGTGCATTATCCTACATCACCACAAAAAATTCGATCGGATTCACTTTCGAAATTCCCTCACCTTCAGTGGGACTGTGCCATTGACGACTCTGTGGTTGCTCCTCGGAAACATTGTGCAACATCTTCACATAAAAAAGGGAAGTCCGCTGCGCCGGAGAGCAGAATCGGCAGTTTCTTTTGCAAGCAAATAACCCGTTCTAGTGTTTTTTTGATGTCTGTAAATCTTCTTGTTGGAATGCCCGTGGCTTGGGTAATCGAGCTTCTCAAGGGGAATTACATAATTTGATCCGTGAGCATCGGTTTTCTATTATGGCTATTATGGAGCCTATGGTGGCTGACAATTTTTTATTTTTTAATCGGTGTTTTGGCTTTGTTTCTGGTGTAAACAATTGCTCGAACAAAATTTGGGTATTTTCTGCTGTTGGGTTTCAAATTGATATTCTTATGGATACAGATCAATTATTCCACACCCGTATATCTTCTCCTGCTATCCCACAGTCTGTATGCATTTTTTTTGTTTATGCTAAGTGTGATAGAGTTGATCAGTTTGCTTTGTGGGATTCTATGAAATTGATTGCTTCTGATTCTGAGAACTGTCCTTGGGCTATTGGGGGAGATTTTAATATTTTTCTGCACCCTCATAAGAGAATTGATAGTGATGTTGATAGATCTAATGAGATTCTTGACTTTGCACGAGCTATAACGGATTGTAATTTAATTGATGCAGGTTGTGTGGGTAACCCGTTCATATAGGGACGAAGAGCTCTCCAAGAGCGCTTGGACCGTATCTTTTTTAATGAATCTTGGACCACCTTATTTCACACCACCTCGGTTACTCATTTACCTCGCATTACCTCCGATCATTCCCTTCTAATGATCAAATGTGGTTTCTCAGAGATGATGCATTGATCATCATTTCGGTTTCAGAGTATGTGGGTATGTCATCACACCTTCCTCGATATGGTTAAATAGGCATGGGATTTTGATTCCGGCTCATTCGGTATGGTTAATCTCCAGATTAAGCTTGCAGCTGTTAAGAGACGTCTTAAATGGTGGAATATTTATATTTTTGGTAATATTTTCGATCGGTATAAGAAAGCTTCTGAAGCGATTGCTCACGCTCAGGAGGCTTTTCATGCTGTTCATTCTCCTTACCATTCCATGGAATTGAATCGGTGTAGAGCGGAGTATATTTTGTGTACACGGATAGAAGAGGACTTCTGGCGTCAGAAATCAATTGTTAGATGGGTTGTTGAGGGTGAACGTAATACAAGATTCTTCCATAGTCTTGTTAAGCAAAAACGTATCCGGTCTCGAATCCACTCCATTCTCGATGGTGATCAAACCATCACTGATGAGAATGTGTTCTGCGGTGGCCTTCTTCCAGAACCTCTTATCATCTGATATTGATACTCTTATTACGGCTCACTCGGATTATTTTTCACACATCCCGTCTTCTATGGATATCTCTGCTTTGTGTGATCTGCCTTCTGTACAGGAGATTAAGGATGCGGTCTTAGATATCGATCCTAGTAGTGTTTCTAGGCCAGATGGGTTTTCATCCTTATTTTTCCAACATTGTTGGGAAATTGTTGAATCTGATGTTCAGAACGCTGTGTGGGATTTCTTTTCTAGGCAGGCCATGCCTCAAAGCTTCACTACTACCACCATTGGCTTATTGCCCAAGAAGCCCCTCCCCACATCCTGGGCTGACTTTCGCCTTATTAGTCTCTATAATGTGACTAATAAAATCATCTCCAAGATCATAAACAATAGGTTAGCTCCCATCATTCCTTATGTTGTTGCTCAGAACCAGAGTGGCTTTACTCACGGTCGGGTCATCAGTAACAATATCCTCTTGACTCAAAAAATGATTCATGACCTCAATATACGGGGTGATTCTCCAAATTTGGCTATTAAGCTTGATATGGCAAAAGCTTATAAATTGGGTGCAATGGTCTTTTCTGAGATTGGTCCTTACACGTCTAGGTTTTTCGCGGAGATGGATTGATCTTGTTGGTAATTGTGTCAAATATAGCTGGTTCTCTATCTTGGTTAATGGCTGCTCCTTCAGGTTCTTTCCTTCTTCGAGGGGACTGAGACAGGGTGATCCTCTCTCTTTATCCCTGATTGTCTTAGTGGTCGACTATCTTTCTAGAGGGCTTGATTTTTTGTTCGGTGAATACCCAGTTATGACCTATCGACTCATAGAGGCTTTCCTGTCTCGCACCTTTCTTATGCAGATGATATCTTGATCTTCACTCAGGTTTGTAAAGACGGATTAATCTGCTTGATGTATTTTCTCGATCACTATTCACGAGCTACAGGATAGATGGTGAATTATCAGAAAAATAATTATTTCCTTCATTATCGATTTGCTGAGGAATGGGCCCCCTTGTTTAGCAGCTTTCAGGTTTTCGGTTGGGATCCCTCCCTATCTGGGGATTCATCTTTACAAAGGATTTCTTAAGGGCATTTTATTTACGGCCCTTAAACAATGTTTGATGGATGCTACGAATAGATGGGGACATAAACACCTCTCTCATGGAGGACACCTCCAACTTATTCCATCCACTCTCATGATCCTCTCTCTCCATTACTTACAGGTAATGGAACCACCGAAGTTCATTCTATTGGAGATCGAGCAGATCTTCACCCGTTTCTTCTGGGGTGCCTCTGCTGTCCAAAAGAAGGTCTATTGGGTTAGTTTGGTGGATATTTGTCTACCTTTGACTGAAGGTGGATTGGGCCTTCGACGGCTTTGCGATCTTTCTCAGGCCTTTGACCTTAAACTTTGGTGGATATTTCGAGCACAAAGCTCTCACAGGGCTCGATTCATGTGGGCTAAATATGACCCCTTTTTTCTACTCGTACAAGAACGTCATGGTTTGCAAGCCATCCTTGGCGTAGACTTGTCAAAGTTGGCTCTCTTGCACAACAACATATTTTTTGGGCTCTCGGTTCAGGGGAGTGCATTTTTTGGGATGATACTTGGTTGGGGAAAGCACCTCTCTCTGCTTTGGTTCCGGATGGACAGTTGGGTCATCAGTGTGTTAGTTTTTTCTGGCAGGGTCGATAGTAGGACTTAGATTGATGGAGATAGATCTTATCTCAGAATATAAGACTCCTACATGATTCTATTGAAAAGATGACATATGTGCCGATTAGACCTAAGAGTGAAGATATTATGAGATGGCGGTTGACTTCTCACGGTGATTTCACATTGGCCTTTGCTTGGGAGGTTGTCCGAGCAAGATGACCAATTTGGACCCTTTATGGAGTTATCTGGTCTAACCTCCTTAACCCCACCATTTCCATCTTTCTTTAGCGCCTCCTTCGTAGTCGTCGGATTTAGCCCTCTTCCTAATATATATTTGTTACAGCTACGATGAAAGTCTTTTCCGGTGGGGATTCTACCTGGTCTTTCAGCAATTGTGCTTTTTATTGCTAACATTATCTTTTTCTTTTTATAAAGGGCAGCCGTGCCCTAAGAAAATGTTTTTCCACTTTTTTTGCACAGAGACTTTTCTATTTTTGTTTGGGTTTTTTTGGATAGTATCTCTAGTCTCTTTCTTCATTCTGACTATGTACACTAAGAACCAGTCTAGTCCTATCATTGGCGCAATGGCCAAGACTCCTGCTTCTGTAGCTGCGAACTAGCCCTTTCATTTCAATAGGGCTTATACGAGGTCCCGATCCTTAGATTCTAAGCTTCAATCCCGTGGTGTTCATCTCGCTTCGAGATGTCATTGTTGCACTCCCTCCTCATCCCTCTCGGAGTCTATCCCTCATCGTTTTCTTTTATGTGATATTGTGCGATTTGTTTGGGTCTTTTTTGCCTCTTGGTTTCACTGCACACTACCTGACACCACTAACATCTCACAAGTCTTGAGCTTTTGAAGACATGCGGTTTCACAAACACACACATCACATATCTGCTTTATTATTTCTTACTTGATTATTTGGTTTACTTGGACGAAGAGGAATAACCACAAGCATCATGGTGTTCATTTTCACCCCTCTCATGTTATTTGACATGTTAATCATCATCTTTTCTTACTTGTGACGGCCCGAAAGCTTCTTCCTATTCACTAGAGAGGCTCCCACCCGACGATTGATTTTATGTCGGCACTGATGCCTGTTTCCTGTCTGTTTGCTCCCTAGTTGGTCCGATGGTTGCTTCCTCCAGAACCTTGGATCAAGCTGAATATGGACGGGTCCTTTGATCGAGCATCCGACTTTGCTGGTGGAGGTGACATCTTTCGAGATCATCATGGCAATATCATCCTTGCTTTTCAGACTCCCTTTCAGGCATCCTCTAGCTTCGATACTGAGATTCAGGCCCTTTTTCATGGTCTTAGGCTGACCCTTTAGTTCGAGAACCCTATTTGCATTGAGTTGGATGTCGAGGTTGTCGTTTTCCTTCTCCGTTCAGGCTACCTTGGTCCTTGACAGGTTCAACACTCTCTCATCCAGATTCGAGACCTCTTCTCACAGATGTAGACTCAGATCTCCCACATTTTTTGTGAGGGCAACCGCCCGATAGACTTCCTTGCTCACTCAGGCAGACGAGCCCACGATCTTCAGATCCTCCACTCGCATAATGCCCCTCATTTTTTGCTTTTCTTGGTGCATATGGACCAGCTTGGGTACCCAAACTTCAAATTCAGATAGTTTGGGTTTCCAAATCGGGTTTGCTTTAATTGTTGTCTTTTCTCATTTTTTCCTATTATAGCCTTATGTACATGGCCCTAATATAGTTTGTTTGGTTTTGTAAACTCTCGTTTTTTTTTATATATATACAAGTTGGGGATGATGTTTTAAGCCACTCGTGATGGGTGTTTTATAAAAAAAGTTGATATATTTGATTTGAAATATAATGTTATTATGGGCTCTATTAGTTTAAGGCCCAAATAATTTATTTTGAAGCCCAACGTATCATTAGTCTTAGATGAAAATTGATAGGAAAAAAAAAACTAATACATGATTTATAATTTTTTTAATTAATTTTTTTTTGTTCAAATGAACATATAATTTTGCGAGAAAAGAACTCAATTTATTATAATTTTTCTAAAGAGTAGTCTGATTTGTTTTCTATGACAATGAAGCCTCTCTCAATTAATAAATTCGTTTATGAAAAAATATTTTTGTCATTTGATCATATTGGGTCTTTTTTCTTTTAAGTTTTTATACGTATCTATGAAGTACAAGCCCAATATTGAATAAAGAAAAATAGTATTTGTTCTACCCAAAACTTTTATAATGTTATTCTTGGATTTTTCTTGACTACTCTTCATAAATTAAGTACAACATTATTTATTTAAAACTTTAATTTATTCTCTTACTCAACAACTTTCATGGAATGAAAAATAAATTCATTTTTATTTGGACAAATAGAGCGTCAATTTATTGTTCAATATGAATAGTTGGGATTTAATACATGAGTATTTATATATATATATATATATATGTTTTAATGGCAAAGTATATATATATATATATATATATATATATGAATGGATTTATATATACAGGCATACTATTTAATTCATTAATGGATTTATAGTTATCATGTGGACATATTATTAATTATGCATGTCTACATAATTTATTGAAATATATATTTTATTCTTTTATGTTTATTTATGATTTTTTTATTGGATAAATAAATATATTACGAATTAACCACAATTGATTTTTTTTTTTGAAAAGTTTGAAATTGATAGTTTAGGATATATGATTTAATAAAAGTAATCAAGTTAAGTTCATATGAAATGTAAAAATTGGTATATAAAAATATTAGTGAAAATTTAGTTTATGTACATGGATGATTTGGATTATGTGAGCATGTTAAATTATCAGATAATTATTTATTGATCTAAAATTGAAACCAACTATTAGTTAAATTATCGTATGTTCCATTATTTGTTGTAATATTTATAGCAATCCTTTTTTTTTATATTATACTTAATTATTTATAGATTGAGGATTATTACATTTTCATTATATTAGTTAAGAAAATAGTCATGTTTTTTCTGTTTATTATGATGGTGTTTTAGTAATAAATCTTTACGGATCAGAATCAACGTTGAGATGAAATGAGTAATCGAACTATTGATTGTCATAGTACTTCCGATATTGCATTTTCAGAATCATTGGGTCATCTTCATGACATTTCTAATGGTATGATTTTGTATGTATTGAGCAGGGCCAATTGAGGTTGTTCTATTTATACTGATTATGTAATAGAACAAGACCTCTGTTATTATGGATGTGCGTCTTCTTAATCATTATATAATAACGGACATATATACTTGATATATGTTTCTTTAATTTAACAATAGGTGAGATTTATTCATTAAATCAATAAGCTCGGTAAATTGGGCACATCATCATCTGAGGACGAGGATAATGACTCTGGCTCTGTCCTCTTGATGATACAAAAAGGACTATCATCTTCCTTTTTACTCCCACTGCTTACAACTTCATCTTGCAATGCTAGGGTTGTAGTCTTTTTATCTTTGGTTTTCTTTCGTGCAACCCCAACACCAACTGTCTTCTTTAAGGTATTACCATTCTTCTTCTCCCCGAGATACTTTCCAATGGGGATGGGGGTAGGAGCAGCAAGCTGTCTAGCTTGCAGAGCAGAGAGTAGATGGTAATGTCATAGCTCCTTCTCACTGTGCTCTTCTCTACCTCCTCCCATATCCGCTTCAAGATGAACCTGGCCCAGTTTACCTTCTCTTCGGCCATGATAGCAGACATAATCTGGAAGTGGAGGTCTGTGCACTTGTCATAACTCCCCGTTCGGCCTTCAATAGAGTATACACAGATATCATGAAGAAACTCAAATTCAGGTTTGAAGAGTTTATTCGGGACGCTTCTCTTCACCTTGATCGCGGTATCTCTTACCTGGAAGAGATCCCACATCTCCTGAAAGATGTCTTCCCCGTAAGTTAGGAGCTGACTTGAGGACAACCCTTCTGAAGAAATGCTGAAGGCGGTGTCGATGTCACTGATGGACAGTGACCATTCCTCATCATCTGCTTCCATCCTGAAAATGATGGAACTTCTTCTCTCGGTTCTTCACGAGAGAGTTGAACCGATTCTATGGAGTAACCAACATAAATAGTGGTTAGGAGCCCTAAGATTTGGGTCCTTTCCAGCGTGTCGAAAATTCGATGGATGATGAAGTTGTCATACATCCCAAAAGTATATACATGCTCCTGGTTGACCAAACATCCTTCGAGAGCAATGGTTTGTCTGACAACCATTGATGTTTGAAAAGAAAGGATTTTGGGAGACTTAGAGAATTTGAAAAATTTGGAAACTTCTCTTTGTAAATAATACTCAGCGAAATGATTTCGAATGATATGGTTATGGTATCATAGGGAATTTCAAGGGACGTGTAGTAAGATCAACGGTTGAGATTAAAAGAAGAGAATTGATCTTACAGTCCTTATAAAAATACGGAGGGGTCAAATCGTAATTAAACAAGACTGAGCAGATGTGGGCTCTGACCGTGCCTCTTCCAATTCTAATAGGCACAGACTTGCATTAAATATGATGAAAGACATGCGATTTGTCATCTAATTTATTAGCCTTTTAAGGTTGCGGAGTTCTGGGTACGAGTTTGCAGAGTATTAAATACTCTTAGAAATAAATGTTGTATCCTTACGCTGCTTTCTTCCCCCGTGCTGTTAGAATTAAAGATGAATCACTATTTGATCCCAGCGCTGTATGAAGTCGTAATTTTCAGCACGATTCTTACAGCATTTCGTAAGGTTGCAGAGATTCTCCCTGAGCTTATACAACTTCGTTTTTCACTCACAATTTTAGAATTTCCAACTCCTTTCTTAGCATAGAAAATCTCAATTAACATAGGGGTTTTGTGAATATATCAACTAGCTGGAGATCCGTATAAACTTTCTCAGGCATGACATCTTTCTTCTCCACATGATCTCTTATAAAGTGATGTTTGATATCAATGAGCTTTGTTCTTGAGTGAAACACCGGATTATGGGTAATTGCTATCGCACTTGTATTATCACAGAGAATTGAAGTCTTTTTTTCTTCAATTCCATAATCTCTTAGTTAATGCTGTATCCAGAGGATTTGAGCACAACAACTTCCTGCTGCAAAATATTCTGGTTCTACTGTAGATGTTGCTATCGATGTTTGCTTTCTGTAGAACCATGAAACAAGTCTATTTCCCACAAATTGACAAGTTTCACTAGTGTTTTTTCTGTCAATCTTGCAGCCAGTATAATCTGAGTTAGAGTAGCATTTGAGCTTGAATCTTTCTTCCTTAGGATATCGTAGGCCTACTTCTTGAGTTCCCTTCAGATACTTGATAATCCTTTTGACTGTTGAAAGGTGTGACTCTTTTGGTGCTGCTTAAAATCTTACACAGACTCCTACTGTAAACATGATGTCTGACCTGTTTGTTGTAAGATACAACAAGGATCCTATAAGTCGTCTGTACTTCATGATATCCATATCTTTTCCATCTTCATCTTTGTCAAGGCTTATGGATGTGGCCATGGGAACAGATGTTGCAGAACTATTCTCCATGCTAAACTTCTTGATAAGCTCATTTGTATACTTAACTTGACTGATGAAGGTTCCTACAGACAGCTGCTTTACTTGCAGCCCTAGGAAGAAACTTAATTCTCCCATCATACTCATCTCGAACTTTGATTGCATCAGGTTGGAACTTTTCACATAGATCTTTGTTAGTGGATCTGAAGATGATATCATCCATATAGATATGTATAAGGAGAATGTTGTCTCCATCCTGTATTCTGAACAGAGTCTTGTCGACTATTCCTTTCTTGAATTCATTTTCCACTAGATAAAGAGATAAGGTGCATACCAAGCTCTTGGTGCTTGTTTGAGTCCATATAGGGCTTATGCAATCTAAACAACTTCTCTTCTACTTGGTCTTCAAAGCCAAGAGGTTGCTCCACATATACTTCTTCTGAAAGAGGACCATTGAGGAATACAGTTTTCACATCCATTTGATATACATTGAAATTCATGTGAGCTGCATATGCTAGAAAAATCTTTATTGCTTCCAACCTTGCTACAGGAGCAAAGGTCTCATCAAAATCAATTCCTTCTTCCTGGCAATATCCCTTAGCAACCAATCTTGCTTTGTTTCTAACAACAAGCCCTGATTCATCTAGCTTGTTCTTGAACATCCATTTTGTTCCTATAATTCCTTGATGAGTTGGTCTTGCAACTGTTTGCCAAACTTGATTTCTTTCAAATATATTTAGTTCTTCTTGCATGGCTTGAACCCAGTTGCTGTCTTGCGGAGCTTCTTCAATGTTTTTTGGCTCTGTTTGGGATATAAAGTATGCAAATATTGCTTCATGAGGAATATACCTTCTTATTCTTACTCCTATAGAAGGATCTCCAATTATAAGATCCATAAGATGATTTCTTAGCCATGTTCTATTAGGCTCAAAGGTATGCACCGGTCTAGGTTGTTCCTCAGCATGCTGTAAGATAGAAGGTTCTACTACTGTAAGAATATCTATTATATCCAGAGGTGCAGACTCTTCTTCTTTGTCTTCAGTTGAAGGTAGAATTCCTTCAATGTAGGGAACATCATTTTCTTTTCTTGGGATTGTTCCTTCAGCAGGTTCTTCCAGCCTCTTGGTGTTATAATGTGGTTCATCAAACACTACATGAATTGACTCTTCAACCACTAAGGTTCTTTTGTTGAAGACTCTGAATGCTTTGTTTACAGCAGAGTATCCTAGAAATACTCATTCATTTGATTTTTTATCAAAGGTCTTTAGATGCTCCTTTCCATTATTGAGAATATAACACCTACATCCAAATATACACAGATAGGAAATGTTTGGTGTATATCCATTCCAGACTTCAGATGGAGTTTTGTCTAGATCTTTGTTCATCAGACATCTGTTCTGAGTATAGCATGCAATGTTGGTAGCTTCAGCCCAAAATCTCTTGGATATCTCTGTCTCTGCTATCATTGTCCTTGCTGCTTCTTTGAGGGTTCTATTTCTTTTTTCAGCTACACTATTCTGTTGAGGTGTTCTTGCAGTAGAGTATTTATGACGAATACCATTGTCAGAACATAATTTTTCAATAAACTTATTTGTAAACTCAGTTCCTCTGTCAGATCTTATTTTTACAATGCTCAAGTTTTCCTCATTTTGAATCTTTTTTATAAGATCAGACAGCTTGTTCTGAGTTTTTGACTTCTTAGCAAGGAATATGGTTTAAGTGTATCTGGAGTAGTCATCTACTACTACAAGTGAGTACTTCTTCCCACTTATGCTCACTGGTTCTACTGGTCCAAAGATGTCCATATGTAGAAGATCTAGAATCTTGTGAGATGACTTCTACAACTTGTTTTTGAATAAGCTTTTCACCTGTTTTTCTTTCTAACAAACTTCTCAAACATTTTGCTTCTTGTATGCCACATCTGGAAATTCTCTTATGTAACGTTGTAGTCCCATTAATTAGGAAAAGGTCGTCTGTAACGCCTTGTTCCCCTTTTAATTAGAAATAGGTCGTCACCCTTTACTTATTTAAAAATTAAAGAAATTATAATTACTTTCTAATATATAGTGGAAGACTTAAAATGAAGACACGAGAGCTTTATACATATATATATTTTTTTATTTTTAAAAACAGTAGCACATATACATATATATATATATATATCCAAAACTAGTTCATGTTTTACCCACATTTCTAAGTAAAATGTTCATACCAAAAGCTTATCTAAAATTACACGACAAACATATATACATGACATGATACAAGTCTAAGCCCATAGTTTATCATACTATACATATTTAACAACTTATTATTCTCAAAAGGAAACATTATTCTAGTACAATTTTATAGATACAGTGAGAAGTCAGTCCAGCCGGCTACACGTCCACATCATCATCAGAATCTCTACGAGGGCGCTTCGGGGAGCACTGATGCTCAGATGTAGGTGGTCATCTAGGACCTGCTCCATTACCCTTTGTCCTTCAATCAACTGCTAGTTCCTCATTTGTACTTCCAACCTAAAGCTGCCCTACTCAAAGAGAAGTCCTGACAGCTTCGCCCTCTCCATAATATCATGACTGTGAGTGGATAGTCTCTCATGCTCGACATAAGCATAGACCAAAATCTCCTCAATAGTTTGTATACACGTGGCCCACATCATAGCTCTTAGCGAGTACTAATGAGCCTCATTCTCCATCTGGGATATATCTGCCAAACATATCTTATAATGCTCTATAGTCTCTTGGAAACTCAAACAGTAAGCCCTGTACTCAATCTGAGGTCCCCCGTCTACCATCAAGGATAAGCAGTCTTCGGAAAACTGACTAAGCTATAGTCTGGTATGCTGGGTGTACCCTAGCACGTAAATGCTCAACTGCCCGTAAATCACAATCTGCAATACCTAGAGCTGAGAGTCTCCTACGTGCTTCACTAATACGTCCTACAAACTCCTGTATATCATCCCAACTATGTTGATAGCACTCGAGGTACTCCTTTTCTAACTGTGCGTATCTAGCTTCACGGTCCATCCAACTATACTATTTGTGTCATATACATACTCAAGTCAACTTCAAGTTCTATAATCTAGGGATCCATGCATGTATGTATTTTGTTTTTAAATAAAATGATTAAATTTAAACGTCAACAAAATAGTTAAATCATTTTGATCATTGTAATATGTTACTTTTGCGTACTACTTATTAGTACTTTTCATATCCTCATTAGACCGTATCTGACAATCTCTTACATACATAGCATCATATCTTAAACCTTTTTATAAAACATATCATACTTTATCGATAGCATCATAACTTAAACCTTTTCATAAAGCATATCATACTTTACCGAATATCTTTAAAATGAAACTTAAAATACTTACTCGATGATGATTCAGACGGTAGCTGGCTATTGATTTTCCCTCACTTAGCATATTTAGTTCATAGTCATAACCATTCCTGTAACTTTATAACTCGAAATCATATTTAGATTCCATTAAACAATTAAACATTAGCCTAAAACATTGAACCTAGAGTCCAAGGAAATAATCCCTAAACCTCGGCTCTGATACCACGCTGTAATGCCCTAGTCCCATTAATTAGAAAAAGGTTGTCTGTAACGCCCCGTTCCCCTTTTAATTAGAAATAGGTCGTCACCCTTTACTTATTTAGAAATTAAAGAAATTATAATTACTTTCTAATATACAGCGGAAGACTTAAAATGAAGACACGAGAGCTTTATAAATATATATTTTTATTTTTAAAAACTGTAACACATATACATATATATATATATATATATACACATACAAAACTAGATCGTGTCCTACCCACATTTTTAGGTAAAATGTTCATACCGAAAGCTTATCTAAAATTACACTATAAACATATATACATGACATGATACAAGTCTAAGCCCATAGTTTATCATACTATACATATTTAACAACTTATTGTTCTTAAAAGAAAATATTATTCTAGTGCAATTTTATAGATACAGTGAGAAGTCAGCCCAGCTTGCTACACGTCCATATCATCACCTGTCGAGCCTGAAAATATAAAAAGCAATATCATGAGATACTTCCGGAGATGGATCCCAGTGGGATAACTGTACTCTCTAATACATACTGAAGCAATTAAATTAATTAGCACCTATTACATGTCCTTCGGGCACGCTCACCCTAGACCATATATAACATAAAGGAATGTCGGAGTCGCTCACCCACTAAACCTTACTTTCATAGACCAGACATTTTCGCCCATGTGGTCGTTGCCCGATAGTGAAGCAACTATCGGTTATAGCTACAGAGCTTCAGCCGTAGATTTTCATACATAACTATTTAATTTAATCATCAACACATAGTAAAGTGTAGAAGTTACCCATTTGAAAGCTGAAGGTGCAAGGATTGCTTCTAGATTTACCGACCGTCTCAACTGCACTCAACATACTTAACTATTTAGATAATTATATTGTATACACACTCGTTTGTAACTTATATTTAGGTTATCATAACCTAAAGCATAGCCATTTAGTAACTTAAGGAAAATAAATCATTCTAACAACATATATATTAACTTGATTTTATATATTTTATTCAAGCATACTTCATTTAATACATACTTGATTCTTATATGAAATTCTAAAAATGATCATTTCATAACTAAAACATTTAAGCAAAATAGCACATGGAGTAAAATATCATACTTGTGATATACAATTTTAGACACTTAAATTAGTGATTCTAGGCATAAAATGACAATAAAGCCACAATAATTTTAATAATTCATAGGTGATTCCAAAAATGACAAGAATATTTACATGGTCACATAATAGTGTTATATATCATATTCTTAAAATTCACAATTTTTCATCATGTACAAATATAAATAAAATTAATTCTATAAACTAGTTTTTCACTTCAATTTCAACTCAAAATCAGTCTATATTGAATAATTTATCAAACATTATAGGTTTCATAAAAAAATTTCATATTTTCACAAAATTTAAATAACATGTTGAAGTACAACATATAAAAATATCAACTAAAACTAAGGTTTAAATAATTAGTTATGAATTTTCTAAGTTGGCTGAAAATAGGGTACTTTATATGGCGAAAACATATTTTCTTGTAAAACTTCTCATAATTTCAGTTTTACTTGAAAATTCCCAAGGTAAATTTTATCTTGTTCTTAAGAACAAATAGTATAACTTAGTAAAATATTGCTTATGAATATGATTTAGATAAATAGTTATAAATTTTAGAACTAGACTGAAAATAGGACATGGTCTATGCAGAAAACAGCCTGAGTTGACAAATTTAGAATAAATCATACAAAACTCCAAAAATTGCATAAAAATTTTCTGTACGTACCTAAGAATTGGTTCTAAAACATAGTAAAAGATCATACATGAATTCAAAGGATACAGTCCAGAAACATAATTTGATTCAAACCTAAAAACAGAACATATATTCTGCAAACAGGGCTGAAAACATGTTTTCTTCCAAAAATCATCATAAATTTTACAAGGTTCTAAAAATTATATGGTAAATTTATACAGTTCTATAAGAACGTGTAATAAACATAGTGAAATATGGCTTATATATATGGTTGTAAAAATTAGTTATGAATTTCAGAACAAGACTGAAAACAAGACATGACCTACACAGAAAACCGACTATGTTGTAAAATTTGGCATAAATCGTACGTAACTCAAAAAATTGCATACTAAAATTCTGAGCGTACCTAAGAACTGTTTCTAAATAAGAGTAAAAGAAAATACATAAAATCGAAGAGTACAATTCAAGAAAATTGTTTGATTCAGATCAAAAAACGAGACAAAAACTGTCATTGAACAACTTATCTTAGAAAAATCATAGAAAATCGAGTTTAACTCCAAATCTTCTGAAATTTGACACACATATTCTACACTTCATATAATAGATTATGTTAAAAGGGTTTAGCTTAAATGGATTCCTACATCACCTAGAATATTTACAAACAGAGAAGCATAACATAAATGAAATTATAGCATAGCAACCTATTTTGTTTCATTCAAGAAATTCATAAACAATTTAATCTCAACCCTAACTCCAAAGAACATCTTTGGACTTCACAATATATGCTAAAAGTAAGATAATATCAGAAAGAAAATAAGAAGGTTTTAGCTAAAATACCTTCAAAGTCAAGAGAAGAAGGTGTGTTCTTCCTTTTCGAAATTGTTTTCTTTCTTCTTCTTCTAAATTGGCTACAAGTTGCCGTCATTTTTTTTCTTCTTCTTTTTGATTCATCCATCATATTATGTATTATAAGGTTTAGCACATGAATTAGGAGTTATCTTGAGATTAGTAGGATGTGTAGGAGAAAGTTATATTTTCTAGACTAATAATGCATGTAAATGCAAGTTGCACAAAAATATCTTTGTTTCCCTTTTTCCTTTTCTTTTTTTTTCCTCTTATATATATATAATATATATATAGATACATGTATATTTACTTACATAAAGAGATAAAAAATGATATAAAAATAATGCTATATTAGCATAACTTATACAAAAGAGGTAATTTATTTATATAATTTACTTATGTAAAAGAACATATTTTTGATACACATAATGATGTATAAATTCATATTCAAGCAATCTACGTTTCATCACATAAAATAACATATAAAGATCATAAGTAAAATTTCACAAAAGAAGGCATTCGAAAGCGGGAACGAATAAAATTAGCATATGAACTTAATATCATATAATTCATTTAAAATTAACTAACATCTTATCTTTTACTTCTGTTCATATGTGTCGAGTGAGTGGAGATCGAGCTCGATTTCTTCCAAAAGTTATCCTGCAAAATCTTTAAAATCTCGAAAGAGATATTAGATCATAAAGATTTTAAAAGCATCGATTATAATATGTAACAACCCGAAATAAAATTCGACTACATAAAATATTACGAGAATTTTCTACAATTAAAATAAAATTTATGTAATAATAGTTATAATAATTATTATATTAATAAAAATGAAAGAAAAATGAAAACATATATATAATATACGTTTATATACAGACACACGTGTATAACATATATACAGGTATGGCAATAATTTATAATTATAATACTAAATGAATAAACAAATATGAATAAGAATAAAAAAAGGGAAAAACAAATATCTTCTAAGTCAACTCTTTCTCTCTCTCGGCTATATCTTTCTCCCCATCTCTCTCTCATCCATGGGTAAGAAGATTATGAGTGAGAAGAATTTGGTGGTGATAATGATGATGATATTAGTTATGGTTGAGGTTAATGGTGAGATTCAACGCTTTGATCACCCACCTAAGCTAGATGGCTCTCTTACTGTTTTTGTCATCGGAGATTGGGGAAGAAAAGAGAGACTACAACTAGTCTCTTCTTGCTCATCAGTTGCTGTTGATGTGGGTTGCCGGCACAAGGTTGCGTCGGCGTGAGGTGTGGATGCGGGCCGCCGCCGTGAGCAGCGGCGGCAGGGTGGCTTGTGTGTATGTTTATTGCTGCTGGTATGGGTATATGTTTGCTGCTCTGTGGGTGTGTACTGTTGGGCGCCGCCGTGAGTGGCGGCGCCGGGTTGATCGGCGAGGACGAGGGCGACAGGGACGACGGCGAGGGTTGCAACAGGGGAGGTGTCGGGGCTGGGCTGAAGAGCAGCGGCGCTGCTGCTGCCGCTGCGTGTGTGTTGGAGGAGTGGCAAGGTATATACGTATATATATATATGTATTTGTATATAAGTATGCATATGTGTTGATATATTTGTATCCGTGTGTGTGTTGTGCTTGGGGTGAAGGAGGACGCCGACGACATGAGGTCGCCGGCAGCGTCGGGAAGCGGTGGCAGCGGCGGTCGTGGGTGGAGGCAGGGCTGGAAAATGTTTGATTTGGGGGAAGGGCTGATTTTGAAAATTTGATATAGTATAGAGACTAAATTGAAAACCTAAAATTCTTGACAATTCAGTTTTGACCCTAATGATTAAGAATATTACATATAACACCCCTAAAATTGTGAAATATGTTATAAGACTCATAATTTATGAATAATGATATTTAAAACCACAATAGTTATAAATATTACATATTATACCCTTAAGTTTATAAAAATATGTTTTAAGCACCCTAAATTATAATTAATGATATCAGATCCCCAAATTTTACTGAAATTATATTATGTACCCTAAAATTCAATGATATTAATTATGGCATATTAGAATTGTTGAAATTGTATATTATTAACCATAATTAGTTGGAATTATAGAAACAGACTTTAGATATTACAGATATTGCTTTCGAAAATTAATATATATATATATATATATATATATATATATATATATATATGGAATAATGAATTAGATCCAAACTAATGAATTAAGATATAAATTAATTTTAGAGATATTATAAATTCTACCTTTAAGTCCATGAAATTATGTTAAGTATCATAAATTATAAATAATGATATAATACCCTGACTTTTAATAAAATTACATTATGTAAACTATAAAATTGATAATATTATATATTGCTATTAGAATTGCTTTGTATTGCTAAAACGATCTCTTGAATATGCTGAAATTACCGATTTATCTCATAATTAATTAGGTTTGCGAAATGGACCGTATAAGTCATTAATATTACTTCTTGACCCAAACAAGTGAATTAGGTCGTAATATAACATTAAAAACATTAATTACCATCTCTATTAATTTAAATGACATTTTTGTCCTAAATATAATTATAGAAGTTGTAACTTGACCCTCATAATTTAATAAACGAAATAAAGACCTAACTATAAATATTAAATATACAATTAAATTCCTAATTTTGTTAAAAATGATCAACGTAAAGAATTAATTATGAACTTTATAATTTAAACCTCAAAGATAAGAATCAAATTAAATATCAAATTCAATCCTCTTAAATAGAAATTAACTAAACATGTTATGTAATTAAATATAATTCCTAAATTAACCTATAATATCAGTTAATTGAATTCATTCTTATAAATTAAATTATGTAGTTAACCTAAATACGTCGTAATCATAAATATATTCAATTTTATTAATATCTAAGTTAAACCATAAATTATATAATAAGATTTCTAAGATTATTTCAAAGGTCCTTAAGAATTATTTTAAAGCCAAAAACTTTATAATTTACTTGTTTAGCATTATTATTAAGTCTTCAGGATCTAATCTAAATCTTAATTTTATAATTAATTTTCCTGAAAACTAAGCTAAGTCTTTCAAGATTTAAATAAAGTCTAATTAAGCTTTCTAATATTTTAATAAACACATTTTTATTACAAATTCACCTAAACCTTATATTCACCTTAAAATCATTTATGTTATTCTTTAAACCGCAACATTGTCAGAAACCTGTTCCATCTTATTAAAGAAAACCTTAAAGGACATAATTTAATTACTAATAACCTTAACTAAAGAAATTATAGTTAGACAAAGTACTAAGATATTTTTAATGTTGGATGTAGGAAATGAGGAAAGATGAATACACTCGACAACTTATGAATAGAAGCTTCAGTTTTCTAAGGTGGGGGTAATTGCTTATTACGGTATTTATAATTCTTTCAAAGTATTTAAAATACGAAATATTATACGATATGAAATGAGTTGGGTATACGTGCTGAATGCATGAGATGTTATGTGTGATAATGTTATGATATGATGAAGGTGAATCTTATACATGTGTGAAATGTGGTTTGTATTACGCACTGAATTAATAAGGTGCTATGAGCTAATATTATTATTACATGAGAATGTGATTGATGAATAATTTGAAGCACTTGATGGATTGAGATTGTTCTTGGAATATGAACGTTTTACTATAAATACAAATGTGAAGAATGATGTGAAGTTAATATTTGCATATGTGTAAATAAGATGTGTTTTTATGGCAATTGAGAACTGCAATTAAGTGTTATGTTAAATTAATGTGCTTCTATGTGTATGTTTGATATGTGTATGTGTGATGTAAATATGTGTGCTGTGCATGCGTATGCAAGACGGCTAGGGCTCGCATAAAGACGGATGATCACTGTATTACAACGGCTAACGACCGTAAAAAGGCTATTAAGACCCGCAAATGTTTTCATGGCGGCTAAGAACCGTAAAATGCTTTCATGGCGGCTAAGCACCGTAAATTATGTGAAAATGAAAGTGATATGTTTGAATGTGAATGATGATTGATGGTATGTTTGCAAGACGGCTAAGAACCGTAATATGAAAGTGAAAGTGATATGATATGTTTGAATGTGAATGGTGATTGATTGAGATGGATGCTTACATGGTGAAATGATTTAAGTCACGGGTTTGAAGTGATGTCTTTTCTACTGTTTTTATTAAAAGATGAACGTTTTATGTCAACTGGGTTTTTTGATAAAAATTGTGTTATGATGAGTTGAGAAATGTCCGAATAAAAATCTTATAAAAATTATTTTATGTCATCCCGAGTTTCCCCACCCCACTGAGTGTACTTTTGTCACTCACCCTTCTTTTAAAATATTTTCACTTTAAGGATTTTATGGCGTGGAGTGCGAGCGGTGGATGCTAGTAGCCGATGATCAAAGGTTACAGAAGAATTTTCTTTTACATTTTTAAAATAATTAATTTCATGAATTTAAGAAATGTATATTTTATAATTATTCTTGATTTTATTTATCTTTATTCTATTGAAAAAGGAAATTTTTGTATAAGTGAGTAACGTCCCGGTTAAAATTTATTTACAAAAGAATCGGGACGTTATATAATATGATTTGCAAATCATAAATTAAATAATATAAGAAATTTATACTTAAATCATTTATACTTGAATGATAAAAGAATTTTTTTATAAAATATGCAATGCAGGGTTTTCTTGAAAACGGGGTATTACATCTTACATGTCCTTTTCTTGCTAGCTTGTTTATTGTCTTGAAGTTCAAGTGACTAAGTCTCTTGTGCCATAGCCAGCTCAGCTTTGGTGGACTTTTTACAATGAAGCATGTTGGTTGTATAGAAGAGTTCCAATCTTGTGGTGTGGTCTTCCACCAAACTTCCCTGGAGTATGTTCTCCTTTAGGTTTAGACATGAGAGTCTTAGTATTGTGGGGAAATGTCTTTTATGCTGCAACTTTGTGGGTTACTGTATCTTCTTGCTGCATACAGTAAATGGCTTCCGCTGTAACCAACTCTTAGATATAGGCTTACTCCCTGTAGTTGAGCATTGGGGCTTCTTTCCATTATCTATCAGTGCTGTCTTGTTCAAGATCTTTTCTGAGTTACAGGTAACTCATTCTCCATTGAAGTTTCAGCTTGAACAAATACAATAGTCTTAGATGAACTTGTTGTATTCTGAGAGGTGTGAGTGCAATATCCCAAGCCCATTTTCTCAAATGGACTTCTGGCTTGATTCAGACACTCTCTTGCGTCCTTTGCAGATTTGCTAACTATTTTAATTGTGAACTGCAAGTTCTCGTTCTCATTTTCTAGCTTGGTGACCAGCAGATTGAGCCTTGAGACCTCCTTTTATAGCTTGCTGCATCTTGAGCTATTAGACTCATATACTGCTAACATTTTTGCAATGTTGATGTTTTTACTTCTGAGGATCTCATTCTCAATTCTAAGATTTTTATTTTCAATCTTTAGCTCCTCATGAGTTGAGTTAATCTGCTCAAAGTCACTCATGATCCTTTTTAAAGAGTGGGATGATGTTCACCTCCTCTTTGTCAGGTATGGACAATGGTTGGTATGTTACCACATCTTCTTCAGTGTCCTCACAGTTTTTTGCCATCAGGCAAATCAGTGCTTCTTTATCTGAGGATGAGGTTTCAGTATTGCTGTAAGAAGATTTAGCAGCTTTCAGCATCTCCTTTGAGACTATTGTATCCTTGGCTTTTTCCATCTCTCCAATGAGAGCTCTAAGCTTGTGCCTATCATCTCTTCTTTTCTCTCTCTTTTGTTCTCTCTCTTCTTCTGGTACTTGTGTACGATTGGATGTGGACAGCTTCTTGCATAGTGTCTAGGCTTTCTGCAATTATAACACAAGTCAAGATTATTTGAGTTTGATTGTGGAGAGGAAGATACCTGAGGTGGTGGATGACTTCTTCTGAAGTCATTCCTCTTGTTGTTGTTGTTGCTTCTGTTGTTGCTCTTTATGAATCTTCTAAATTTCTTTAGAAGAAGAACCATATCTTCTTCAACATCCTCAGTTGCAAAATCTAATTGCTTGTTTCAACTGACAATTGCTGTATCCTTTGAGCTTCTAGCAGTCAGCGTAGTAACCTTGGAACCTGATTCTTCCACCTCATTTTTCCTTCTATTGATGTCATATTCAAATGCTTTGAGGTCAGAGAATAGATCGAATGTACTCATGGATTTCAAATCCATAGACACTCTCATGATGGTGGTCTTGCTGGCAGGGCTTTCAGCACTTTCATATTTTTCTCTTTCTGTATATAGTGCTTGTCCAGAGCTTCTAGTTCATTCACGATAGAAGTGAATCTTAGATCTAGTTGCTCAAGAGTCTCTTCATTCTTCATCTCGAAGAGCTTGAATAGTTAGGTGGCGTTGAAGATCTTATTATCCTTGGTGAGTTTGATGACCTCACATATTTGTTCCAACTTTTCCCATATCTCCCTGGATGTTCTGCATGTTTTGACTTTGCTGAATGTGCCTTTATAAGGTGATGAATAGAGCGTTTTTGGCCACATTATCCAAGTTGGCTCTTTTTCTGTCTTTCATTATTCCATTCCTATCTTGGCTTGATCAAGAAGTTAGGTGGCGGAGGTGCTCCTTCTTCCATGTCTCTTCCAAGCATGTGATTCACCTTTGTGGGGATAATCGGTCCTTCTGTAATGACCGTCTACATTTCATCATTCATTGCTGAAAGATGTGCCTGCATTCTGATTTCCAATCATTATATTCTTCTATGGAAAACATGGATAATTTGTGATTAGAAGAATCCATGATATGCTGTAAGAATGAGATTTTCAAGGATGCAGAGAAAAATAACGAGTCTTGGGTGGATCGGGTAAGTGATCGGATAAGTTGACTTTTAACCCAACTTGCTTTGATACCACTTGTTGGTCCCAAGTGGTGTCCGAGGTTCAGAGGGGGGAGAGGGTGAATGAACCTTGGTCGTTTTTTGAAATTCTTTTCAAACTTACTATTAAGCAAGCTACTTGAACTTGTAGTACCAGCAGTTACTGCTTACAGCACTAGTATGCAGTGCTGTCGTTGTAACTTAGAGTTTTTATACGCAGCAAAAAATATGTTTTTGACACAAGGCTACTTTTCTCAAATATGCTTTTTTCTTTTAAGATATTTTTATACTTATGACAGATAGATATATAGAAAGCGACACAGATATATAAATCAATAAAAAAACTTATGACTTATAGTGGTTTGAAGGTGATGTAATCCTTCTACGTCTACTCTATTGCTACCTTGAGCAGGAATTTCAGGGTTGCTCGTCTCTATTTATACTTGTAGAAAGATATCTATTGAAGGAGATATCTCTCATTTGAAATAAGTGTACTTGATCAAAGGCATGACTTGCATTTAATGCGACTTGACTTTTCCTTTCCGAGCATTTAATGCCGTGGTTGTGGTTCGCAACTTTCTGTAGCCCGTCAGTCCACGTGTTGTCTTTGCATTAGCTCCGTGTCTGCAACTTTGATCTTCCCTCGAACAGCTCTAAATATACTTGTTTCATTCTTCATTCCTCGTACAACATTTATCCTTTCTCAGATTGTAGGATGTTGATTCTATTTGTCATTGACGAGATTGGTTGATTATACAACAAGTTATGATCATTGCGCTGTATCCTAGGCCTTCTTGCAGCTATTCATTCTTTACAGTGCTGCTGTAACTTGACTTTCTTACAGCACTACTTTATACGGTACTGCTGCATTTGTTCTTGCAGTATTCATGTAGCCACTTCTTGCAGTGGCGCTGCTTGCCGTTCTTACTTACTTACTGCGTTGCTGCATTTACTTCTTGCAGTGTCTTCATTCTTTTATTTTCTTGATGCAGCATGATCCTATAGAGTTTCTCCATCTTTTAGCACCTATAACTATAGACTCAATCCTAGTCTATGTTTCACTTAAACATTGTGAAAAATGGGGTACTCAAACTTCCTATTACAAGAGTGGTTTGTCTCAACAAAATCTATGCACTCAACAAGAGCATACTGAAGTGTTGGTGGTACACCACCAAGATGGAGACATAGATGTTTGATCGAAGTCCCATCCCACACTTGAGGTGGATGTCCTATAAGACGCCAAACAAAAATCTCATTTGTGCATTTGTTGAGCGTTGGTAATTGGAGACCAACACATTCTACATACCATGGGGTGAGTTGACAATTACGTTGGATAAAATATTTTATCTCACCGGACTTCCTGTTAGTGGACTCTTAGTAATGGTAGAAGAGGGTAGAAGCAGACTGGAGTAACTTGTTCAAGCTATTAGTAGGTTGTTGGGAGTGACCGAAGCCATCGTAAAAGATGCCCTTTTTGGTCTCTGAGGAGGTTCTATCAAAATGGAATGGCTTCAGACTCGATTTGAAGCAGACACGACAAGTGAGAATTTGAGAAAGTTGACTCATGCTACTCGTGCATATAGGTTGTTTCCTGTTTTCAAATAAGACGGACACAAGAGCCTCTTGTAAGATTCTGAAGCTGTTAGAGCACATAAACCTCATCCACGAACATGCTTAGGGAACAACTACTTTAGCATTCCTTTATTGACAATTGGGATTGGCCTCTCGAAGTGGGTTAAATGGATAAGTGGATACTTGACACTACTCGAGGTATCACCCTAAAATTGGTCGAGCATAACCATGTGTATTTTCTTTTATTTTCCTAATCTTTATGTTTTTAATTGTATCAGGCTTGGATATATGAATATTTACCAGTTTTCAGACCAACACACAATATGAATTTTCGATTGGGAGAGCCACTTGTAAAAAAATGGATGCAATGATCTCACGATAGTGGAACTATCGACCGATTATCGACTACTAGAGAAGTTTTGGATACTATATCGCCACACAACGAGAGTTCATGTTCATAGTTATCATACTTGTGTTATCATTCAAGGCTTTAAAAGAATTGTGTTATACCCCTAATAGATATGGCTCTATTAGGGGTGCATTCCAGCCTTTAAATCAATGATTTATTTTACGATAAATCTGTTGACGAAACAACCAATAATGAACTTTTACCAGAATATAATGGTTTTCTTAAACAAGGACAATGCAAACAAGTCTAGGTTTCATTGGTACTTAAGCCCTCAAAGGTAGTACTGTAATGCACAATTGTAGAGAGAGATGGACGATGGCCAAGTTGTAAGCATTCGCGGCCAAATGTCATTTTTGGGAAAGTTCACCAATGATTGATGACATAAGTAGGTCTTTTGTAGCAACTTAATTTCAATATCAACTCTTTAATCTGATCTTTTATACCATATATATTCGAGTACAACCTTTGAAAGTCTTTGAGCTCCTAGATGAGATCACTACGTACTTAAGACCATGAATTCTCTCCCAATCTAATTATATGGGCTATGCTTCAGAAACCACAGTGGTCGTCTCCTAAAGAATTTTTGATACTTAACATATATGGTTGCAAAAGAGTAGAAAGTTGACCTATAAAAACTTTATCCCCGACTTTACGGACTGAACGTTGTTTTATCGGTTGTATTTTTCTCTTCAATGTATTAAAAATAGGGTTAAACTTAGCAGCCATTTCTACAGGGATAGTTTGCTCCTCTTTAAATGAACAACTATACTGAAATGATTGAACGATTTCATACTTGGGTTACATTTCATCGAGGTTTCTTTTTTTACTTTTGTTTTTCTAGACCTACCACAAGGACATGTGATCATGACGGGCTCTTGTAATGAAGAGGTCAAAGGTATTGATATCTCATGAAGTTTTTTCAGTAATAACTTTTAAGCTTAGAAGCATCTCCAAACATGTGATTAATATCACTAACGGTTTCGACCCAACGATTACCAACATCAAAATTCATACTATCTTCAGCGTTAGATGGTTCGCAATCAAATTTTCTCCAAAAATGATGGACCATCTCCAAGTTAGTGTGCACAAGACAAGCCACACATCTTCCTCAAAATACATCCACAAATCAGATGATCTACACCACAACTATCCATACCACTCATCTCCTAAAAAATCTTACTAAGGGCATCTCCAAAGGCTTGCACTACTCTAGTGCAGGTTTTGCACTATACTAGTGCAGAATCAACATCTTTTCTCCAACAGTTCGCACTACTTTCAGCATTACTTTATTTTTAATATCATTTTTATAAATTTATTTAATACTAAAAATGTTATTAAAATACATATTACATGAAATAAAAGTGTAATAAAAATACATATTACATGAAATAAAAATACATATTACATGATTAATAAATGTGCAATAAAAATAAATATTACATCATGAAAAAAATGCATACGCCACTACATATTGCATGATTAGTCGCCCGAGTTTGAATACTTTGCCGACAAATGCTCAATCAGTACATTTCGTAGTGTGAAATGACCTTTTGAAGATTGAATTGGCCTAAATCGAGCCATAAACTTTTGAAAATGTGCATTTTCATGTTCAGCTAATTCGACATCTGGAGGCTGCACTTCTCTTACATCTTGAATTGGAGCATCCAATTCTCGTTCATCCTCAACTATCATGTTATTCATTATTATGCATGCAGTCATAATATCTTTCAGATAATGTTTATCCTAGAGACGTGCTGGATTTGCCACAATTGCAAATCAACTTTGTAAAACTTCTAATGCACGTTCTATATCCTTTCTACACACTTCTTGTTTAATTGCAAAATATTTCCTTTTTAGACCACTTTGTGCATGAATCGATTGCATAAGAGTTGACCATTTGAGGTATATACCGTCAGCCAAATAACCATGTTAATCTCTGTTCCTTGAATGACATAATTTGTAGGAGGGGCAATACCTTCAACAAGGTTAGAGAAAATGGGAGATGTTTTCAACACATTAATATCATTGTTTGATCCTGGCATCCCAATATAAGCATGCCATATCCACAAATCATAATCAGCCACAACTTCAAGAATTATTGCTGGACATCTACTTCGACTAGCATATCGTCCTGCCCATTCGGTTGGACAAATTTTCCACTTCCAATACATGCAATCCAAACTTTCCAACATCCTTGGAAAACCATATTGCTCACCAATATGAAGTAATCTTGCTACATCGTTGGCATTTGGTGTTCTTAGATATTCGTCCTGAAATATCTCTACAACAGCACGACTGAATCTTTTGACACACTCAATTGCACTAGATTCTCCAATTCTAATATACTCATCAGTTGCATCTGCGGGCATTGCATACGCCAGTATGCCAAATGCAGCAGTGATTTTTTGTAATGTTGACAAACCAAGTTTCCCAGTTGCATCTCGTCTCTAATGAAAGTATGAATCATGATTTTGTACAACATCAACAATACGAAGAAATAAAGTTTGGAACATTCGATGAAGTCGACGAAATTGATCTTCACTAAAGGTTGGATTTTCAGAAAAGTAGTCTCTGAAAAGATTTGCAGCTTCTGTGGCCCGATCACGAAATATTGTACGATAACCCAAAACTGAGCCTACATGGGTGGGTTCATCATTTTGATGGCTTAAATATTCAACCATCCAGCAATCGTTAGCATACAATTGAAACACAATCGCTTGCTCCTCGGGATCGAGAGTACCGCTGCATAATATTTTTTGAAGTTCATATTCAGATGAACTTGAAGAAATAGAAGAAGTTGACGTGTGAGCCTGTGGGGGTTGAAAAAGAGATATTAAAATGTAATATATGAAAGGTTGATTAATATGAAGAAATGCTTGGAGCATGTACTCATTATATAGAGTGGTAGAAAAGCACAATCCTTGTGCTTTTAATATGAGCCGTAGATAACAACTTTCAATCTAAGCCTTACACATGTAAAACTGAATAAAGCACAATCCTTGTACTTTTAATATGAACCGTTGATTAAAACTTTCAATCTGAGCCTTACACGTGTAAAGCTGAATAGAGCACAATCCTGGTGCTTTTAATATGAGCTGTTGATAGCAACTTTCAATCTCAACCTTCAAATCTGCTATAAATATATGTGTAACGCCCAGGACAAAAATAAAGCATAATTGGTTAATTAAACAAGTAAACCCTTAATTAAAATATCTTATGTGTATTAATTCTTGAGTGTTTAATTTAATTACGTGCGTTTCAGATACGTGTTTAACGATCGATTTTAAATCGATAAAATTTATAAACAAGGAAAATAGAATATTTTTATATCATTAGATGTATAACGGAAAAACGAGAAGATAGAAACGAACTAGAGCTCAATCGGACACCTGTAGCTCAAACGGCGAAGAAAAGGGCAAAATATAGAGTTTCGGAAAAACGAGGAAATGAATCGAGACGAACATAATCGAAATCTTATCGTGAACAGTAACCTACCCTATGAACAGTAACCCTACCCCTATGAACAGTAACTTTCCATTTTCTATAAATAGGCTTTAGTTCGATTTCATTTTCACCGTTTCTTCGAACGAGCCGAAAAGCGCCGAACACACGTAAGTCTCTCTTTCCTCTCTCTTTTTCTTTCCCATCTTTATTCTGTCTCCGGCCGCCGCCGCCGACGCCGCGGCGCCGTCGCCGGAGCCGCCGCCGGAGTTCGCCGGAAAATTTCAAAGTTGTCGGTTTCGACTGATTTTCGTACACAACGTAGTCCTTGACGATACGAGTCTAGGGCAACTTCCGGAATTCAATTCAGATTCTCCGTTCGCCGGAAAATGGCGAAAAACCGCCGCTGCCGTCGCCGGAAAAAGTCAAACCCGTTCGTTTCGGCTGATTTTCATATATAACGTAGCCCTTGACGATACGAGTCTAGGAAAACTTCCGGAATTCAATTCCGATATCCCATTCGCCGGAAAACGGCGAAAAACCATCTCCAAACCCTAAACCCTTGCTTCTTGTCACCTTTTCTCTCTCCCGTTTTTCTCTCTCTTGCTCTTTTTCTCGAGGTTGCAGGCGCCTGAGAGTCTGTCGTAGTGGTGGACTAGCCACTGGAGGGGTGGCGCCGCCATGGGTGGTGGCGCCGTTGCCGGAAAATGGATTGGAAAAGTAGTTGTTACATTGATTTTGTGTAAAAATTTGTGCGATGAAGGGTTTTTGAGGCCGTTTTCCAGGCACTATTCAGGCCGGAATCCGGCGAGGGATGGCCGCATCATATAGCCGGTCTTTCAGGCTATCTATAGGACCAAGTTTAAGCGGCATAGGGTGGCTACACCGCCGCCGGTGGCTCCGGGAAGATGGCTAGTCGAGCAGGTCGACGACGGGAGACCGGGCGAGCGACGGGGATGAGGCTGCCGAGAAAACTCGGCAGCTGCTGGGAGGCGCTGCCCCGCTGTCGAGAAACCTAGGCAGCAACGGGAGACGCTGGCCTGATTTTTTTCCCGTCGTCGGGAAACGCCGACGAGGTTTTTCCCGTCGCCGTGAATGCGCGTGACATCGTATTTTCGATTCGTTTTCGATCCAAATCTCGTTTTCTTTTCATCGTACCTTATCACCAAGTCATCACCAACGAGACCGGGGTCGTGGGTCCCGGTCAAAGTCAACCCTTTGACCAAATTACCGAAATACCCCTAAATCTTAAAACGCTCTGTTCAAGCTCGTTTTAACTCCGATTGAGCTCATTCTTTTTTTGTTGTCATCCAAATTTCACTCTCTTTCACATCAGCTATATAAACTGATATTTCCATCTTATTTCTTCAGCCTCAAGCATTAGGCCCTTCGTTCCGATTCGTCTCCTCTCGATCGATAGTATCCAATCCGTTATCGTTTAAATCTTTAATTATATTTATAATGCTCTAAGTAAATATTATAAATTATGTAGGCTACCTATTGGATTGAAGCTCTGAGATACATGATCCTTCGATACTTGCTGCTCACGTGGTAACCACCGAACAAGGTGGGGGTAAAATCTTAATTATGTTTTAAAATTGTACAGTTTTATGGAAAACTACGTGACTAAGTGATCTAAATCCTGTTATTATGTGATGTCATTTTCAAGTGAAATGTTTTTACTACGTGAACAGGATTCGAGTAAATTATATGAATTTAAGAGCTATTGATTTTCAAGTTATGCAAATGCAAAAGATTTCAAATGATGATAAGACGGGATAATACCCGCTAAAAAGAGGTTTCTTTAGAAACCACATATGTCAAGGGATTTTCTTTACCTATGTGTTATGTGAATTATGTGGCCAACGTGAACGTGACAATGTGCACTATGTGTTATGTGGAAACTGTTGTATGATAATTTAATTGCGCATGCGTGTGCCACGCCAAGTAGGGTACTCCTCGTCGGAGCCCAACAAGGGGGTATTCTACGGAATCCCAACATGAAGGGTGTAATAACCCAAAATGGGGTCGGCTTGGGGCCTCGATAGGTCTTCTTCGGAAACCTATTCAACGGATTGCATTGGGACTCTTCGGGAGTCTACAACGTGTGTATATATATAGTATTCAAGAAATGTTATGTGTACCCCTTTTAATGTACAAATCAACCCCACTAAGTGTCCTTTTGGCACTTACCCCTTTTGTGTTTTATTTTACAGAAAATTTCGGAGGCGAGGAGGAATGAACAGAGATGCCTGTTATATTATTTTTGTATGTATATAAGAATGTATATGGATGTTCGGTTTGTTTCCTGAAACCCCGGTTATGTACAAATTAATGTTTATGTCTTTTACTCTAAAACAAGAACGTATTTTCTCCACTGAAATGATATAAACCTTTTGTATTAGAAATGGTTATCTTGTAAATTTCGTTTCTTTTTAAAATCTCAACGGTTCAGGATTTTCTGCTGGACGTCCTATGAAAATGCTGCGTTTGCGCTCTGATTTGTTTTGAAGAAAATTATTATTATTATTATTATTTTTATTATCCACGTTTTAAACGTTATATGAAAATGGGGCGTGACAATATGACTCCTTGCTTCACTAATTTCACACACTTTTACGATAAATCCTCACTTTCTTTATATCTTTTTGTGCCTACATATTTCCTTTGACAAGTTCTTGTTTGCTTACATATTTTCTTTGAAATGGCTCCTAAGCGCACCACTAATTACACTCCTACTGAAGATTCACACCTTGTGAGTGTTTATCTTGAAATTTCACAAGATCCAATTGTGAGTAACAACCAGTCTCAATCAACTTTTTGGGACCGTATTGTTTCAAAATACAACATAGAGAAACCAGGCTCCAGGATGCCAGATCGTAATTCAAGATCGATATATTGTCAAATGAAAAAAATTCTCAAGTTTTGTAGAAAATTCAACGAATGTGTGCACTAAATAGAAATGTCAAATCCAAGTGGTGCAAATTGGGAAACAATTGTAAGTTTTAAGAGTACTTTTTTTTATATTTTAAATATTGGTTTTAACAATATTATTTAAAATATGCCGAAGAATCGTGCAGAAGAATTGATGAAAGGAGAGCGAGGATATGAGGGTGGATTCAACTTTTATCATGTGTGGTCTGCTATACAACCGATTCTACAAGCCGAAATAGAAGTTAAATCAAATGAACCACTTCTTTCTCCTAAACCTTCTTTGTCTTCATTTTCTATCGATTTAGACAATGAAAACAACAGTAGTGGTGCTGGTAGCGGGGTTGGTAGCGGTGGTACTACATCAAGAAGACCCATGACTGTGAAAAAATCTAAAATGAAAAAGAAACAAAGTGATGCCGACCATAGTAAGTTTCAAGCTATATATGATCAAAATGAACACTTGAGTCAAATATTAAAGAATAGTCACGAGATGAAAGCTCGTGAACTTCAGATATTATCAGATGGTCACGAGTTGAGAGCTCGTGAGCTCGTGAACTTTAGCTGCAATAGGATATTTTATGAGTAAAGGAAAATAAGACATTAACAGTTAATTTGTCCAACATCGAGAATCTTCAACAACGTGAGTTTATACGATTAGAACAACAAAGAATTATGCAGAAGAGGGCAATCATAGATAAATCAACACCACCTAATTTTAATATGTTTGGAGAATATTTTACAGATATCAGAGGGTCAGGGTCTGGAGGTGGTCTTTCAAATTATTAGGATTTTTATTTTGTTTTGTTGCTTATGTATTTCTATGTTTTTTATTAATGTGGTCATTCAGATTATTAGGATTTATATTTTGTTTTATTGCTTGTGTGTTTCTATATTTTTCATTAATGTAATTTTATGTTTTATGTAACTTTATGTATTTTTCATTATTTTTAAATATGACGTATGTTTATATTGTTAATGAAATTGAATTAATTTAATTTAAGTTTTAATTGACTAAATTTAATGTAATTAAATTTTAATTAATTGAATTAATTATATGATTAATACAATTAAAATTAATATGACATTTCAAACCCAGGACACACGAATACTAAAGGCGTAAGGATATCTAATAATTATTCTCAGAATATGGTATTGTTACACCACATCGATCCCCTATACCAAAGTATAGCATTGGATACGCAGGGTTTCCAACCAAAACTTTAAATAATTATATAAGATATATTTTTACCAGACATTTAAACTCTTAGGAATTTTACTGAGCATTTTAAGACTTATATGTATTATCAAATCCCCTTCAACCCACAAATGCCTCAAACGCCTTCCTGGCTAAAACGGCTAACAAGGGTGAACATTAGGATTGTATAATACATCGTAGTACTTAAGCCTCAAACCTGAGTGTCTTAACCTTTCATTAGTATCCATGTTTCCTAAAATCTAAAAACAAACAGACATGTTTAAAAGATCCAGCAGTATTTATCTAACACATAAATATTTAGCCTATCATTGATAGGCCCTGCATAAACATTAAAAAAAAACTTAAAACTGAAATATAAATACTTACAGAGTCTGGAGAACACTAAGAACACAAAAGAACTTATATATTACAAGATTATAAATATGAAAGATTAGAGAGAGAAACTAGAGAGAAGGGAGAGAGAATGGGCGAGTACTTTACTCAAGCATGCCCTTACAAATGGAAAACAAGTCCTATAAATAGGAAAAAGAAAAACTATTACAACACTATTACAATAATTGCTTTTATAAAAGCAAATAGTAAAAGATTCTTTTTATTGGACTTTATTGTCCATTCCACTAATATGAGGGGTCCACCTAGTGGAGAGCATCCTTATCTTCTATCTTCTTTTTATCCCGCAAGAATTGAGCTTTGGGTTTTGAACGCCTTGAGTGATTCTTTGAGCCTCCATAGATTAATTAATAAATCACTATTTTCATCATTCTGAAAATATGGATAAAAAACAAGAAGTTGTTGTACTTCTTTTATTTTTCTTTCAATAATCCTTATTTTTCCCTTGATTGTTGAAACTCTATTCCAGCTTCCTGATCCTTCATAGAATATTGGATTAAAATATGGTAGCCATAGTGTGTGTGGATAATTCCTCTGGATAAAATATAGATCCTCTATAATAGGTCTATCTGTATTTATCTCTTGCATATTAATCTTTGAATTTCTGAAACAGAGATTATCTGAGAATGTCAAATGACACACTTAACTCAGGATTGTCCTCTTCTGGGTCTTGGCCTTCTTGTTCAGAAAACAATCTTTCTGTTTCTTCCCTGCTGCTGGAGTCAGAAAGCATTGAAGTATCAGATTTTGAACCTGAACATCCAGTATTTTGTAGATTCTTAAAAAGATCATTTTTCATCTCTTCAAGATATATATCAATCATTTTTTGCTTGGAAAATGTTCCAGCATATTTCTGTGAAATTCTTTTAAAAGGACTATTCAAATCCTTTATCTCTTCTTTTTTCTTTTCTTTTAGTGTTTTATAACACTTTATTTTTTCTTTGATATTATCAATTGTAGATTGAGAATATAATTCTCCTGTTTCGGGATCAATTCTGCTCATCTTATCCCACATCTTGGTATGACCAAGTCTCCATAAGCAAGGAGTCCCATTATCGGTATAACCGAACTCTGGTGTCCATTTCCATATCCATGGAATACCTGATTCTATAAAGAACTGGCAAGGGGTTTGACCCTTTATTGAATTATTTTCAACTGAAGGTGCACACATAGTCCATTCTTCCATCAAATTTTTATAATTATCTGGTAAAATGTCTATGGTAGTACCAAATATTTTCCACCAATCATAAACCCAGTTATTAACCGGATGTTTTGAGCAATTGCTACAAATTTTTATTAACCAAGTATGTTTCTTTTTTTTATTTTCAAAGAAAAGGGCTTTATAAAAGCCATCAATATAATCCCAAAAATTAAATTTATAGGAATTTCTTTGACTAGGATGTATTACTTCCTTTTCAACCAAGGGAGATAATCCCCATTCTTCAAGAGATATAATCTTCTTGATAGTGAACTTTGAATAGGCATGTTCATTTGTCTGGTTATTTCCAGAACCAAAATGTTCAATATCAACACTTTCTAATGCTCTAAGCATTTCTTCATAAAATCCTCTTGATTTGTATGAACCACTTATAATGGTTCCACTAGGAACATATCTATCCATAATAGTCCATGGACTATCTTTCCATTGGATATCTTTTTCTTCTATTATAAGAATTAAATCTTTGTATTCAGATTTTTTAAAGAGTATATTACTCTTTTCCTCAGAAGTAATACTAGCATAGGAAGATTCTTCCTTTTCTTCAGGACTGTGTTCCTGTGATTTCTTTTTTAAAAATTCTTGAAAATCTCCATATAATGGATGATTTTTATCAGGAATATTTCCTGATGCACTTCCAGAAATATTCTGAGAAATTAGCTTTTGTTTGCCATGTTGGGCTAAGATTTGATGGGAACTTCTTCCCCTTCCTCTTCCCCTATTAGGGAAATAGGATCCTCGTCCCTGTTGACTCATATCTGAAATCATAGAAGAAATTCTCTTGTTAAATAATCAGGTAAATTATTATCCTTTCCTTGTTTATAAACAATTTCAAAATCAAAAGGGGCTAAATAGGCTTGCCATCTAGCAAACATTTGTTTTGAAATATCGTGTTTAAAATCTTTTTTGAAAAGACCTTTTGCTGCTTGGCAATCTGTTTTTATAATAAATTTTTGATTATATAAATCATCTTGAAATTTTATAACACATTTTACTATAGCTAAAATTTCTTTTGCCACAGTAGCATAATTTTTCTGTGCAGGATTCCATTTTCCTGAATAAAACCTAACAAGAATTTCTTGTTTATCTTTTGGATTTATTTGTTTTAAAATTCCCCCAAACCCTAAATCTGAGGCATCTGTTTCAATAATTTTTTCCCATTGAGGATTAGCAAGCATAAGACAAGGAATATTTTTTACCTTTTCTTTTATAATTTTAACTACCTTGGTATGTTCATCTGTCCAAGGCTTAGGATTTTTCTTCAGTCTATCATATAAAATAGCAGATATTTTTGAAATATTTTCAACAAATGAAGAAACATAATTTAGACTTCCAAGAAATCTTTGTAATTGTGTTTTATCAGTAATTATATCTGGAAATTTATTTCCAAATTCCATACTTCTTTGTATAGGAATTATTTTTCCTTTTTCAATATTATATCCTAGAAATCTGACATTTGTATAAAATAAATTCATTTTTGGTTTTGATATAACAAGACCATTTTGTATAATTAATTTTCTAAAGATTTCTAAATGTTTAAAATGAGTCTCAATATCTTTAGAAAATACTAGAATATCATCAATATAAACAATTATAAAATTGCTATAAGGAATGAATATATCACTCATGATTTGTTGTAATTCTGAAGGAGCATTTTTTAACCCGAAGGGTAAAACTGTCCATTCATAATGTCCTATAGGAACATTAAAAGCTGTTTTATATCTGTCAGCTTCTTCTATTTGCATTTGCCAATATCCTGATTTTAAATCAAATTTTGAAAATATTAAAGCTCCAAAAAGTCTATCTATTAGATCTTTTTTATTTGGAATAAGATGTCTAATCCATTTTAAAACCTTATTAAGAGGTTTATAATTTATGACAAGTCTTGGTACACCTCTTTCTTGTTCAGAATGTTTATTAACATAGAAAGCTGTGCATGACCATGAAGACTTTGAGGGGGTTATTAACTTCTTATCAAGAAGAGATTTTATCTCTTTTTTGCATAATTCTAAATATTCAGAATTCATTTGACAAGGTCTAGATTTTGTAGGAATGTCCTTTTCATTAAAGTCTTCTTCATAAGGAAGAGAAATAACATGTTTTTTTCTATCCCAAAAAGCATTTGGGTGATCATCACATATTTCTAAAGAAAACTTATTATAAATAAGTTTTATTTTATCCTTTAATTTAGGATTGTTTAATCTTTCTTCAATAGTAAGGAAATTTATTTCTTCTTTTAAATAATTTATATGAAATATTTTTCTATTCATTTTTTCTTTTATTTCATTAATAACCTTTTGGATAGGTCTATCTATAAATTCAAAAATAATATTTTTATTTTTATATGTACCAATTATCCCTTTTTCATTAATACATGTTAAAGGGTATATACTATGTATAAAAGGTAAGCCAAGAATAAGTTGACTTGAAATATCTTTAGCAAGAAGAAAACTAGTAGGAATACAGTTTCCATTTTTACATATTAGAGTTTCTGGTAATTTATAACTAATATCCAGAGACCCTCCTCCTGCATGTGACAGAGAATGAGTTGTTTTATGAAAATATCTTGAAGGAATTAATCCTTCTTGTATAACATTCAAATCTGCTCCGCTATCAATCATAGCAATGAAGCTTTTTTGATAATTATTATCAATCAAAAGAGTTATTTTTGTATACCATTTTTGCGAGGTATACATATTCATGATCTGAATAATTTCTTTTGTAGATTTGTTTTTATCTATTGTTGACAAGAAATTTTCTTGTTGTTCTTCTAATTCAACAAATTCTTCTTTTTCCATGATTCTTTCTTTTTCTATCATGGATAATCTATAATGTATATTTGTATTACATTTTTGAAGATCTTTTACTTCATTTTTCAAATTATTAATTTCTATTAATAATTCTTCGGTAGTTGTTGGTTTTTTATCACCATATTTTTGTTTTAACATTCTATGAATTTCTTTCATAGAATATGATTGATTTTGGATGGAAATATTTATTTCCTCTTTCTTATTTTTACTTGAAGATGGTGTATTTTCAATTTGATCAATAATTTTTGATCTTAATTCAGGATCTTTTATATTTTTTAATAATTCTATAAAAGAATTATTATCTATGGTATTTATTTTAAAATCCTGAAATTGAGATAACAGTTTATAAAATTCATCTCCTTTTTCATCAGTATTACTGATATGATTAATGCAAGGTTGACCTTGAATGCAATTATTACATTCTTCATTATTTGAAGATAAACTTTCATTATCTGAGTCTTTTAAATCATCTGAATAATATGATTCTTCTTCTGATTCTTTATCTGACTTATTATCAGAATCAGATTCTAACATTATTTGTAATAAAGCATTTTTGATATTATCATCAATTTCTAATTTATTTATTTTGGCCTTAGTCCAACATTCATTAGCATAATGACCTGGTTTATGACATTTATGACATATAATGTTTGTTTTATCTTTATTTCCTTTATTTCTATTAAAGGTTTCTTTTCTTCTTTTCTTTTTCTCTTTAAATTTTTCAGAGAAATGTCTTCTTTTCTTATATTGTTTTTCATTTTTATCTCTAAGATTTTTAGAGTGTTTCTTGTTTTTATAATAGGTTTCATTCCTATCTTTTCTGGATGTTTCCATACCAAATTGGTCACAGAAATGTCCTAATTGTTTTCTTTCTATTAAACTTTGATTTTTAATTTGTTTGTTTAATTTTAGTTCATTACAAAGGGATAAGCCTTCTTGAATACAAACATTTATTAAATTTCCATATGTATAATTATCATAAGGAATATTTAAATGTTCTTTCCTAAGAATTATTTTAATTCTTTCAGCGAAAAGACTTGGAAGACCATCTATAAATTTGGCTTTCCAATGAATATTATTACAATCAGGTAATTCAAAGACTCTAGATAGATAAGTATCTTTATACCATCTAAAATCTGTTAAAGTTCTACATCTTGTATTACTTAGAAGAGTACGAATATTTTCGCTATTATCAGAAAATCTTCCAGTAAAATGTTCAATTATTGTCATTATTAGAGTATAAACAACATTACTATTTTGATTATTATTTTCTATTTTAACAGCATTTTGAATAGTATCTTTTGCTGTTTGAGATAAATAGTTATCCCACCAACCTTTAAGTTGACCCGTAAAACCTGCTATAATCATTTTAGCAATATTTTTATCATTATTTCCTGCTGTCATACAGACAGTACTGTACATGAGCATTCTATGGGCCATATTATGAATATGTGTATCTGTGAATCCATCTAGATTCCATTCATAAATACTTTTCCCATTATAACTTGTCTCTGAGAAGAATTCTTTTTCCTCATGTAAAACATCTATGGGAGTTGGTTTAGTTAAATAATATCTTTGCTGAGTAGGCCTATCAGCCCATTTAATTTTATTTATTTTATCTTTCGAAGGTTCAGATGTTCCTTCCTCATTATTTAAAGTAGAAATATTTTGTCCTTTGAATTTTTCTGTTAATTCAACAATTAATTCTTCCAGATTATTTTTTGTTGATTTTAATTTAAAATCTTTTATTTCTGGAGGTGGTTGAATAGATGATGAGGCAATTGAAACTATATCTGTTTCTTTCTTTACTTCAATATGAACATCAGGTTTAATGGTTTTTATGACTGAAATAATATTTTCAATTTTATTCTGAAGAGAATTTAAATCTTCAATTTTATTATGAAGAGAATTTAATTCTTCTCCTAGAATATTTAGATATAAATTAGTATAATTTTGTTTTTCCATTAAAATATTTATGTGTTTTATGGTTACTTGCAATGTTTCATTTTCAATTAATTTGGAAAATGCTGTAAAGCTCATGATTTTATTATTTTTCTCCATTTGAAATGAAGTACTGGGAGGATACAAAGATTTTTGTTCTTGTCCAGTAGTTAATTTATATGTTCTTTCCAAAACTGAAATTTGGTTTATAATATAAGTGTTTACAAACCAAGGAACAAAATATATTTTTGTATTTTTTTCTTTACAATTTTTGTAAAATTCTTCTTGAACTTGTTCAAGACTATTAGATAGATTTTCAAAAAACCATTTTCTAAAAGGTTTCCATTTAGAATTTTTAAATTCCTTGCAAATTTCCTGCCTAGCAAGTGATCCTTTTTCAAAATTGATTGGTGTATCAATCATGAAGACTAAATGGGGCATCTGACATCGTGTCACTATCTTTATGGATATTTCCATAATTAAAATTTCTAACGATTTTATTTTTGTCAATACATACTTCTTCTTTATTTTTATTTCTTTCAGATTCTAATTCTTCTCTTATTTGAGAAGTAGAAGCTCTAGATGTTTGAGGTAAATCTACCCAATAATCTAAAGGTGAAATATAAGAATCTGTTGTTCTTGTTTTAAACATAGAATTATTTCTAGATATTGAAGATGGAAGTAATAATTTTTTCTGTTCATTTGAAAATTGAATTTGAACAGTTCCTTCTTCTGTTTGAATTATATTTTTTAAATTATTATTTATTAAAGGTTCTTTATAAACCTCTTGTTCTATTATCCATTTTTCTGGAAAATTTATTTCTTCCCATTTAATAGCTCTTCTAGTAGAGATATTAGATCTATTGAAATTTGTTTCAATAAGAATAGTTTTATTAATGCTTTTATCCATTATTTTACATCCTGGATTCATTGTATATAAAGGTTTATAGTAAATTCTATAACATATACAAATTATTTCTGACCCTGGAATATAATCATATCCATGAGTTTTAACATTTAATGTTAAAGCACTTAATATGTTACTATCAGTAAGAGATAAACATAAGTCAGGATATACATCAAAATATACTGGTCCGTGGGCCAGACTGGATTGAATTATTCCCATAAGGGATTTATTCCAAGCTTTGTTTCTACCATCTCTTAAAGCTGCTATAAAGCTTTCGGGTAATCCTTTTAAAGTTAAAGGTCTGAATGCAATTTGCACTAAACCTATATGTAAATAGTTATGTGTTTTTATAAAAGGTAATATATCCTTTTTATCAAGTAAATTTAATATTATTTCTTGATTATCAAGAGGAATAGATGATTCTGTAGTTTTAACTAATTGTTTGAATCCTAATTTTTCAAAAGTACCTATTTGGTATATTTTATTAGGTTTCACTTTAGGAATAGTCCAATTATTCAATAATTCTAAATTTTGTGGAATATCATATTCTTCTGTCATACTGTTTTTAACAGTATCTTTTACCTTGAAAGGATTCATTTTTAATGAAGATGTGTTAGATAATTACTACTATTTTCTTTTTAACATGGCTCTGATTAATTATATGATTAATACAATTAAAATTAATATGACTAATCAAATCAATTGAATTAATATTTAAATTGAATTAATTAAATGTTTAATACAATAAACTTAATTTTTAGCACTATTTTATTTTTATTATTATTTATGAATAAAAAGAAGAAGAAAATGAAGTAGTGCAGCACTACTAGTAGTGCAGAAATAGGAAATACACTAGAATAGTGCAAGTAGTAGTGCACCGTTGGAGAAGTTTAACGCTACACTAAAACTATTTTAGTGCAGGGTTGGAGATGGTCTAGAGCATGATGAGACACTAATCCTCGAATATTCTTGAACAGAGGAGAAGAATATTGATGTAGTGCCACATTAAGACTTTGTTCAAAAGATGTCAAAACGTAAGTATGCGACATGATGAGTAGATGATGTATTCTTTCCCATGATATCTCAAAATTCGATTGACTCGTGGCCAATTATTTTTTAAGTTTGGCATGTGCATTCTCGGCCCTATAAATGCACAACTTTGTAAGTAAATAAAATATAAATAAGGTAGTTGTAAATGGTTCAAGATTAATCAAAATGTTACCATGCTACTCGTCGTGTTATCAAAATGTATAATATTATTGGTCCAATACGAGACAAACCTCTCCTCATATAGCTCGATCCAATTTTTTATGGCATAAGCCATAGCCCTAGGATGATCTCGGTAGTCAGCCTCAAGTATCTTGAGTAATTCATTAAATTTGGGTTCATCCTCAACAAAAATCAACATATTTCAAGAGTGATTGAATTGTTCCCACTTCTCCGTTCTACCGAACAAATTCTTGCAATTGGCCAAAATGTTCTTGTTGATATATAACACCGACATAGCAAGTGTGTGGAGTTGGGGAGCGTAACACTTACAACATTCATGAGTGCGAGTTTGGATCAGTTACAATGACCTTTGGTAAGCAACTGTCACACAAGTCCATCTATAGTTATCCTAGCGCGCTTGGGACATATACACACACACCACAGATAAAGTTATATTTGTAGAAGTGACACCAACCACTTCCAAAAATGGCATCCTATACCTAGTTATATATATTGTATTCAATTTTTTTTTTTAGAAATACAATTAGGGGAGGGGTGGAGTGGGGTGTGGTGTGGTGTGGTGGGGTGGGGCTGGGGCGGGGGCTGGGGAACACTCCCCATCCTTGTCTTCGCATTGGTGGACAATCCCTGTCCCCATCTCCGCTACCTTAATAGGGAAAGTTTTTCCCCTTCCTTGCATCGATGGGGAATCCCGACCCCATTTGCTCTTCTTTTTTATTTACTTTCACTACGTAAATTCTTGCTCAACACTAAATATACAGAGAAATTTGTTGTAGAAATTATAAAAGAAAGTGACAAATAGAGAAAGAGAAGAAAAAGGGAACAAAAGAAATGTGGTTTCCGTCCCCGCCCTGCCATGTCAATTGGGCAATAAAAACCCTTGTCCCCGTCCCTATAGGATAATATTTTGGGGAATTCTCATCCCGAATGGGTGGATTTCTATGAACGGATATTCGCCACCCCACTACCAACTCTAACTGAAGTACTCATATTATAATTAATTTAACTCCCAAAATTGATAAACCCCTCAACATAATGTCTAGCTTTGTCCTGATCCATCATCATTAATCCTATATATATATATAGTCTATATAGATCATAAACCTGCGGTCAGCCCCCTCCCCCCCAACCCGGCAAACCGTACCTGATCCGAGAAAATCATATTCATTGACAATTAAGTGGCTTGTTGGATTAGAGTGGGTCCCACTCCCCCAACAACATTTAGGGAAAGTCCATCTTCATTCGACAGCAACCTCTTATTGCTTATCTTCTTCAACAGCACCACTATCTATCTATACCTTCTTTTCTTCCAAAGCAATAGAAACCACCCAAGATCGAATTAATCACTACTGATTATATCCATGGAAGAGAAACCTGAAACTACAACAGTGGAAGAAGAACCCTCATGGGTGGAACTGCTGGGCAGCAACAACTGGGAAGGCCTCCTGGACCCCTTAAACCTCCATCTCCGCCGCCTCATCCTCCGCTGCGGCGACTTCTGCCAAGCCACCTACGATGCCTTCAACAACGACGCCAACTCCAAGTACGCCGGCAGCAGCAGGTATGGCAAGAACTCCTTCTTCAACAAAGTCATGCTCCCCTCCGCCGCCGATTATCAGGTCCGCTGCTTCCTCTACGCCACCGCCAAGGTCGGCATGGCCGAGGCCCTGCTCTTGCACTCCCTCTCGCGTGACTCCTGGGACAGAGAGTCCAACTGGATCGGCTACATCGCCACCACCTCCGACCAAGCCGCTCGCGCCTCCGGCCGCCGTGAAATCTACGTCGTGTGGCGCGGCACCAGCCGGAACTACGAGTGGATCGACGTGTTGGGTGCGCGGCCCGAATCTGCAGATGAATTGCTTCTCCGTCCGAAAAGTTGGGAGAAAAAAAAATCCGATGGTGATAGCAGCAGCAGCAGCGATGAAGATGATGATGAGAACGTGGTTAAAGTCATGAACGGCTGGCTCACGATCTACGTTTCTTCTGATCCGAATTCATCCTTCACCAAACTAAACGCGAGAACTCAGCTGCAGAAAATCATTAACAACCTGAGAAATTCACACCAAAACGAAGCCCTAAGCATAACCCTTACGGGGCACTCTCTCGGAGCAAGCTTAGCAATACTATCAGCATTCGATCTGGTCGAAAACGGGGTCGACGATATCCCCGTTACAGCTGTAGTCTTCGGAAGCCCTCAGGTGGGAAACAAAGCGTTCAAGAAGAGAGTGGAACAGTTTGAGAATCTGAAAATTCTGCATATCAGAAACAAGATCGATCTGATTCCGCTCTATCCGAGCGCATTGCTGGGGTACAGAAACGTGGGAGTCGAGCTGGAGATCGACAGCAGGAAAGCATCGAGTTTGAAGGATTCATCGAATCCGAGCGACTGGCATAATTTGCAGGCGATGCTGCACGTGGTTGCAGGGTGGAATGGAAGTGAAGGAGAGTTTGAGTTGAAGGTGAAGAGGAGCTTGGCGTTGGTGAACAAATCGAGTGCGATTCTCAAAGATGAGTATCTGATTCCGAGTTCGTGGTGGATTGAGAAGAATAAAGGGATGGTTGCTGATGAGAATGGAGACTGGATTTTGGCACCGCCCTCCGATGAGGATCACCCCATGCCTGAATTTTGAACCTTAATTATGTATATATATTCATAATTTTCGACTTTATTTATATATAGTGGACCAGTACTTCAAATGAAAACTCAAAGCCGTCTATGTCTTAATTGCAAAGTTGAAGCTACCCCTAATATTTGTTAAACCACCCAACCTTTATTTCAGTTTTATTCTTTGTTTTTTTAAATATTTTTTCTCTAAATTATATATATACATATTAAAATAAATTCTAAATATATAAAGTTAAGCGGGATACAATATATATATATATATATATATATATAAGTAAAATTACTTTTAGTGTTAATATAATTAATAAAGTTTAACAATTTTTTTTAACAAAGTTACATGGAGTTATATATGTGTTAATCAATTATGTTAACACGGAATAAAGAATTTACTTTGTCATTTATTTACTTTATTTGATGTATATAATAATATGGCAAATAAACTTTGTTAACTTAAATAAATTACAAAAGTAATTACATTATATTTCCCAAATATATAACTAACTACCTAACAACAACAACAATAATAAAAATACTCCATACATCTTTACATATAAAAAAGAATAACCACATATGCCACATGTCAAGCCTATAATTTTTTCTTATTAAATCTGTTTTTACATATTAAATCTATAATTAATAGAATTTTAAAACTATTTAAATAATGTTTAATTTAGGTTTTTCTTAAATGTTGTGTATTTCACGGACTCTATATTATATAACAATAAAAAAGTCTAACAGATTTTGTAATTTTAGCAAAAAAAATCTGAACAATTTTGTAATTTAACCATTTCTGCTTTAAAAATTGTTTCATTCTGTCTGATAGCTTAGTTTTGCAGCATCTTTTAAACAATTACGCAAAATGAAGTTGTAGGGACTGAAAGTTGCATGTTGTAAGCTGAAGAGACAAGCCAACAAGCTATATGCAGAATGATGCACTAGAAAGATCAACTTTAGTCCAAGGTTTGGTCGCTTCAACAGATCAAAAACTAGTCAGTAGAGACAAACTAAAGGATGCAGCATAGAGAGCCAATGAACAATGAACACCTGACTTGACAGACTGTACAAAAGTTGCAACCTAGTATAATCAGTTTTAATGGACTTGCATAAAAAATCATAAATGCAACCTCAGAAGATATTTAATGCAAGTTTTGCATCAAGGATGAAGATTCAAATGTTAAGATTTGTACCTCCTTCAATGGGTAAAAATCTAGATCTATTAAACGAGGAAGAGAAGATTGAAACAATACTGAAACTACAACTTTTAAAATCACAAACAAGAATTTCTCAAGTATTCAAAGTGTTCTCAAAGTAAAATAAGTTTCCGTCACTCAACCCTTAAAAGCAATCAAGTATTTGTTAAAAAAAATTCTAAAATTAAAGGTTGCTTCATGTACCTGTTGAAGACCCTACTATATACTATAACCTTTGTGTTGTGTGCTAGGTTATTTTAAAGATGTCCTTAGTTGATAGGAAGTGTGTTTCTTTGTGAATGTATATTGTTAAAGAGTTTTGGCAATAACTCTGTGTGGGTTATGAGGATCTTGTGTGGGTAAATTGTTGAAACTTACAGCAACTTGAGTGAAAGCTTAATTCTAATAGGTGTAACTAAGTTGAGTTTAGATTTTGTTAGGAAAGAGTCCTGTAAATCAAACAAACTTAACAAAGTCCCTACTTGAGAATGAGTAGAATGGACGTAGAGGGATTATACCATCCTCAAACCACTATAAGACATTGTGTGTTTATTTTCATATCATGTATTCTGTTGTATATCTATTTGTTGCTTATACTTGTCATATTGCATAAAACAATTTGTGCAAAACTCAATCTTCAAAAGGTTTATCAAAGGATTCTATCCATCAAATTTTTTATTTTCATTGCAAGAACTCTAGTATTTATAATAAGCAACACTACTCAATAGTGTTATAAGTTGAACTACATCATGTGTTGTAAGCTATGTAGGTTACCGTGCAGAAAAGTTCAAAAGTTTGAAAATCGATAGAGGTTCGTTCACTCATTTCTGAACATCTATGCTACTTGGGACCAACAAGTGGTATCAAAACAAGTTAGGTTAAAAACCTACTTATTCGATCACCTACCTAAATGAAGATACTACAAGAAGGTCAAGTAGACCTCCTATAAGACCAAGTGTAGAAAAACTAGATTACAGAAGAGCTATTCCTTCAGACGTTCTAATCAAATCATAATATGAATGGAATACTAAGGATAAAAAAAGAGCCAACTTAGATAATGTGTAAAAGAAATTTGGGAAAAGGTAGAGTAGATGTGTGAAGAGACAGAGTTCACTAATGATAATAATATATCCACAAAGTTTCTCTAGCAATGATAGTGACAACATAATCTCTGAATAAGAAGCATTAATTTGTTTAATGGTCAAAGACTGTGAAAAAGAAGAGAATAATGAGGTAATCTATCAACCTCAAGCTGTTTTAGTTGATGAAAAGCTTAACATGATCTATGCATTTCGAGAGATCATAAGTGACATTAAGCAGATAAACTCAGCTCATAAGTAGCTCAAGGAGGAAAACCAAATACTCAAGAGTGAGCATCTTGCACTTAAGAAAAAAATATTAGAAAATGATTAAAATAATGCAGTACGTGATGATCTTAGATAAAAGGTGTCCAAGCTCAAACTGCTAGTCACTAAGCTATAGAATAAGAAGAAGAGTATACAAGCCATCATTGATCTTTTCAGTAGATCATCTTAGAATGCACAAACCTATCTGATGATGGTTAGGAACCCTTTGGATAGTTCTGTTCTAGGATATAGTGGTAAATCTTCACATAATATAATAAGTACATCTATAGCTGTAAAGTTTGTTCAAGCTGAAGCACCTACGTCTAAAGAGTTATCAAACTACTCAAAGGGAAATTATGTTCTGAACAAACCAGACATGGCTGATAAGAGAAAGAAACCCTTGTGTGTAACTACAGGAAGTCAGGAAGTAAGTTTGCAAGAAGTCAAAACATATAGCAAAACCAATTTGTTGTAAGTAAAGACAGGTTGCAACAACCTTAAAGGATACAACAAAAGTCCTACCCTACTATAGTGATTTAGACCCATATATCTAAATCCAAATGAGCTTATACTCTAGGAAAGTATAGTGGAAGACCACACCGATATGGTATAGGTAACACAAGATAAGTTCCTACACATACTTAGCACAAGAGTATATAATCAAAATTGCTTACAGAAAGAGAACCAACTATGCTTACATCAAACTAATAGTTGTTAAGCAAGTATGGATTCCTAAAAGAACTAACCCCAAAATATTCGTAGTTGTATGGGTATCTAAAGTTATCTAAATTGTATATATGAATAGTTGTCAAGAGTGTATGGTATATAGACAGTGGTTGCTCAAGACACATGACTGGCAAAAAAGAAAGCATTGAAAGGTTTCTAACCATGCAAAGACCCCAAGGTTGTATTTGGAAATGATTCTATAGGAAGCACCAAGGGCACAAGAAGCTTGATAAATGTCATTGACAAAGGATACTTTGTATAATTCAACCTAAACAAGTGTCTGATCAAGGACAACAAGATAAATGAAATAAAGCTTACAGGAACCAAAAGAGGGAATATTTACCTAGCTGGTTAGAGTTCAATAGTCCATCCAACATATTTCATCGCTAAGAGTTCACCAGAGTTAAGTTGGATGTTGCAAAAAAGAGTGAGTCATTGAACTTAAAAAAAATTAACAACCTAGTAAGAAAAGGTCTAGTGAGAGGACTTTCAAACTTAGCCTTCAAAAAGGAGAGCGTATGCAGAGCATGTTTGCAAGGCAACAACTTAGAAGTTCATTCAAAGATAAAGTTCAAAAGTCATCTCATAGAATGCTAGATCTTTTACATATATCGATCTTTTTGGACCAGTTGAATCTGTTAGTGTTAGTGGCAAGAAATACTCTATACTAGTTGTAGATGACTACTCAAAGTTTACATGGATAATCTTCTTAGCCAAAAAGTCAGAAATTCAAAACAAGTTTCCCGATTTTATGAAAAAGATATAGAATGAGAAAAACCTGAGTATTTTAAAGATCAAATATGACAGAGGTATAAAGTTCACAAAAAAATCATAAAGAAATATTGTTCAAAAAATGGTATCTATCATAAGTATTGAGTTGCAAGAACACCTCAAGAGAATGAAGTTGTTGAAAGAAGGAAAAAAATCCTAAATAAAGTAGTAAGAACAATGATTGTAGAAGCTGCTATACCTAAAAGATTTTGAGTTGAGGCTACCAACACAACATGCTATACCAAAATAGATACTTAATCAATAAAGATCATGATAAGACCTCCTATGATATTTGGTATGGATACACTCTAAACATCTCTTATCTACACATCTTTGGATGCAGATGTTGTTGGAACCACGGATCGCTGACCCTATACGATTATCTGATTCGGGATCCATGTAAATAAGATTAACGCGTAGCGGATAAACGAATCATACCTTTTGCACCGATATTAGTTCTAAGGTCAGAACTATAGATCGAGGAATCGATAGAGCCTAGACCTCACGATCTTCTGCTATATTCCTCACGTTGTGTGGGGAAACGAGCTATCTAGACTTTCAACCGCCTTCTACTAAATCATATCTAAGATTTCGTGTGTTTAGAAACGGCTGACTTGAGGCTTATTTATAGGCTACAACAGGGACCTTGAGGAGGATTAGGAATCGGTCTCCTGATAGGATTAGGAGTCCCAGTTCGGCCTGAACACACTTCTTAATCCTATCAATAATAACTCGATCCACTAAAGAGATATTATTGAACTACCGTCCCAAATCCATATTAAATATGGGCTCCTATTTATTATGTGTGCGTTTATCTCCCCGTGTTTAAGATATCGAATGTCCATTAATTAAATGAATTACTAACAATTCAATTAATTAACATTTAATTTCAAGAGTAGTACCACTCAACTTTATTATCATGCCGGAATAAATCCACTTGCAGGGTTTACATGATAATCCTTATGAGCTCCTCAAGGAAACATCATCATCCTAAATAATTAGGACACGGTTTCATTATATAATCAACATCACACCATATAAACAACATTGTATCCCAATTACCGAGCTTATTGATTTAATAAATAAATCTCACCCATTGGTAAATTAAAGAAACATATATCGAGTATACATGCCCGTTATCATATAATGATTAAGAGGACGCACATCCATAATAACAGAGGTCTTGTTCTATTTATGCAGTCAGTATAAATAAAACAACCTCAATTGCTCCTGTTCAATACATACAAAATGTACTAGTGTAATTTTATAATCAAGATAGATTAATACCAAATTACACTACAACCATTCCGATAATTTGTCCAAAATAATCTCGGTTGTGAGCTACCATTTATAATCTATAAGGAACTGATAACATGATCTTCTGTGTGGCACCACACACCATGTAATCTACAATATAAATTAATTGGATAATTGCAATAACATATATAAAAAATATAAAATACAAAACATTTGACCATAAAAGATTCTCATATCATAAATAAATGTTTATAAAAAAGCTAGGCTTATAGTATACATCCTAACAGAAGTTAAATCTTAAACAATGGAAAAGAGCACCTGAAAACCTTCAACGCCAAATTAAATGGAGTATTTTTAGGATAGTTCTCAGTAAGCAAAGCTTTCACAATTTTAAACTAAAAAAACCCTTGTGTCACATCCCAAATTTTATAACACTCTTGAAATATAAAACTCTGAAAAATGTGACAATAATTTTTTTTTCTCTTTTCAAGCTAACAAATAACAAAAACAACATATCATAAGCAACACCTCATCTATACCAGAACATAAACCAATATCTTACACCAAACTGTCATCAGAGTTTTCCCCAAACCAAACATATAACAAAATGGCGCAACGATTATATATATATTTATATCCCAAAATTTAACGAAATCAACCCGGTCAAAAGCAAAATGAGCCCAAGTTTTAGCCCCGCAGGTCGTCATCCATGTACACCATCCCAAAACATTGTTGGAGCGCCAAGACATGCTAGCAAGACCCAAAAGCTCATCAAACGTTGTCATGCTCACCTACAATGCATAAACTAGGTGAGCTAAAGCTCAGTAAGCAGAAATTATGCATGCACTATCATACACATGACTGTGAACACTTTAAGAATATCATGAATGCATGGCTTTGATATCTTTTACTATGTTGGGCCCTTGATCCATCTACAGTACATCGGAAAAGAGCTAGCTCAATAATCTCTGTACTTTACTTTACTTTGTTTTAAAGTCATGTTTATGGCCCAATATCTTCGAACCATAACCACGGCTCGTATATCATAGGCACACTTTTACTTTTAAGCCATATCCATGCCTTGCATGTCACCGGCCTCGATGTACTAGTAGTGGCCAACTTTACTTTAACTTTGTTTGTTTGTTTGTATGATTATGATGTGCATACAGACTCAACATATCTTCTATGCAGACACTTATCTATGCTCATGAATGATATGTACAAAATTCAATGCCCACGTATCATCTTTAATCATACATAAAAAACTAATCACCAATATCAAGAAGCGCAAATTCATTATTATCATATAATGCAAGTAAACACATAAAATACTACTTACCTGAAATTCTAAAGATTCCGACTGTATAAACTTCCAATTCACCACCTGAACGTTATTAATAGCAAATCTTATAATACTCCTTCGGTTAAGCATTAGAACTCAAACACAAGAATTCTCTATTTTTATAACTAAATGAGTGCATGCCTGAATACTAAATGCCGTCCTCTCTGTTATTTTTAAAATGAGAGTTATATGTCTTCTATTTCTAGCCACCGCCTGTCAAAAGTTTTTCCCTTTCCGCTTTTCTTAATTTCCATTATGCAATGAAATGCAATATTGCATGTATGTTTAATTAACCATATTCATTACTTTCCCTATAACTTAAGTTATAAAATTTCGAGTCGAACAGAATAAGAATCGGTAGAAACTGAACATATAGCTCCACAATTTTCATGTTTGCACTTTTCCTAATTTAGTCTCCAACCTGCATAAAATTAGGCTACAAACACGGCATAATTAACCGTTTTCGAATCGTTATTATAGACCAAACACTATAATTTTGACATTATCTCACTCAATATTTAACCGATACACCCACGGTTTGCTCCTAAATTTAGCTAAGAGATAGGGCTATAACTTTCATGTTTTAAGCTTTTCCTAATTCGGCCTATAAAGCTACCAAAATATCTGATGAATTACGATAATTAGATATATATATATATAATCCACTAATTTATTTGTACCTTTCGGAAAAAATCTTGAGAATTTACTCCGATCAAATCGAAGAACACGTCCCCACGAGCTCCCCTTCAAATTTTGAAGAAAATCGATGAAGAAACAGAACCAAAATTTCACAAACCCTTTCTTTCTTTTCTTTTTTTTTCCTCCCTCTGCCATTATGTTTCTTTTCTTTCTGCGCTCTCTATCTATTTAATTTTCTTGCTGCCCTTTTTTTTATTAATATACTTACTAAGTCATTACCGCCTTTCATCACTTCAACTATAAGTTTTTATTTTATTTTAGTTTATTATTATTATCCATATTATATTATTCATATTAAGAATTATGCCTACTTTATGCAACCTTGCACCATTCCTGCACAAGTGTATACATTTATATATAAATAATTATATATTATTACTAAAATTCATTATGAATATGCACAGCACTTACATTCACACCAATATATGCTGCTATTAATTAACTTACTTTTTGTTAATTAACATACATACACGGTACTTCTATATATATATAATATTTATCTCACTTGTTTTATAATATATATGCATACACATTGCTATCACTTGCACACATATATATATATGTAAATATCAAATTTTAAATTTCTAATATAATTATACTAACCTTAATTAAATAATTGATATTGTGCTCTCAATATTACTAGAATCCCAACCAATTATGATAGGGTTTTCTCAACACCAATTTTGTGGTAGCATATAAATAATCGAATGTTTAAAAGCAAACTACAATCATATAAAGTCACAAATAATATATAAGCAATAAGGGATGTATATGATGCATGAACTATTTTGGTAAAAAGGGTAACGAGGGGCTCGGGTCTCACATCCTCCCCTCCTTTTAAAAATTTCGTCCTCGAAATTTAATTTACCTGAAAAGCTCTGGGTACTTAGACTTCATATCATCCTCCCTTTCCCAAGTGGCTTCTTCTACTAATTTATTTCTCCATAACACTTTGACCAAGGGGATTTTCTTATTTCTAAGCTCTTTTTCCTCTCGTAACAAAATCTTCACCGGTCTTTCTTCATAACTTAGATCTGTTTTTAATTTAGTTGGTTCGTTCTTCAGGACATGAGATGGGTTCGCCATATATTTTCTCAGCATTGAGATGTGAAATACGTTATGTATTTGAGACATTGACGCTGGCAAATCAAGTTTATAGGTAACTTCACCTATTTTCTCTATAATAGAAAATGAACCAACATACCTCAGACTAAGCTTCCCTTTCTTACCAAATCGCATTACTCCTTTCATTGGGGCAATCTTTAAGAACACTTTATCACCCACTGAAAATTCTAGTGCTCTTCTTCTTTTATCAACATAACTTTTCTATCGACTTTGAGAAATTTTCATCCTTTCTCGAATCTGTACTACCATTTCTGTCATTTCTCGTATCATGTCTAGGCCCAAAAGCTTTCTTTCACCAACCTCATCCCAATGCACTGGGGATCGACACTTTCTCCCATATAGTGCTTCATAAGGAGCCATCCCAATTGTGGACTGAAAACTGTTGTTATATGAAAATTCAATCAAAGGCAAATATTTACTCCATTGACCCTGAAAATCCAACACACAAGCTCTAAGCATATCCTCTAGAGTTTGTATTGTTCTTTCTGATTGTCCATCCGTTTCTGGATGATACGCTGTGCTGAAGGATAACTGAGTTCCCAATGCATTATGCAAACTCTTCCAAAAAGTAGATAAAAATCTTAAATCTCTATCAGAAACAATGGATTGGGGCACATCATAAAGTCTAACAATATTCTGTATGTAGATTTGAGCGTATCGATCCATAGAATAAGTAGAGCAAATAGGAAGAAAATGAGCAGGTTTAGTTAATCGATCCACAATAACCCAGATAGCATCATGACCTTTAACTATTTTCGGTAATCCCGTTACAAAATCCATAGTAATTCTCTCCCACTTCTATTCTGGAATAAGCAAAGGTTGCAAAGTTCCTGCTGGTCTTTATTGTTCTGCTTTTATCTGTTGACAAATTAAACATTGTTCCACATACTTGATGATATCCCTTTTCATACCTGGCCACCAATAATATTGTTTCAAATCTCTATACATTATAGTAGCTCCCGGATGTACTGAGTATGGCATTGTGTGTGCCTCTATCATGACTTCTTCACGTATGTTATCTACATTAGGCACACATAATCGACCCTTAAATCGAAAAATACCAGTATCTGATAGTTGAAAATCAGACAATGCTCCCGAAACGATGTTTTTCTCTATATCAGCCAAATATTTATCAGTCTTTTATCCTTGTTGGATCCTATCAATTAAAGTGGGTCGAAGAGTCAAAGCTGCCAGCTTAACCTCCACCAATCCCTGCTGAACAATTTCAATGTTCAATTTCTGCAGATCTATTAGTATTTGCTTCTGCATCGAATTCATAGCTGCCACAATTTGCGTAGATTTTCTACTCAGTGCATCCGCAACCACATTAGCTTTACCAGGATGATAATTGATGATACAATCATAATCCTTCACCAATTCTAACCATCTTCTTTGCCTCATATTTAACTCTTTCTAGGTGAAGAAATACTTCAAACTTTTGTGATCAGTGTAGATTTCACATCGCTCTCCATAAAGATAATGTCTCCAGATTTTTAGTGCAAACACAACTGCAGCCAACTCTAAATCATGAGTAGGGTAATTCTTTTCATACTCTTTCAGTTGTCTTGATGCATACGCGATCACCTTACCACCCTGCATTAGTACACAACCCAGCCCATTCTTTGAAGCATCACTATAGACTATAAAACCTCTAGCACTCGAAAGAATAGAGAGAATGGGTGCTGATATTAATCGCTTCTTAAGTTCCTGAAAACTCCTTTCATAAGCTTCTGTCTATTTGAAGGCCACAGTCTTCCTTATCAACTGTGTCAATGGAGAAACAATCTTGGAGAACCCTTCTACAAATCTGCGATAGTATCCTGCTAAACCAAGAAAACTTCATACCTCTGTAGGACTTGTAGGTTGTGGCCAATTGATAATTGCTTCAACTTTACTTGGATCTACTGAAATTCCTGCTCCTGATACGACGTGGCCAAGAAACACCACTTGGTCTAACCAAAACTCACATTTCTTGAATTTAGCATACAATTGTTTCTTCTTTAAAACTTCTAACACTTTCCTCAAATGCATAGAATGCTCTTCTTTAGTCTTAGAGTAAATAAGGATATCACCAATAAAATGATGACAAACTTATCCAAGAAGTCACTGAATATCCGATTCATTAAATCCATAAATGTTGCTGGAGCATTTGTCAAACCAAAAGACATCACAAAAAACTCATTATGCCCATATCTCGTGCTAAAAGCTGTCTTGGCTATATCTTCTTTTATTTTCAGCTGGTGGTACCCTGGCCGTAAATCAATTTTTGAAAATATAGCTGATCCTTGAAGCTGGTCGAACAAGTCATCTATTCTAGGTAAAGGATACTTATTCTTGATAGTAACTTTGTTCAAGTCTCGGTAATCTATACACATCCTCATTGTACCATCCTTCTTACAAACAAATAAAACCGGTGCACCCCATGGTGAAAAACTAGGTCTAATGAATCCTTTATCCAGCAAGTCTTGTAATTGTATCTTCAGCTCTTTCAGTTCCACCGGTGTCATTCTGTATGGAGATTTGGATATAGGTGCAGTTCCTGGAAGTAGTTCAATAACAAACTCTATCTCACGATCTGGTGGTAGTCCTGAGAGATCATCTGGGAATACTTCAGGATATTCTTGAACTACTGAAACTTCACTAACTGAAGGGCCCTGTCGTTCTTCCAAATTCATAACACTTATCAAATAACCCTCACAACCACTTTCCAATAGTCGTTGTGCTTTCACTGCTGATATTACTGAAAATCTGGAGTTTGTTCTTATTCTGATAAATGAAAAAGGTTCTTCTTCAGGTGGTTGAAATGTAATTACCTTTCTCTGGTAATCTATGATAGCACCGTATTTTGACAACCAATCCATACCCAAAATTATATCATAATCATTCATATCCAACACAATTAGATCAACATGGAGTTCTCGGCCTTTAATATGGATAGTGCAAGCTCGTTAAAGCTGATTGGTTTGTTTTGACTCTCCAGAAGGAATCATAACATTGTAACTATTTTCTACTATATCAGGTTTTCTACCCAACTTCCTAACATACCCAGTGGATGCAAAAGAATGTGTTGCTCCAGAGTCAAACAATACAAATGCAAAAGTACTACAAATAAGAATTTTACCTGTTACGACTGATGGATTTGCCTTCGCATCCTTTTTAGTCATAGTAAAAACCCTTGCAGGTACTCTTCCTAGGACTACTGTTTTCGCTCTGTTTGGACATACAGTGGAAATATGTCCTGGTTGACCACAAGTATAGCAAACAGGGCTACCTAGACGACAAACTCCGCTATGTGGTCTCCCACATTTAGAGGAAATATTTGGTGGCACCGGTGCTCCTCCTTGTGTAGGTCTCATCCTCTTATTCGAGTCATCTTGTTCTTGACCCTGTTTAGGCTGAAAATTTGGTCTCGGACCTTGGAATTAGGCTGGCCTTTTCATTTCATTTCCCACCCAGCGTTGTCCCTATCTCTAGGTGAACTGACGTCGGGCTTCTTGTGCTTGTTGTATTCTTTGTTCAGCCTGCTCAGCCACTAGTGCTCGCTCAGCAACTTGTGAAAAAGTAACTTCGAATGTACCAGCCATACAAACATCTCTATAAAGTTCGGGTCGCAGCCCCTCGATAAATCTTTCCACTTTTAGTACTTCAGTTCGAACCATGTGCTCAGCAAACATAGACAACTGTTCAAATTTAGAAATATAGTCTGCAACTATCATACCTCCCTGTCTTAACTGTATAAACTCATTCATTTTCATTGCACAAACTGGAGCTGTGAAGTATTTATTTCTAAAAAGTTCTTTAAACCGATCCCAAGTCATAGTTTCCACGTTCTCGATGACTTTCACTGTATCCCACCAATACCCTGCACTTCCCCTTAACATGAATGAAGCACACAACACATTTTCTTCATTCATCACTCTGCTGTATAGAAACATATTGTCAATCGTTCTCAGCCAATTCTTTACCTCTGTGGGATCTACTGCAGTTTCGAATGTCGGTAGGTTAAGTTTTCTAAATCTTTCCCCAATCACCTCTACTGGTTTTGTTCGTGTTTGTAACCGATTTCCATCTCTAGTTTGTTCACTCATATCTCTCTGTTGGATAAGTTGCTGGATCTGTTGGGATTGTTGTTCAACCAGTCCTGTTAATCTTTCAATAAGAGCATCACGACTAGTGTCTGTAACCGCCCCCAGTACCTCCACTAGACTCACCTCTAGTCCTCACTATGGCTATATCACTGACTGTATAAAATAATATGGCACAGACCAATAAAATACATGAAATAACGCAAAACATATATAAATAAAGCTTACCGGCATGATTTGGGTCCACCAGTTTTGAACTCATGTACACGAACAGTCTACAGAACTAAAATCAGGCTCTGATACCACTCTGTCCCATCCTAAATTTTATAACACTCTTGAAATACAAAACTCTGAAAAAATGTGACAATAATTTTTTTTTTCTCTTTTCAAGCTAACAAATAACAAAATAACAAAAACAACATATCATAAGCAACACCTCATCTATACCAGAACATAAACCAATATCTTACACCAAACTGTCATCAGAGTTTTCCCCAAACCAAACATATAACAAAATGGCGCAACGATTATAGATATATCCCAAAATTTAACAAAATCAACCTGGTCAAAAGCAAAATGAGCCCAAGTTTTAGCCCCGCAGGTCGTCATCCATGTACACCGTCCGAAAACATTGTTGGAGTGCCAAGACATGCTAGCAAGACCCAAAAGCTCATCAAACGTTGTTATGCTCACCTATAATGCATAAACTAGGTGAGCTAAAGCTCAGTAAGTAGAAATTATGCATGCACTGTCATACACATGACTGTGAACACTTTAAGAATATCGTGAATGCATGGCTTTGATATCTTTTACTATGTTGGGCCCTTGACCCATCTACAGTACATCGGAAAGAAGCTAGCTCAATAATCTTTGTACTTTACTTTACTTTGCTTTAAAGTCATGTTTATGGCCCAATATCTTCGAACCATAACCACAACTCGCATGCCATATGCACACTTTTACTTTTAAACCATATCCATGCCTTGCATGTCACCGGTCTCGATGTACTATTAGTGGCCAACTTTGCTTTAACTTTGTTTGTTTGTATGATTATGATGTGCACACAGACTCAACATGTCTTCTATGCAGACACTTATCTATGCTCATGAATGATATGTATAAAATTCAATGCCCACGTATCATCTTTAATCATACATAAAAAACTAATCACCAATATCAAGAAGCGCAAATTCACTATTATCATATAATGCAAGTAAACACATAAAATACCACGTTTATGCATTGTAGTTGCAAATGAATTTCTACTTACTTGAAATTCCAAAGATTCTGACTGTATAAACTTCCAATTCACCACCTGAACGTTATTGATAGCAAATCTTATAATACTCCTTCGGTTAAGCATTAGAACTCAAACACAAAAATTCTCTATTTTTATAACTAAATGAGTGCATGCCTGAATACTAAATGCCGTCCTCTCTGTTATTTTTAAAATGAGAGTTATATGTCTTCTATTTCTAGCCACCGCCTGTCAAAAGTTTTTCCCTTTCCGCTTTTCTTAATTTCCATTATGCAATGAAATGCAGTATTGCATGTATGTTTAATTAACCATATTCATTACTTTCCCTGTAACTTAAGTTATAAAATTCCGAGTTGAACAGGATAAGAATCGGTAGAAACTCAACATTTAGCTCTACAATTTTCATGTTTAACACTTTTCCTAATTTAGTCTCCAACCTACATAAAATTAGGCTACAAACACGACATAATTAACCGTTTTCGAACCATTATTATAGACCAAACCCTATAATTTTGACATTATCTCAGTCAATATTTAACCGATATACCCACGGTTTGCTCCTAAGTTTAGCTAAGAGATAGGGCTATAACTTTTATGTTTTAGGCTTTTCCTAATTTGGCCTATAAAGCTACCAGAACATCCGATCAATTACGATAACTAGATAGTTATATAATCCACTAATTTCTTTGTATCTTTCGGAAAAAATCTTGAGAATTTACTCCGATCAAATCGAAGAACACGTCCCCACGAGCTCCCCTTCAAATTTTGAAGAAAATCGATGAAGAAACGGAACCAAAATTTCACAAACCCTTCATTTTTTTTTCCTCCCTCTGTCTTTATGTTTCTTTTCTTTCTGCGCTCTCTATCTGTTTTATTTTCTTGCTGCCCTTTTTTTTATTAATATACTTACTAAGTCATTACCGCCTTTCATCACTTCAACTATAAGTTTTTATTTTATTATTATTATCCATATTATATTATTCATATTAGGAATTATGCCTACTTTATGCAACCTTGCACCATTCCTGCACATGTGTATACATTTATATATAAATAATTATATATTATTACTAAAATTCATTATGAATATGCACAACCTTACATTCACACCAATATATGCTGCTATTAATTAACTTACTTTTTGTTAATTAACATACATACACGGTACTTCTATATATATAATATTTATCTCACTTGTTTTATAATATATATGCATACACATTCTATCACTTGCACACATATATATATATGTAAATATCAAATTTTAAATTTCTAATATAATTATACTAACTTTAATTAAACAATTGATATTGTGTTCTCAATATTACTAGAATCCCAACTAATTATGATAGGGTTTTCTCAATACCAATTTCGTGGTAGCATATAAATAATCGAATATTTAAAAGCAAACTACAGTCATATAAAGTCACAAATAACACATTAGCAATAAAGGATGCATATGATGCATGAACTATTTTGGTAAAAAGGGTAACGAGGGGCTCGGATCTCACACCTTATGGTTAAAAAATCAATACATGTGGTATTTGATTACGTATATTGTGATACAACTGATCTAGATAAGCTAAAAGTAGAAATGTCACAACTTAGAGTAAAAAATAACATTGTTCCATACATTAAAGATATGCAAATCCCTATTCGTGAAGATCTTATAGCGGAAGATACATGAGAACCTATTTTGGAGAATACAACAGTTCAGGTTACAACATAACAACCTGATAGGATGCAGCAAGAGACAAATCCTCAAAAACCCACATATATCTTTGAACTAGATAGGATATAACTTAGAAATCATTTAAGGGAACTCATTATAGGCGACCTAATATTGGAGTAAGGACAAGAAGATAAAGACCTCACGAAGCTATGTTTGCTTGTTTCATATCATAAATGGAACCTAAAAGTGTTGAAAAAGCACTGAAAGATAGCAATTGGATTCAAGCCATGCAAAAAAAAGCCAATTGATTTTGAAAGAAATCAAGTATGGAAGTTGGTTCCCTGACTTAACTATCAAGGAGTCATTAGAACAAAGTGGGTATCTAAGAACAAGCTAGAAGAATCTAGACTTGTAGTGAGAAACAAAGTAAGGTTAGTTGTTAAAGGATATTTTCAGGAAAAAGGAATTGATTTTGATGAGACCTTTGCACAAGTAGCAAAACTTGAAGCAATTTCAATCTTTCTACCCAATGCTGCACAAGAAAATAGATTCAAAGAGTGCATTGTCGAATTGGTTGTTATCTAAAGAAGTATATGTAGAATAACCTCCTGAATTTTAAGATCAACTTGAAGAGAAAGTGTTTAGGTTACAAAAAAAAGTTTTATATGGACTAAAGCAAGCACCAAGATCATGGTATGATACTCTATCCTTATACTTGTTGGAGAATCGATTTCTCTCTTCAGAATTCAAGTGGAGAAAATTATTTTGGTACAAATATATTGATGATATCATCTTTGAATCAACCAACAAACAACTCTATGAGAAGTTCTCAAGCCTTATACAGAAGAAATTTGAGATGAGCATGGTGTGAGTTTCTTTCTATGACTGCAAGTTAAGTAGCTAGACAATGGAATCTTTATAAATAAAGTAAATTACACCAAATAACTAATCAAGAAGTTTGGAATGGAGAATGGATCTTCAGTAAGCATTCCCATGGCTACATCATCAGTCTTACAAGGATGAAAGTGGAAAAATTGTAGACATCACCAAATACAGAATGTTGATTGGGTCTCTACTGTATTTTACAATAAGTAGATTAGATATCATGTTTGCAATGGAAGTATGTTCTTGATTTCAAGCTACACCAAATGAATCACATCTTATAGTAGTTAAAAGAATAATTAAGTATCTCAAAAAAACTTAAGATGTTGGTTTATGGTATCCAAAAGAAGGTAGATTTAATCTGAAAGGTTATTCAGATTCAAATTTTGTAGGATGTAAAATTGATAGAAAAGTACAAGTGAAACATGTCAATTTCTTGGGAATAGATTGGTGTCATGGTTCTGCAAGAAGCAAACCTCAATTGCTACATCTACAGCAGAAACAAAATATATTGTTGTAGAAAGTTGTTGTGCTTAAATCCTCTGAATGCAGCAACAACTAAGAAACTATGGTATTGAAGAAAAAGAGACACCTTGCTATTCACACATAATCCTATATTTCACTCAAGAATGAAACACATTGACATAAAACACCATTTTATAAAGGATCATGTAGAAAAGAAGGACATCACATTAGAGAAAGTGGATACTGATCTGTAGTTGGCATTTATCTTTACAAAACACTTATGTGAATCATGGTTTTCTATGTTAAGGAGCGAGTTGGGAATAATCAAGTTATGAAGATGATCATCAACAAGTAAGGATGCTGAAGTTACAAACTGTTTGAAGAAGAATGCATCAAGATAGGGGGAACATTGTATTTGGTTTAGGATACAACAAATGAGTTATAAGAGATATTTCAAATTTTGATTGATGTATATTTCTCAAGATACAATGTGTAGAGATTACAATTGTTTCAGAATACAACGTGTAGATACAATATTTATGGCTAACAACATTTATTTGAGCTAAAACTTCGTAATGGCACTACAAGTATTAAAGTGCTAATCATTTTAGCGGCAATATTTTTATCTTGGTATATCCTCGCATTTAATGTGAATTCCACTTTTTCATTAGCTCATTAATCGCCATTTCTTTTAAATCCTGGAACTCTCTTATATTTATAAGAAGACCCTTCTATCTTTTCAAGCTAAACTATTAGATCTGGCGATTTTGCACATGATCTTTTAATCTCAATCCTTGATCATTATCTTGCCATAATAGTGAGAAAACTCTTCATTCCCTCAACCCACAATCATTTCAAATCCCTCAAATCTTTTTAAGAAAAAGTCTCTCTCTCTCTCTCCTTCTCTCATATAACCCCTATGTTCTATCTTTTGAAAACCCTTCAAGCACCTCTAATGGTAGATAAACTACAGTTCTTGAAGGACGCCTGATCAATGTCTCATCTATCATTTCTTCGAACCATGTCTATTAGGAAAAAGTCAAGAGATTTTGGACCACCACCAGGACTGTAAGATTCAAGCTCTCTTCACGACCTTTTATCTAAGATTCTCTATCGTGTTAGTACAAAATTTTTATACATTTGCTAGTTTTGCTATTGACAAGAAAAGCATAACCTTCTGCATGGAAGAATATGATGACAGAGTGTACAATCTCTTAATACAAACCATCGTAAAAACTTTTAGTATTTCTTCACAAGGAATGACGTCTTCCCTAACTTCTTAAATATGATGATGATGCTGCTGAAGAGATGTGGAGGAAGTTCACTTGTGAAGAAGTAAGTGAAGAAGTAAAAAAGAGCATTTCTAAAAAGGTGTTTAAGCCAGAATATGAATCCCTCCATGACATATGTGCTTACACTATTGAAGAAAAATCTGGTAGTTATGGCAAGTACACAAATCAAACATTTAGAATCATAATTGTCATAATGAAGAAGAAGAAAGTCAACTAGAATAGGTATATCTTGAAAATGATATGGAAAAAAGTTGAAAGACCTACCATTAGGAGAAGTTATTGAATCACCATCTATTCCATACTTTACAAGTTGGGCATTGGTCTGTTAGATGCAGTGGCTATCCAAATTGGCATGTTTTTGGCTGAGAAGAAGAAGAGCAAGAAGGTGATGAAAAACGAGGAAGTTGTAGTGGTAGCAATTGAGAAGAGAAGGGTTAAACCCACTGCAACCTTAGCCTTTACTAAGAAAGCTTACTCTCCCTCGCCTACTATACGTAGCAAAACTATAAGCTCGATCAAGCAGGATGTAGTGGTAGCTTGTAGTGGAAAGAAAATTGAGAAGAAAAAGAATAAAGAGAGCTAATTCTCCAAGATTGAAAAATAGGAGAAAAATACACTCCAGCTGAGAAGAGATATGACCAAAAGCTTGAAGATCGAGATTCTACCTCTAAAGAAGATAATATCTCTTTTATCAAAGAACTAGAGCACATCTTTGTACCTAGAAGAAAAAAGAAATGAAAGCTGGTTAAGTTGAGGAAGAAGAATAAGAAACAAGTATCCAAACAGCTTGTAATTAACCAAGGATACAATGTCTCTAAAAGAGAAGTCTGAAGTTGTTCAATCTATCTAGATAGAGGACATTGATAAGCTTCTCGAGCTAATACCTGAAGAAATCATAAACTCGATAGAGAAGAAATATAACCTCTGGAGGACAATGAGATTGTTAGAAGACACCAAGCTGCTGAGGCGGAAAGACTTTATCCTTACAGAAGAAGAAGTGTTTGAATGGGCTAAAACTAGAGAATTCCTGCCTATGGTGCAACCGAATTTTGTCAACTCTATCCAACAGAAAAAGTTGGGCTCAATCTCCCAAAAGTTGAAAAGCTTGAGATATAAAAGGGATAGAGAACAAAAACTGAAAAAGTGGTTGGAGCACCTTAAATGAATGGTTGCTGAGAAAAAAAAGGCCATCATTGAATGATGGAGACCATACTACAGATCCTATAAGAACTGGAGATGAACTCAGATTTGCTAAAGAGCAAATAGACTACCTTGAAGAAGAACAAGCTGAAGAAGCAATTCTGTAAGTTGCTCTGTATGTAAGAAGAAGAGAGATAAGGATGTAGACACCTTCGAGGTTACAACGTTAAGCCAGAAAAGACACATCTAACGTACATAAGTCTGACTCACAAGCATTCGATGCAGTGATAGCTAGATTAACCCCAATAGTCACTCTAGATCCTATGGATAAAGAAGAATAGTTACTTGACTATGGAGAATCCCCTATGCTTGAACATAACATATTAGCCCTTGCTGATTCTAAGGGAAAACCTTCAGCCATTGTTAAAGGCATCCTCAGAGATCTTGAAAAAGAAGAATAAATCGCTAATGAAGAAACCATGAAGGAAGTTGCAGAGGTTGGACTCCTTGTATTGACAATAGTTACTGTATAAAATGTTGTTGTATTAGAAGATGTAGCACCAAATTCTAACAAGGAAGCAAAACTCCTTGTAGAGGTTTCTCAAATGATTATCTCTATTAATATCGATGCAAGAAACATGGAGATTCTTGAAGTTGCAGTATATGTTACTGATCAAAAAGATGTTGATGAAGAACAACTAGAGTCATCTCTTATGGAGATTGATGTTGTTGGGCCGACCGTTGAGACGGTGCCCCTAGTGAAGATCTCTAAAGAGTTAGCTATTGAGACAGTACTTTTAGAGCTTGTTTGGATGGATGGATTTAGCCTAATGGATTTGAAATCTACAGCCCAAATCTATTACACTTGTTTGGATAAAAATTTAAATAAATATATTTGAAATCAAAGTTTGCAAATCAATGGACTTCAAATCCTTAGATTTGAGCTAACTTATTTTCAGGTTATATTTTGAGGGATTTCGAATCCACTCCAAAACCACGTCATTTTAAATCCTTCTTTCTATCTCGCATTCTCTTTGGCTCTATCATTGCCTCATCAGTCTTAGCTTGACCATTGTCTCACCAATCTCGTTGTACGCTCTTCATATGAACTCTCCAGGTAAGAATCTATCTTTTTTCCCGTTCATTTTTTCTATAAGGTCTTTCTTAAACGGAAATTATGAATTCAAATTGGATTTTTTTCTATTTTGGAATATAAATCAATAATATTTTCTATGGTTTTTTTGTTATTGAGATTTGGTGTAATATCCCAAATTATTAATCTTATTTTTTTATAAACTACTATCATTAATTATCAAATTAATGTTAAAATGTACACCTCATGCTATGCTTGCATGCCAATTGCATACTTGGCATTCAATTGAAAAAAGAAGATAAATTGGGTTGGAAAGGTAAGAAATACGCCAAGAAAACTATTTTCTCTCACCTTAAAACTTTTCTTCTTCTTCCTGCTCGACTGCACGGCCGCCGTCTCTCTCTCTTTCTCCAACTGTCGTCGGTTAACATTTTCCGGCAAGGTGAATTGATTACGATATAGTTCTCATCGAGTTGATCACAGGTACGGGTTCGGATTTTGACCTGGTCGCATCTCCGCTGCGTACGGCATGTATATGTTTTCTGTGCATATATATATATATATATATATTCTCTGTGTTTATATATATAAGTATGGCTGTGTGTATATATATATATATTAGTGTGTGTGATATTTTGGTGCGTGTGAAGTGAGTGTGAGTGTGCGTTGTGGGCTGGTGTCGTCGGCGACGGCAGGGAGGGGGCAGGGGCCGTGAGCAGAGAGGTAGATTTGGGGAAGGGTTCCAATTGGGAATTAGATTAATTCCAGGGACCAAACTGCAGAATCCTAGAACTTTGATAAATAGCAATTAGGTCCCTAAACTTATGGGTAATTATAGATTAGTCCCTGAACTTTATAAAATATGCAAAAAGACCCCACAACTTCTCTAAAATAGCAGATTGACCCCAGAACTTTTTTGAAATTACATAATGGACCTTAAACTTTGTAGAAATTACAGAATCACCCCTAAACTTTGATAAAATAACAGAACGACCCCTAGAACTTGTAGAAATTATATTATGACCCCTGAGTTTGGTGATTACTGTATATTGTATCCTACAACTCTAGAAAAATAGTAGTTAGACCCCCAAAATGATAAGAAATATGATGAGGTAACCTTTAAACAAGAAAGCCCTAATCTTAGGGGTATAATTCATAAACCCTAATTTAGGGATGTGATCCACGAACCCTAATTTTCAGTAAACCCTAAATCTAGAAGCCCCATTTATCGACCTTCTCGAGAGTTTATTCTTTTATAGATTTTATTGATTTAAGCAATTGAATCAGAGAATAAGTCACGCTTTCGTACTCTGTAGGAAGTACACACGAGAAGGCAAGAATAAGGGGAAATAAGACCGAGAGCTTTTGGTCAGAGCTATCGAGTATCCAATGTGAGGGTAAAATCTTATTTATGTTTTTTAAAATTGTACTGTTTTACAGAAAACTACGTGACTAAGTGATTTGAATTCCGTCATTATGTGGCATCGTTTTAAAGTGAAATGTTTTCACTATGTGAACAGTATTCGAGTAAATTGTATGATTTGAGAGCTATGGATTTCAAGTGAGACAAATGAGACTGGTTTCATATGATGAAAAGTCGGGGTAATTCCCGCATCAAAGGGGTTTTCAAGAGAGACCAACATATGACAAAGGTTTTATGTACTTATGTGTTATGTGAATTATGTGGCCAATGTGAACGTGATCAATGTTCATAATGTGTTATGTGAGAACTATTATATGACAATTTAATTGCGCATGTGACTGCACGCCAAGTAGGGTATTCCTCGACAGAAACCCAACAAGAGGGTATTCTTTGGAATCCCAACAAGAAGAGGTGTAATAACCCAAATCGGGTCGGTTTGGGGCCCTGATAGGTATTCTTCGGAAACCTATCTAAAGTTCATTGGGACTACTTGGGAGTCCACAACGTGTAATATGTTTATGATAAGCAAATGTTTTCATGGCGGTTAAGATCCGCATATGGTTTCACGACGGTTAAGATCCGTAAATGTTTCACGGCGGTTAAGATCTGCATATGTTTTCATGGCGGTTAAGATCCGCATTTTCATGACGGCTAAAAATCGTAAACAAAATGATGTTATTGAATGATGTTATTATGAGTACTCCCGTAGATCAGCCCCACTGAGTGTCTTTGTACGCTCATCCCTTTTATATAAAATATTTTCAGTTTAAAGAGTTTAGGGCGTGGTGCGCGAACGGTGGATGCTGGTAGCCGATGATCAAAGGTCGAAAAAGATTTTAATTTAAGATGATTTATTTCAGGAATTTCGAAAATGTATATATTTCACAACAAATTTTCTTGAATTTATCTATTTTTATTTTCTTGAAAGAGTGAATTTTATACGTGAGTAACGTCTTAGTCAAGGTTTACTTTAAAAAAAAAACGGGGCGTTACATTTGGATTCAAAATATTTATTCTCTAATGTGTGAAGTGAATCATTAGCAGAATATGTAAGTTAGATAGAATAAGAGATGATAAATGCGAACTCTATGATTGGTTTCAACTGTTTATCGGGAATTGCTCTACTATAACTCATTTTTTCTTCTTCTAATAAATAGTACAAACTAGAAGATATTGGAAATATTATTTATGTGGAATTTAATTGTTAGGATATCAATGTCTAGATTTTGATGAGACAAACCAACTCTGTAATAGGAATTTTGAATACCAAATTTTTCACATTATTTAAGTGAAACGTAGACTAGTATTGAGTCTATAAGTTTAAAAAGATGAAGAATGAAAAATTTCGGAGAAGGCATATTTGCATTGAACAAAACTAGAATGAAGACTCTACAAGAAAAGCCTAAGACAATGTAGCTACAGGAAATACATACAACATAGCTGTAACAACCCAAATTAAAATTGGACAAAGTTGCAATGAGAATTTTTCTTAGACAAAATAAGACTCGATAATAATAATAATAATAATAATAATAATAATAATAATAATAATAATAATAATAATAGCACCCACAATTCTTTAAAAAAAAGGTTATAAGTTAGCATTATAAGTTAGCTTTAGAACAAGTCGGAGAAGTGACGTATAAGTTAGCTTTATCACTAGGCTACGTCGGCATACATAACGTCTTTAATCTGTCTATGCTAAGGAAGTGCGTTATCAAATTGAGTCAGGTTATTAATCAACAACAAATCAGGCTTGAGAAGTACTTATCATATGAGGAAGCTCATGTGGCTTTTAGATAAAAATGGACATCCAATAAAATTGGAACGATACAAAGAAGATTAGCATGGCCCCTGCGCAAGGATGACACGCATAAAACGAGTAGTGGAGTCATCACGATATCAAGGAAGCGACTTGAAAGGAAGAAGAAGAAGAATCAATCTTGGAAAAGTATCCAGATTTACTGAATTTTGGTATGTCTCTAAATTTCGAGGGCGAAATTATTTTGAAGGTGGGAAGGATGTAACAACCCAAATTAAAATTAGACAAAGTTGCAATGAGAATTTTTCATAGACAAAATAAGACTCAATAATAATAATAATAATAATTATTATTATTATTATAGCACCCTTAATTCTTTAAATATATATATATATATATATGAACCTTAGGATTTAATTTTAATTAAGCAATACTAATGTGATTAAGGGCATGGAAGACACCTCATTCTATTTACTTGGCAAATTGAGAAAAAATGATAGGATTATGTTAGCAAAATTAGAAAAGAAAAATAAGTAAAAGAAAAGAAAAATTTATTTCTCCCTCACCGTCTCCATCTTCTCTCTCTCAAATGCAGTCATGACCGCTGCTTCTCCAACCATATTTGGCTTGCGCTTTTCAACAAGATATTCAGACCCGTGTGTAGTTGTTCAGATCGGTGTGTAGTTCTCGTCAAGCCGGTCACAAGTACGGGCTCAAATTTTGTTTCGGTCGCATCTCCACCGCATACGGTTGCGGAGAAGAGACAACCTCACCCACTTTTCCTATGTTGCTGTTCCGCCGTTTCTGCCGCCCGTTTCTGTTGCTGATGGTTACCCGTGCTCGGTCATGCCGACGTGTCTAACTGAAAACCGCCGCTGCAAGCGGTGGCGGTGCTGGTATCTATATATGTATGTATGCGGTTGTATATATGTATATATGTAGCTGTGTTTGTATGCGTGTTTTGAGTTGGGTACATGTTGTGTTCGAGCCGAAGTTGTGTTGGGTTGTAATCGGGTGGTCACCGACGACGTGAGTCGCCGGCAGAGGCAGCGGCAGGCGACAGCGGAGAGAATAGAGGTGGTAGGGACGGTGTACAGTGGTTGAGATTTGGGGCTGGGGTTAATTTCATAAATTTGATATAAAATGCAAATCTTAGAACTTTGGTAAATTGCCCTTAGGCCCCTGAACTCATGAGTAATTACAGATTAGTCCCTGAACTTATGGATAACTACAGATTAGTCCCTAAACTTTATAAGATGTGCAAAAAGACCCCAAAACTTCTCTGAGATAGCAAATTGTCCCTAGAATTCTTGGAAATTACTGAATGGATCCCAAACTTTGCAGAAATTACAAAATCATCCCTAGACTTTGATAAATGACAAAACACCCCCTAGAACTTGCAGGAATTATATTATGACCCCAGAATTTGATAATTACTGTATTTTATATCCTACGACATCATAAAATGGTAGTTTGACCGTAAAATGATATAAGACCTGACGAGCGAACCCTTTAAGCAAGAAAACCCTAATTTTAGGGATGAAATCCACAAACTCTAATTTTCAGTAAACCCTAAATTTAGTGCCCCCGTCTATCGACCTTCTCAAGAGTTAATTCCGTTATAGATTTTATTGGTTTTAAGCATTTAAACCAGATGATAAGTTTTGTTTCTATACTCTGTAGGAAGTACACGTGAGGGACAGAAATAAGACCTAAAGCAGAAGGCAAGAACAAGAGAAAATAAGACTGAAAGCTTTTGACCATATTGTCGAGTATCCAAGGTGGGGGTAAAATCTTATTTATGTTTTAAATCGTACAATTTTATGGAAAACTACGTGACTAAGTGATCTAAATCTTGTTATTATGTGATGTCGTTTTCAAGTGAAATACTTTCACTACGTGAATAGTATTCGAGTAAATTATATGATTTTGAAAGCTATTGATTTCAAAAGACACAAATGAGACTGGTTTTATGAGATAAAAAGTCGGGGAAATTCCCGCATCAAAGGGGATTCTTTAGAAGCTTACATATGTCAAATGATTTCTTTACCTATGCGTTGTCGTAAATTATGTGGCCAACGTGACGTGACAATGCATAAAAATAGTATTTTATGTGTTTACTTGCATTATATGATAATAGTGAATTTGTGTTTCTTAATATTGGTGATTTGTATTTTTATGTGTGATTAAAGATGATACGTGGGCATTGAATTTTGTACATATCATTCATGAGCATGGATAGGAAGACATGTTGAGTCTGTATGCACATCATAATCATACAAAGAAACAAAGTTAAAGCAAAGTTGACCGCTACTAGTACATCGAGGTCGGTGACATGTGAGGCATGGATATGGCTTAAAAGTAAAAGTGTGCCTATGTGGCATGCGAGCCGTGGTTATGGTTCGAAGATATTGGGCCATAAACATGACTTTAAAGTAATGTAAAGTACAGAGATTATTGAACTAGCTCCTTTCCGATGTACTGTAGATGGGTCAAGGGCCTAACATAGTAAAAGATACCAAAGTCATGCCTTCATGATGTTCTTAAAAGTCCTTACAATCATTTGTATGACAATGCATGCATGATTTCTGCTTGTTGAGCTTTCAGGCCGGGAGATAACCCGAGGTGCTGTGGGCACTAAATATGTTGCGCTGTATGCACGTGGTATATAGTGATGTGTGTACGATAACCCGTAAGAGAAATGATGTGTTTTCATGTGAAAGAAATGAATGCTTGCAGTATTGAAGTAATCTATATTTCTACGGTTTTCATTAAAAGACAAACGTGTTACGAAAATCTGTTTTATGTGATAAAATCATGGTTTGCCAGGTGTGTTTAAATCTTTAAAATTTTATTATAATAAGTTGTTGAATGCCGTGTAAAATCTTTAAAAATTATTTTATGTCATCCTGAGTTTCCCCACCCCACTGAGTGTATTTCAAACACTCACCCCTATTTTTAAAATATTTTCAGTTTAAGGATTTTATGGCGTGGAGTGTGAGCGGTGGATGCTGGTAGCCAATGATCAAAGTGTACAGAAACTTTTTATTTAAAATGATTAATTTCATGAATTTAAGAAATGTATATTTTATAATTATTCTGGATTTTTTTTATCTTTATTTTATTTAAAGAGTGAATTTTATAAGTGAGTAACGTCTTGATTATAATTTACCTTCAAAAGAATCGGGGCGTTACAGTAGCTGTAATCAAGAAGAAGTTACAACAATACTATAACATTAAGATACAACAAGCAAGATCCAGGAAGCAGAGAAGAAGTTACAGCAGTACTGCAATAATAAGATACAACAAATAAGATCCGGGAAGCAGTACAGTATCCAGACTTGCACCATACTTTGAGGAGATAATGAATACAGTAATAGAGTACGAAAAAGAATAAATACAGTATGAGAAATGGTAACCCAATCAAATCAAAATAGAGCCGGTTGAAACAATCCAAAAATTACAGGTTCAGATCCAATACAAAGAAGACACGTGGCTTGATAGACTGTAGAAAGCTGTGAGCTGCAACCACCGCATTTAATAAGCTGAGAAGATAAGTCAAAGAGCATTAAATACAAGTCATGCCCTTGGTCAGAACATCATATTCGAATGAGGAATGTTTTCCTCAATGGACATTCTTCTACAAGTATAAATAGAGGACGAGTAGCACTGAAACTAGTTATTGAAACATTTGCCCTTAAAGATCAAGCAAAAATCAAAGTTATACTCTCTTAATCATTCAAACAAGTTTTAGTCACTCGACTTAGTGAAGTAATCAAGCTCAAGTTCAAAAGTTAGAAGTTACAGAAGATTACTTCACTGCACCAGCTGAAGAAACAAAACATATACTTTTACCTATTTGTTGTGTGTTAGGTTATTTTAGGGTGTCATCAATTGATAGGATTTTATCCTTGCTAATTATTTATAGTTGTCTAGGAAAAGACAATTACCCTGTGTGGGTGTTTAGAAATCCTTTGTGGGTTTGCCTTTAGAACTTGCAGCAGTTGTGTGTAAGCTGAGTTCTAGTAGGTGATAACTTATTAGGTTAATAGATTGTTAGGTTGTATCTTGTAAATCAATCTCAGTTAACAAAGTTCCTGCTCGGGGAAGCAGTAGAGTGGACGTAGAAGGATTATATCACCTCGAACCACTAAAAGACCTTAAGTGCTTTTAATCGCTTTATATTTGTTGTGTGCTACATCGTTTATCAAGTTATCTACAACATAAAAGGTTTTTATAAGAAAACATATTTGAGAAAATAAACAATCTATCTAAGTATTGTTCCGCTACAAGAACTCTTGGATACAGCAGACAGTACTACTTCATAGTGTTGTTCAAGTAACTTACAACATAACTTGTTTGAAAGATTTTTTAAAATCGACAAAGATTCATTCATCCCCCTCTGAACCTCCGAGACCACTTGGGACCAACATTAATACTACTTATTCTTTTAATAAATGTGGAATTATCTAGTTTTGTAGTTTAATTTTTATTGTGTATACAATTTGAGTTCATGAGTGATGAGTCTTTCAGTTTAAGTTTCTTAATTGCTCTAGTAGGCTTTTGAATTCTATATATTAGAACAAGTTTTCAGACTGTGTACCATATATTTGTTTACAAGTTCTTTTGAATTATGTGTGTTTCATTTGATCAACATATCTTCTCACTGTTAGTCACAACAAATTGTTGCACTTTGGGATTCTTGATCATTATGTATAGGGAAGAGCTTTACAAATGAGATAAATACTTGTCGTGAAAACCATCTACTTGAATATGAATTATTAAGTGCAGGAACTTTGGTTTGAAATAGTTAGCTGATTTATAGTTTAGGATCCTCTAGCTATATATTTCTAAAAAGACAAGAAAGTCTTTAAAGTTTCAGTGATTTCTATTAAAAGGCTTAACAACATTTGTTACATCTATTTCAAGGTTCTTGGAAACCTTGTAAAGTGAATAAAAAAAATTATGAAAGCATACATTATGTAGTTGAATAATTAATGATTTATATATTGTGGCCATCAATTATGATTTACTTCTTTTATAAAATGAAAAAAAAAAACACAGAAGTTTCAGATTGAATTAGTTCTCATATTATTGTTGTTTGAATCTAGTACACTAGTAGATGATAAGTAATTACACACTGACATCAAGCTGGTAATTGATGAATGGTTCTCTGCAACTAAGGATTCTTGTTCCATAATTGAAAATCTCAATTGTACAAATATTTTAAAAAATTAGAACTTCTAATAAACATTGCCATCTAGAGAAAAATAATCTAATAAATCAATTTGTGTTATATGAAATGATAGCTGATAACTAATATGTCTTTGCAATAATTCATTTGCCATATTTACTTGTGGATATTGGCTTTCTTTATTTTGTATTTCTTATAAACATATATGGTTCGTCTTCACCATCTTTAACACTATGATATGCATACCATCTTTGTAACTGTATCACATAAGATCACTTAGAAATCATTCATATGTGAATGTAGGTTCGATGAATAATAAACAGATAATACCCAGAGAGGATCTGGAAAATGATGAAGAGGAGACACAAGTCATTATATCTCTGTTGAGCTTTCTTATTGAAGTTTGGTACCATGATAAATATTTGATTAAGGAGTTCCCAATGTGTCATGATGAAAGAGCTTACCAAAAGGAATTTTGGATGAGATCTTTAAAAAATGGTCCTTCATGTTTTAAGAAACTACAGGTAAATATTAAAACATTTAATAGATTGTGTGACCTACTACACAATGAGGGTGGATTAATTACTTCTAAAAATGTGATATTATAAGAAATCGTGACACTTTTTTTTGTATATCCTTGGACATGATCAGAAGAATAGCACAACCACAACTATATTTGCATGGTTAGGTGAAACCATAAGTAGGCAATTTCATATTGTGTTGTGTTTAGTATTGAAAATTGGAAACCTTTTTCCTAAACAACAATGTGATCGAAACTACAATGAAAGAGATGTTGAGAGGTGGAGCTGGTTTCTGGTAATTATTTATCATTATTTGTATTCAATATCATTTAAATGTATACCTTAAGCTTGTAGTAACATTGTGTAAAATGCAGTGGAGGCATTAGATGAGACATTTGTTGATCTCACAGTTCCAGCAAAAGTTTGTAGCAAATATAAAAATAGGAAAAATCGTATAAGTACCAACATTTTAGGAGTGTGTGATATTAACATAAAATTTATGTATGTACTATCTAAGTGGGAAGGATCTACTTTGGATGCACGAATACTACGTGATGCTTTACAAATGCCTAATGATTAAATGTTATCCAGGGTAGGTGAACTTTTGTTAGTAAAAACATTATTATCTATGAATATTTAATTTTAGTGTTTGATTTATATTCTTGCAAACTTTTATAGACCAATAGTACCTTGTGGATGTGGGTTACACAAATGGTCTGAGTTTTCTTTTAAAGAAAGAGAGGGTAGCTGCTTCTTTGGTTCGAAAGATTTAAGAGATATGATCATCATAGGGATGATGAATAGTTTATTTCATCAAAATAGCAAATCCACTATCAATGGTTATGATTAAAAGATTGTATCTTAAAATTGATATCTAGCGGCTTGAATAAAAAAACATAGAGGGATTTTTATGTAAATATGAAAAAATGAGGATTAAAATAAATCTGCAACTATCGCACTTCTGAAAAAATGGAATTTACATTTAATGCAAAATTTGTTGAATTATGATTTACCGACCAAAAGATTAGTTTTTAAGGTTGCAACTGCAATACGAAGTTTCCAGAGTAATAAATACTCCAAGTCTTAAATGCTATATTATTAAGTTGTATCGAATAACTGTTGTAACAACCGCATGTTGTAACTTTGCTTAAATGTGGTATTGAAAGTATTTTGACTTCCTTGTTGTATCTTGGCTTAGATGCAACATTCCTCCTTACTTCATGCATATTTTACGCACTATGCTGTAACTTTAACCACGTCAAGAACAAATGATTTCTTTTATAACTTGATAATCCTAAGTTTATTTCTGAGCATAGAAAATTTTGATTAACATAGGGATTTTGTGAATATATCAGCCAATTGTAGATCAATATGAACTTTCTCCAATACAATATCCTTGTTCTCCACGTAATCCCTTATAAAATTATATCTGATATCAATGTGTTTTATTCTTGAGTGGAAAACTTGATTATGTGTGATTGCAATAGCATTTGTATTATCATAAAGAATTTGAGTTTCTCTCTCTTTAAGTCCATAGTCTCTCAATTGTTGTTGTATCTAGAGAATCTGTGCATAACAACTTCCTACAACAATATATTCTTCTTCTGTTGAGAGATAGAAATAGAGGTTTATTTCCTACAGAACCATGACACCAATCTATTTTCAAGAAATTGACAAAGAAATTGATAAGTGCCGGTAGTACTTTTTCTGTCAATTTTGCATCCTGCAAAGTCTGAATTTGAATATCTTTTCTAACAGGATCCTCATTTTTTTAGACACCACAATCCAACATCTTGGGTTTCTTTGAGGTACTTAATAATCCTTTTTACAGATGTAAAATGATATTCCTTAGTGCAACTCAGAATCTTGTACATACTCCTACTGCAAACATAATGTTGGTCTGTTAGTCATACGATTCAGTAGAGACCCAATCAATCTTTTATATTTTATGATATCCACATCTTTTCCATCTTCATCATTGTCAGGGCTTATAGATGTAGCCATAGGAATGCTAACCATTACTCTATTTTTCATACCAAACTTCTTGATCAACTCTTTGGTATATTTGACATGATTAATAGAGATTCCACTATCAGTCCTAAGAAGATACTTAATTCTCTCATCATGTTCATTTCAAAACTTCTTCTGCATAAGGCTTGGAAAATTTTCACATAGATCTTTATTAGTTAATCCAAAGATAATATTATCAACATATATTTGTATAAGAAGAATATTTTCTCCATCTTGTATTCTAAAAGAGTTTTGTCCACTATTCCTTTCTGACATTCATTCTATAAAAGATACAGAGATAGAGTATTATACCATGCTCTTGGTGCTTGCTTTAATACATATAAGACTTTCTGTAGTCTGAACACCTTGTTTTCAGGTTGATCTTCAAATCCAGGGGGTTGTTGAACATAAAATTCTTCAGATAAAAGAGCATTTGGAAATTAACTCTTAACATCCATTCGGTATATATTGAAATTCTTATGTGTAGCATAGGTTAGAAATATTCTGATAGCTTCAAGCCTTGCTACAGGTTCAAAGGTCTCATCAAAATCAATCATTTCATTCTGATAATATCTTTTAGCAACTAATTATCTAGTTTTGCTTCTCACAATAAGTCCAGATTCATCTAACTTGCTTTGAACACCCACTTTGTTCTAATCACATTTTGATGTTTAGGTCTGGGAACCAACTTCCATACTCGATTTCTTTTAAACCCATTTGCTCTTCTTGCATGGCTTGAATCCAATTGCTATTTTCAATAGCTTCTTCAACACTTTTAGGTTCTACTTGTGATATGAAATAGACAAACAAAGCTTCATGTGGTCTTAATCTTCTTATTTTTACTCCAGCATTGAGGTCTCTTACAAAAAGTTCCCAGATGTGATTTTTGAGCCATGTTTTATTAGGTTCAAGGATGTGTATTCTGTCAGGTTGTGTATTGTAACCTAGACTATTGTATCTTCTAATGCAGGTTATTCTACATTTTCTTCTATAGGAATTGGTACATCATCAATGTAAGGGATTGTGTTGTCTTTTACTTTCAACTATGACATGTCTTCTTTTAGCTTCTCAAGATCAGCTGTATCACAGTGTGGTTCATTAAATACTATATGTATTGATTTTTCAACCACCAGAGTTCTCTTATTGAAAATTCTGAATGTTTTTCTTACTAATAAGTATCCCAAGAATACTCCTTCATCTGACTTGGCATCAAAAGTCTTCAAGTGTTCATTTTTATGGTTGAGAATGAGTATCTACATTAAAAAGATGTATAGGTAGGATATTTTTTGTACATCCATACCAAACTTCATAGGGATCTTGTCATGATTTTTGTTGATTAGACATATGTTTTGGGTATAACATTCTGTATTGTAGCTTCAGCCCAAATTTTTTTAGGAATAACAACTTTTGCAATCATTGATCTTGTTGCTTCTTTAATGGTTCTGTTTTTTCTTTTAGCAACACTTATTCTACTGAGGTGTTCTTGTTGCTGAATGGTAGATTCCATTTTTAGAACAATACTTCATTATGAATTTGTTTGTGAATTCAGTTCTTCTGTCTGATCTTATGTTCACAATGCTTAGGCTCTTCTCATTTTGTATTCTCTTCATGAGATCAGGTTAAGATATTAAAGTTTTAGTGTGTTTTATGATCTTCAATCTTATGTAGTTAGTATCCAAAGTATGATTTATTGCACTGTGATTTGATTCTTTGAATCATCTACTCAGAAGTTTTGCATTGACATTAATATGATGTTGGTTTAAGTTTGCATATAACCTGTTTGACAAAATACCTTAACTATTTTCTGTTTTTCTATAGGACAGATAATATGAAATGGTTTTTGTTTAAGTTTGCATTGATATGATGTTGGTTCAAATTTTCATATGATTATGACCTTCTTTCCATTCAAAGAGGGTTAGATTAATCATCAATACTGTTAGAGCCTATTTAAATCAAAGAAGAAGCCCTGCTTTCGTTTGACGTTGGGATGGAGCTTAGTTATCACTTTAGCTCCTTATCAAAAATTACACATCTAAATTGATCCATTTACTACTTGGTATCAGTGGACAATCAAAGAAAAACCCGTAGCAGATCTTTGATTGCTTGGTTATGTGTTGCTTACTATTTACACTTTAACAATATGTTTAAACTATTTTCTTCTTTTTTTAAAGAACATATAATATGCAGTGAATTTGGTTTGTACCTGAAATACTTGATTAACCTTAAAAGAACAATCACTACCTTGTAAATTAGTTTCAACATGAAACCTTATTTTCATCTTCTATTTTATGTAATTTACAATAAGGTTTTGAATCTGTACACTGTTCTTATGTTTTATATATCATGTCTCCAAACTTTATTTTTTATCGTGCTCTGCTTATCATTGTTTCAGAAGACTATACAAAAGATCCTTCATTTTCCTAATAAGACTTGAAATCCCTAAAGGATTTTATTACATGTATGTACTTGTATGGAGAATCCTTACCAAATCTCACAATCTTAAAAATTTCCACTGTATCCTTGGTGCAACTACCAATCTAGCCCATACTATCTTAGTGTAACTTATGAATAATCAATCTAAAAGCTTTATGATTTGCATATATTTCTTCATCTATTTGGCATATCCTTCTGAAATATAAAGATCATGTCTAATATATCTTGCTTGCTCAAGTATTGAATTTGTATTTCTGTTAGAGAAATGTCAGACCTTTTTCACTAGACAAAGAGTTTTAGTATCAAGTTTCGACTAGTATAATCTTGTCATCTTGATATGCCACATGGTGTTGTATCACATTCTCTCTATGATTTATATTTCTATTTATGCCAATAGTTTTGACAGAGAGCTCAAATATGCAATATTTGCATCAACTCTTTTCATCATCAGTCAAAACCTCAATCTTTTTTTTTTGTCAACAATTTCCATTAGAGTTTTATTTTTGGGATGACTTATAACCACAATATTTAAATATTTTACATTGACTTATATTTGAAAATATTTTAATTTTAGTTTTGGCTATTGGTGATGAAGATAGAAGACTACAAACTCAGTCTCAACAGGACTTTAAAAAAGGAACTAATATAGAGCAGAACAACGACAACAATGTTATTAATTTACATTAATATTACGTATACATATCTTTATATAGATATTTCATCAATTTTTGGAGGACTTTACTAACATTCTTATACTTATGTAGACTTACCTAAAAGAAAACAAAGAGGGGTAACAAAAGGTATCTCGATTGAAAAGAGAAGATGTAGGAATGAAAAACTATAGGTTGTCGTTGATCCACATCGACGTTCAATTGTTGGTACGAATGCAGCTGATTTTAAAATCAAAGCTTGTGTTATTAATAAACAACATGCATCCCTAAGATGTCCTCGTTAGAAGGATATTCCAATGGATAGTAAGAGAAAGTGTGGCTAGCAATGAAGGTAACAATTTCAAAATTACAATGAAAATTTGATTGTATGACGCATGCCAATTTTTTAATTAATGAACATTGCAGCAAAAGTTTCATTTCAAGAGGAACGAAAAATTAATGAGGTTAATTTGTTTGAATAATTGAACATAAATTGTACATTTATTATCTTAAATATAAGGATGAAGAGAATATATTTGAGCAATTACTTTGGATTATTAGGTATGTATTCAACTAAATTTTTAGTACATTTTTTGATTTTAGTTTGGGTAAATTTCAGATTTGGTACCCGAAAGTAGGCTATATTTCAGATCGAGTCCACTAAAGTAGGTCATCTCTAATTTGGTCCCCAAGTTATTTAAAATACATCATAAGTAGTACCCGCCGTTAAGGGTTCCGTCTATACTAACGGAGATCAACCGCCTTGAACGATTTGGTGCGAAAATCAGACTGGGAGCCCTAATTTTTTCCCCAAATCCGCGCAGCCCTAAATTGCAGCTTTCTTTTCACTAATTTTTCTCAGAATCGACCTCCCAACCCTTCAAATGTCCCAAAACAGCGTTTCTTCATCAAATACAAGTTGGTGTTCTTCAAAGGGCCTTCAATCACAGCAACATTGTAAATGTGGATTTGAGTTGCCCTTGAAAACATCTTGGTCGAAAGATGATCCAGGGAGAAGATATTGGTGTTGCCCAAATTATGGGGTAAGTTTTATTATCAATGTTTTAAGCGTGAATGCAACTGATTTTCCCAATTTTTATTGCTAAAACTGAATGTGATTTTTGTATGTGGCAATGCAGAAAATAGGGTATTGTGGAGTGTTCAAATGGTTTGATGATGAAATGTGTGTTAGGTCCAAAATCATCATCCCTGGATTGCTACGAAAATGTGACAGGCTTGAGAATGAAATCAATGAAGGGAAGATACTAGAAAAACAACTAGCTGCAGAGTTGGGAATGGTCAAGAGCAAAGAAAGGAAGATAATGGATGAAATCAGTGCTTTGGAAAACAAATTAGGGGCAGTGGAGAAGAAGTACAAGTTTGCAAAGAAATTTATTGTAATTTTGATCATTGTTGTGTTTGTGGTTTATAATCTGTAGTCAAAAGCTGGATGATTGCATTGTAATGAAAGTTTTGCATTATAATGAAATCTTCATATAAATTGAACTTGTTGCAAATAAATTGCAAATTTGCATAACAAAAGCTGTCACTCCAACATTTCACAACAAATCTGATACAATTCAACCATGTGCTACATAATACAAATCTGATACAATTCATATAATACAACTATAAGTTCTTGCACACTCCTCCACTTGAATTGAATTGAAATGCAAGTTCAAACACAATCAATACAACTCATTCACATCATCATTTCTTCCCAAATGCACCATCCTTTGAGGATTCTCCCCTCTTCCTCTTGTAAGCCCTTTCATTCAAATTGGAAAGTGTAATGTAGTTGACACCACCTTTCACAAACACTGGACTGCTCATACCCACTGATTGGAGAACCTATCATCATGCCATATACATGAGTATACTCAGAAATATCATCTCATTATCAAATTGCAGTTTGAAATGTCAAAAAAGAACTCACATTCACATTCTGAGTTCCACCAGGGATTCCTTGAATGTTTGTTGACATCTTGGTCTTAGACTTCTTTGATTTCTTGTTAGCAGCCTTTAACATTGCAGGAAATATAGAATTAGGGATATATTGCTACTAAATTACTGAATATGATAGAAATTAAATACATACAACATTTTGAGATGTTTCTTCATTTGTAGGTTGGGTAGAATTGTGACCCTGTTGAGATGATTGATGTATAGAAAATTCATTTACATGTAGAGTTAAACAATTTGCAGTTTCATCAACCTGCTCTGCTGACATCCCCTCTTGTGGTCTTCGAACCTGTTAAGAATGTAAGAATGAAACTATAAATTCACAATAATGTAAAGTACAAGGTAAGAATGAAAGTGTGGAATAAGTTAGGTGCTCATACCCTTAACTTTGGTACTCTTGCAGTGGGTTGGCTATTTTCTTGAGTTTCAGCTAGTAAATCTGGTTGGGATGAAGTCAATAGCACCTCCACAAGCTGCTGCTCTCCAGAAACTCCCTCATCTACTGGATCAATTTGTTTGCTCTTGCAAGTCCACTTATTGTGCCCTTTACCTCCACATATTCTACAACAAGTTGTCTTTTGGACTCTCTTCAATCTTGTTTCACTAGCATCAGATGTGGGTGGCTCATTTGGATTTCTTCTCCTCACCTTCTTAGGTTTACCTGGCTTGATCTGGATCTTAGGTGGTATAGGTGGAGGCAAATTGTTCTTGGGTCAGAATTGAGGACCACATATCCCCATGATAGAGTTCTCATATGCCTTCTTATATGTCTCAACCTTGTAGCAGTCATGTACATAAGTCTCCGGGTCCTCATCCTTGCACCAAATTGCAGAAATTGCATGTGTGCATGGTATGCCTGTCAAGTCCCATCTTTTGTAGCTACAATACCTTTGTGCTAAGTCCACAACATGCTGGTCATGTGGCCCCAAAATCTGATAATGCCAATCATCTGATTTCATTGGGATGCATTCACCTGCTTTTTTCTTCTTTTTCTCTAGTAATGCCTTGATTCTTGGACAGATGCCCTCATCCCATTTGTTTGCCTCATCTCTATTCACCTGCAGCCTTGTCATGAAAATGTTCCTCACAGTTTGTAACATAGTGAACATTGGTTTGTCTCTTACTGAAAGGATGAGAGAGTTGAAGCTCTCACACATATTGTTGGTCAAAATATCACATCTTGGAAATGAGTTGAAATGTGAACTTGACCACTGGTGTGCTGGCTTAGCCACTAGCCAATCATAAGCCTTTTTGTTTAATTTCTTTAGTTCTTCCATCCTAGTGGCAAACTCCTCTACCCTTGTTGCTCTTGTTGCTGCCCACAATGCTCTCTTCAGTGCTACACCCAAAAAGCCATCCTTTTGCATGTTGCTGTGTAAATGCTGGACACAGAATCTAATATCAGCATTGGGCACCACCTCCTCAAAGGCTAGAATTAGGCCTTTTTTGCTTATCACTCATAAATGTCCATGCATATTGGTTATGAAAACCAATATCCCCATCCAAAAACTCTAGAAACCAGACCCATGAGTCCCTTGTTTCACTTTCAACAACTGCATATGTTATTGGAAACATGCAGTTGTTTGGATCAATCCCCACAGCAGTCAAAAGCTGGCCTTGCTGAGGCCCTTTCAAGAAACAACCACCTAAACCGATTACCTTCCTACAAGCCTGAAACCCTTTCTTACATGCTTCAAAGCATATGTATAATCTGTGGAACTGGAATGCTTGAGCACTTTCATCCTCTAACAGTTTTAACACCACAGTGGAACCTGGATTAGACCTAAGTAGCTCATCACAGTAGTCCCTAAGCCTACTGAATTGCTCTTTCAAACTACCCTGCAACATTTCCCTAGCCTTTTTTGAGCCTCTATATGCTTGTTGCTTGGATATGACAACTTTCAATTTAGAGCACACCTCAGTCCTAAACTCATTGGTACCTAGCTTAGGGTTTTTTTAAACTTATCCACAAAGTATTTTCCTATCCATGAGGATGTAATACTGGGGTTCTTATAAGTCCATGAGCACTTTGTATGTTTATGTCTATATACCTTAATTTGCCAAGAGTTGGTGTCTTTGTTCATAGGTGAAGCATAAACATACCACTCACAACCCTCTTGCCTACATTTGATTGACAACCTCCTATTGTCATTCTTGTCAATAATGAAAGACATCCCCCTCCTAAAACAAAATGTCTCAACACACTCTTTTACTTCTTTTTTTGCTTGAAAAAATTAGACCAACCTTCAGTTCTGGATTTCTACTTTGAGTATCAGGGTTAAATGTGGTAAATTTGGGCATATCATCCTCATCACTACTCTGAACACTCTCTAGGTCATCACTACTATTGGCAGCCACCTCAACATCATCATCAATCATAGCCCTAACCTTATCATTCACAAACTGATTTTTCATTTTCCTACAACTACCCTCAACACCCCCAAACACATTCTCTTCCATTTCATACTCACTGTCTACAAACACATCTTCATGAGCATCAGCAAGGTTATCATCACCACTCAACCTATCATCATCACACAACTCATTTTCTTTTGTAGGCTGATCTTCTGGCATCACTTCATCTAAGAAGAAAATGTCAACATGATCATCAACTTCAGTGTCTACAGGATTATGTTCATCTACTGGATTAGGTTCTGCAATTTGATCAGGTTCAACAGTTGGAGGTGAATTTAAGTGTTCTATATAGCAAATAACCTCCTTATTCTTAGGAATATAATACCCCATCACAAACACAGCTGCATCAGTTTGCAGGATTCTTCTATCACCCACCCTATCCCCAACCTGATGCCACCACAGAATTTTGGTAGGATCATAACCTAACTCAGTTGTAAACTCATTCAATTCAAGCAATCCTAACTAATCAACATCTATATGATCAAAATAATCAACAACACCCCCTTCATATTCCCTATGCTGACTAGTAAGCATATACTTCATCCTACCACCATGATGCACTTTCATAGTAAACACAGTAGGTTCATCTGTAGTAATACATACAACATTGAAAAATTTTACTTCATGAAACAAAATAACATAAATGTACCACAGAAACATCAATACATTATTACCATTAAAGCAAAATACATACATTAAGCAATCAAATTGGCCGCATTTTTGCAAAATGCAGAAATTGAAGATTATAGCCCCATAAATTATTATCAGTCAGATAGCAACCCATACATTAAGCAATCAAATTGGCCGAATTAATTCAAATTGCAAAAATTGATTGCATTATAGCACAACCCATAAATTAATATCACCTAAACCCTAAACCCATACATTATAGCAATCTACATCAGTCGCATTTTGGAAAATAATTACAACTTACCGTAATGTGGTGTGCACAATAATCTAGTGGAGCTTCTTCTTGCCATGAGAAGCCCGATTGCTTGAGCCTCTGTAGTGAGAGTTGACTATTGAAGGGTTGGGAGGTCGTGAGCTTTTAGTGATGGTCTATGGGAGGTCGATTCTGAGGAAAATTAGTGAAAAGAAAGCTGCAATTTAGGGCTACGTGGATTTGGGGAAAAAAATTAGGGCTCCCAATCTGATTTTCACACCAAATCGTTCAAGGCGGTTGATCTCCGTTAGTGTAGACGGAACCCTTAACGGCGGGTACTACTTATGATGTATTTTAAATAACTCGGGGACCAAATTAGAGACGACCTACATTAGTGGACTCGATCTGAAATATAGCCTACTTTCGGGTACCAAATCTGAAATTTACCCTTTTATTTTACCTTTTATTATTCCAGTGTTTAAAGTAATAATTTTTAAGCATGATATTGAACGCTTATTCTAGTTACTTGCATGTTCAAAAAATGAGTGATCAAAATAAGAGTAACTGAGAGAAGCTGAAGAAGTCCCATGGTTGTAGGACAAAATCAATAACACAATATTTCTATGATGGTGTAAGTGATTTAATGATATTTTTTCAATTATTTTATTGTAACAAATTTTTTATTTTATAATGTCTTATATCAAAATGACAACGTGATCTTAAGACTGGAGAAGAGCCAACACGGACAACAGTTTGGTATAAAACCTATTGTAACACTAAGAAAAGCGAATGGGTTGATGAAGCTTCAAAGGAAGCTTATGTAAGTTTTTCAAAATTTTACATATAAGCTCTTCAAATAACTACACAATAGTGGTTGGATATCAATTCTCAAGCACTTAATGATTTTTATAGGAGAAACTAGTTCAATGACAAACTAGAACAACTGAAGATGGACAAGATACCGATATAAATGAATATGAAACTTTTGTTGAGATACTTGGACAAGAGAAACCTAATCGATTACGTGGTTGTGGAGATGGATTGAAGCCACCCACTAAAATAGAAAGAGTTAATTTTGAACTTAAAAAATGAGAATGAAGATCTAATAAGCAAAAGGGTAAATGTCATATTTGGTACCCGAAAGTAGGCTAGATTTCAAATCGAGTACCCCAAAGTCGGAGGTCATCAGTTTAGTCTCTCAATTATTTAAAATACATCAAATTTAGTACCCGTTGTTAGGACTCCCATCCAAACTAACGGAGATTAACTGCCCTGAAATGATTTGGTGTGAAAATCAGAATTTTTTCCCAAATCTCCGTAGCCCTAATTTGCATCTTCATTTCCACTAATTTTCCTCAAAATCGACAAGAAATCGACCATCACTGGAAGCTCACAACCTCCCAACCCTTGAATAGTCAACCCTCACTACATTCTGCTTAAGCAATCGAGCATCTCATGATAAGAAGAAGCTCCACTGGATTAAACAGCACACCACATTATGGTAAGTTGTAATTTTTTTACAAACTACGACTGATGTAGATTGTTATAATGTATGGGTTTGTTGTCTCACTGCTAATAATTTATGGGTTGTGCTATAATCTTCAATTTCTGTCATTTGCAAAAATGCGGCCAATTTGATTGCTTAATGTATGTGTTTTGCCTTAATGGTAATAATGTATAGTTGTTTCTGTGGTACATTTATGTTATTTTATTTCATGAAGTAAAATTTTGCAATGTTGTATGTATTACTGCAGATGAACCTACTATGTTTACTATGAAAGTGCATCATGGTGGTAGGATGAAGTATATGATTGCTAGTCAGCTTAGAGAATATGAATGGGGTGTTGTTGATTATTTTGATCATATGGATGCTGATCAGTTAGGATTGCTTAAATTGAATGAGTTTACAACTGAGTTAGGTTATGATCCTACCAAAGTTCTGTGGTGGCATCAGGTTGGGGTTAGGGTGGGTGATAGAAGAATCCTGCAAACTGATGCAGTTGTGTTTGTGATAGGGTATTATATCCCTAAGAATAAAGAGGTTATTTGCTACATTGAACACTTAGATTCACCTCCAACTGTTGAACCTAATCAAATTGCTGAACCTAATTCAGTAGATGAATCTAATCCTGTAGACACTAAGGTTGATGGTCATGTTGACATTTTTTTCTTATATGAACTGATGCTAGAAGATCAGCCTATAAAATAAAATGAGTTGTGTGATGATGATAGGTTGAGTGATGATGATAATTCTTCTGATGCTCATGAAGATGTGTTGTTAGACAGTGATTATGAAATGGAAGAGAATGATAGGTCATATGAGGAGAATGTGTTTGGCGGTGTTGAGGGTAGTTGTAGGAAAATGAATAATCAGTTTGTGAGTGATGAGGTTAGGGCTATGATTGAGGATGATGTTGACTGTCAATAGTAGTGACTCACTAGAGAGTGTTCAGGGTAGTGATGAGGTGATATGCCAAAATTTGCCAAGTTTAACCCTGTTACTCAGAGTAGAAATCCAAAATTGAAGGTTGGTCTAATTTTTTCAAGCAATAAAGAAGTAAAGAGTGTGTTGAGATATTTTGTTTTAGGAGGTGGATGTCTTTCATTATTGACAAGAATGACAATAGGAGGTTGTCAATCAAATGTAGGCAAGAGGGTTGTGAGTGGTATGTTTATCCTTCACCTATGAACAAAGACAACAACTCTTGGCAAATTAAGGTATATAGACCTAAACATACAAAGTGTTCATGGACTTACAAGAACCCCAGTATTATCTCCTCATGGATAGAGAAATACTTTGTGGATAAGTTTAAAAAAAATCCTAAGCTAGGTACCAGTAAGTTCAGGACTGAGGTGTGCTCTAAATTGAAAGTTGCCATATCCAAACAACAAGCATATAGAGGCTCAAAAAAGGCTAGGGAAATGTTGCAGGGTAGTTTGAAAGAGCAATTCAGTAGGTTTAGGGACTACTGTGATAAGCTACTTAGGTCTAATCCAGGTTCCACTGTGGTTTTAAAACTGTTAGAGGATGAAAGTGTTCAAACATTCTAGTTCCACAGATTATACATATGCTTTGAAGCATGTAAGAAAGAGTTTCAGGCTTGTAGGAAGGTAATCGGTTTAGATGGTTGTTTCTTGAAAGGGCCTCAGCAAGGCCAGCTTTTTACTGCTATGGGGATTGATCCAAACAACTGCATGTTTCCAATAGCATATGCAGTTGTTGAAAGTGAAACAAGGGAGTCATGGGTTTGGTTTCTAGAGCTTTTGGATGGGGATATTGGTTTTCATAACCAATATGCATGGACATTTATGAGTGGTAAGCAAAAAGGCCTGATTCCAACCTTTGAAGGGGTGGTGTCCAATGCTGATAATAGGTTCTGTGTCCAGCATTTACACAGCAACATGAAAAAGGATAGCTTTTTGGGGGTGGCACTAAAGAGAGCATTGTGGGCAGCAGCCAGAGCAACAAGGGTAGAGGAGTTTACCACTAGGATGGAAGAATTAAAGAAATTAGACACAAAGGCTTATGATTGGCTAGTGGCTAAGCCAGCACACCAATGGTCAAGATCCCATTTCAACTCATTTCCAAGATGTGATATTTTGACCAACAATATGTGTGAGAGCTTTAACTCCCTCATCTTTTCCGCAAGAGACAAGCGAATGCTCACTATGTTAGAAACTATAAGGAACATTCTCATGACAAGACTGCAAATGAATAGAGATGAGCCAATAAATGGAAGAGTGAGGGCATCAGTCCAAGAATCAATGCATTACAACAAAAAAACATGAAGATAGTAGGTGAATGCATCCCAATGAAGTCAGATGACTGGCATTATCAGATTTTGGGACCACATGACCAGCATGTTGTGGACTTGGCACAAAAGTGTTGTAGCTGCAAAAGATGGGACTTGACAGGAATACCCTGTACACATGAAATTTCTGTAATTTGGTGCAAGGATGAGGACCCAGAAAGTTATGTACATGACTGCTACAAGGTTGAGACATACAAGAAGGTATATGAGAACCCCATCATAGGGATATGTGGTCCTCAATTCTAGCCCAAGAACAACTTGTCTCCACATTTACCATCTAAGATTGAGTGCAAGCCAGGTAGACCTAAGAAGGTGAGGAGAAAAAATCCAAATGAGCCACCCACATCTGATGCCAGTAAAACAAGATTGAAGAGAGTCCAAAAGACAACTTCTTATAGAATCTATGGGGGTAAAGGGCACAATAAGAGAACTTGAAAGAGCAAACAAATTGATTCAATGGATGAGGGAGTTCCTGGAAAGCAGCAACCTATGGAGGTGCCATTGACTTCATCCCAACCAGAATTACTAGCTGAAACTCAAGGAAATAGCCAACCACCCACTGCAAGAGTACCAAAGTTAAGAGTATGAGCACCTAACTTATTCCACACTTTCATTCTTACCTTGTACTTTACATTGTTGTCAGTTTACAGTTTTATTCTTACATTCTTAACAGGTTCACAGACCACAGAAGGGGATGTCAGCAGAGCAGGTTGATGAAACTGTAAACTGTTTAACTCCACATGTAAATGAATTATCTATGCAGCAATCATCTCAACAGGGTCACAGTTCTATCCAGCCTACAAATGAAGAAACACCTCAGAATATTGTATGTATTTAATTTCTATCATATAATGTCATTTACTAGCAAGATATCCCTAATTATATATTTTCTGCAATGTTAAAGGCTGCTAACAAGAAATCAAAGAAGTCCAAGACCAAGATGTCAACAAACATCCAAGGAACCCCTGGTGGAACTCAGAATGTGAATGTGAGTTCTTTTTTGACATTTCTATGTGAATTTGATAATGAGATGATATTTCTGAGTATACTCATGTATATGGCATATTGATAGGTTCTCCAATCAGTGGGTATGAGCAGTCTAGTGTTTGTGAAAGGTGTGTTAACTACATTACACTTTCTAATTTGAATGAAAGGGCTTACAAGAGGAAAATGGGAGAATCCTCAAAGGATGGTGCATTTGGGAAGAAAGGATGCTGTGAATCAGTTGTATTGATTGTGTTTGTACACTACAAGAAAATTATCCGATAATGACGAAAAAATCCGTCACTAAAACCAAAAATTCTGTTGCTAACATGTATTTGTAACGGAAAATTTCTGTCAAAAGGAGTTTTGTCACTAAATTTTAATGACGGATTTTATTCTATTGCTAAATTTCTGATAGAATTTCTGTCACTAAGATGAAAATTTTCGTCACCAGATTTGGTCAACAATTTGATTTTTTGGTTGAGTAGTGATGAAATTAATGACGGAATATTGTGACAGAAAATTTCGTCATTAAAATCGTAGTATTAACACATATCGTCATGACATGTCTTCACACCACCAACACATCATCATGACACGTGTGTCACCACGCCATACCACAACATGTGACATGTCAGCATAACACGTGTCACCACACCACATGACATGTGTCACCACGTCATACCACATCATCTGACATGTCAGCATAACACGTGTCACCACACCATAAGACACTGACATTAACAATGACATCATCATAGATGATATGAATTGAACCCAAGACTCTGGTGGTACTTTAACCACTAGACCATTGGTACTTTATCTAATAATATTCTACATGCATTTGTTTTATAAGTATTTTTGATATTTTTCAATTTTCTATTATCACATATTTTTAAAAGGTTAACAATACATATATATGTAATTGGAAGATTAATGACTAATTAATATGTTTAGTAATGTTTAATCTAATTTCATTTTAAGACAATTATAAAATATACTAGTGCATATTTTTAATATATTTTATAAAAATATTAGTTTTATAAAATTATAAGTTTGGTCATATAAGATAATATTAATGCAAATAATTATATAAGATAACATCATAAAATAATTAAACTTTTCAAATTTAATTTAATTAAAAAATAATTAATATTATCACATATTTTTAGGAATTCATATAGTGACGGATTTATATCCGTCACTGTTTTATGACGGAATAATCCGTCACTACATAATTTTGACGGAAAATTCCGTAAAAAAGAAAAATAACCGAATTTATAATTTTTTTTAAATTTGAATTCATGTAGTGACGGATTATTCCGTCACAAAATAGTGACGGATGTAAATCCGTCACTATTTTGTAATGAAATAATCCGTCAGTACATAATTTTGACGGAAAATTCCGTCAAAAAGAAAAATATCCGAATTTATAATTTTTTTTTAAATTTGAATTCATGTAGTGATGGATTATTCCATCACAAAATAGTGACGGATAATCCGTCACTACATAATTTTGACAGAATTCTTGACGGAAAGGTTTCTATCAATAATTTTCATCACAAGTCTGTCACAAAATCTTTTCTGTCACTATTTTGACACTATTCTATAATAAATTTTTGACGAAATATTTCCATCACTAAAATCCGTCACTATCAGGTAGTTTTCTTGTAGTGGTACTTATATTTCAATTCAAACCAAGTGGAGGAGTGTGCAAGAACTTATAGTTGTATTATGTGTGTTTGTACTTGTATTATTTCAATTTAGCACATGGTTGAATTGTATATGATTTGTTATGAAATGTTGGAATGATTGATTTGTTATGCAAATTTGCAGTTTATTTGCAACAAGTTCAATTTCGCAAACACTTTATTACAATGCAAAAACTTCGTTACAATGCAATCATCCTACTCCTCTACAGATTATAAACCACAAACACAACAATGATCAAAATTACAACAAATTTCTTTGCAAACTTGTACTTCTTCTCCACTGCCCATAATTTTTTTCCAAACCACTGATTTCATCCATCATTTTCCTTTAGTTGCTCTTGGCCATTCTCAACTCTGCAGCTAGTTGTTTTTCTAGTATCTTCCCTTCATTGATTTCATCCTCAAGCCTGTCACATTTTCTTAGCAATCCAGGGATGATGCTTTTGGACCTAACACACATTTCATCATCAAACCATTTGAACACTCCACAATACCCTATTTTCTGCATTGCAGTTTGGGCCAAAAAAATTCAGAAATTCAGTTTCATTCAAGCTTAAAACACTGATAATAAACCTTACCCCATAATTTGGGCAACACCAATATCTCCTCCCTGGATTATCTTTCGACCAAGAGGTCTTCGAGGGTAACTCAAATCCATATCTACAATGTTGATGTGATTGAGGGCCCTTTGAAGAACACTACTTGAATTTGACGAAGAAATGTTATTTTAGGACATTGTAAACAAAGTTGAGGATCCTGAATTGTTGGGGATCTTGGATGGATCTAGTGTAATTTAAATCAGAAATATCATAAATCTAATCCTATGATTTAAAATAAATTAAATCAGATAAATCATGTTTTGAAAAATGGTAAATCATACATAGCCCTAAACATACGGAACTAAGGGATATGTATTTAACTCTTGATCGGAGAGACACCGTTGAGAAGATTAATAGCTTCAACTCAAAAACCTTCTTGAGTATTTCCCAAGTCCAAGTTCATAGATCCGGTGGGAAATCAAACGAACTCTTTAACTCTTTTTAGGAAGAATTAATTTCTCACATTTGTTGATTGCACTCGTGTATATGTTTCATAGGGCTAAAATCAACCCCTACTTATACACAAAAATACTTACTCGGAGGAGAAGAAATAGATCAAGAAATATATCATCAAGATTTGATTTCAAATATATCTCTCAAGATTTGATCTCAAAAATATCTCTCAAGATTTGATCTCAAATATATTTCTCAAGATTTGATCTCAAATATATCCTTAAGTAATATATGAAAATCTTGATCTCCATATATTTTGCAATAATAATTAATTCTTATCTTTTAACACCTGAGTTTAATGGGATTTTATTAGGTTACTCAAGGGGCTTTTAGGAGAATTAAGATTGGACCTCCCAGTGGACCTAGAAACAAATATTGAGCCACAATATTATTCTAGCCCATTAATATTAATTCACTCCACTATAGAATTAATATTGCACTATCCACCTAACCCATTTATGAAATATGGCACCCGATTATTATTTCCCGTGTTTAAGATCTAATGTCCATTAATTAATTTAAGCTACTGAATACTTTAATTAATTAATATCTTTATTCCTTGGGAAAGGACAGCTCAACATTATTATCATACCGGAAATTAATCCACTGGCCAGATTTGATATGATAAACGTTCTGAGCCCACCAAGGGGACATTATCAACTTCACGTATTAAGACACGATTTTCTACATTAATTTAGCAATCTGTCATATAATTAATAATATTGCCCAAAATATAAAGTATTGAATCTCATTGATTCTTTACCCATAATAAATCAAAGCAATATCAATTAATTATATACAATCCCAATTAAGTGATAGAAATTAAGAAATCAATAACCACTGAGATCTAATTCTTCTTTCCAAGTGAGCCTACAAGAATTATCTCGCTGTAGGTCCTATTCAACACATCAAATGCACTAGTGTAATCTCTTGGTCAAGACAAACCAATCCGAGCCTTACACTTCAACTTTTACCAATGGATTGTTCAATTCCATCTAAGTTGTGAATTTTACTATACTTATTACAAGGAAGTGATCTTCTGTGATCTTCCACACATCACATTGTCTACAATGTAAAGTATATCGAACATTTATGCATTTAAATAAATAACATTCATAATATTTAATGCAAATAGTGATACAAGATTTATTCTCATAAAATGCAAGAATCAGTTTATATACAAAGTAGCACAAAAAGCATACTTTTCAGTATATCCCTAACATGAATTTCCCAGATTCGATCGAATTTAGAGTCGCGGAGAAGCTGCGCAGATTTAGGAAAAAAATTAGGGCTGCCCGTTTGATTTTCGCACCAAATCGTTTCAGGCAGTTAATCTCCGTTAGTTTGGACGGAAGCCCTAACGTCGGGTACTAAATTTGATGTATTTTAAATAATTGAGGGACTAAATTGATGACCTCTGACTTTGGGGTACCCAATTTGAAATCTAGCCTACTTTCGGGTACCAAATATGACATTTACCCTAAGCAAAATGAAGAGATGGCCCACGGTTGGAGTCTTTGGAAGCCCAAGTTAGCAAACAAGAAAATCAAGTACTATCTAAAGTGGATGTTCTTTTGAAAGTTCAACTTTCTGCTATACTTCAAAGTTTAATCCAAACAAGTCAACTTCATGGTTAAAAGGTTCATGATCACATTTTTTAGTTTATTGAGTCATTCAATTTAGTTTGATAAGAGACATTGTTATTAAGGTTGTTAACTTTCTTGAGTAATTAACTTTTAATTTATATAAATTTTTATAATTATTTTAATAAAATTTTATTCACTTTGACATACCTTTTGTTGGATGATATGATATAGCCACTAATTTTCAATTGTTTATTAAAATGAAAAAAATATATATATCAAAATAGGGGAATAACTATTATAATTTTCACCACAAAATTTCATTGCACTATTAGATTAATAAAAAATATTGTAAAATAATGGAATAAAAATAATGACAATTATTAATTTTAATATGACAAATTATAATTTTTTTTATAATAACAAAATAGCAACGAGTTTTGTGTTATGTATTATAACCAAATATTTATGTAAAACTAAAATTGTGACAACTTATAAGTTTTAGTTATAAGTAGTTTGGGTAAATTACATTTTTGATATCCAAGATGTCACGCCTCGTTTTCGGCTCAAAATAAAATATTTAATTTAAACTTCGGGCATCTAGCAACTCGAAAATATTAAAACACTGAAAGGATCAAATAAACTGTTATAACAGACGTTTCTCAAAAGTAGTTTTTAAAATATTACACATAAATATAGCAACTGTGGAAAATATCATCAGAGTATAGCCTTTCAGTCTTATCTATACAAAATATTTCTAAGACAAGAGTTTTTTTTTCAAAAACTGTAACAACACGTTTAATTTACAAACAACCCATACAACATCTCCCTTTCATTCCCCGTCACTACACCTATCATCAGTAAAACATTTTAACATACATAGGGTGAGTGCGTGAACACTCAGTGGATTAAACTGTAATAAGCAACATATAATAACATCACATAGTGAAAACAATCAACTTTCTATAAATCGCGGATCTTAACCGCCGTGAAATTGTTTACGGATCTTAACAGTCGTGAATATATTTACGGATCTTAACCGTCGTGAAAATAGTACGGATCTTAACTGCCGTGAAATTGTTTACGGATCTTAACCGTCGTGAAAATATTCGCGGATCTTAACCACCGTGAAATTATTCGCGGATCTTAACCGCCGTGAAAATAATTTTACTTTATCACATAATACGCGTTCGCATCACAAGATTATGCTATTATCTTATAAAAGCATACTTGCTATTCAGTCAGACATATAATAAAATCACACGCGCATTTTAAATAAACACACTAAGATCACGTAGTTTTAGACATATAAAATTCATATGGATTACACAAATAAAGAACGTTACCCCCACCTTCAGAAAGCATTCTGAATGCTCCTAGATTTTAGGCCGTCCTATCTTGTTCTCCTTCAGCGTACCCTACAAAGTATATCAACCCGTCTTAGAATTCAATCGAGCTTTACGTAATCTAATGTATGTTTCTAACTTAGAAATTATTCTGATAAACAGATAAATTAAGAAAGGTTTTTAAAAGAAAACTATATTTCGATACGATACTAAAAGGTTAAAATACTTGATCCCAATATCGATCGGATACTAGAGTTTCTTATTCACTTCGGTAGGAATTTAGGGTTTTATATCCTAATCAAAAGAGTCTGATCTTAAAAGTATCAATATAGCCCAAAAAATAGGTTCTTTTCGTCATTTATTTCAAGTTTGGGGACCTTTTTGCAACTCTATCTAAACAAAAGTATATTATGCAGTTTCAGCAACTTCTAGAGTATAATATACAATTTCAGCATACCCTAGGGTTCAATCTATAATTTCAAAGAATCCTGGGTTCATTTTTAAGTCCTCAAAACTGCAAGGGTCACATGCATAATCTCTTATAAGTTGGGGGTTTGCATGCAATTTATCCTAAAACTAGGATTTACAAATTAGTCCTCCAACCTACACAATTTACAATTGAAACCCTCCCCATCCCCAACTCCTTCTCCAGCCGCTGTCCGCCACTGCCGACGACCTCCCAACTCCGACCACACTCACACCACACACACACGCACACAATCCACACTCGCCGCCGCTGCTCACGGTGGCGGCTAACATATGCAACGCACATACCGGCACAACCTCACCCCGGTGACCCATGACGGCAATGAACCCAGCAGTGGAGAAGTAGATGGGAATGAGAATGAGGGAGAAACAGCCGCACCTCTTTGCAGCCATTTACAGCGGAGGCGGCGGCGATTCAGCGTTTTAAGCCCGGATTTACATCGGGTTCGATAAGCTTTACATTTTAAATCAGAAAACTTGTCGGAAATGGAAGAGTATAGACGGCGGCAGTAGCAGCAAAATCCAGCAGTGGTGGCGGTGGTTTTTTTTTTTTTTTAGGAATGAAGATGATGTAGTGTATATGTGAGAGAAAAATGTAGTGATGTAGTGTGACTTGATTTCCTATCACTTCTTTGTACTTTAGTCACAAGAGTCCATCTTCCATCCTAGGCTAGGGTAGGTGAGCTGTCCATTTCTCATGAATTTGAAAGTTGAGGTGTCATAACCTTGAGTCACGTGATGATGAATCACAATTGAAAATTTCAATTAAATGCTACATATATAAGAATATCTTATTGTGCTATATTATACCTAATTTAGTTTATTAACTTAATTTAATAATAAAATTAAATAAATTTTTTTTTAGGGTATCACATCCTTCCCTCCTACAAAGAAATTTCGTCCTCGAAATTTGGATACGTACCTTAACTTGACAAATTTGGATATTTTGCCATAAACTCTTCTTCTTCTTCCCAAGTTGCTTCTTGGGTACCATGATGGCCCCACTGGACCTTCACTAAAGCTACTTCTCGATTGCCTAATTTATGAATTTTTCTGTCTAAGATTGCGACTGGGATTTCCTCATAGGACAGGTTTTTTTCAAGCCCGATATCTTGTTGGTTTATTACGTGGCTTGGATCGAACACATATTTGTGCAACATGGATATGTGAAAAACGTTATGTATACCAGCGTAGTCAGGTGGCAAAGCTAGTCTATACACCACTTCTCCAACTCGTTCCAAAATCTCGAATGGTCCAATATATCTCGGCTTTAGCTTACCCCTCTTTCCGAAACGGTAAACTCCCTTGGTATGTGATATTTTCAAAAAGACTGTATCCCCTACTTCAAATTTTAACTCTCTGCGTCTTTTATCTGCATAAGATTTTTGTCGATCCTGAGCCGTCTTGATTCTTTCTTGAACTTTTCTTATTACTTCTACTGCCTGTTCGACTAACTCGAGTCCCAAAATTTGTTTCTCACCAATGTCATCCCAGTAAAGGGGTGATCGACATTTTCTCCCATATAATGCTTTATACAGCGCCATTCCAATCGTTGCTTGATAGCTATTATTGTAAGCGAATTCCATCAAATATAAATGATCCTCCCAACTTCCATGCAGGTCTAAAGTATTGGATCTCAGCATGTCTTCCAGAATTTGTATTGTCCGCTCTGATTGTCCGTCAGTTTGAGGATGAAAAGCAGTACTGAAAGCTAACTTGGTGCCTAATTCTTTTTGTAAGCTTTTCCAGAATCTGGATGTAAATCGAGGATCTCTATCTGACACAATAGAGACGGGCACCCCATGAAGCCTGACGATCTCCTTTACATAAAGTTGAGTCAGTTTGTCCAGTCCAAACGTCATTTTATTGGTAAAAAATGAGCAGACTTGGTCAGTCTGTCCACAATGACCCATATAGCGTGGTTTCCTCGATTGGTTCTAGGCAGCCCTACCACAAAATCCATGGTGATATGCTCCCACTTCCACTCAGGCACGTGTAACAGTGTCAGCATTCCCGTCGGTCGCTGATGTTCTGCTTTTACTTGCTGGCAGGTAAGGCATCTTTTGACATATAGCCCAATGTTGTTCTTCATATTTCTCCACCAGAAATTTCTTTTCAAATCTTGATATATCTTCGTACTTCCTGGATGAGCTATATACGGAGTGGCATGTGCTTCTTCCATGATTTCCTTCATAAGTTTCTCATCATTCGTAACACATATTCTGTCTTTAAACTTTAGTACACCATCCTCACTCAACACAAAATTTCTTGCTAACCCCTGGTTTATTTGTTTCTTCATTACTTGAGTGAATCTTTCATGGAATTGCGCTTGCTTGATTCTTTCATGAAGAGTAGGTTTGATCATTAAAGCATTAAACCTTGCTCTTGTATTGCTTGGGGATACCACCAGTTCAATACTTAGCTTTCCGAAATCTTTTATAAGTTCTGCTTGAGTAATTATCATGTATGCCGTCTGACTCTTATCCTTTCTACTTAGCGCATCAGCCATTATATTAGCCTTTCCGGGGTGATATAAAATTGCGCAGTCGTAATCTTTCACTAATTCCAGCCATCTTCTCTGTCTCATGTTAAGCTCTTTTTGTTCGAAGAAATATTTTAAACTTTTATGATCAGTGTAAATTTCACATTTTCCTCCATACAAATAATGTCATCAGATCTTGAGGGTGTACACTACAGCTGCTAACTCCAAGTCATGAGTTGGGTAGTTTTGTTCATGCGTCTTTAATTGTCTCAACGCATAAGCTACCACTTTTCCTTGTTGCATCAACACACACCCCAGAACTTGCTTGGATGCGTCACTATATACAACGAATTCTTTCGTCCCATCTGGAACTACCAAAATTGGTGCAGCTGTTAATCTCCTTTTCAATTCTTGAAAACTTTTCTCACACTGATCCGTCCATTAGAACATCACTCCTTTACGGGTTAGACACGTCATAGGGATGGAAATCTTCGAAAATCCTTCAATGAATCTCCTATAATATCCAGCCAACCCAAGAAAACTTCACACTTCATTTACATTAATCGGAGACTTCCAGTTACTAACTGCCTCTACTTTAGCTGGATCCATCTCGATTCCTTTTGATGAAACTATATGTCCAAGAAACGCTACTCTTTCCAGCCAAAATTCACACTTTTTATACTTGGCATATAACTTTTCTTTTCTTAAAGTTTCCAAGGCAATCCTCAAATGTTCTTTATGCTAGGTCTTATCTTGTGAATACACTAGAATGTCATCAATAAAAACTATCACAAAACGATCAAGGTAAGGATGGAAAACGCGATTCAACATGTCCATGAAAACTGCTGGTGCATTGCTAAGTCTAAAAGGCATTACTACAAATTCTTAATGGCCATACCTTGTTCTGAAGGTTGTTTTAGATATATCCTCATTCTTTATTTTCACTTGATGATATCCGGACCTTAGATCAATTTTTGAAAATACACTTGCACCCCTTAGTTGATCGAACAAGTCCTTTATTCGAGGCAGCGGATACTTATTCTTGATTGTTCTTTTGTTTAGCTCACGATAGTCAATACACATTCGAAAAGTTCCATCCTTCTTTTTCACGAACAACATTGGAGCTCCCCAAGGAGATACGCTAGGATGTATAAAGCCTTTTTCTAAGAGCTCCTGCAACTGCACCTTCAATTCTTCCAGCTCCTTTGGGGCCATTCTATATAGCGCTTTCGACACTGGTGCCGATCCGGGCACCAAGTCTATTCCAAATTCGACTTGTCTATCAGGTGGTAAACCGGGTAAATCTTCTGGAAAAAACATCTATATATTCTCTCACTATTGACACCATTTCGATAGGAGTTGTCTTTTGCTCAAGATCTACAATGTTTACTAGAAATGCCTCGCAACCTCCCTTTTTGAGCATTTTGCTAGCCTGCATGGTCGATATAACTCGTGGATTTATTCCGAGTCGAGTTCCATGAAAAGTGAACTCTTCTTCTCTTGGAAATCGAATAATAATCTCTTTTTCTCGACATCTGATTATCGCATTGTTAGCCTTAAGCCAATCCATGCCCAAAATTACATCAAAATCCTTCATGTCTAAAACATACAAGGTAGCTGAAAGAATTTTATCTTTAAAAGCAATCTTCATATTTCGACATGCGTTTTTGGTTTTTACTGTCTTTCCAGATGGTATACTAACCTCTAAGGTTTCAGCATCTATCTTATTGTTCTTATATCCTAACAGTTCAAAAAACGAGACAGACACAAATGAATGGGTTGTCCCGGTATCAAACAAAACAAGAGCAGGTATATCGCATACTGATAACATACCAGCCATGGTTTCTGACCCTTCCACGACCTCTTTTTGTGTTAGAGCAAAAGCTCGAGCTTTCCCAACTTCAGGTCTTGAGTTGGAACCTGATCCATTTTTTGGACGCTTGGGATAAAATTTTACACTATGACCTGGTTCCTAACACTGATAGCAACGTCCAGTCCCGTAAAGACATTGTCCGACATGAGTCCTTCCACATCTGGGACAAGTGACTCCCGTTTTGGGAATAGGGATATTTGGAGTGCTACCCACCATCGATCGTTTTGTCTGATTGAAGGACGTAGCTTGACTTTATTTTTGGTCATCCCACTTTCTCTTTCCGGGCATTTCAACAGGCTTTTTAGGTGGAACAACATCCAAACGCATGCGTGACGCAATTTCTTGGGCTCTCTCGACGACTTCAGCATAAGTTATTCCTCTTTGTCCCGCCAGAATAGCACCAATTTCTAATCGTAAGCCTCTACTAAAATGCCTAGCTTTCTTCATATCGGTGTCTACTAGATGCGTTGCGTATCTGCTCAACTGATTGAACTTCCTTTCATATTCCCCAATGATCATCATTCTTTCACGAAGGTATATAAATTCGATTTCTTTCCTATCACGATAGGACTGTGGCAAATAGTTCTGCATAACTATTTCTTTAAAGTCTATCCACGTCATGTCACTTCTTCTCTCAGGGGTTATAGTTCGATCGTATGATTCCCACCAAAAGCTGGCCTCCTCAGTGAATTGAAAGATAGCACATGATATCTTTTGCGCGTTGGTACACACCAAATGAGTGAAAAGTCTGTCCAAAGCTCTCAACCATTCCTCGGCATCTGCTGGCTCTCCTCTTCCGTGGAAGGTTGGTGGATTAAATCGCCGAAACTGCTCGATTACGACATTCATATCATCTCTAGGTACCGTTGAAGGTGTTGCACGTGCGGCATCAAACTGATCCACCAAGCCTTTTAATACGGTTATTAAATTTCCCATTAACCCCTCCTCGGGAGGTTCAGATGACTTCGCTGTAGTTTCTGAACTCCTTCGCGGTCGACCTCGAGGAGGCATGATTCTGTCACGATACACGCAAAAATCTAACTATTAAGCTCTAACACCCTAAAATAAAATATAAATACATAAAATATAATAAGAATTTTCTATAATTAAAATGAGACTTAAATAGTACTGTAATATAAATTAAGTATAAACTATGAAAATATATCCAAATAAATTACATATGAATAAATACACAACTACTATATATATATATAATAAGCATAAATTAAAAGATAATTGTATTAATAGTTATATATAAGTATACAATATTTTAATATATATATATATATACATTGGTATCATGTATATAGTGTAAAAGAAGATTTATTAATACATAAGTGTATAAAGAATTAGCATGATGTATGGTAACAATTTATAATAATAAATCTTTATAAATAAACAAAAATGGATAAGAATAAAAAGAAGGAAAAATATCTCCAAGTCAACTATCCCTCTCTCTCTCTCTCGATTTCTCCTCTCCCTCTCTCTGCAAATTTTCCTCTTTCTTGCCCTCTCTCTTTTCTCTTTTCACTGTGCACCATCTCTCTCTCTCTGCATAATCTGAAAAAGGATAAACTCTTTCTCCCCTATTTCTCTCTCTTCTCTTCACTTGCTCAATTTTTCTCTCTCAACTGCACACTCTTCTATCTCTTCCCCTATATTTTCTGCTGCCATGGTGTTGATGGGTTGGCCGGTGCTTGTACACCGGCAAGAAAGGGGTGTGAGCCGCCGCTTGCAGCGGCGGCGTGTATGGATATATGTGCGTGAGTTGTGTGTGTTTGGTATGTGTGTGTGAGTGCTGTGAGAGTTGGGGCTGTATGTATTGGGTGTTAGGGTGAGAGAATTCGCCGGTGACATGGAGTCGCCGGCAGCAGAAGACGGCGGCGGATGGCGAAAAGGGGTAGCAACGATGAGTGGTGGTGGCTAAGTTTTGGGATGATTGTGTGTTGAGTTTGGTGTTGTAGATGTGTTTGTATGGTTGTTGTGAGTGGGTGATGTGAAGTACAAAGGGAGAGAGGGCGGCAGGGCCGCCGGCAGCGGTAGTGCAGGGCAGAGACGGAGGCAGGGCAGCAGGGGGGGTGTTTTGGGGTAAGGGTTATGCTTAGTAAATTTGATTTAAGTTCAAGGGCTAATATGCAAACCTTATAATTATTGGAACTTATGATTTACTCCCTAGCACTTAAGTATATTTCAAGTTAATTCCATAAATTTATGATATATGTTTTAAAATCCATAATTTAGGAAGAATGACATTTAAAACCCAATAGTTATAAATATTAAGTTTGATAACCTTAAGATTATGAAAATATGTTTTAAAACCCTAAATTAATAAATAATAATAACGAACTCAATTGGGTTGAAATTACATTATGTAAACTATAAAATTGATAATATTATATATTGCTATTAGAATTGCTTTGTATTGTTAAAACGATCTCTTGAATATGCTGAAATTACCGATTTATCTCATAATTAATTAGGTTTACGAAATGAATTGTATAAGTCATTAATATTACTTCTTGACCCAAATAAGTGAATTATGTCGAAATATAACAATTAAAAATATTAATTATCATCTCTTAATTTAATGACATATTTGTCCTAAATATAAGTATAGACATTATAAATTTATCTTCATAATTTAATAAACGAACTAAGAACCTAATTATAAAGATTAAACACTCAAATAAATCCCCTACATTGATAAAAATGATCTAATGATCTTAAATTAATTATGAACTTTACAAGTTAATTTCCCAAAGTCAAGTGTCAACATAAATATCAAATTAAATATCAATTTTAATTCTCTTAAATAATAATTAATTAAACATGTTATGCAATTAAATATAATTCCTCAATTAACCTATAATATCAGTTAATTGAATTCATTCTTATAAATTAAATTATGTAGTTAACCTAAGTACGTCATAATCATAAATATATTCAATTTTATTAATATCTAAGTTAAACCATAAATTATATAATAAGATTTTTAAGATTATTTTAAAGGTCTTCAAGGATTATTTTAAGTAAAACTTTATAATTTAATTATCTAAAATTAATATCAAATCTTCAAGATCTAAATCATAATGTTATAATTAATTTTCCTGAGAAATAAACCAAGTCTTTCAAGATCTAATTAAAGTTTAATTAAGTTTTCTAATATTTTAATAAATATATTTTATTAGAAATTCACCTAAATCTTATATTCACCTTAAAATCATTTAATTTATTCTTTAAACCAAAACATCGTCAGGAGCCTGTTCCAACTTATCAAAGAAAACCTTAAAGGACATAATTTAATTACTAATGACCTTAACTAAAGAAATTATAGTTAGACAAAGTACTAAGATATTTTAATGTTCGATGTAGGAAACGAGGAACGATGAATATGCTCGACAATTTATGAATAGAAGCTTCAGTTTTCTAAGGTGGGGGTAAATTCTTATTACGGTATTTATAATTCTTTCAAATTATTTAAATTACGAATTATTATACTATATGAAATGAGTTGGGTTTATGTGCTGAACGCATGAAATGTTATGATATGATGAAGGTGAATCTTATACTATGTGAAATGTGACATGTCTTAATATAAATGATGAATGCGTTTGGAAAGATGATGAATGGCAAAATAAATGTTTATGTGATGCAATAAGCATGAATTTATGTGAATTACTTGAATTATTGTGAATGGCGGTGAAAACCGTATTTATGGTGGCTAAGAACCACATCTATGGCGGCTAAGAACCATATCTATGGTGGCTAAGAACCACATCTATGGCGGCTAAGAACCGTATCTATGGTGGCTAAGAACCACATCTATGGCGGCTAAGAACCGTATCTATGGTGGTTAAGAACCACATCTATGGCAGCTAAGAACTGCATCTATGGCGGCTAAGAACCGTAATGAATGTGATATGTTTGAATATGAATGATGATTGATTGGGATGCTTATATTTTAAAATGATTTATGCCACGTGAATTGAAATGATATATTTTATGCTGTTTTTATTAAACGACAACGATTTATGAAAATTTGTTTTGATGTGACAAATGGTGGTTTGGCATGTGTGTGTAAAATCTTTTAAAATTATGTTATGTCATCCCGAGTTCCCCACCCCACTGAGTGTATTTCAAACACTCACCCCTCTTTTCAAATATTTTTCAGTTTAAGGAGATGAAGGCGGAGAGTGCGAGCGGTGGATGCTCATAGCCAGAAATGAAATGTTGTAAATGTTTTTATTTTAAAGCATAATATTTTATGAATTATGGAAATGAATTTTTTATAATAGATCTTAAATTTTTATTTATCTTCATTTTGTTCTTAAAAGAGTGATGTTTTTATAAATAAGTAACGTCTCAGTTAAGGTTTAATTACAAAAGAATCGGGACGTTACATAAGCACCATGATGTCATCATTTGTAAAATAAAGAACATAAGCTATAAGAAAATCACCAATTTCGAAAGAAAATTCACAACATAAAATTTCATAAATTAACATTTTATAAGCCATATCTTTATATGCAATCTAACAAAATTTTGGCTATTTAGGCATCATATCAAACTATATACATCAACTACATACGTAACTACCCAACATATATATATATAACGTTTCGTCCAATAACATTCCCAAAATGTCAAACCCCTAACTCTAACATCTACGCAGCAGCATCAGGTGGCAACGGAGGCCTCACCATCCTGGATGTCGACGCACCCGGATCTTCTCCATCAGGGTCCTCCTCAGGATCCTCCTCATCTGAGCCACCATCCTCATCCCTGTCTGAGTCATCGCTAGACAGGTCGAATGGTCCCGGCTTAGGGATAAACGGATACTCGCTCCGAGCTCAGGAATCCAACAACTGTCCCGCGAATCTCCCAAAATTTACAATGGGAGAGTTATCTTCCGCCGAGTAGACCACCTCGTCGTGGTAGATACTGTGAGCTCGTACTGCCCATTCATTGGGCAGTGTCCTGATCAACTGATGACAACCCTCTACATTACCTATCAGTCCCCCGGTACCCCCTGCTCGTCTCCATGTATGTAGCAGTCGGGCGATGTGCTCGCCCATAGAGTGATCTGCATACACACGGCTATCAAAGAAATAATCTCTAAGTCTCCTCTGGGGAATAGACTTCCTAGCGGTGAATTTTCTCCCGGCCATCTGTATACATTATTCTATATAAGTTTTACTTAAAGAAACACTTCTAACAGTCCTCGTAAATAAATCCCAAAATATGTATTTACAAATCAACAATTTTCAAACATATCACTACATAACAGCACATTTATTCACATTTATAAAAGTCAAACACATATAATCAATTCATTTTATACCTACTGGAGAGGGAGCAAAGAGAGATGCTTATCAAATTCACAAATTTTTTTAACCGAGCAAAGCCCTACAAAAGGTAAAGCCAGGCTCTGATACCAAAACTGTCACGTCCCGTTTTCGGCTCAAAATAAAATATTTAATTTAAACTTCGGGCGTCCAGCAACTCGAAAATATTAAAACACTGAAAGGATCAAATAAACTGTTATAACAGACGTTTCTCAAAAGGAGTTTTTAAAATATTACACATAAATATAGCAACTGTGGAAAATATCATCAGAGTATAGCCTTTCGGTCTTATCTATACAAAATATACAAAATACCTATCATCTGTAAAATATTTTAACATACATGGGGTGAGTGCGTGAACACTCAGTGGGTTAAACTATAATAAGCAACATATAATAACATCACAAGTGAAAACAATTAACTTTCTATAAATCGTGGATCTTAACCGCCGTGAAATTGTTTACGAATCTTAACAGCCGTGAATATATTTATGGATCTTAACCGTCGTGAAAATAGTACGGATCTTAACTGCCGTGAAATTGTTTACGGATCTTAACCGTCGTGAAAATATTCACGGATCTTAACCGCCGTGAAATTATTTGCGGATCTTAACTGCCGTGAAAATAATTTTACTTTATCACATAATACGCGTTCGCATCACAGGATTATGCTAATATCTTATAAAAGCATACTTGCTATTCAGTCAGACATATAATAAAATCACACGCGCATTTTAAATAAACACACTAAGATCACGTAGTTTTAGACACATAAAATTCACACAGATTACACAAATAAAGGACGTTACCCCCACCTTCAGAAAGCGTTTTGAATGCTCCTAGATTTTAGGCCGTCCTATCTTGTTCCCCTTCAGCGTACCCTACAAAGTATATCAACCCGTCTTAGAATTCAATCGAGCTTTACGTAATCTAATATATATTTCTAACTTAGAAATTATTCTGATAAACAGATAAATTAAGAAAGGTTTTTAAAAGAAAACTATACTTCAATACGATACTAAAAGGTTAAAATACTTGATCCCAATATCGATCAGATACTAGAGCTTCTTATTCACTTCGGTAGGAATTTAGGGTTTTATATCCTAATCGAAAGAGTCTGATCTTAAAAGTATCAATATAGCCTAAAAAATAGGTTCTTTTCGTCATTTATTTTAAGTTTGGGGACCTTTTTGCAACTCTGTCTAAACAAAGGTATATTATGCAGTTTCAGCAACTTCTAGAGTATAATATACAATTTCAGCATACCCTAGGGTTCAATCTGTAATTTCAAAAAATCCTGGGTTCATTTTTAAGTCCTCAAAACTGCAAGGGTCACATGCATAATCTCTTATAAATTGAGGGTTTGCATGCAATTTATCCTAAAACTAGGATTTACAAATTAGTCCTCCAACCTACACAATTTACAATTGAAACCCTTCTCATCCCCAACTCCTTTTCCAGCCGCTGTCCGCCACTGTCAGCGACCTCCCAACTCCGACCACACTCACACCACACACACACGCACACAATCCACACTCGTCATCGCTGCTCACGACGGCGGCTAACACATGCAACGCACATGCCAGCGCAACCTCGCGCCGGTGACCCATGACGACAATGAACCCAGCAGCGGAGAAGTAGATGGGAATGAGAAAATGAAGGAGAAACAGCCACGCCTCTTTGCAGCCATTCACGACGGAGGCGGCGACGATTCAGCGTTTTGAGCCCGGATTTACGTCGGATTCGATAAGCTTTACATTTGAAATCAGAAAACTTGTCGGAAATGGAAGAGTATAGACAGCGGCAGCAGCAGCAAAATCCGGCAGTGGTGGAGGTGGTTTTTTTTTTTTTTAGGAATGAAGATGATGTAGTGTATATGTGAGAGAAAAATGTAGTGATGTAGTGTGACTTGATTTCCTATCACTTCTTTGTACTTTAGTCACAAGAGTCCATCTTCTATCTTAGGCTAGGGTAGGTGAGCTGTCCATTTCTCATGCATTTGAAAGTTGAGGTGTCATAACCTTGAGTCACGTGATGATGAATCACAATTGAAAATTTCAATTAAATGCTACCTATATAAGCATATCTTATTGTGCTATATTATACCTAATTTAGTTTATTAACTTAATTTAATAATAAAATTAAATAAATCTTTTTTTGAGGGTATCACACAAGATATACCCCAATTTCATTCTTGGTACCCCTATATTTGTAAGTTGCAACATTGGTTCCCAATGTTTCAAAAACTTGCATATTTGGTACCTTCCTTCAAGTTTCCAATCAAACTTAAGGGAATCCTAATTTTTTGGAGCCAAAATTGACCCTTTCTTCCCCAAACTTATTCAGCACTTTGAGCTTGTCCCAATCTCTTTAATCAGTCTTCAATCTTCGAGCTTTCTCCCACATGCCAGCTCCTTGGCACTTGCATCACCTCTTATTTTCAAGACTTTATCCATTTTCAAATCCCTCAATTTCTTGAAAGAAACACAACCAAACACTATAAGAGCTGCATAGTATAATGATGGAAAGTCAATCCGATCTTTTTGTGATGTCTTTTCCCAATATCCAAAATGAGTAACAGTGTGGGTGGTTGTGAAAGGAGAGTGCTCTCAGAGATGTTGTGAGGATAGATTCTTAATTTCGTATGTCGAAAATCAGAGGTTTTGAAGCTTCAATTCTTTATGTAATGCAACTTTGTGCTTCCTTTAGAAGAGGTTGAAAATCCCATGAACATAAATTCATTCAGATAACCAGAGAGATCGACATGAACGACTAGGATCGGAGTATCCGGTTTGAAGCTCAAGTAGCTCAAGAACACTTCGATCTTCTTCACATCATTCAAGTAATCAATCTAGGCAGTAATCACCTTCTCATTCTGCAAATGAGTGCTTGAAATTGAGGAATTGAAGAATTACAAATCTAGTAAAGATTGAAGAAGAGTTCAAGAATTTAAGGTAAACTCAAGTTCGAGGAAGAAGATGTTGGTTTTAGCTCCAAAAAATTAGGGTTCCGTCAAGTTTGGATGGAAACTTGATGGAAGGTACCAAACCTGGATTTTTTTTGAAACATTAGGTACCAATCTTGCAACTCGTGAAATCAGGGGTATCAAAATAAAATTGAGGTATACTTTGGGTACCATATGTAATTTACCCTATAGTTTTATAACAATAGATTAATAAATTTTAATGATAATAAGTTATTGTAGTTAAAGAGTTATTTATAATGACAAAAATGTTGCATTTTAGAGACGAGTTGTTTGTGAAATTTTTTTGAATTTTAGTGATGAATTTTGCCTGTGGCTACGAATTTTTTGATAACAATTGCATGTGATTAAATTCTCTAGATTTAGCGATGACTACCATACGTGGCTAAAACTGATGGTTGTAGTGACAATTTATCATCACTAAAATCATTAAGATTTAGTGAAAACTATTGTTTATGACTAATATATGAGCCATTAGTGATGATAATTATATGTGACTAAATGAAGGATTAATAGCAACGACTATGATGAGTTGTGATTAAAATATTTAGTGACAATTATAATTGTCACGATGTAGTGACGAAATTAAATATTGCGACTAAATTATATAGTGACGATATTTGTACTTATAGTGACAAAACAAAATGCCACTAAAAATCATTTTTTGTAATGCACACGATTTTGTCTTTATGCTCATTGATCATGCGAGTGGCTCGTGAAAATCCGACTTCATTCTTGAAAATTTTGCTTCGAGTGATACAACACTGATTTTCTCTTCCAATTCAAAACTCCTCTGCGACAAACATGTGGTCATAGGCTTTCTCAAAATCTAGTTCATTTAGGGTGCGTTTGGTTTAAGGGTTTGAGTTGATTTAGGGATTTTTAACCCATATAAACCTGTATTTGCTTTTCATGTTAATGACCAGAGTTAAAATGATGGCCCATGTTAAGTGTGGGTTTAAAATTGATAATTGGTGGGTTAAGTTAACCAATCATATGTGGGAGGTTAATTTAACCTTTTATAACACCTACAACAACTTTGATGCTAAAAACCCAAATTGCCCCTTCCATATGTACGATGGATACATAACTGCCCTACATGTTTTTTTAATTACAAAAATACCGTAATAAATAATCTTATCTAAAACCCAACACGACAACACCCATTTGTGGAGATGAACCATTGAAACCCTAGCTTCCCCAAATCGACAGTGATGAAATTAAAAGGTAAAGTACCACCAAATTGTGTGTCGAATCATGTCCTCTTTATTTTTAATCTATTTTTTCGTTCTACAAATCTGAAACATAAATACATGTTTTAATTTTTTTAACATTCCGATGGAGATTGTGAAGATAGCTAATCCATAGTGAGGGGTCTTTCTTAGAGTCGGAGGAGTTCTTGGAAGCTTCGTGATTCTTTTTAACCACAGTAAGTAAATTTTCCTTAAGAAACTAAGTATATGAGTTTTTGCGATTTTGAGTTTTTAGCAAGTGAATTTTTGTTATGTTGAATTTTTTAACATATGAAGTTATTCCTTTGTGAAAATATTTACTAATAATGCAAATGTGGCAATGAAATACGGTTTAGTTAATTTTCCATTATGTTGTTTCCAGGCTTCGACCTTGTTCTCTTCTATAAATAAACATTTTCATTCATTTATATATCTAGGCTTCAATTCTTTTGAGTTTTACTTGTGCATATTTTATTTTTTGAAAATTGTTGGGAATAACTTAATATGTATTGAAAATGCATGGCTGAGCATGCATTGTTTGGTTTATATTAATCTGTTTAATCATCTGTAAAATTGATGATTGTCATGTTTACGTAAAGTTATTATCTAAAAGAATTATGGTATTTATTGGTGTAAGGATTTTAAGGTGTTGTTAATAACTAAAGTTGCTTTAAATTAATGTTAAAATTAGTTTAGACATGCTAGTGAATATGTTTATTAGTGTTTTAGCTATTTGTGAATCGTCTTTTGTTGTGGATAGTATTGTGGGAAAATATTATATTGATGAAACAATTGTACCTTGTTTTTATTTAAGATTTTGTTTTGGGTTTCAATTATTGAAATAGATGGTTTGTACAAATATCTAGGAGTTTTATAGATAGTTGAGTTGTAATACAAATATTTGGAACTAAATTTATTTTAAACTATAATACTTCATCTGAACCTTTGTGTTAAGATATCTAGTAGTTTGACTTGGAAGTAATACAAGTTAATTTTCTAAAAATAGAGATAATGAGTTTTAAACAGAGATGATTGAATGCCTTTAGAAAATATGTGATCTTATCATATGTTGAAGACAAAAATTTGGTTAAAAATATGTATTTTTTTGGTAAGGTAAGGAAATACTATTTGGTATTGTTAATTGATGAGTTATTTGAAATTTTTTAATTGTTAGATAGAGAAACAAGTTGCACAACAAACTGCACTACAATCTGCCTATGTTGTACTTGAGCAATTTAGATTAACACTGAAGACATTCTTCTTGCTACAGTCTCGTGCTTATACACGATTTGTACATCGCCGACATCAAATCCATAGTAATCATAATAGAAATATTTCTTATAATTTACGGTCTAAATTTACCCATTAGGTTGAGCACATGCATGAACTCACTTACCTCAGTGACGAGACGTGTAGGAACCACTTACGTATGAACCGAGATTGTTTATTCGATTATGTTATCTTATAGAAAATCTAGGAGGACTTACCAGCACCCGTAATATCCACATTACTGAACAAGTAGCAATTTTTCTTAGTGATATAGCTCATCATAAAAAAAACTGGATAGTTAAGGATGATTTCAAGCGATCCGGTTGCACAATAAGTAGGCACTTTAATGCACTCCTTAATGTTGTACTAAAGTTACACATGGTACTACTTGTTCAACCTGAACCCGTGACAAAGGATTGTATGAGAGAGATGTGGAAGCATTTTATGGTATAGCTTCGGTTTTAGTTATAAGTATGAAGATTCGGATATTTTGATTTTCTAACATTTTTATTCATGATATGAACACATTTAATGAATATAGGGTTGTTTTGGTGCCCTAGACGACACTTACATCCATGTTAGGGTGTCATTACAAGATAAGTCACGTTATAGAAACAAGAAGGGCAATGTTTCTATTAACGTATTAGTTGTTTGTGATCAAAAAATGAATTATGTATATATACTTTCTGGATGGGAGGGCTCGGCTGCCGATTGTAGAGTGCTTTGTGATGCTATCAGTCGACCAAATGGATTAGAAATACCTAGTGGTATATGCCTCTAATTTTAGACTAAATTTATTATTAAAATTATTTAAAAGCATGATGTATGATATTAGGAGACATGTAATATTGTAAGACTAATGATAATATAAATATGACAGGGAATTATTATTTATGTGATGATGGTCACACAAATGGAAAAGATTTTCTAGTGCCATATCGAGGGGTTAGATATCACATGCGAGAATGGAATGAGGTGTTGCAGGTCCCCAAACTTGTCAGAAATATTTCAATTTAAAGCATGCGAGAGCACGAAATGTTATTGAAGTTTATTTGAAATTCTGAAAGGACGTTGGGAATACTTAGAAGCAACTCTTACTATTCAGTTACAGTCCAAAATCGTATTCTTACCGCATGTTGCTTACTCCACAATTTTATTCAGACCACTATGACCATAGATCCCATGGAGGAAGAGGTGCCAGATCTCTTTATGAAAATGAACTAAATGTGTGCCCGATTATGATTATATAGACCAAGTTGAGACGTCACAAGCATTGCAATTATTTAATGATAGAGGTGTTTAATACCTTTATGTCGGCATGTATAATCTATGATGGTCATCTAATTGTACTAACATTAATATTTTATTTTAGGTATTGTTGGATAATGATCATGTGGTATTTATGTGATGCTAAGTTTGTGAATCGTGGTACTTTTTATAATATGACAGTTTCTTCTAGTATTGTTACATTATTTCTTCTATATCATCAATTACACTAGTGTTGTTCATAAAAATCTAAAGTATAATTATTGTAACTGCAGAAAGATCATGGTTATCTGGTACTTCATTTATACATACCAATTTTGGAAAAATCTAGTCTTATTAATTTGCATTTATCAATATTTATTTGTTTTATGTCTTACTGCATTTTTCTCAAATCCAGTCTTTTCTTGATGATAATTAAAATGTAGTTTATTTCAGTTACCAGCTCTTATTTTCTTGTTTATTTTTTCTCTCATCAAATGCGGTTTGCTATTTTTTTTAGGTTCATCAATTATTATTTAAGCACTTTTTGGTTAATTAATTATTAGAATATAATGGATGCACAAAAGAGTAATAAGGGGAGGAAGAAGGTTGTTGGAGGAACGAGAAGAGTTTGGAGTCTAATTGAGGAACAAGAACTAATTCATTCACTTAAGGACTTGATTGCACGAGGTTATAAATCAGAAATGGATTCCGAACCGGGTACCTTGGATTATTGGAGCAGTTTATGTCCCAAAAGTTTTTGAATTGATCTCAATTCCGAACCACATATTAATAATAAAATCATGCTTGGAAGAAGTTTCATGTTTCACTATCTACCATGCTTTCAAGGAGTGGGATTGGATATAATGATAGAACTATGCAGATTGAGGTTCATGATGATGTTTGGAATGAGTACATCAAGGTAATATATTTTTTAAACTTAATCTTGGTTTGTTGACATACAATTTACATTAAGAGACATGGTTTTAATATCTTTAAATCTTTCAACTACAGGTCAAGTACACGTTCGCACGGAGCATGCATTTTGAATCGTGGCCATTTTATAAAGATTGGATTGACATTTTCGGAAAGGATAGGGCAACTGATGCAACTGCAGAAGGATTTGTTGATGTTGTTAACAAACTTTTAAATAACAATGGTGATGTGGATGGATCGATGAGAGCAACTTCTCAAGTTCCTACTGGTTTGTTTAATGATGTTTAAATTTTACACTTCATGTTGGGATGTCTGGATAAGTGCACATCAGAGTCTCAATGCAAGGGCAAAACTAAAAAAGAGGAAGATTAATGATGTAATTGACGAACGTTGGATTGCATCAATGAACGTCTTTTGTGAAAAGACTAACATGGGGATGGGGGGACCTGCTGAAAATTTGGGAAATTTAGCACAAAGAGTTGGAAGCCAGTTTGATGCATCAAAGAAACATGAAGCTGTTTTTTAAGATCTTGGGGATCTTGAGGATTTAACTGTGAACACATGCGTTCATTGTGCATGATTGTTATGCAATATCTTGAGGACTTGGAACTCTTTTTCAGCTTGCCTGATGATGACAAGGTGTTGATACATGATTTAATGGAAAAGATTGATTCTACTTAGATTGTGTCTAGCTAAGTTTATTATGATATTTTGTGGTGTTTAAATTTTGACATAAAACTCTTTTTCAGTTTCCCAAAGAGGCCTGTTGGGATTTCAATGTTTAGATTTTGATGAGACAAACCAAATATGTAATAGGAAGTTTTGAGTATCCCATTTTTCACAATGTTTAAATGGATAAATAGACTAGAATTGAGTCTTGTGTCAAGTATTGAAAATGGAGGTTAAACGAGGATAAAGCTGCATCTAAGCTTTAAGGGAAGATATCGCTGCAAGAAGGCAGGATACAGTATCGCTGCAGGAAGGTAGGATACAGCATAGCTGGAAGAAGGAAGGAACAACAATGTATAAATAAGGCTAAACTTCTATGCAACAAAGCAAGAAAGAATGGCGTACAGCAACGCTGCAAGAAAAGGATACAGGAGTACTGCTAGAAAGAAGTTACAGCAGCACTGCCAGAAGATACTGCAACCAGGTCTAAGTTACAGCAGCACTGAAAGAAAGCATCAGCTGCACAAGGACCTAGGATACAGCGCAGTCTTACAAGTCAGTTAAGTAATACAGCGCTAACTACAAGACGAAGTATCCTACAAATCCTAGGAAGGATAAATGCAGTACGAGGAACGGAGATTCAAGCAAGAATAAAAGAGCCGTTCAAGAAAAAGTCAAAGTAGCAGACACGGAGCCAATAAGAAGATGTCACATGGACTAACGCACTGCAGAAAGCTGCGAGCCGCAACTGCCGCATTAAATGCTTCGAAAGGAAAAGTCAAGTCGCATTAAATGCGAACCATGCTTTGGCCAGACTACTTCAAATTCAAAAGAGGGATGTCTCCTTCAACGGACATCTTCTCCTACAAGTATAAATAGAGGTTGAGGAGCACTGAAGCTCGTTACTGATACTGTAACTGTTACTAAGAACTAAAATCCATTCGTGAAAGTTTCAAGCTTACAAATCTCAAGCATTCAAGCCAACAATCAGTTTCAGTCACTCAACCTACCGAAGTGAAACAAGCTCAAGCTGAAAGTTTCCCTACGGATTCAGAAGCTCACTTCGAAGCACAAGTTGAAGAAAAACCTTTTATCCTTTTAACCTTGTTGCTGTGTGCTTAGGTTGTTTTAGTGGTGTCAAGCAGTTGATAGGAGAGATCCTTGCTGTTTGTTTTAGTTGTCTAGAGTTAGCCAACTTCCCTGTATGGGAGTGTAGAACCCTGTGTGGGTTAGCCTTTGAAGTTTGCAGTTGTTGTGTGTACGCTGGACTTCAGTAGGTGGTTTCTTTGTAAAGTTGATAGATTGTTAGGAGAGTCCTGTAAATCAATCTTGCTTAACAAAGTTCCTGCTCGAGGAGCAGTAGAGTGGACGTAGAAGGATTACACCACCTTCGAACCACTATAAGCCATAAGTGTTTATTTGCTTTATTTATCTGTGCATTTATCTTCTGCATTATTATCTGTCTCTCATCATAAAACGTTTTGAAAGAAGCATTCTTGAGAAAAACAGCCTTGTGTTTTAAAGTTAATTTCCGCTGCGTACAAAACTCTAGGTTACAGCGTACAGCACTGCATCGTAGCGCTGCAAGCAGTAACCATCTATCACTGCAAGCTCAAGTAACTTGCAGTGCAGAACGGTTGTTTTAGAAGATTCTGAAAATCGACCAAGGTTCATTCACCCCCTCTCTGAACCTTGGACACCACTTTGGACCAACAAGGCCGTTAGTACATGATTAATGGAGAAGAATTTGTCGATAATCTATTATTATGGTTAATTTCAGTACTCTGTAAACTTTATAGTTGGTTAAAAACATATTATTTATAAAATTGGTTATGTGTGCCTTTTAGTTTCAATTAATCTGTGCGCGGACCTTATATTTCGTATTATGATATTAAAGTTGGTATGTGTGTTTAATTTCTCAATTAACTAGTTTTTTTTGTTTGATGCACAAGATTAATATTTTTTAAAGATTAATTATAGTATATAATAAATATATAATTCATCTATATTTAAAATATGTGAATTAAAAGTTACAATACGTTAATTTAATAATAAGTCAATCGTAGGTTTTTTAATTGCAGAATAAGTGTAGGAAATATTTATTTATTTGAAAATATTTATGTATATCAAATAAATAAAGAAAATAAACAAAACAATATTACTTTCTCTATAATCTGAAATGTATGTTTAATAGTAATATAATATTTTAGGTGTTAATATATTGGGTTTATTATTAATAGTAATTAAGGTGAAAGATTATAATTCATTGGGTATGATATTTTGTAAATCCCAATTTTTTTTTATATCTTATATTTTATTTTAAAATAATATTTTAATAAATTTTCATAGGCTACAGGAATATACTTTTTGTGATAAATAGGAATATTTTTATTGTCATAGGCTACAGGAAAGACTAATATATATTTTTGTGATAGATTTTAAAGATAAGGATTTCCATTACAAAATAATTATGTAATTAACTAATATAATGGATTAACAGTGGAAAATATAATTCCGATTTTGAAGTCCAATTTGTTATTGATTAAATTTCAAATTTGGAAATTTTCAAATTCATATCAATCAATTTTTTGCCATAAAAGAAATTGGATTTCAAATTCATATTGATTCCAACTATAAATTTATTTATATTTCCAATTATTTATTTCAATTAAAATAGATAATTATTTTCAATATATTTCATAGGTATGCACAATAGTGTAAATAGTTTATGATAATAATATATGCTATATAACATGTATCCAAAACATAAGTGGAAATGAAATACGATAGATGCACATAAAATATAAATATTGTACGAATCCTAAAACATAACAGCCCATTGTGTTAGAAAGCACAAAATATCTAGAAAAATTGGGCTGAAAATGTCACCTAAATAAGAGTACAATAGATGGACATAATTAAGCACATAACATAAACACAATCTGATGCGAATATTCCTAGTGATGAAACCATATAGATCCAAGCTCATTTCTTCTATGAGGAGATAGTTTTTGAACTTTCATTTTGTTTAAAATCATCACGAGATGGTGGGGACGAAAGATGTTGGATGAATTTTTCATTGTTCTTACATGAACTTGTATTTGACGAAGTTGCTTTAGTTTTAAATGAGGGTGACTTGAATGAACATTCTGAATCAGAATCTTCATAGTATTCAACAACATAATCCTAAAATTCTTTATTAGAGCTCACATCAACGCTAGAAGAGATATGAATAGCCTCTTTCATCATGATTTCTTTGACGATGTCTTCCCCAAAATCATGTGATGGTATGTTGATGACCTCGACTTCATGTTGTGTTGATAATTTCGCCCAAAAATTCAAATTAATCAAGAACAAAACTAATGAGAAAACCCTAATATCTAAAGCAAAGAAAATTGAGCAAGAAACACTGAAGAACATGAGAGAATTATAGTGGTTCGACTTGTGATAAGTCTACATCCACTTCCAGACCAACCCCCTTTATTAATTTCAGATTTAATGCAAAGTGTACATTAAATTAAAGAAAAACGCAACTTAGGGTTTTCCTGTGAGCAAAGAACCCTAACTTTCTCATTCTTGCGAATTACAAAGAAACTTGATGATTAACTAGAACTAATTATACGTCAATATATAGGAAACAAAACCCCTAAATCAATTCCAAAAAACTGCTTCCAGAACGTACGATTTTCCCATTTTCCAAACGAATTTGCGCGACTTGCAACCCTCGGTCCAGGTTAGTTATAACCACCAACCTTCGCAACTCGAGTTCTACAGATTAGATGATTTAGGTCCGGTTCGGCCGGTTCTAACCCGGTTTTTCACACCTCAATTCCGATTCTAGTAATCCACATAAAATTCTGAGCTAAATCTATCTTCAAATCTCTATCTTAACTCTAAATTAATTGGATGAGATCTTGGTCCAGATTGTTGAATTCATTAAGTGTATGCAGCCTCCCAACTAATCAAATTTATCAGCCTCTTGCAGTGTTCTAGTTTGGATCTTGGCACAATTTTCATCAGCAAGTCAGCAGGATTATCTATTGTTCCTATTTTCTTGGCTTCGACTTCTCCCTTCTCAATTAAATCCCTCACAATGTGAAGCTTGATGTCCACTTGTTTGCATTTACTGTGAAATATTTGATGTTTGCTCAAGTGCAAAGCACTTTGATTATCACAAAACACTTCAACTCTCCGTTGACGTCTAACTCCCTGAGAATTCCCCTTAACCACACAGCTTCCTTCATTGCTTCAAACATGACAACAAATTCAGCTTCGGTTGTGGATAGAGCTACTATGGATTATTGCACAGCTTTCCCGCTTATTGTTGTATCAAAAAGTGTAAATATATATCCTGTAATAGATTTTCTTGTATTTGGATTCCCAGTAAAATCAGAATCTACATAGCATTGCAGAGAATTACTTTGCCTGACTTTTAGCTTTTCAGACATCAAGCTTAAGCCAGTTGATCCCCTCATGTACCTAAGCATCCACTTCATTCCTTACCAGTGTATCTTTCTAGGATTTTCCATGAACTTGCTAACTTTGCACATAGCATTGGCTATGTCTGGTCTGCTACATACCATCCCATACATAACACTCCCTACAGCATTAGCATAAGGCATATTAACCATCTCTTTCATTTCTGAATCTGAAACTGGTTGCTGAGATGCTGACATCTAAAACTGAGCTCCAATTGGTATAGTACCACCTTGGCTTCATGCATTAGAAATCTATGAAGAACTTTACCTATGTAATCTGATTGATGAAGAAAAATCAAGCCCTTCCTTCTATCTCTTTTTATGTCCATCCCAAGTATCCTTCTAGCTTCACCTAAGTCTTTTATTTCAAACTTAGATGCTAACTTACTCTTCAAAGCATTGATTCAAAGTAAACTTCTCCCAGCTAATAACATGTCATCAACATATAAGAGAAGATAGGTATAAATTAACCTTCCATCATTTTCCATGTATATGCATCTGTCATAATTGCATCTTTCCAAGCCAATACTTGTCATAAAACTGTCAAACTTCTTATACCACTGTCTAGGACCTTGTTTTAATCCATACAAAGACCTCTTTAATAAACATACTTTTCCATTGTCTTCAGGAAGAATAAAACCCTTAGGTTGTTGCATATACAAAACTTCCTTGAGATCTCCATGAAGAAAGATAGTCTTCACACCTGATTGATGTAGTTCCATGTTTTCTTGAGCCACTAATGCAAGTAGAATTCTTATAGAAACATGTAGGAGAAAAAATTTCATTGTAATCTATTCCTTCCTTTTGTGTGTAACCTTTAGCTACTAATCTGGCTTTATACCTCACATGTTCATCTCCAGCCACCTCAATTTTCTTCTTCAAAATCCATTTGCTACCAATGATCTTTCTTTCCTTTGGTTTCTCCACCAATTCCTAGGTTTGATTTTTATGAAGAGATAACAGTTCTTTCTGCATTGCTTGGAGCCATTTTTTTTTAATTTATGGCTTCTCTATATGACCTAGGTTCTTCATTTTCTAACTCCATGGCTACATGAAAAGCATACTGTACTGAATCAGCTTCTCCATATCTAACTGGTGTTTTAATCTGTCTTCTCGATCTGTCCCTTGCAAGTTTGTAGCTAGTAAGATCCACCTCTTGGTCTTGTTCTGAATCTGATTTTTCTTCTGACTGCTCCTCTCCATCAGCCTGTTTGTTTTGTCTCAACTTAGAGTTAGAATTTTCAAAAACTTTAGGTTCTTTTCCTTGCTGATCAGAGCCTGATTAACTTGCATCCTCCACCTGAAGCTCACCAATTTTTGAATTTTCATAACCTATGATATCTTCTTTGAAAGTTGGATCCCTACTCACAAAGCATCTGGGAGTTCTTGGCTCCAAACTCCAGAGTTTATAACCTTTAATTCCATTTGGATAGCCTATGAACACACACTTGACTGCTCTAGCTTCAAGTTTATCTCCTCTAGTATGTACATAGGCTAGACATCCAAAGACCTTGAGATGACTGTAATCAGGCTTTACTTTGTACCAAACTTCATTTAGTGACTTGACCTCCACACTTGAGAATGGACTTCTCTTAATCAAATAAGCTGTTGTGGCAAGTGTTTTACCCTAGAAACACTTTGGTAGCTTTGAAACTGATAACATACATCTTACTCTCTCAAGCAAGGTTCGACTCATTCTTTCTGCAATTCCATTTTGCTGTGATGTGCAAGTGGTAGTTTTGTGCCTTGTTATACCTTTAACCTTGCAAAATTCTTGAAACTCCTCAGATAGATACTCCAATCCATTGTCAGTCCTTAAGTATTTTAGCCTTTTTCCAGTCTGGTTCTCTTGTAAAATTATCCATTCTTTAAACCTTTCATAAGCCTCACTCTTATTCTTGAGAATATACAACCACACTTTTCTGGAGTAATCATTTATGAATGAGATGTAATATCTTCCTCCTCCTATGGTTTCAGTCCTTGAAGGGCCCCAAATATCTGAGTGAGCATACTCAAAAATATTCGTAGTGATATGCTTACCTTTTGGAAATGGTGTTCTTGTAGTCTTTCCCAATATGCAATGTTCGTATTCTTGAATCTGTGTTGTCCATTCCGAACCCAACAACTTTTTCTTGGATAAGTCCATCAATCCTTTGTATCCAATATGACCCATACGCTTATGCCACAACAAAGTGTCTTGATTGGAGCTAGCTGCCACTCCTACTCCACCTACAGCTGTTGTTCCACACAGCAGGTACAAGCCATTGGATTTTCTCCCCTTCAGAACAACTTTTCCTCCTTTTGAAACCAGAATCTGCTCATTTTGAGTGTAAAATTCATAACCCTTTGCATTTAAAAGTCCAAGAGAAATCAAATTTCTCTTTAATTTTGGAATAAACCTCACTTGGCTTAAGGTTTTAACTGATCCATCATGAAGCCTTAGTTGAATCATCTCTATTCCCATTACCTTACAGGTGTGATCATCTCCAAGACGCACTGAGCCACCATCTTCCATCTTGAGATTTATAAACCAAGATTTGATTGGGCACATATAAAATGAATAGCTAGAATCCAATACTCATTCCTCCTGAACCTGAGCATTCACTACACACAGCATGTCAGCTCCTTCAATGAATTTTTATTCTTGTGCTACTTCAACTTGCTGATTTGATTGTGTCTATTTTTTCTTTCTGATAGGTAGGAAATTGATGCATTTTATTGTGGATTAATGTGAGATTTTATAATCTTTTATTAGATTAAATGTATCGATTTTCTACATATATGTGTTTTGTGTCTCCAAATACTTCATATATTATTTTCTTGTTTATTTTAGGTATTTTGGAGAGTTTTCAAGATAAAGATTTCAAAGATTGGAGATAAGGAGAAAAGATTTGGAGTAAAAAGGAAAATTCCTAAGTTTTAAAGGAAAATGAATTTGTTACCTAAAGAAAAAGGGGAAAAGATATGCCAAGAAGATATTCGATATCTATTTAAAACCTCTAGATCACACAATTGGAGAATATCACCATCCACCACAAAACACTATTCACGCACTATTCACAGCACTATTCACATAGAGATTTTATTTTTTTAGATTAGTTCGATGGATTTTCCGATGGCTTTTATTATTTCGATTTTGAGAGTGCTCGGTTGAGTCTGTAATTCCGGTTAGCAGGGATGTTTGAACCCATTTATCTTTTATTTTCTAATTAATCTCGTAATTTTCTCTCGATATTTGATTGGAATTGATTATGCTATCTGTGTATATCGTTTTCGATTATTTGATGCTTGATTTAGACTGATCACCTAGGTTAAGTGTTGATAATTGATTGCTAGAATTTTAGATCATGAATCCTAATTGTTGTGGTCTAATTTTCATTAGTGGTAAACTAGAGGTCGTGCATCTCTAGGGTAGCATAATCCTAGGGTTACCGAATCGAGCTTATGTATTTGGGGTCTAGTTCATCCTATCATCTTAGTGATTAATGCATTCGATGAATTAAATCTAGAGAGCTTATTCTAGGTTATTCAATTAAATAGGGTTAATTAGCGATCTTATCCTAATTTAACTAATCTTAAGAGACGATTCGGTTTAACATAGCTTGTTGTTAGACTAGGGGTGATAATTCTATGATAATCTCAGAGAGGGAAGTTACATTGATTAGGGAATGATTGATAACGGGGGATAACTGAGCTGTTAACTAAAATATTTTCATCTACTGATTTCTTGTTATTTATTTGCTTTTTAGGTTATTAATTTATTTAGTGATATTTATTCAATCTAAACCCCCCCCCCCCAACCTTTTCTTTTTTATTGAATTGAATATAGGTGATATAGTTTATTCTCCATTCCTCGTGGGATCGACTCCGACTTACCCTAGCTACTAGTTAGTGAGGTTAGGAAGGAAATTAATTAATTTTATCGCGTCATGACAGCGCGGTAAAATTTTGGCGCCGTTGTCGGGGAGTGGTTTGAATTTATTTTGTCATCTTGTGTTCTTTTCTTGTTTATTTAAAAAAAATTAAAAAAATTAAAAATTGGAATTTTTTTTTTTTTAAAAAAAACAAATTTGTGTTGGTTGAATTTCGCTGTTCTGCTCTGTTTCTGCGTGTGCTCTATTTTGCTTCGCCTGTTGCTCTGCCCTGTTTCTCTGGTGAGGCTATTCTGCTTTGCTCTGTTTTTCACATTGACAGATCCAATGTGAATCGAGTCTTCCAGTGTCAATTTTTGTAGATTGTTTCAGTGAATTTTCTGAAATTTTCTTGCTTGAATTTGTATTTTCTCACGTGAATAGTGTTGAAGTTGAATGAGTTTGCAATGATGATCCGAGTGTTGTTTAATTATGTATTGAGAAATTTGTTTATGTTGAATAAGGTGTTGCTGAGCATTGCTTTGTGTTGGTTAAAATTGCTGAATGATGTTTTGGGAAATTGCTGTTAGATGTCACATAGGATAACATTGGTTTGAGAATTGATCTGTGACGTTGAGTTGATTTGTTTTGCTTACCTATGTCTTGAAATGTACTTTTGAGTCCTTGATGAAAGCAGTCTTGATTGAAACTTTTGAAGGATTGATCACTTATGTTGAACCCCTTGGTTGGAAAAAGAAAATTAATGTGTTTCGAGAAAAAAAAAGGGTGTTGAGTTGAAAAAAAATTGAGAAGTGAAAAGATGATGGGGTGTGGAATCAGCTGCCTGCTCTTAAGGGTCCCGTGTAAAAAAAAATTCAAATGAAATGCACGGTAGGACTAACCTAAGAGTGGTATGGAGCTGCCAACTTCATCCAAAAAAAAAGAGAAAAAAAAAATTCTCGCAAAAAAAAAAAAGAAAACAAAAAAAAAAAAAATGGAGAAAATGGGGTGATTTATTAGGTGAGAAGTCTTGATAAAATTTTGATCTAGATGAAAGATATTAAGAGGGACTTAGAGTATATTGATCGATGTGGGTAGTACAATGGATTAATGATTTGTCTATGAAAAATTTGATTTCTGATGCCCTGTTGACACTTGTGATATCTTGAGACAGTTACGTTTAGTCCAACTGCTTTTGCTTGCATATACCTTGTGTTGGCATGAATTGAATTCCTATAAGTTATAGTAAGGATCTAAGCAAACGATACTCTCTTTTAATTTGTATCCCCGATGTGTTTTGATTCTTTTGTTGCTTGAGGACAAGCAATGGTTTAAGTGTGGGGACTTTCTCTCAAGACAATTTCTTTTCAGGTGACCGGGCTTATGGCATGCAAAGCATTTCCTTGTTTCAACCTTTTCTTGATTTCCTGTAGCAACTGGAACTCCACCTTTACTTTGATTCTTAAACTAGTTTTGATTGGTCTTGTTGTTGGTTTTGTACTTCATATGCAGTTTTTCGCCCATGCCTGATACCTTCTGATCTGAATCTCCTGAAAGAGCTCTTGATCGTATAGCTATTTGAACTGATTCAAGAGACATAACAGTCACTCTTCCATAGATTAATGCATCCTTAAATGACTGATAAGTTTTTGGAAGTGCATTTAGCAGCAGCAAACCAAGATCTTCATGCTTCTGCTTCTCACCTATATTTGCCAAATCATCCACTGACTTATTAAACTCATCCAGTTTTTCCAAGATTCTCCTTTCTTCCAAGATCTTGAATGAAATCAGTTTTTGCTTTAAGAACAATCGATTAGTGAGTGATTTAGTTTGATACAAGGACTCAAGCTTCTTCTATACATCCAATGCAGTCTTTTCTTGATATACTTCTCTAAGGGCCTTATCCGCAAGACATAAGATGATAGAACTTCGAGCTTTTCTATCAATCTTGAGTTTATCCTTTCTTGTCTTAGATGATTCAGCCTCTTCTTCTTCAGATGATTCAGAATCATATACCACTTCTGAAATGACATCTTCCCATTCTTGTTGAATGAGTATAGCTTCCATTTTTGCTTTCCATAGGGTGAAGTCGCCGGAGCCGGTGAACTTCTCCACATCTAACTTCATCGATCCCATCTTGATTATTTGGATTTCCCACAGATGGCGCCACTTGTTGATAATTTCGCCCAGAAATTCAAAATTAATCGAGAACAAAACTAATGAGAAAAGAAAATTGAGCAAGAAACACTAAAGAACACCAGAGAATTATAGTGGTTCAACTTGTGATAAGTCTACATCCACTTCCAGACCAACCCTCTTTATTAATTTTAGATTTAATGCAAAGAATACATTGAATTAAAGAAAACATAACTTAGGGTTTTCCTGTGAGCAAATAACCCTAACTTTCTCAATCTTGCGAATTACAAAGAAACTTGATGATTAACCAGAACTAATTATGTGCCTATATATAAGAAACAAAACCCCTAAATCAATTCCAAAAAACTGCTTCCAAAAGGCAATGATTTTCCCATTTTCCAAAAGAATCTGCGTGACTTGCAACCCTAGATTCAGGTTAGTTATAACCACCAACCATCGCAACTCGGGTTCTGCAGATTAGATGATTTAGGTCCGGTTCGGCCGGTTTTAACTTGGTTTTTTCACTCCTCAATTCCGGTTCTGTAATCCATATAAAATTATGAGTTAAATCCATCTTCATGTTGGGTGCGATGGTGTCCATTGTTGGTGCAGAAACATATCCAATTATGACTTTTACATCATCCTAATTGGGATCACCAAACATTGTGAGTAAATACTATGGTAAGAATTTTGAGTATAAGGAGTGTTGGAGACAAGTACATCTATGAAAGTATTGTTGATTTTCAAATCTCACTCAAGATCAAAAAGAAAACCTTTTTGCCTAGATTCACCCTTTGGTACCATATTACTATTTGAAGAAGTGGGCAATTGAAATACAAATGCAATGCACGTATTATATAATAAGAGATGTAGAGATATAAATAACATTCACATAATAACAAACAATATATATATATATATCAATGGAAAAGATATCAGATTCCAATGTCTGTATGCTTAATTCTCCATCTTCATCATTGAAAATATGACCCATTTTTTTCCATGCACACGTCTCTTCATGGTTATTTTTCTAAATGTGTAATATTTCAGCTCTGCAGCAATCTTTATTGATTCTTAAGAATATGACAAACTTGAAATATTTTATCTTATTCTTCTGTCATGAAATATTAATGAATGACTGTATATTGAAAAATATGTATTATCTAAGTAGAAACTTAGTTTGCATATTCACGTGACCAAGTTCACTTGTTTGAAAATATTCCAAATCTTTTCATTTAGTATTCATTGTAAAAGGGAGTGACAACCTTACTAATAATATTTTATCCACTTATGTAATATTCTGAAGATGTGTTGAAAAAAAGAGCAAAATCTACTATTTGTATGGATCATTCGAAAAAGGATAAAGTGGAGGAATTGATGTAGTCTAAATATCGACAAGATAACTTAGACAATAATAGAATTTAGACGAATGTGATCGGAGATGTAGCGGTCGAGATACATGAACTCATAGGGGATCCATTTATAGAAATAATAGGAATATAAACTTTACCAATACCAAAATGAAAGCATTTTTAAAACATTATATATACCGAATTAAGTAAAACATACATATGAAGATTATATTTTACAATCGACAATGATATGGAGTAAAACATACACATGAAAGTATTATAAAAATATTATATTTACAATCCATCATAATGAAGCATAACAGTAGATGTGGGTTGCCTAAGGAATATCAAATAAACAAGGGCAATGCTTAGGAAAATAGCCACCAACAAACATAATTTTAATAAAAACCTCATCCGTCTGTCACTATTCTTAGCCGACACAAGCTCTTTCTTTATGTTATCAATCTTTTGAATCATTTCAATGGCAATCTCTTTAGCACGATCATTGAGTTGCGGCTTCAATCATATGAAGAAGTCACATGTAATGCCCAATTCTCTAATCATTTGCATCCTACATTAAAATGCATTCGTAAACATGTCTAATATACTCTTTTAAGTGCTTCTTTTACAGTGGAAAGGTTTGGCTTCGGAAGAGAAGATGGATGTGCTTAAAAAGGTTATAAAAACGCTAAATGCATAATATCTCTAAAATGACAATCCTAGATTAACTTGTTTACACTTCTAAGTTATGAATTTCATTTCATTTATTTATAATTCTAAAGTAAGAAAAATAGTGCAATTTGATTGGTTAGTAAACTAGGTTGCACCAAAAGCATTTGTATAATGTTGCACTTGATTTCTATGATTTTTATTAACCTTTTAACCTCACCTAAGACATTTAACACCTAAATAAATTCCAGCCAATTAGAACAAGGCAAATGCCTCTCTTTTACGTAGTCAAAGTTGTACAAAATGAATTTTGTGTTCTCATTTGATTACCTTCTTCCCAAAAATGTCCAGCCCTCTTCTCCTCTTCCTTTCTTCATCCTTAGAACCCCAAACCCCCTACAAAACTGAAATCAATCATGGTGGTTGCATATGAGATGAATTGAAGCTAGTTTGGAGCTTGTTTAGCTTAAAACGCTACATACTTAAGCCTTATTCTAGGTCTGATCCTATCCCTATGTTTTATGCTTAAAATAACGTTTATTTGATAGGTTATATGATCTGAATTATATGTGTTATTATGAAGAGGAATTGAAGATAATTTTGTTAGTTAAAGTAGTTTAATTGAACTTGTGAATCTTGTAAGTTGTTCTACATTTATTTTATTGATGTTTGGTATAGTTATAATGTTTGGAAGTATGCTTGAAGAGTTAGAGGATATATAACTTAATTGGTTATTTATGTTAATTATGTAAGAGCATAAGTTGTTTCGATTCATTTGAGTTTTTAGTGGGTTATTGCAAAGTTAGGGCTGCAAGTTTAAGAATGATGTTAAGATGTAGGATCATGAGACTTGATATGTGTAATTGAATGATAGTATATCTTCATTGAATGAGTATTTAAAGGTATATATGCATGCTTAATTCTTTTAGGTTTATAACCACATCACATCTTCCCCAAAGACAAACACTTCTACTATTGTGCTTGCATTGGAATTGAGGTAAGTTGAAGCTTTTAATTGCTACATTGTAAGACTTAATTAATTCATGTGATTTAAATGATATTTGTATTATTCTATGTTTACAATTGAATTGTATGCGTGGTTCTTATGATTCATAATACATATAAAAGACATTTTGAAAGAGGAAGTATAGTGCTTGGTTGATTGAGAGTAGGCAACATGCTTATACGGTCTACAGATGATAGTTAAGTACCAGAAGGATTAAGTTGAATGGTGCTTGGCTATCGGAGAGTAGACAATATGTGTACGGTCTACAGATGTTGGTTGAGTACTAATGATAGTGCTTAACTAATGGAGAGTAGATATTTTGATATGATGATTGGCCAATCTTAATGAAATGCTTATATAGCCTACTGATATTGATCGAGTACCAACCTTCCGGGTACCCTACAAAGGATATTTTCAGAATAAATGGATATGGAAAAGCATATGCATGATATGATTCATCATACATGATTGCTTGTATACGTTTCAACTTACTGGCTTATTGCTCATTATTAAGTTTTTGTAATGCAGATCACGTACAGAGATAATCCATCTCCTTAATGGCCAGATAGTTTGTTCATATGCTATGCTCGAGATGAACTTTTGAAGCTTATGTTCAGATACTCGTCTTTGGGACAATTAAACCATTGATGAGTCTTTTGTTGTATATATATATTTTTGGATCCTATGTATAAATGATGGTATATTTCAATTGACAAAGTTTCTTTCAAGTATTATGGAGTCTTGCTACGTTTCTATATAAGTCAGGAACCTAACATTCCCATATATGTGTTCCTTAAATTATTTCACATCACAAAGTTTGGGAGTGTTACATCACACTTCTTTTTTTACGAAGTTCAAAAAATAAGGGTAATAAACCAGCACCAATTCCACCCGATTGTTATAAATAGATGTAAATAAACATTATCCCTCTTATTGGACATGACATAAATCTTCAACCAAGATTAACCTTCGTGCCAGAAGTTTGTATATTTAAAAAGCATACCATGTCCACAACACACTAATGAATTTAGTGACACATTCCTTTAACTAGACGTGGTATAGCCATTATTCAAACTTGAATTTCTGTTGCAAACATGTAGGTATAACAAAATTAGTTAATACAATATCAAAGATTGCACTAATATGAACATAATTATTAATGTTAAATTTCAAAAGGACATCAATTTAATGCAGTTTCAAACCAACACTTGATTTTAACTTTGATGTTACTAAAGCCATTATAAGTTTTAATGTATCTTGTTCGACTTTAGACAAACCTCATCTGATTCAGCTTCAATTGATTTTTACATGTCTTTATGTTGCATGTGTGCATGTTTCAATCAATAAATTTCCTAGCTAGGAATATAGTTTTCTTACAACTCTTCAAGTGTTTTTGTTTCATTGAACATCATTCTATTATTTATTATCAAGTTGTACTTCCAGTTACATAACGACCTGAGAATCTTTATTTGGAGATCCTTTCAAAAGTGTTTGATTTTTTTTTTTTGGTTTATTAAATACTGAATTTTTAACATAATGTAAAAACAATATATATACATACATATACATACACACAAAGTAGAATAAACTAAAACCATTATATATCCTAAATTTTGAATTAGTTTTGAGGATACTTAGTTTTATTAGCAACACATTCCACATTTTATGAATACAACATAGGTAAAAAAATAAAATCATATTATGCTAAAAACAAGTAAAAGCTGAACATATTATTATGAACAATCAAGACCATAATTATGCTAAAACAAGTAAAATTTCAACATTTAACCCATGTATTAGCTAATGTGGGTTTAGAAAAGATATATCACTTTGACACAATTCACTTTGACACAATTTTTAAAGTGAATCGAATAAAAAATAAAAAGAGTTCTTACCTGGCATACATCACCTTAGATAATGGGAGTATGGTTTACCAAATATTTATAATGGCCTGAGCCAAGTGATCGGCGTTCCCCACTAAATGAAGAACTTTTGTGAATTTTCAAAGCTCACCAATCTACCTGTTCACGTCCTTTCTAGTGAAAAAAATAAAAAATAAAAAAATGAAACCATATGCTTATTTACACGCTTTCAAATGGAAAAATAAAGAAAAAAATAAATGAAAAATAAATGGAAAGTAAAATAATGGTAAGAAAAGTTAGAAACTCATATTTTATATTAATAATTAATTGCAAACAAATTGAGGGTGAAATTGACAATTTATATAATATATCTGTTAAACCCATAAACCATATAAAAGTTACTTAAATTAACCTATTTGAAAAAAAAAAACACAAACACTCAATCCAAACATACAAATTAAATTAAACCTATTATTCAACCTTCAATCCAAACATATAAATAACATTACATCACAACTTTATGAACAATGCTAACCAATCATATCCTAACAATTTTAACAATCCAACCCATCGAACCAAACACACCCTTAATGTTAAATCCGCTTATCACACCCTCCAACTCGATGCTCAGAACTCTATTTCAATGAGTAGCAATGGTCTATTTCTTGTTTGGAGCAAACTTTGGAAGATCAAACTCCCTCCACGTATTGTCCACTTCTTTTGGAGATGCTGCAATAACTCATTTCCTACTGCCGAGAACATTGTGAGGTAGGGTGTCTCGAAGGACTCTTCTTGTCAATTTTGCAGCTTCACTGATGGCTCATCTCTCCACCTTTTTCTCAAATGCGTTTTCTTGAGGCCAATTTGGAATTTGATGGGCTTAACTTATGTTATCTTCTCCCTTGCACAACCTTCTGCTACCTATTGGTTTTGCGACATTCTACTCCTAGGGGACACGATACTCATTCTTATTTCATTGTCTTAACGTATTTCATATGGTTCTACAAAGACATAAAACTCTTTGAGAATGAAGAAGCCGATGCACGATCACTTATCTTTGTTGTCTCTAGGCTCCTATTAGATTTCGACAAGCAAACAAATGGCTGAGCAGCATCCCAATCACTCTTTCGTTCTCTTTAGGTTGCCTCTCTCGAAAACTACTTTCGTGTTCACTTCGAAGGAGCCGTCTCGCTTCATAACTCTTGTGCTGGATGTGGCGTTTGCATCATCGACAAAGAGAAAAAATTCATCTTCAAACTCTCTCATAAGTTCCCGGGTATCATCTTTCCTAAAGTTGTAGAGTTCCTGACCATCAGAAAATACTTTTCTGTCATTGATTACTTGGGCCTACAACTTTCCATCATCATGGGAGATGCTGAGCAAGTCATTCTTGCTTCATTGGGGAATGCAAATGCTCTTCTATTTGTATACCTATTTTAGAAAATGTCCGTAATTTATTGTTCAATCGTCCGTAGTTTATGTTCTTCTATTTGTATTCCTAAATTTATATGCTCCTTAAAACATCTTAGAAGATGTTTAGAAGATTATAGGTACTGGATGAAATTTGAAGAATAAAATATTATTTTTGTCAAATTCTTTTAAATTTCATAATGTAGATTATACCATTGTTGTTACAAGTATCTTATAAAATTAATTATTATATTAATAAAACCTTTCAATAACTTATTTTCAAAATCTAACAATGCATATTATCAACTCAAAACATTTAACAAGTGTAGGCGTAACATCCTTTAACTTAGTAAAACACCATCTTACAACGGTCACAAAAACAATACACACATTAAAATTTTTTTAATTTTTTTTTAAGGAAAAAAGAAGCAATGTTTGGTAACATGAACTTTCTTGACGGGGCAAACGGCAATGGCAAAAAGGTAAAATGTGGCACAAAATCAAATAATAGTGAATGCAGATACAGCTTCAGACTTTCGGTTGACCCAAAACCTCCCAAATTCCCTTATTCTCAAATCCCAACACCACCCACCCCGGACCCCCACCCCACCCCGACCCTGCTACATCAAAACCCACAAATATATACAGCTCTCTCCTTTAACAAAGCCGATCGATCTTCCTTCGTTTCTCTAAGGCCGGCCGTGATTTCATGTTCGCTGTAAGATTTTCTCCCCACTAATACCTATTAATATCTGTTCGTGTCTTCCCTTTGTGTTTTTGTGACTCTGCGATTCTGTTGTGCTGTATTTGAATTGTTGTTTTTATATCCTTTTTTCTAATTAATCAGTTTCGGCTTTGAATTTTCATTTTTGTTTTGTTCTTTTGGGCTCAATTCATCTGTCTACTATTTCTGGTGATTGCTTATCAATTTGAATTATTTTGAGGGTCCTCATTTTTTTGGCATCACTTAGTTAAAGTTAAAATGGATCTTTTTGTCAATTATTTGTTTTCTTCTAATTGAGGAGCTTGTCTATGGAGCTACATGATTCTGTATCTGATAAAAATTGGAACTTCTTCCATTTCTTATATGTGCGTTTGTAAATTTATCTGGAAATCAAGTTAAACTGTTTTGATTTTAACTGTTTAATAGGTGTTGCCGGCGAAAGAGATGAATTAAATAAAGTGCTGATGAAGATACTTGGATTTGATGATCAGTTTTTTCTGCATAAAAATTGATATTATTAAACTAAAGGGTCTTCAAGAAACAGAGGACCCTTAGTTTTCCAAGCGGTTGTTTTTGACAGTTTCTTAAAAAGCTTAGCTGGTTCGTTATCCATACAATGCCAGCTGTCCAGAAGCTTTACAATGCGTGTAAAGCATCGCTTACGCCTAATGGACCCATATCCGAAGAAGGATTAGAAAAAGTTCGCAATCTATTAGGTAAGAAGAGGAAAAGTCCTTCTTTTGCTTTGCATTTTCGCATTATTAATAATGGATCTTGTTGGAAATTATGATAAGAAAAGAATGTGTATTAATAGTCATGGTATATGATTTACTATACACAATGATTTTGTTTCTCTTAGTAAATTTGATATAGGTTCCTAGTTAGTACTGTAAAAAAGAAGAAACCATACGTCTAGAGGAAAATCAACACACGTTTCTCTTGTGCCATTTTACTTTTCACTAGGAAATGGATAAACTCAGAAAAGGTGGGAAAAAAACAGTTTCCATTTAGCCATTCTCTACGTGTCTAAATATCAGTATCTCTTGTGTTGGTTGTCTTTTACTGGATAAACTCTTGTATTGGCTACATATGTGATTATGAATGCATCTCTCTTTTATTGAATTGAATCTATTAATCAAGCATTTGGAATGATAATTGATTAAAGAAATTCGCTAAAACATCTGATTGATTCAGTGATTATGTCATATATCATCTTCCTATATTTAGGCACTTTTCCCTCTCTTTCTATTTACCTCAAATATGCATTTTTCATTAGAGTGGTGGCCCTTCATCTCATTATTTCAACATTTCCTGTCATTAAATGCATTCTTGTAGTCCATAGTCTGTCGTCTTTGTTTGAGTAGGTTTTATTGCTTGCTAGGCTAGCTCCTCTCAGCTATTCAATCAGTGCCTATAGAAATAAGATATTAATAAAACTGTGCTGATATTACGTGGGTAAGATCTAATTAATGAAGTTGCTATATGTTATGTCAATAAATCGAAAACATTATGGATAGAAGAACAGGCATCTGATTTTATTGAACTAATGATGACTTTTTGAGCATTTACTGCTTTTTTTGATAATTTTTGCATGATTTCGACACATGTAGAAAATTCTGGTATTTACAAATAGATAAATCTTTTTTTAGGTTTATCCTAGATCAGGGTATTTCTGGGATTTGAAATGTAAACATTCGATTTTGAACTTGTTGACTATTTTAATGAAAAAGTTATACAATAGCCAGTACATGGCTAGACTCTAGGGAACAATCAATCAGCCAAGATGCTAAATTTACCCAAGGAAAGAAGCGGACTGATACATTATGTGTCTTGGCTACTGTTGTGCTTCAATGCCTCAGGAGATTTGACATTCAGCTTTTATAGTTGTCTGAATTCTGCTGATTCCAGTCGGATTTAAAGGCTGAAAGGAGTTCAATTTGCTTACTCCACAAAATTTATTTATCCACTTATAGAGGGCTTATGATTTTTCCTTCTCTTTGGATTCTTCTTATCCTATTACCAACAACTTGGCATTTTCTCATGCAAACCTCTGCGCCGTGACAATCATCCATGTAGCCTTTACCCGCCTAGAGTTCATTTTATGGTTGCTTGCTATATTCCAATTCTTGTTTTAGCTCTCTTCAGTTCCATCCAGTCCTGGCATAAAAGCTTCTTCTATCAGCCTCTTCTCCCCCCAACCTAAAAAATAAAAAAATAAAAAAAATTCATCCTGTGCAGTGTGCATGCCCCTCACATTACTGGTTTCTGCTTCACTCATTGTTTATATGTGTTAGATTCCTTTCCTAAGTTTATGTATTCAATTGTAAAATTTGTTGCATAAGTTACGATCTATGTAAGAGGAGGTCATTCATCTTGCAAGGACAATCTCAGTTTTGGTTGTATGTAAGTGCTTACTATATTTGCTAGATTTCATTACAGGTTTAATTAATAGAAATCATCTAAGAGATTTAATTATAATTTATCAATGAAATATGCAATGTCGAAATAAATTGAAGGATGCAATGCCAATATAAATGTCTAACCAGGTCTGCTGGATAATACAATGAGCAAACAAAGTTTTATAACTTCAGAGAAAGAAGACACTTAATCTCAATATCAAAATTTCTGAAACTGGTGTAAGAGTAGTAACTTTGGCATAAGAGCTATAACAATAAATGTCTTGCTTTCATTGATGCTGGCCAATCTCCTCGTTTTCACACGTAGAATCATTAACATGTGGATGTGCTGCTATTTTCTCAATTTTGCTTAAGGTATAATGTATGGCCTGTTGTAAAACTGAGTTGTACTCTTGGAGAAATTCAGACGTTCCTGGGGCTATAGAATATTTCTTATTCTGTGCCCTAGCTAAAATTTAGATCTAGAAATTAGAGGGAATATAACTGTTTTGCAGTCTTAGCTGTTACATCATGCACATATGTCTGATATGGATGAAAGCTCTATTTGAATAAGCAATTGATTATTATTATTATTATTATTATTATTATTATTTATAATGCAATTATTATTAGTTCATCTTACTCTCTCCTAAATCCTAATCAAGCTATGTCGTATTTTTCTACTGTTGCATGTATCATTAAGTTGTACCTTGTTCTATTCTTGGCTAAATGTTATGTTAATTGAAATCAAGACGTTATGTTTGGCTTGTCCCTAACAACATTCCAACTAATTTAGTAGGTGTAGGATGTCTTGCAGACAATCTTAAGTTCTTATAACCATTATTTGAATCCATAGGCTTTGTTCAATGATAAGGAAAATTCTGGTGAAACTCTACTTTTCGTCAATCTGATATTTGAATTTTCCATCCACTGCTTATCGTGATTCTTTAGTTTATAATTATATTTAGTTTATCATTTATCAATTAAATCTTTTGTTCAACATTCCTTTATCTTATAGTAGTTTACTGGTTTATGGAATTTTAATTTGTGATAGTGAGACAATCTAATTATGAAACTGCTCTATAGGTCCAGAATTTACTTGCTTTTTAGTTCTGTAACACTGTACTTCCTTTGTTGCAGATAAAATTAAGCCTTCTGATGTAGGTCTTGAGCAAGAAGCACAACTAGTGCGGAATTGGCAAGGTTCCTTCAATGAACGCAATGGGAATCATCGATCCCTCCCCACAATTAAATACCTGCATGTGCATGAGTGTGATGGCTTCTCTGTGAGTGTCTTCCTAATGGTGTATCAACTTCTGTTTTTTTTTTTTTTTTTTTTACCCTCTTTTCTTTTCTACTGTTTTTTGTATCAACTTCTGTTTTTTTTTTGTACCCTCTTTTCTTTTCTACTGTTTTTTGTATCAACTTCTGTTTTTTTTTTTTGTACCCTCTTTTCTTTTCTTTTCTCATTTTCATTGCCTGTGACTACTCAGGCTTCGCATAATCCAAAATCTGTATGATGGGATTGTGTGCATATATCTGATTTTGGAACCTAACGTGAAATATTGAGATTTAGCTTCTCTTTTGGCAGATGGGGATATTTTGTATGCCACCTACCTCAGTCATTCCTCTTCATAATCATCCTGGGATGACAGTGCTGAGTAAGCTTCTGTATGGTTCGTTACATGTAAAATCCTATGATTGGATCAACATTCCCGGGCCCTCAGAGCCATCACAAGGTCAAGTAATTTTAGGCACGTGTCTAGTGCTTCATTCAGCTTTAATGTTGGTTGCCTATATTTTTTGTAAGAATCTCAGTCTATCTTGAATATTGATTTAATAGCCAAAAAAATAGAACCTTTTTGGTGTAAAAGTTTAGCAACCAACTTAGCAGGGAATTTCTGTGTGATAATTTCTTAAGGTGTTCTATTCTCTTTCTTTTCCAAACCATTAGGTGCCATCTATATAGGTGCATTAAAGTCCTGAGAGCTTAATGTTTATTACATTACACAGGATCCCATGGGTAATATGGATTTATTCTTTACATTTTAAGTAAACTTAAATTTGATCATTTTCAGGAGCAAGGCCTGCAAAGGTTGTCAGAGATTGCGAAATGATCGCTCCATGTGATACAACAATTCTTTATCCAAATAGTGGTGGCAATATCCATTATTTCAAGGCCATCAGTCCTTGTGCTATCTTTGATATCCTTTCTCCACCTTACTCTTCTGAGGATGGACGGCATTGTACTTATTTTAGAATGTCCCCAGCAGCAGATTTACCAGGTAAAGACACTCATCGCAGTTTAAAATATTTATGATTATTGTCATTGCTTCAAAAGAATGTTAATTCCTACTTTTCATGCGTCTTTTTGTGTTTAATGAAGGCACTATTGAGTTGGATGGCGAAACGATATCTGACATTGCTTGGTTAGAAGAGTTTCAGCCACCAGATGACTTTGTGATTAGGAGAGGACAGTACAAAGGTCGTGTGATTAAAACTTGAGATGGAATTTTTGATGTCATATGTTACACTTCAAATGCTTTCAAGAACTTTGTTGGAAGTAATTTACTTCAATTTTAGCATGTGTTAACTGTTATGACAATAATTTTTCTTAGCTGAAATTAGACTTTGAGCTGTACATAATTGAGGTATTATATAGTGTTTCATTGGCCTTACTCTGCATATGCTTTTGATCCATGATAACATGTACTATACCTTTATTATTATTATTATTATTTTTTTGTGTGGTGACATGAACACCAGTTCATAACTTTTATTTATAGTTTAGAGATTGTGGTCACTGGTAAAAGTTCTCAAAAAAAGATAGTTACTGATCGCACTATCTATTTATTTAGATTCAGAAAAAAACATTTGAAAATTTTAATTTTAATTTTGGATGTTGCACTCTGAATGTGTTGACAATAATTTTGGACGTCGTTTGCAAGTTGAAGTTTTGGAATAACCTATAAAACAGGAGAAAAGGTTTTTTTCTATATCTCTTTTTTTTTTTTTCAAAGATTATCTTCTTTCTTTTTATCTCGTTTAGTTTCTACAAATTTCAAAACTTTTAATTTTAATCTGATTATTTGTTATAAAAGGTGAATACTGTTTTATTTGGGGCATCATTTTATTATATGTGTGTTAACTGTGCAATTGGTGCACATGTAATTCGGGTCTTTTTTTTTTTTTTTTTTGCTTTAGGCCAAAATCTTTGTATTGGTGTGACTTTTATGTTGTATTATTGTGATCTTTATGTACAATAACTTATAAAAAAAAGGAAGAATTTCAACAAAATTTGTATATAGATATCTTTATGTGATATTCATAAAGGTATGGATATTTCTAAATAAAGGTTACATCAATATACATAAGGGTCACATAAATATCATATAAAGGTATTTATGTATAAATTTTGTTGAATTTTTTTTTCCTAAGTTATAATACACAAAGATCACTGAAATTTGTACATAAAGATCAACACATAAAAAAAGAAGTAAAACTCACAGATCCGAGTCGGGTTGACCCTGATTGCATGAATTTAAGATCCATGCACCTGGTGCACGAGAGAATTTGTGTTATTTTATTTGGTAAAGGGTTTGGCATCCAAGCATGTGTACTTATTTGGTGCCTATTCATAATTCATAAATATTTATATACATCAAATGCACGGGTCATGATCTAGGAAATTCAAGTCATATGATTTGGAAGGTGATTTTCAAATTCCAGACGTGCATTCATGCTCTCACGCGCCCTCATATCCACACTTCTATCCCGCTTGCTTAACATTTCTATTATGTTTGCGTAACCTAATTTTCTATAATATTGGCGTAATCTTTATGTTTTGTTTGCATAACCTTTACGTTATACTAGTATATTATAGACATATAATATATTTTAAACCTTTATATTATAATTATAACTTTTATATTATAATAATATAACTTTTATGTAGTACTTTAAACAATAAATGTTATTATATTTGTACATAAAGATTATACTAATATAACATATACGTTAAATTATTATAATATATAGGTACAACTATATTATATAAATTTTTATATTGAAAAAAGTTTAGGTATTGTAACGTCCCGATTCTTATGTAAATAAAACCTTAACCGAGACGTTTATGGCCCTTGACCCGTCTACAGTACATCGGAAAAGAGCTAGCTTAATAATCTCTGTACTTTACTTTGCTTTACTTTAAAGTCATGTTTATGGCCCAATATCTTCGAACCATAACCACGGCTCGCATACCATAGGCACACTTTTACTTTTAAGCCATATCCATGTCTCGCATGTCATCGGCCTCGATGTACTAGTAACGGTCAACTTTGCTTTAACTTTGTTTCTTTGTATGATTATGATGTGCATACAGACTCAACATATCTTCTATGCAGACATCTATCTGTGCTCATGGATGATATGTACAAAATTCAATGTTCACGTACCATCTTTAATCACACATAAAAACTAATTACCAATATCAAGAAACACAAATTCACTATTATCATATAATGCAAGTAAACACATAAAATACCATGTTTATGCATTGTCATGTTCACGTTGGCCACATAAGTCACGTCAACACATAGGTAAAGAAATCCTTTGACATATGTTGACTTCTAAAGAATCCCCTTTGATTCGGGAATTTCCCCGACTTTTCATCTCATGAAACCAGTCTCATTTGTGTCTCTTGAAATCAATAGCTTTCAAAATCATATAATTTACTCGAATACTGTTCACGTAGTGAAAATATTTCACTTGAAAACGACATCACATAATAACAGGATTTAGATCACTTAGTTATGTAGTTTTCTATAAAACTGTATGATTTAAAATATAAATAAGATTTTACCCCCACCTTGGATTCTCGATAGTACTGATCAAAAGCTTTTGGTTTTACTTCCCCTTATTCTTGCCTTTTGCTTGTATTTCCTACAAGGTATAAAAACGTAACTTATCCTCTAACTTAATTGCTTAAAACCAATAAAATCTATAAGAGAATAAACTCTTGAAAAGGTCGATAAATGATAGTGATAGATTTAAGGTTTACTGGAAAATAGGATTTGTGGATCATATGGTCTTTCTGCTTAAGGGTTCGCTCGTCAGGTCTTATATCATTTTGGGGTCAAACTATCATTTTATGGAGTTGTAGGGTACAATATACAATAATTACCCAACTCAGGGGTCATAATATAATTTCTGCAAGTTTTAGGGGTCGTTTTGTCATTTTTATCAAAGACTAGGGATGATTCTGTAATTTCTACAAAGTTTAGGGTCCATTCTGTAATTTCCAAGAATTCTGGGGACTATTCTATAATTTTCATAAGTTTAGGGACTAATCTGTAATTACCCATAAGTTTAGGGACTAATCTGTAAATATCCCTAAGTCTAGGGACTAATCTGTAATTATCATAAGTTTAAGGATTAATCTGTAATTACCCATAAGTTGAGGGACTTAATTGCTATTTATCCTAAATCTAGGGTTTGCAATCTAGTCCCTGATTTTTATCAAATTCTCAAAATCAACCCCTAACGCCCAAATCACCCCTCTGCCGCTGCCCTACCACTGCCTCTTCCCACGGCCGTACGCAGTAGAGATGACGATCGAGTTAAAAATCGAGACCGTAGTTATGACGAGCTCGACAAGTACTATAATGTAAGCGGTTTACCTTACCGGAAAAGCTTTGCCGACGGCGATAGAAAGGTGGACGGTGATGGCGGTTGGTGGCTGAGAGAGAAAAGGGTTACTGCCTCTTTCCGTGACCGTAGGTGGCGAAGGAAACGGCCGGGTCAAATTCCGAGACCATATTTGAGATGGACTCGACGAGTACTACACATGGACGGTCCGATTATTTTCATCGAACAAACGTCGGTCGATGGAGATTAAGACGGCGGTGACAGCGGCTACAGAGACAGAAACAGTAACTTTTTTTTGTGGCGTTCTTAGGAAAGATTCTGAAACTAAAATGAAAGAATAACTGCTTATGCAAATCCATCCACCACCGCCTATTTTTCTTTTCCTTCTTGATTAAGTATTACTAGCGGTGCACCCGTGTGATGCACGGGGACAGATATTAAAAGTATATATTATATTAATATTAAGTTTAAATTAATTTTATAATTATTTAAAGTTATTATTTCGACTTAATTGATAATTAAACCAAATAAATAAATTATCAAAATAAAGTTACTGGTCATGCGCATAATATGATCAATTGAATGTAATTTTCACATTGTTTACAAAATTTGAAATATTTCTTTGTAAACTACATTCGTAACTCTGTTGTTTTGTCCTGTATCTTTATCACATATCAAAATCTTGAGTCCCGTGCGGTTGGTTACTCTAGAGATTGCAACATACAATTGTCCATGACTGAATACCGGTTTTTTAAGATACAAACCGACATGATTTAGAGATTGTCTCTGACTCTTGTTGATTGTCATTGCATATGATACAATGAGTGGGAATTGTCTTCTTTGAAACTTGAATAGCAATCTTGGATCGGAAAAAGTAAGCGTCATCCTTGGTATTAAACCATTTTTCCTGCATTTTCTCCGGACATGATCTTTATCTGTAAGACATGATCTCCAAGTCTTGTGATAACCATCCTCGTACCATTACACAAACCGATTGAATGGTCAATATTTCTCAACAACATAACTGGGGTTCCAATCTTCAGGTTAAGTTGATGATTTGGAACACCTGAACATTGTATTGTGTTGAGAAATTCTGGTGTATGAATGTCCTGTAGTAGATCCACTCCCATATCTGACTTGCAAGGGCTATCCGAGCTGAGATACAACTTCCCAAGTTGGGTGTTCATTTCTATCATGTATTCATTTATTGAGTCCACAACATCGAGAGTGGGTGTTAGAATTGCCCGACCATGAAGATATGATGTATCATCCACAATGTTTCCGAAATTCGGGTAAGTACTTTGAACTATTGTACCGATATGATCTTCAGAACTCTTTAACAGAATATCATCTGGAATATCAATATCAATGACACCATCATTAGGACCTCCAGCAGTTCCGTCTCCGATGCTAGCTATCCATTCAGAAAACTTCCTCAACTTCTCAGACTCAACATTTGAACCGAGATTCTGTAATCTCATATTTTTGGTCAGCTTCAACACTTTGCATTGTGTCTACAAATAGGAAGAATTTATTGTTGCGTTAACTATATCTTGTCTGCTGCCTTTTGGTACAACTGGTAGAATCTGTCTGAAATCTCCTTCCATAACAAACGTTTTACCTCCGAAAGGAATATTTGAGTTATCGGATTGTGAAGGGGACATTATGTCTCTAAGAGTTCTATCCAAAGTCTCGAAACAATGTTTGTGCATCATCGGTGCTTCATCCCAAATTATCAATTTGCATCTGACTATCAACTCGGCAAGATCGCTTCGTTGCTTGATATTATATGTAGAGTCCTCGTGAAGATTTATTGGAATTTTGAATCGAGAATGTCCAGTTCTTCCTCCTGACAAGAGCAACGAAGCAATACCACTTGAAGCAACATTCAAAACAATTTCTCCTTTTGACCTAAGAGCTGCAGACAATGTCTTCCAAATGTAGGTTTTTCCAGTTCCCCCATAACCATACACGAAGAATTTCCCTCCACGCTCACACTCAATCGCATTCATTATTGTGGTGTAGATATTTAGCTGATCAACATTGAGATTTTGAACCAATTCTTCATGTTCTTGCAGAAGTGCAGCTCTATCATATTGTAATTCATCAAAAACCAACTTATTTTGATAATTACTGCATCCTTGAATATGTGGTACTGGCATCGCTGGAAAATCACTTAACCTCCTGCCTTGACTGCTCAACAATCTATCGATCTCCAATAAAGTTAGATTTTTTATCTCACTTTCCTCTAAATTTAGATCTGTAAAGAAACAACCAAAATAATAGAATAAAATGAAATAATTATATGTTTTTTGAGATATAAGTAGTGATAGGAAACAATTTGTAAGACTTTTTATTACCTTGATTTCTCATTAAATTTCTTTGTCCGTATAAGATATCTTCTGACAAATAGGTCCAGCATTGGTCCCAAACTTCCTCGGCCCTACTCAAGCAATCTTTTGAAAGAAGAGTTACAAACAATCCTCTTAGCGAATGAGCAAATCCCCAATAACTTGCCTCAACAATACCATCAATGTACTCTTTATCATCCTCCAATAATCCTAAGGCGTAGCAAGCGTCACGATAAGTGTCATATTGCACACCATCGATCTTCTTTATATCATTTTAACATTCGCAACCACGAACCACATTGAGCAAGCATCTAATGTAGTAAGAATCGCCAGATCCTGGAGGTATGTAGTACATTCTTGCTAAGGAGAAACCTCTTTGTCTTGAAAACCATTCTCTTGAATCAGTCCTCCAAACAAATTTTTAAGGAAATTCAACGTAGGTAAGAGGTTTCGCCAGCAACGGATACTTCTTATTCGCCTTAAACCAACCCAAAAACATACTATGATGAACCGATGGTCGATCAATCACAGATTGCAGTGAATCAGAGTCTTCAAAAATCATAGGTTGCTCATTTGGAAGATGAAATGACAATCTCTCGACGGGAGGATCCTTGTACTGAATCTCGTATCCAAATGTTCTCTAGGCCGCCTCACATGGAGAGATGTATCTACAGTCATAGTACAATTGGATCTCGTCGACATTCCTGATGACATCTTCGCGAGATGTTTGGTAGAAAGTTGTCGTGATACGATCGTGTCTTTTATTCGCGTACTTGAATAGATACTTTATAGACCGAGATTGATTGCACCACTCAACATTCATATGTGCACCATATCTTAATAAAAGATATCGATTATGCGGAACAACGAATCTATTATCCAATGGAACTCCACTTTTCATAATTGTTCTTCCCAAATCCCGACGTTTGTATATCGAATATCCTTCATTATCAATTGTCCGTGGTGTCAACAAAATCTTTTGGAAAGTGTTTTGTGCAAAAATCATCTACCATGCAAGGAGAATTTTTTCTTGAAAGACCACATGGACCGTGCATCATGTAATCACCTACCGCAATATAATATTCAGGATCTATTTCAACATCTGGAATCTCAGCTGAAATAGTTCGATCTATGTCGTTGCCAGTAGGGTATTTGTCCTCTATCGATAGAAAAAGAAGAATGTGTGCATGAGGTAGACCTCTCTTCTGGAACTCAACCGTATATATGACTGCATTGCAAATGAGTTATAAAAAATATTATAACTGAAATTATAAACTTTCTTAATAAAAAAAAGATTGATAATAATTTAGTGTATTAATTGTAAATTAAAAATTTACCTGCAATAACATTACCGAAAACTTTATTATGACGCAAGTGTTTTATGAGATTGTCCAACTTCATCTTGAAGACCCTCACCATTATATCTGGACGATCGTCTGGTCTAAGATTCCTTTCTTTTACAAAACGATCAATTTCAGGCCATTTTGGATTGCAGGTGAATGTTATGAAAAGATCTGGATAATTAGCCCATCTGCAAATAGCCATGGCATCTTGGTAGTTTTGTATCATAAAACGGGCTCCTCTAGTGAAACTCGGTGGTAACACAATTCTAAGTCCAATTCTAGAAGGATTAATCTCACCCCTAGTTAAGGCATCAGTCAGGCCATTGTACATCTCACATCGTAGTTGTTTCTGATGAGTTCGAATGTACAACAATGTTGAGGACTCAATCATGGTATATATGTCTACCACGAACTGTTGTGTCAATCTTTTTGCGTAAAGTATTAGAGAAACTTCTTCCATCCTCTCGTGCAATCTGAATGCAAAATACTCTCGCAGACTTATGTTTTTTCTATCTCTAGAGTTGTTACATCTCATATCTGCAAATGGAATGTCTTCCCTGAACCCATCTTCTCCATAAGGGAATAGAAGTGGATACTGTAATCCTAGATATGACGCATGTAATTCATTGATACGCTTAAGGGTTCCTGATCTAGTCTCCACTATTATGTCTCGTTCTCCCATTGATTGATCAAAGTCGCCCACAACTAACGCTGCCACTTCCGAAATGGTTGGCAGATTGTAATTCCTTGGGTCCCCCACCCTTTTTCTGATAAGTTTTAATCTAACATCTTACCTTTCTTGTTCTACCAACTTCTCCCTGACCATTCTAAATGATTTTACCAATACGTTGTTTTCATCCAGCATTGTCTTCAATTCAGCCACAATTTCTTTGTGGAGATTGTTACCCTCTCCATTATTTCTAGAAAAAAATTATAATTTATTAACTTTAAATTACAACAAAGAAGAGTTAATATAAAATATTTATGAAAAGAAATTGTTATTAAAAAGAATGTTTGACAGTAATAAGGTACCTAATAGCGTTTATTCTATTTTGCACCTTTTCTTTAGTGTCATGTATGTATAGCTGTGCAAAGTTAGGAGACGATCCCTCATTTGGAAGTAAACTTCCGATCAGATGGTAGTTTTGTCCATTAATAGTAAAAACTAGTGGCAAATTACCTGTATTCATACTTTTATCGATCTTTTCTCCCATAGATGTGAAACAAAACATGTTGTTGTATGATCGAATATTATCCAAGAAATGTTTTGACTTGTCGGTATGTTCAAATACTAATCCATGCAAATACTGTGGTGGTGTATTCATTAGTGGAAGCTTAATCTTTCCACTCACGCAACAACCTGAATATCTTGGATTATTAGTCTTCCTTCTTGCATCTAATCGTTCTTCATACCAAAAAATTGCATTACAATGTTGACACAGATATGTGGGGTCACCGAAATCCAAGTATTCTTCAAAAAAAAAATCATTTGATAAATAAAATTGTAAACGTAATTTTGGTAAAAAAAAAATTAATAGTAATTTATATATAAATTACCATTTTGTAATAAAATTATACCATTATGCTCAATATTTGTAGTTCCATCTTCCAAAGATGTAGATGTCGTGTTTGTGATTGTAGTAGTATGAACATTTACAACTTTTCACCTGCTAATAAACACAGATAATAAAATCTTGATTGTTGGTCCCAAGTGGTGTCCGAGGTTCAGAGGGGGGGGTGAATGAACCTTGGTCGATTTTCAGAATCTTTTAAAACAATCGTTCTGGACTGCAAGTTACTTGAGCTTGCAGCGATAGATGGTTACTGCTTGCAGCGCTACGATGCAGTGCTGCACGCTGTAACCTGGAGTTTAATACGCAGCGGAAATTAACTTTAAAACACAAGGCTGTTTTTCTCAAGAATGCTACTTTCAAAAAGTTTTATGCACAGAGATAAGAGAAATGCAGAATATAAGCGCACATATAAAGAAAGCAAATAACACTTATGGCTTATAGTGGTTCGAAGGTGGTGTAATCCTTCTACGTCCACTCTACTGCTCTTTGAGCAGGAACTTTGTTAAGAAAGATTGATTTACAGGACTCTCCTAACAATCTATCAACTTTACAAAGAAACCACCTACAGAAGTCCAGCGTACACACAGCAACTGCAAACTTCAAAGGCTAACCCACACAGGGTTCCACACTCCCACACAGGGAAGCTGTCTAACTCTAGACAACTAAACAAGCAGCAAAGATCTCTCCTATCAACTGTTTGACACCACTAAAACAACCTAAGTACACAGCAACAAGGTTAAAAGGATAAAATGTTTTTCTTCAACTTGTGCTTCGAAGTGAGCTTCTGAATCCGTAAGGAATCCTTTAGCTTGAACTTGCTTCACTTCGATAGGTTGAGTGACTGAAACTGATTGTAGGATGGAATGCTTGAATCTTGTAAGCTCTGAGTATTTTAGAATAGTGACAGATTTCAGTTTTCAGTAACCAGCTTCAGTTCTCCTCGACCTCTATTTATACTTATAGGAGAAGATGTCCGTTGAAGGAGACATCTCTCTTTTGAATTTAAAGTAGCCTGGCCAAAGCATGGTTCGCATTTAATGCGACTTGACCTTTTCTTTCAGAGCATTTAATGCGGCAGTTGCGGCTCGCAGCTTTCTGCAGCGCGTCAGTCCATGTGGCATCTTCTTATTGGCTCAGTGTATGCTACTTTGATTTTTTCTTGAACGGCTCTTTTATTCTTGCTTGAATCTCCGTTCCTCGTACTGCATTTATCCTTCCTAGGAATTGCAGGATACTTCGTTTGTAGTTGGCGCTGTATAACTTAACTGACTGTAAGTCTGTGCTGTATCCTAGGTCCTTGTGCAGCTGATGTTTTCTTTCAGTGCTGCTGTAACTTAAACCTGGTTGCAGTATCTTCTGGCAGTGCTGCTGTAACTTCTTTCTAGCAGTACTCCTGTATCCTTTTCTTGCAGCATTGCTGTAGGCCGTCCTTTCTTACTTTGCTGTAGAAGATTTAACTCATCGAAGTGTTGCTGTATTTTCTTTCAACCAGTTATGTTGTATCCTTATCTTCTTGCAGCGATGCTGTATCCTACCTTCTTGCAGCGATAACTCCGTTTAAGGCTTAGATGCACTTTATCCTTTTTCATTCTCCATTTTGACACTTAACACCAGACTTAATTCTAGTCTATTTATTCACTTAAACAATGTGAAAAAAAATGGGGTACTTAAAACTTCCTATTACATGTTTGGTTTGTCTCATCAAAATCTAAACATTGAAGACCCAACAATTTCCCCCTTTTTGATGATGACAAAACCTTAACATTATTTCGTTTATGAAGAAGTTTTATCTTACATTAACTCATATGGATTATCAGGATTACATGCTTGAACAGAAAAATAAAATCTAATCCTGGATTCATCAGAGATGCATCATGCTATTCCTTTCATCATAAAATAACAGGAAAAACGTAAGCAGCATGCATGAGTTCATAAGAATTGAACTTGATCAGAGCAAAAAAAATCTTCATTGTCAGAGAGAAATTTTTTACAACAGCAAGAATACAACATGGATCACAAGAGGGTATACATAAGGTTTAGTAGAACAAAGACCTTTTGCTTGGCGGTTCGTCAGATCTTCTGTCAGAAACTCTTTCAAGGCCTTCCCTTCCTCTTGATCCTTTCCACCAATCCCCGATGGACTCTTGATAGGACTCTTCCAGCTTGTGCCTGATCATAGGAATTTGAATCCACCTGAGCCAGAAGTCCTCACAGTATGGTACAATCAGCCCTTCCTTTACTCGGTCGATGTATAATTGTTGAATATCAAGGCTTCCTTTCCGAGCGAGCTGTTTATATCTCTTCAATGCAGTCTTGCAAGTGTGGTACCTGCTGAATTTGCCTTTTCTGCATAGTTTTCTGAAGTGTCTGAGGTACTCTGATCGTTTGAAAATAGTGATTGCCTCAAATGTTGGATTTCTGTCAAAGGGCAGTCTGATTTTTTTGAAGATATCAGAAGTGTTTCCAGGACTTGGGAGTGAGAGTTGAGTCTGGTTGAAGCATTTTCAGCATGCTGCTTGCATTGCCTGATCTCCTGGCGCGTTAGTGCAGTATCGACCTTCAACTCCTTCTCCAGCCTGACCCGATCGAAGTACAGCCTGTTTGCATAGTCAGATTGATTTGACTTAATCATGTTAGGCAGCACTTCGAGGTCCTTCTTGAAACCTGTCATGGTTTCAGCATGGAATTGGGCAGTGACCCTGAGACTGTTGCGCATGGTAGACTCATGCTCTTGGAGAGCATGCAACAGATGTCTAACAGCAGCTTCAACACGGTTGATAGATTCATCAGGGGTCAGTCCCGAATTCCTTCTTGTCGAGGCAGCAGTGGATGCAGCAAATGAAATAACATCTTGACAGACTGGTGCTGCATCCTGCCTCGGAACTTCAGTAGCAACCTCATCCTCATGGTTGCTGGTATGAGAGCTCGAGGATGGGTGCTCTTCTCCTTCTTCTTCTTCTTCTTCTTCCTCATCTGTCTCCTCTTCGCCGGATGAGATTTGAACAGGATCTGCTCCGCTAGATTTTGGCCTATGAACAGCTATGTTGCGTTCCTTTATCATTCTTGCGAAGTCGGCATGAGAGACCTCAGCTTCCATAGTAACCTCTGCTGCTGTAACCTTGGAAGGTTCTTGAGAGCATGCAGCAGCTGTAGCATCAACCTCCTCTCGAGGTGTCTCTAGCTGCACTGGGGTTACCTCAGCTTCAGCTTCAATATCCTCAGTGGGTACTGTCTGAACAGCCTCCCCACCTGAGGTCTTCACACCGGATCCCGTCTCCTCGGCCGGTCCTGTAACTTCGACAGCTTCTACTGCAAGAATGGGTTCTTGCAGCTCTGCTTGGTTTTCTGCAGCGTTCACAGCTTTCAGCACTGTATGCTCCACTGCTGCAAGAATCTCAGCTTCCACCCTGTTTGGCTCTTCAGCTGCAACGTCTTGTAGGGTGGTCGCCTGCTGCACTGCTGTCGCGTCCAGTGCAGGGAGTACCGTCTCTGCAACTTCCTCCGTAGATGCTTCATCGGCAATTTCAGAGATGTCTGAGATGACATCAATGATTATGGTAGTTGGTTCCCTCTCAGAATCTGCATGAGCAGTATTTTCAACTTCATAAATTGGGGAATCGTCATAATCCAGTAGTTGAGCTTCCTCCTCCTCCATGCAATCCAACATGACAATGTTAGAGAGGCCCTCAACTACTTGCTTATATGCAGAGGAGTTCATCTGATGCATACTTGAACTTCCTTCTCCCCGCATTCTTCTTGGAGTGTGCTGCATTTTGGTTTCCTTCATACTTTGTTGCAGCGCCTGTTGCAGCATAGCTTCTTCAGCTTGCTCCACTCCTAGGGTGTCGATTTGCTCACGAGCAAACGCGACGTCATCGTCCCTTCTTACAGCCTCCATAGCCGGGGCAAGGAAGACCTGAGCGTCCTCCAATGCTGCTCTCATCGGCAGCTCTGCAGAGTCGGATTCTACAAGAGCTTTATCCTTTCCCTTATCCTGGGCTCCCTGTGCAGCACTGCATCCTTCGAGCTCTTGTACTCTTGCTGCAAAGTCAGGTTGCAGGAGTGCCAGAATGTCTTCTAATTTGGCCCACTCCAGGACAGCTTGCTCGACTGTCAGGAAATCCTTCCACTTCAGCAGGATTTCCCTCTTAGACAGTCTCATCTCTCTCCATAGAGAGTACTGCTGCTCCATATTTCTAGCAGCCGGAAAGGTGGGATCGAGCACTGAAGTTTCTATTTGTAGACGAGCTTCTTCTTCAGTTGGCTCGACCCGGTGCTGATATGGCTCCTGAAGCCGATGTGACTCATCTGCAAGGTCAACTACAACCATATTAGGTGTAGAGAGTTGGGAATAGAGAGAGTCATCTTTATCCCTGGGCTGATGTGACACATCCCCAACAGCAGCAGCAGCCTTCTTGCTGCGTGGAGCCCTTCTCACCAAGGGTGCGTCATCATCTGGGGAAGAGGATTCAAGTTCAGGTACAGCCTTTCCTGAACTCCTCTTGATAACAGGAAGAGGACTCGAAGCGTCCTCTTCTTCGGCTTCCTCCCCGCTGCCTGCAGCTTCATCTTGTAGAGCAAGAGTTGCATTCTTTTTGTCTTTGGTTTTCTTCCTCGCAACTCCTGCTCCTGCAGCCTTCGATTGGGTCTTGTCCTTCTTCTTCTCCCCGAGATACTTTCCGATGTGAATGGGGGCGGGTGCTGCAAGTTGAAGGCCAAGCTTGCAGAGCAGAGAACAGATGGTGATACCGTAGCTCCGACGCTCCGTTATCTTCTCTGCTTCCTCCCATAGCCTCTTCATGATGAATCTCGCCCAGTTCACCTTTTCTCCGGCCATGATGGCAAACATGATCCGAAACCGGAGATCTGTGCATTTATCATAACTCCTGATCCTTCCTTCGATGGAGTATGCATAGATATCGTGGAGAAATTCAAACTCCGGTTTGAAGAGCTTCTTGGGGGCGCTTCTCTTGATTTCAGCCCCTGCATCCCTTGCTCGAAAGAGATCCCACATCTCTTGAGCCGATGCCTCCCCATATGTTGTCAACTGGCTGGGGGTAAGACCTGCAGCGGAGATGCTGAAGGTGGTGGAGATGTCCCTAACGGTCAAAGACCGTTCTTCTCCATCCGCATCCATCCGGAACAGGATGCAGTTCCTGTCCTCTGCCTGCCTGGCGTAGGCGTAAAATCTCTGTACTGACTCCATAGAGAAGCCAGCGTAGACAGTGGTCAACAACCCTAGGACTTGGGTCTGTTGAAGAGCATCAAAAATCCTTTTCAGAAGGGCGTTATCGTACAGCCCTGAATCGTAGATGTGTTCTTGGTTGATCAGCCTTCCATCTAGAACAATAGTGCGTCGGGCAGCCATTGAAGATTTTTGATAGAGAGAGAGAGAGAGAAAGTTCAAAGATTTGCACTTGGAAGGTTTTTCGCACAGAGCGTTTTCTCTCCTTGGAAGATGGTGAAAATGAATTCAAAAGACAGGTTATGGAGTTTATGGCGGTTCTCAAGGGACGTGTGTAAGATTGACAGTTGAGATAGATCATGAAGTTGATCTTGTGGTTCAGGAAAAAACGGAGATGTCAAATCGTCGTAATAATTACTTGGCGCGTGGGTTTCTGACCGCGCCCTTTCCACTTCCTGACACACGCAGACATGAATTAAATGCTGAAAGACATGCCATTTACCGCCTAAATAAATGCCTTTTTAAGAGGTTGAAGAGTAATCAATACTTCTTTGAAATAAATGCTGTAACCTGGTGTGCTTGAATTCTCGATCACTGCTGTACTGTAAGAATATAAGTTGCAGCGCCGTCTGAGCCCAGTGCTGTATTAACGCGTAGCTTATAGTACCGTTCTTACTGTTTTTCACAAGCATGCAGAGGTCCCCCCTGTGTTTCTGCATCTTCCTTTCTCTTCACAACTTAAGAATTCCCAACTCGTTTCGTAGCATAGAAAACCTAGACTCATTCAAAGGCTTGGTGAGGATGTCTGCAAGCTGGAGATCCGTATGAACTTTTTCAAGCACGACGTCTTTCTTTTCAACATGGTCTCTTATAAAGTGATGACATATATCGATGTGCTTAGTTCTTGAGTGAAATACAGGATTATGGGTAATTGCAATAGCACTCGTATTATCACAGAGAATTGGAGTCTCTTTTTCTTCTATCCCATAATCTCTAAGTTGCTGCTGTATCCAGAGAATCTGCGCACAACAACTTCCTGCTGCAACATACTCTGCTTTTGCTGTAGAGGTTGCGATAGAAGTTTGCTTTCTGCAGAACTATGAGACTAGTCTATTTCCCAGAAATTGACACGTCCCACTGGTGCTCTTTCGATCAATTTTGCAGCCAGCATAATCTGAATCGGAGTAGCCTTTAAGCTTGAATCCTCATTCCTTAGGATACCATAGGCCGACTTCCTGAGTTCCTTTCAGATATTTGATCACTCTTTTTATTGCTGACAGATGTGATTCCTTTGGTGCTGCTTGGAACCTAGCACAGACTCATACTGCAAACATAATGTATGTCCTGCTTGCTGTAAGATACAACAATGATCCAGTGAGTCGTCTGTACTTGGTTATGTCAACATCTTTGCCTTCCTCATCTATGTCAAGACTTATGGATGTGGACATGGGAACGGACGTTGCTGCACCATTCTCCATGCCAAATTTCTTAATGAGTTCCTTTGTATACTTGACTTGACTGATGAAGGTCCCTATAGGTAGCTGTTTTACTTACAGTCCGAGAAAGAAACTCAATTCTCCCATCATACTCATCTCGAACTTTGACTGCATCAGGTTGGAGAATTTCTCACATAGCTCTTTGTTTGTGGATCCGAAGATAATGTCATCCACATATATTTGTACTAACAGTACACTTTCTCCGTCCTGTATCCTAAACAGCGTTTTGTCGATTGTTCCTTTCTGGAAGCTATTTTCCAGAAGATAAAGAGATAAGGTGTCATACCAAGCTCTTGGTGCTTGCTTCAGTCCATATAAAGCTTTTTGTAACCGAAACACCTTCTCTTCTGCTTGATCTTCGAAGCCCAGAGGTTGTTCAACATACACTTCCTCTGTAAGGAGACCATTCAGGAATGCGCTTTTAACGTCCATTTGATAGACATTGATATTCATGTGCGCTGCATAGGCTAGGAAAATCCTTATTGCTTCCAACCTTACTACTGGAGCAAAAGTCTCATCAAAATCAATTCCTTCTTCCTAACAGTATCCTTTAGCAACTAATCTTGCTTTGTTTCTTACAACGATCCCAGACTCGTCTAACTTGTTCTTGAATACCCACTTTGTTCCAATTACTCCTTGATGAGTTGGTCTTGCAACTATTTACCATACTTGATTTCTCTCAAATCCGTTCAACTCTTCTTGCATGGCCTGCACCCAATTGCTATCTTGCAGTGCCTCTTCAACATTCTTAGGTTCTGACAGAGATATGAAGCATGCAAACATTGCTTCATGTGGGATGGATCTTCTTGTTCTTACACCAATGGATGGATCTCCTATAATGAGATCTCTTGGATGATTCCTTAGCCATGTCCTATCTGGTTCAGAGACATGAGTTGGTGTAGTTTGCTCATTTTGTTGCTGTAAAGCAGGAGGTTCTGCTGCTGTAAGAATATCTGCTGCATCCAGAGATGCAGCTTCTTCTTCTTTATCTTCTTCTGAAGGCAGAACTCCTTCTACATAAGGTACAGTATTCTCTTTCTTTGAAGCGGTTTCTTCAGGTGGTCCTTCCAACTTCTTTGTATCACAATGTGGTTCAACAAACACCACATGTATCGATTCTTCTACCACTAAGGTTCTCTTATTAAAAACTCTGAAGGCTCTACTTATAGCAGAGTATCCTAGAAATACTCCTTCGTCTGATTTTGCATCAAAAGTTTTCATATGTTCCTTTCCATTGTTGAGAATATAACACCTGCATCCAAAGATATGCAGATAAGAGATATTTGGTGTATGACCATTCCATATTTCATAAGGCGTTTTGTCAAGATCCTTGATGATTAGACATCTATTCTGCGTGTAGCATGCAGTGTTGGTTGCTTCAACCCAAAATCTCTTGGGTATTTCTGCTTCTGCTATCATTGTTCTTGCTGCTTCCTTGAGGGTTCTATTCCTTCGTTCAGCGACACCGTTCTGTTGCGGTGTTCTTACAGCAGAGTATTCATGATGAATACCATTATCAGAACAGAATTTCTCAATAAATTTATTTGTGAACTCAGTTCCTCTGTCTGATCTTATCTTCACTATGCTCAAGCTCTTTTCATTCTGAATCTTCTTCATGAGACAAGGTAGCCTCTCTTGAGTTTCTGACTTCTTTGCAAGAAAGATCGTCCATGTGTATCTAGAGTAGTCATCTACTACCACTAGGGAGTACTTCTTCCCACTCAAACTTACTGGTTCTACTGGTCCAAAAAGGTCCATGTGTAGAAGATCTAGAATTCTGTGAGATGATTTTTGAATCTTATCTTTGAAAGAACTCTTAACTTGCTTTCCTTTTTGACAAGCTCCACAGACATTCTCTTTCTTGTATGCTACGTCTGGCAATCCTCTCACGAGGCCTTTTCTTGCTAGCTTGTTGATAGTTTTGAAGTTTAGATGGCTTAACCTCTTGTGCCAGAGCCAGCTCAGCTCTGGTGGACTTTTCACAATGAAGCATGTTGATTGAATAGTGGAGTTCCAATCTGCTAGGTAGATATTTTCTCTCCTTGTTCCTGTAAGCTTTACTTCATTCGTGGTGCTGTCCTTGATTAAACATTTGTTGAGGTTGAATTCCACCGTGTATCTTTTGTCGCAGAATTGACTGATGCTTAGAAGATTGTATCTAAGTCCTTTCACATAAGATACTTCTTTGATCTTTATGTTCTCTTTGACTAGGCATCCACTTCCTTTTATGCTTCTTTTGGAATCATCTCCAAATATGACTTTAGGTCCTTTGCATTCTTGGAAGTCTCTTAACGTGTCTTTACTGCTTGTCATGTGCCTTGAGCAGCCGCTGTCGATATACCATACATCACTGCTGCAACCTGGCACTGTAACCTGTAACAATTTCAAACCGATTTAGGTACCCATATTTGTACGGGTCCTTTGGGGTTAGTTACTTTGGGAACCCAAACTTTCCTAACAGTAACAGATTTACTGTAAGATTTGTTGGTTCTCGAGCTGTATGCAGTTGTCTTGGAAAACTGCTTATAAGAGGTGTGTGTATTAAGAACGTGTGTGACACCAGCACTTCTGTAGTGCGGTATTCCACCATACTTCCCTAGAGTATATTAGACATACAAGTCTCAGTATAGATGGGAAATTTTCTTCTATGCTGCAACTTTGTTGGTTGCTGCATCCTCTTGCTGCATGCAGCAGATGGCTTCTACTGCAGCCAATTCTTAGATGCAGGCTTACTTCCTGCAGTTGAGCATTGGGGTTTCTTCCCCTTATCCGTCATTGCTGTTTTGTTCACTATCTTTACAGAGTCACAGAGTAACTCTTTCTCCATTGGAGTTTCAGCTTGAACAAAGTTTACAGCTTTGGATGTACTTGTTGTATTCTGAGAGGTATGATTGATGTATCCTATACCCGATTTTTCAAAAGAGTTTCTGTTTTGATTTATGCAATCTCTTGCATCCTTTGATGATTTAGAAAAAGTACTTATCGTGGACTGCAAGCTTTCCTTCTCAGATTTTAGCTCTGTGACTAGCAGATTCAATCTAGAGACCTCTTGTTGCAGCTTGCTACACTTTAAGTTATCAGACTCTCGTGCAGCGAGCATCTTGGCAATGTCAATGTTCTTGCTCTTGAGGATCTCATTATCGATTCTTAGGTTTTCATTTTCAACCTTCAGTTCCTCATGAATTGAGTTGATCTGCTCAAAGTCACTCATGATCATTTTCAAGGAGTGGATCATGTTCAGCTCCTCACTTTCTGGTATGGACAACGGTTGGTAGATTACCTCATCTTCTTCGCTGTCCTCGCCATCTCTAGCCATCAGGCATATCAGCGCTTCTTCATCAGAGGATGAGGTTTCAGTGTCGCTGTCAGAGGATTCTGCAGCTTTCAGTACTTCCTTCGGAACTACTGCATCCTTGGCTTTCTCCATCTCTCCAATGAGAGCTCTAAGCTTGTGTCTTTCCTCTCTTCTTTTATCTCTCATCTGCTCTCTTTCTCCTTCAAGATATTTGTGCACTGTTGGATAAGGGCAATTCCTTGCATAGTGCCCCGGTTTCCTACAATTATAGCACAAGTCAATGTTTCCTGTATTTGACTGTGGAGAAGAGGATACCTGAGGAGGTGGATGACTTCTTCTGAAGTCATTTTTCTTGTTGAGGTTGATGTTGCTGCTATTGTTGTTGCTCTTTATAAATCTCCTGAATTTCTTTAGGAGAAGCGTCATATCTTCTTCAGCAACTTCTGTTGTATCCTCACTCTGTTTACTGCAACTAGCGGTTGCTGTATCCTTGGTTCCTCTGGCCGTCAGCGCTGTAACTTTGGAGTTTGACTCATCTGACTCATTTCTCCTTCTGTTGATGTCATACTCGAATGCTTTCAAGTCGGAGAATAGGTCGAATGTGCTCATGGACTTTAGGTCCATAGACACTCTCATGGCAGTGGTCTTACTATCCCACTCCGCTGGTAGGGCTCTCAACACCTTTATGTTTTTCTCTTTCTGTGTGTAGTGTTTGCCCAGAGCTTCTAGTTCATTTACTATTGATGTGAATCTCAAATCTAGTTGCTCAAGAGTCTCTTCATTCTTCATCTCGAAGAGCTCGAATAGTTGGGTCGCGTTGGAGATTTTGTTATCTTTTGTGAGTTCAGTTCCTTCACAGATTTGCTCAAACTTTTCCCATATTTCTTTAGATGTAGAGCAGGTTTTAACTTTGCTAAATGTGCCTTTATCCAAAGTAATAAATAGAGCATTCTTTGCCACATTATCCAGGTTAGCTCTCTTCCTATCTTCGTTTCCCCACTCTTGTTGTGGTTTGATCAGGAAGTTCGATGGTGGCTGCTCTCCTTCCGCATGATCTCTTCCATACATTGGGTTTACTTTCATGGGGATTATTGGTCCTTCAGTTATGACTGTCCACATCTCATCGTTCATGGCTGAAAGGTGTGCCTGCATTCTTATCTTCCAGTCGTCATACTCCTCTATGGAAAACATGGGTAGTTTGTGATTGGAGGAATCCATGATATGCTTTAAAAATGAGTTTTATGCAGAGAAAACAACGAGACAAAGGTGGATCTGGGTAGGTGATCAGATAAGTTGGCTTTTAACCCAACTCGCTCTGATACCACTTGTTGGTCCCAAGTGGTGTCCGAGGTTCAGAGGGGGGGGGTGAATGAACCTTGGTCGATTTTCAGAATCTTTTAAAACAACCGTTCTGCACTGCAAGTTACTTGAGCTTGCAGCGATAGATGGTTACTGCTTGCAGCGCTACGATGCAGTGCTGCACGCTGTAACCTGGAGTTTAATATGCAGCGGTAATTAACTTTAACACACAAGGCTGTTTTTCTCAAGAATGCTACTTTCAAAAAGTTTTATGCACAGAGATAAGAGAAATGCAGAATATAAGCGCACAGATAAAGAAAGCAAATAAACACTTATGGCTTATAGTGGTTCGAAGGTGGTGTAATCCTTCTACGTCCACTCTACGGCTCATCGAGCAGGAACTTTGTTAAGCAAGATTGATTTACAAGACTTTCCTAACAATCTATCAATTTTACAAAGAAACCACCTACTGAAGTCCAGCGTACACACAGCAACTGCAAACTTCAAAGGCTAACCCACACAGGGTTCCACACTCCCACACAGGGAAGCTGCCTAACTCTAGACAACTAAACAAGCAGCAAGGATCTCTCCTATCAACTACTTGACACCACTCAAACAACCTAAGCACACAGCAACAAGGTTAAAAGGATAAAAGGTTTTTCTTCAACTTGTGCTTCGAAGTGAGCTTCTGAATCCGTAAGGAATCCTTTAGCTTGAACTTGCTTCACTTCGATAGGTTGAGTGACTGAAACTGATTGTAGGATGAAATGCTTGAATCTTGTAAGCTCTGAGTATTTTAGAATAGTGACAGATTTCAGTTTTCAGTAACCAGCTTTAGTTCTCCTCGACCTCTATTTATACTTATAGGAGAAGATGTCCGTTGAAGGAGACATCTCTCTTTTGAATTTAAAGTAGCCTGGCCAAAGCATGGTTCGCATTTAATGCGACTTGACTTTTCCTTTCGGAGCATTTAATGCGGCAGTTGCGGCTCGCAGCTTTCTGCAGCTCGTCAGTCCATGTGGCATCTTCTTATTGGCCCCGTGTCTGCTACTTTGACTTTTTCTTGAACGGCTCTTTTATTCTTGCTTGAATCTCCGTTCCTCGTACTGCATTTATCTTTCCTAGGAATTGCAGGATACTGCGCTGTATAACTTAACTGACTGTAAGTCTGCACTGTATCCTAGGTCCTTGTGCAGCTGATGCTTTCTTTCAGTGCTGCTGTAACTTAGACCTGGTTGCAGTATCTTCTGGCAGTGCTGTTGTAACTTCTTTCTAGCAGTACTCCTGTATCCTTTTCTTGCAGCGTTGCTGTACGCCGTCCTTTCTTACTTTGCTGTAGAAGATTTAACTCATTGAAGTGTTGTTGTATTTTCTTTCAACCAGTTATGCTGTATCCTTATCTTCTTGCAGCGATGCTGTATCCAGCTTTATCCTTTTTCATCCTCCATTTTGACACTTAACACAAGATTCAATTCTAGTCTATTTATTCACTTAAACAATGTGAAAAAAAAGGGTACTTAAAACTTCCTATTACATGTTTGGTTTGTCTCATCAAAATCTAAATATTGAAGACCCAACATTGATGATATTAATTGAATAATTCAGTAGACACACAATAAAAAGTTGATGGTATTAATGTGCAGTCACGGTAAAAATTATAATTAAATGAATAAGAGTCTTTTCATATATTAATTTATATGTAGAATACTAAATTCTTGAAATTAATCTTCATGACATTAATATTAATCGAGTGGTAACTGGTAACAGAACTTTTTTCCACACTAAGCAAAAGAGATTATTTATGTAAATTAATATTTGATATAGTGATTTATTTTTCCTTGATATGTTCTAGAAAACCCTTATTCACTCTCACTCTTGTTATGAAAAGTTGAGAAAATCCTTATTCACTCTCACCCTTGTCATCAAGAGTTGATGTCTGTGACAGGTAAAACTATTCGTCTTCACATCCAAAATTTTCATCATCAAGGTAGATCTATAATGCCTTAGCCGTAGTTTTCATCATCAAGGCAGATCTAAAATGCCTTAGCCGTAGTTCGAAGCCATAAGAGTTTTTTTTCTACTGGTTCTGATGGTAAGTATGTCCATTTTATGATTTGTTTAAGTGTTTCTAATGTTTTTAGATGTAATCCTTTTATCTTTATTGAATTCGTAGATAAATATTTTTTTCTTCAAGAATCAGCGTTATAAATTGCATTTTTAAAAACTTTGAAGGTAACAAACATGGTTTAAAGAATTCGAAGTACCTTGAAAAGCATGTCTATTTTTCAGGCATTTGGATTCTGATGTATGACTTGTCAGTTTCCGCATCTTTGTCCTATCTAGCTGATATTCCTTGTTCTTTGAATTTTTGAATTTGTAGTCTTTGCTAAGAAATGTGCTCCATAAATTTTTTCTTCATCTTCTGCACTTGAGAATTTTTGATGAACATGTGAAATTTTATCTTTTTATGAAGATCTTCATGTGCAGTACAAACGTTGAACTATATATTTCATTGATATTAACTACTGTTTTTTTTAAATATTTCTGAAAAAGTTAACTGCAGCATAACTGTGTTTGTAAACCACTCATCCACCTAAATCTGTTTCATTTTTTAAATAACTGAATATAATTCTCATGGCTTCTATTATTTGGAAGTAATGTATAACTTGTAAATTACAGGTATATTTTATATCTATTTTATATTTTAAAATTTCGAGATATATATTGTTTGTTTGTTATCTTGTGAGGTTATTAAGGATGTAAATCTTATTTTTTTATAAGGATGAACGGGAGGTATATATATCCAAATTTTAAAGAATATAATGTAAATATTAATTTTTTCTTGATGAGTGTATTTTGTGTTGATGTGAATATGAATTTTGAGGATTTAAATATTAATTTTACTTATGGAGATGAATGATAGTTATATTGCAGCGTTTTTTTGGATATAAATCTTATTGTCACTGTAAATATTAATTTTTGAGGATGTAAATCTTAATATTGATGTAAATTTGAATTTTGAGGATGTAAATATCAATTTTGCTTATGGAGATGAATGATAGTTATATTGCAACATATTTTTGGGATATAAATGTTAATATGAATGTAAATATTAATTTTGAGGATGTAAATATAATTTTTTTTATGTAAATGAATGGTAGTTATATCGAAGCGTGTTTTTTGATGATATAAATCTTAATATTGATGTAAATTTGAATTTTGAGATAGAATGATAGTTATATTGTAACATATTTTTGGGATATACATCTTAATGTCAATGTAAATATTAATTTTGAGGATGTAAATTTAATTTTTTTTTATCAAAATGAATGGTAGTTATATGGAAGCATGTTTTTTGAGGATATATTGATGTAAATTTGAATTTTGAGATGAATGATAGTTATATTGCAACGTTTTTTTGGGATATAAATCTTAATATCAATATAAATATTAATTTTGAGGATGTAAATATAAATTATTTTTATCGAACTGAATGGTAGTTATATCGACGCAAGGATATAAATCTTAATATTGATGTAAATTTGAATTTTGGGATATAAATCTTAATATTGATGTAAATTTGAATTTTGGGGATATAAATATTAATTTTGTTTATCGAGATGAATGATAATAACATTTAACCTATTAAACTATGACATGTTTACACTCAAACATTAGCTATAATATGTTAAAAAGACATGTATCACAAATGTTAATAACAATCTTTTAACACAGAAACACAAATATTAGAAACACATTAAATATTGTTATATCCTAATCTATAATTTAGGCTTCATAGTAATCACCATGTCTATCATCACCCTTATACATCTTTCATTTTTTTTCCTTCTTAATCACCCTTTTAAGCTTTTTCCCAGGTTCAGAACTTGAAAATTCATCCATGAGTGATCTTTTACTCTTCCTATCTTCTGTCATATCCACAGAATCTTCTGTCATATCCCCAGAGTCAGTAATCATCTTTCCATTTTTTGTGGGCGTGCTAACTTCATCCTCAGATTCTTCAACCTGAATGACAGAAACATAAGTTAGTAAAAATTGACAAAAATAAAAAATTATTTTGATGTTAATTAATTATGAGCTTTACTATTCCAAACATACATTATGAACTTCCTTTTCGGCATTTCCTAATTTGGACAACATGTCTGATTCCTACATTATAAGAGATGAAATATATTAGAAAGTCTTTTTTTTTCTTTAAGTCTTCAACATGAAATAGTTTTAAATCATGGTGATTTTTTTAATACCTGACTTTCGGTATTTTCATCGAAGTACTTGTCTATTATATATCTTGATCAAGACTAAGTTTGATCACTGTGTACCCATCTTTTTCATTAGTCATCTTCTCAGGTTTCACCATGATCTTAAATAGAACCTTGCGTTCTGTCAATGCATCAATTTCTTGTACGGAAGAATCCAAAATAGGAATCTGCAAACAAAAATACATTTTAAGTACCTATCAAAGAAAAATGCATCAATTATTTGTACATTCTGTTCCTTCAGTTCAACTGCAGTTTTTCCAATAAGTTCAGTGCATTCCCTATCCCATAGTAAGAATCTTGCATTCCCAGTCGAATCAAGGACACGAATTCGAATCTTATACCTTAATGACAAACAATACATTAACTTAAAATTTAAAACAGACTACATAACTTGAGTTAAAACATTTATAAAAATTATTTATCTATATTTTCCTGTGACATCATGCTTCTGACATTTGGAACAGAAGAAGTTATCTCCATCAACATCTAACTTCTTAGAACATTTTGTACATCCCAAGTAGCAACACTCTCTTTCTATGTCGATGTCTGCAATTGTGCAATATACCCAATATGCTCCAGCCTATCATTTGGTTAGTAAAAGAAAACAATTTAATTAGTGGCTATAAATATTATTTAAGACAATTAATAAAAAAGATAATGCTGAATAAAAAATTATATAATCCTTACCTCTCTCAATTCATTTAGCTGTTTATTTATTTTCACATTTGCATTCCCGTTGGAGAACTCATTGAAGATGGAATTTGCTCAATAAGATCTTGTGCTTGTTATAGGACGAACAAAATCTTCATTCATCCTAATAAATATGTACAGATTATAAGACTAACTTTATAAATTAATTATTTTATTATAAAATATAATAGACAAATAAATGTATTGCTAAATACCTTTTTCTAAATTCAGCAAAATCAGAATCCTCTCCATTTACAATCAATTTTGTTGCATTATAGGTGTTTGAAACCTTCACCTCATCTGCATAAAAAAAAACATAGTGAAATGATATACATAATATTATTAGTGAAATCTGCATTATGTAAAATTATATAATATTATTAGTGAAATCTGCATTGTTATAATCAATCGGTACAAATATTATATGTGTAAATATACATAAAATAAAACATTACATTCCAATTTTTTGGCCCTGCACATAATCACAACTGTCTTTCCTTTTGACATATCCTCAAGATGTGGTAGTATTTGATCAGCATACTCTTCCCACAAAGTGCACCATATACGGTTTTCCCTTCAAATTTTAATTCATAGTGGTTAGTACATATGATAGTTAATGTTGAAAATTATAAATTTTGTGATCTTACTGTAAGTCCTCAAGTTGAATATCAATCCTTTTGATGGCAGCGGTAAGACCATTGGTATTTGAATCCACCATTCTTCCAATCATATCTTTGAAAAAGGAATATCAGAATATTAGTGATATTTAAATTTAAATGATAAAACAGTGTTTTGAAAGCCTATTAATACCACATACCAAATAGTATATTCTCATTTACATCTGATAATATATCTTTGAATGGCCGAAGTTGGTAAAGAGACGTTGGGAAAGCCTCATCAAAAAACTCAAAAACATGAGTTTTTTTGTAGAATATTATCTTGTAGTTGATGCTGGTCGTCTTATACTTCATATTGTTTGGAGCTACGAAAAAGTCCCTAACAGCAAATAGATGGCCCTCTTGTAGTAAACCATCGAATTTATCCATTAATGAACGTTTTATCGTACCATGAATCCTATCACCCTGCATTCTGTAAAGAAAAATGGAGACTTTGTGAACATGTTTGATCTAGATTTTTTAGTAATTTAGGGATACTTTAAAACTATATGGTATTAAAAAAACGTTTTGCATTAAAAAGTACTTACTTGGTTGTCATGGAAAACAGCATCTAATCTGAAAATTTCGTCTTTTTTCCCAATGACAGGTACCTTGTACAGTCTCACCAATCTCACACGCAATGTAACAACCCAAATTAAAATTTCTTAGGTTGCAACGAGATTCTTTTTTAAGACAAAATAAGACTCAATAATAATAATAATAATATATATAATGCATAGTTTACATAATTGACAAGGGTTAATGGCTAAAACTACCCAAAAATCTATAACAAAAAACCAAAATACCCAATACACTATAATAATATCCCAATATACCCAAATCCAAGTCAACACCTTAAGGCCCACATAAAAAATGCTTTGGCCACTCCTTTTTTATCAATGCCAAACCTTTTTCATAAAATCATGTTTTATATCCTCAAATTGTAGTTCGGATATTATGACTGGAAACCTCTCTCGTGCCCCAAAAAACATTCGTATTTATATGGGTGAACTGGTCTGAGAGGTATAACAATTGTCATGTATTCACTAATTGTTGGGATATTTAAAGGAAAAACCAATCCACATAATTATTTGATTGCGGATGCGATCCTTCGAGAAAATGGTATCAGAGCCAAGTTTTATTGAAGAAATAAATTAAATTATGTTGTACAATATTATTTTCTTGTGCCTAACGGAGGAGAAAATCAAGAAAATTGTATCTGAAAATATTTCTTGTGCCTAAGTGCAGGATATCATTAAATGACATCCAGCGAAGATTGGAACATAATTATTCCAAACACATCTAAGGTCAGTCAAGACCTTAGAGAGATCCAAAAGACCATCATTTATTATGGTGGGCAGATGGAGAAGATGTTCCGATCTCTATCCGAGATCCAAAGAGAAATTTCAGATCTGAAACAAGAAATTATAGATCTGAAAAGAAGGTCATCAAAGGGAATTGGTAGATCCATGAACAATCGTATGAAAGACTCGTTCGGTGGTATACCAATCATTTCCAAAGAAAAGGCTACGGAAGTTCTGAAGTCTAAAAACAACAACGAACTCCTACTTGATCTCATAAGACAAGTCGGATGGAAGTCTCAAGAGTAGATCTTGCGGAGTTAACTGAATCCCTTTCCAATCTTGGAATTGTGGATCTGGTAAACCTCAGGATGAATGAACCTATTCCAAAAAAGGAAGAGGAGAGCACAAGTACGGCAGTACCTGAAGTACCTGTTCCTCCCGAACCCATTTGGAAGAAGGATGGGGTCGACTATGAAGAATACATAGCTCGACAAGCCAAGAGACGATCGGGAAGGGTAAAAGGAGTATCTAATAGCCCTTGGGCAAAAACGATGCTTGAACCAACACATCCGTTCGGGTTGATGCTCACAACAAACATCATCAATTTCAGAAATATGGAAATATTGATCGATGAATGGATGACATCTATGAAAGTTGCTTCATTAGCGCTGGACGTTGATAACGAACATTTTTGCCAGATACTGGTAAATAGTTTGAAAGGTTCGGCCAAGAGGGCATGGGAAATGACCGAAGCCTCTCTCAAACAAGAGATCTTATCTAACGATAATATTTTAACAATTATCGAAAGGATGGGTCATCTGCTCAAAATATGTTTCCTCGGGGATGGATATTTTGAGGAAAGAAAAGACGAGAAGAAAAGAGAGTACACGCAAGCTCGAATTGAGTAATATTTGTTATGCGGATGAATATATATATTGGTTCCGCAAATATTACTTCGAAGCTGATATACCATGGAATGTTGCAACAGAGTTATTCTTTGCAAAAATCTACAGTCCATGGAGAGAAATGCTAAGGCAAACTTACAAGGTACCTCCAGGCCGAGTCGATTCAGTGGCCAGAAGGATGTCTTTTTTTAAGGATAGCATAAGAGAATGGTGTCAACAAGCGACGCTATTAAAAAACAAGAAGAAACTAAGAGGAATGGTGAAAAAGACCCCTCTTTGTTGTGACAACAATGATTTTCCGAGTATCATCGGAGAACCACAGCGTGAAAGACACGGAAAAAGGAAGAAACACTTCAAAAGAGGGTTTCAATCTAAGTCCGGAGGATCATACAGAAGACCTTCCAGACAAGGGACATCTTGGTGGTCCAAATCTAAGGCTAGATCTTACAAATCTGGTCAAAAGTCTGGTCCTTCCAGGTTTTTTTCACAAGGATCTAGATCCACATGGAAGACAACATGAGGAGCAACTAGAAGAAGAACTTTCAAACATGCTCATACTCGAGCCAATGAAAGTTTTAAGGATTGCAACTGCTGGACGTGCGGTGCGAGAGGCCATATTTTGCCTGATTGCCCAGAAAAGCAAAAAGATATACGCCAATTTGAGCCCACAAAAGACATCATTGATACTGTATACTATGGCGACTTGGTGCCCGTTTACAAGTTCGAGGACATCTCTTCAGATGAAAGCATCTATGAAGAAGAGTTTGAATTTGATTCAGAAGGCTCAGATGGATCAGCTACAGAATCAGACGAGTAGCTCCGGCAACAGGAAGATAGACTCCAAACATTGGATAGTCTATCAGGATTCTTTTCAAAGATGTGTTAGGATGTATACTATAAGCCTAGCTTTTTTGTAAACATCTATTTATGATGTGAGAATCTTTTGTCGTCAAATGTTTTACATTTTATATTTGTTATATATGTTATTGCAATTGTCCAATTAATTTATATTGTAGATAACATGGTGTGTTGTGCCATACAGAAGATCATGTTATCAGTTCCTTATAGATTAACCGAGATAATTTTGGATAAATTATCGGAATGGTTGTAGTGTAATTTGGTATTAATCTGCCTTGATTATGAAATTACTCTAGTACATTTTGTATGTATTGAGCAGGACCAATTGAGGTTGTTTTATTTGTACTGACTACATAAATAAAACAAGACCTCTAATATTATGGATGTGCGTCCTCTTAATCATTGTATGATAACGGGCATGTATACTCGATATATGTTTCTTTAATTTACCAATGGGTGAGATTTATTTATTAAATCAATAAGCTCGGTAAATTGGGATATAATGTTGTTTATATGGTGTGTTGTTGATTATATAATGAAACCGTGTCCTAATTATTTAGGATGATGATGTCCCCTTGAGGAACTCATAAAGATTATCATGTAAACCCTGCAGGTGGATTTATTCCGGCATGATAATAAAGTTGAGTGGTACTACTCTTGGAATTAAATGTTAATTAATTGAATTGTTAGTAATTCAATTAATTAACGGACATTCGATATCTTAAACGCGGGGAGATAAACGCGCACATAATAAATAGGAGCCCATATCTAATATGGATAAGGGACGGTAGTTCAATAATATCTTTTTAGTGGATTGAGATATTATTGATAGGCTTAAGAATTATATTCAGATTGAATTTAGGACACCTAAGCCTATCAGGAGATCGATTCCTAATCCTTCTCAAGGTCCCTGTTGTAGCCTATAAATAAGCCTCAAGTCAGCCGTTTCTAGATACAGATACACAGACAAAAAAATCTGAGATACGTTTTAGTAAAAGGCGGCTGAAAGTCTCGATAGTTCGTTGCCCACACAACGTTCGAGAAAAAGGTGAAGAATACAGCAGAAGATCGTGAGGTCCAGGCTTCATCGATTTCTCCATCTACAGTTCTGATCTTAGAACTAATTTTGGTGCAAAAGGTATGATTCGTTTTCCGCTACGCGTTAATCATATTTGCATGGACCCCGATTCAGATAATCGTATAGGGTCGGCAATCCGGTGGTTCCTACAAGATGACCATCTCAAACAAGACGATGGAGAGAATCATGCAACAAGATTCAGCTTTAAGTCCCTACGACGGATTTAAGATTGGAAGTCTTAATCGATTTTGTGACAATATTGGAATAAGACTACGCAAGCATCATATCATCTACCGGGTGAACTCAGGTGAGTTCTCTATCCCAATAGGTTTAACCGATAATAATATTGAGATGCAACTTATTCCAAAAGAAGAAATTCTTAAGGAATTAAGTCGTATCAAAGAAGAAGTAGCGGTCACAATAAAATGGATTCATATTGGAACCATTGAAGTGGTGATTAAAGCTACCTTCAAAGAAGGAATTGATTCTGAATTACATTTATCTGTGATGGATAAAAGAATCAATAACTTGAGTGAAAGTTATCTTGGTACAATGGTAGGTAATTTGTATGCTGGCAAACTTATGTTTGACATTCATCCTAGGATTTCATACAACCTAGCGGATCAAGATTTCAGTAGAGTCTTAACCCTTCATCAAGATTTTAGAAGACCTGATCTTATGAAAGAAGGAAATAGATCATATTCTATCACGTATAGAATTGCATATGCACTTTCCAATACACATCATTCTGATATGTTCCTTAGGAAAGAGTATATAGAAATTCCTAGAATTTTCAAGGAATTTGCCAAAGTAATGACACCAGACCCGATTAAAATACCGAGGTTAGGTGGTGTTAATTTATTAATTAAAGATCAACCTATTTTGAACAATAGATCATTAAGGTTTGATTCTGAGATTAGTAGCAGGTTATCCTTTTTCGAAGGTAGAATTCTAAGCCTAAAAGGAAAAGAACCATGTGAGGATTTGTATCCACAAAAGATTAGGGTAAGAAATGTTAAAATAAAATGCCCTAATGATGAATGGAAAGAAATCCATATTGTTTTTGATATATCTAAAACTGATAATTTGTTTCCTTATGAGGAGATATATCATTTACAACAACCAAGTATTAATAGATATGAAGACATGTTAGAAATAGCAGGCTATCATGTATCTGTTACAGGAAGTGTAGACATAACCAAAGGAGTTATGACCCTAGGGTTAAGTTTTCTTGAGGAACATAAGCCTTGGAGAAGAGAAGGAAAATGGATGGAGTTCGACCTTGATGGACATACAATCAGGGTATAATAAAACCATTATGCCAAGAATTCAGCTCGATGAAGAGATCATTGATCTCAGGATACAAAGAATTCAGGCGAGAACTTTGTTAAGATCTTTGCGGGAGCAAAATCTGTCAGAACAAAGAAGTATCCAAGTAGTTATAAGGATGCAAGAAGCTGCGTTGAAAATAAATCAAATAAACGCATGAATAGATATGCTAGAACGCTGGAGTAGAGGAATATATCCAGATAATCCAGACGGTTTCTGAATGACGAGTATTTTCTCTATATATATATTTGTAGGGATATTATATGATCAATATAAGACAGAGTATTTTACAACTTATATTGACTCAGGTTCAGGCATTTGCACAGCAAAGCCAGGAGTTTTTCCCAGCGAAGCAGTGGAAAAATTACCTCTTATTGTAGGAAAGGACTTCTCACAGAAAATCCTAATACTCAATAAAGGTATTCGAGAATCAAGAATAATGATCGGAGGCGCATTCGATACCCCAAGGTATAAAGTAAGGATGCCACCTATCTATATTCATGATACAGGTGCTGATATTTTATTGGTATGCTACAGGTTTTGCGGCGAGAAAAGGCTTTTAATAGGATAATGCCTATTAATTTTCACAGCAAACGTGGTGATAATGAAGCCAAGTTGACTCATCCTAAAATGCAGGATAAGAAGAAATTTGGTGAAGCTCTTTTGTCAAATAGACAAGAGGGAATGGAAGAGGCACACGAAGAAGCTATTCAGTTTCTAAAAAATGCCTTACAAGAAGGACCACCCCAGATTGACATTGATGAGAAAAGTTTACTTTCCCTTGAAAATGTTAAAAGGCTAATTCAGAGGAACTACAATGAAAATCCTTTAGCCTGGTGGGACAAAAACCAAATCGAAGCAACGTTAAAGGTAAAAGAACAATACCGATACGAGTTGGTTCGATACAAGCCGATCCAGATGAACCTTGAAGATCGAAAGGATATGCAAAAGATTATCAAAGAGCATATCGATCTCAAGCTGATCGAAGCAGGTATTTCTCCTTATAGTAGCCCAGGGTTTTTGGTAAGAAACCATGGCGAAATAAAGAGAGGAAAAGCAAGGTTAGTAATTAACTATGAAGGTATTAATAAGATTACCGAATTTGATGGTTATTACATACCAAGTAGAGAACACTTAATTGATTGTATTAAAGGGTCAAAAGTGTTTTCAAAGTTTGATTGCAAGTCTGGATTTTACCAGATTAAATTAGAAAAAGAGTCTAAGAAATTAACTGCTTTTTCTACACCACAAGGTCAGTATATCTGGAACGTAATACCTATGGGTCTTGCGAATGCACCTCAGATATACCAACGAAAGATGGATAATCTTTTTAAAAATTATTTTGAGTTTATGTTTGTTTACATAGACGATATTCTGATTGCATCTAAAAATATGAAAGATCATTTAAAGCATCTTGAAATATTTTCAGAAGCATGTCACAAAGAAGGATTAGTGCTCTCTGAAAAGAAGGTAATAATTGCGGTCAATAGAATCGAGTTTCTCAGTGTTATAATTGACCATGCAGGTATGGAACTACAGGAACACATTATGGAGAAAATCCGCAATTTTCCAGATGTTCTTAGAGATAAGAAGTATCTTCAGAGCTTCTTAGGAGTAATCAATTTTGCAGGTTCATTTATCAAGTACTTGGTAAAATATCGAAAGGATTACCGTCCTTTATTACAAAAGGATGAAAAGACCAAATAGAAATGGGAAGACATTCATTCCCAAAGAGTTCGTGAGTTAAATAGGTTTGTGGTAATTTACCAAAACTCGCGATTCCTCAAGATGAGGATCAGTTAGTTGTCTCTACAGACGCTAATGATTTCAGATGGGCAGCAGTGCTCATGCGAAAGACATCTACGGGTGAAGAACCACGTAGATATACCGGAGGGTTGTTTATAGAACAACAAGCCAGAGTCTGGCATATTAACGAGAAAGAATTCTTTGCGGTTTGGAAGACATTTAAAAAATGTCCTTTATTTTTATTAGCAAAAGAATTCATTTTAAAAGTTGATAATACAAATGTCAAAGCTTTTTTGAAAAATAAACTTGAATCAAAAATCGAAAAAGCCCGTATTATCAGGTGGCAAGCAGAATGTCAATATTATTTATTTGATATTGTTATTGTGAAATCTAATAAGAATGTTTTTACAGATTTCTTAACAAGAGATGGACATCCTTGAAGCGGATTCCATCACGGTCAGATCAAGGCACCTCAAGGAAAACCTTGAGGAACTATACAAGGCATTTGAGTTGCTTAGGATACAAGCCGAAGTAGCTTCATATGTGCAAAAGGTAGATTTGGACAAAGTCCAAGAAGCCATACAAGCTTCGCGATTGGCCCAACTCCATTTATGGAAAGCATTAGAAGGGCCTTGCACTCGAGCGGGTTCACCATCGGTAACCCAAAAAGAAATACATGAAAAAGGTTCGTCATCGATGAACAAAAAGGGTACATATATCCCTGAAGCAGGTCATCTTGCTGACAAGTGTTTTTCATCGGACACCGGTGAAAAGGCTGATAAAGCCCCAACAAGTGTTCTATCGGATTCCGATAAAAAGATTAATTCGGAAAGTCAGGAAGCAATTCCAAGCAACCCGAGTCAACCCAGCACCTCTGGGGTTAAAGAGGGAGAGGTTAACCTAAGGCCCAAGACTGGCCCTAGACAGGTTAACACTAATCAAGTTGTTTCTCCTTTGCAGGTTTACCAAAGAATATGGGAGAAATTAGTTACAAGAAATGGGATCAATCCAAATGGAATTACTGCTGATTGGTCTGGTATGTATCCAAGACTTTGGATGCTTCCGGGTGTAAACCCTCCTGATGTGCGGGAATGGTTCGATTTTGGAGCAATTGCTTCAATTTTCATTACCGCACCCAGTTTTCCAGAGATTTCCAAACTACCGGACTGGATAGCCATTGTTGTGCACGATTCATAGCAGAACAACCCATACTTGGGTCGAGGCGATATACTGGAGCTAAAGATTATCTCAGCTGCTCCGGAAATCACAGGAAAATGATCTCATCCAGTTTTTCAATTTATAAAACTACAGAGATCCGAGATGGGTGCAATAAATCGAGCCAAAACACCCCCAGAAAACAGCCCCTTGGTAGTCGCCCTTACTAAAGACGATATATCAACCAGGCGAGCATGAGGTCTTTGGGTCTGTCTCACCGAGATGGACAAGGGGAAGTATCCGTTCAAAATATTTCATAATTCTGTGAACGGATCGTTCCTGTTAAATTCCATGACAGGAACAACTACCGGATTTGCTGAGAACCTCTTCGAAAATAAGAGAAAGTTAATCTGGGAAAACAAGGTTCCAGCAACGGAACAAACAAGGAAGAAGATATGTAATATGATACATATCGGAAGATGGAAAGAGCGGATATGCTCTTACTGTCAAGTACAAGAGAAACCTCTGTTTGGACAGGGTTTCAAAGTAAAAAATGACAAACCACACTACCCGAAGAAAAAGGGAAAATGGAAGGGTTTTTAGAAAATAAAAGCTAAAAATGTAATAAAAGGAAACGGGTCTAATTAGACTCGATTACTAATAAGCTGTATTGTATTATAAAATGTAATAGATAGGAATACAGTATAAGGGGTTCAAATACTAACCCTATACAGGTTCAAAAGGGTCTAAGGGATCTTTCTTGGCTCTATCTAACACATGGCATTCACGACAGACATGGTGTAGTGGATGGTCCCACTTTTGAATAATCCAGCACCAAGGATTGACGATTGCCAAAAGGAAAAACGTGGAGGACCCCTCCACTAAAGTAGAAGATTCGTTGCCGACGCAAAAAGACAACGAGTTACACTTACCAAATGGTAGGTGAGAAATAAAGAAGGTTGGCCCATTCCCCACTAACCAAGTGGAATGCAAGCTGGCAAGGCAATAATGGATCCACACAGGAGTACATTGATGCCTATAAAAGGAGGCCTTCAGCCTCAGAAGAAGATCATCGAAAATCCACACCTTCTCTTTCTATCATAGTTTTCGAGAAATCTTCTCTTTAGTTTGTAATAGTTTAGCTTTCAAGCTTTCCTATTCATGGGGGTTTCCTCTTCTCGAGTTTCAGCCATGATTGGCTAAAACAAGTTTCTCCTCCAATGGTGGAGAAAATTAATATTGTAAAATAGTTTAGTTTATTTTCTTCAATAAACAAGGCTTTTTGCTTTCCAACATTCTGTCCAAAATTTTATAATTCTGAGTGAAATTCATCCAGCAGTGAGTCTCCCCGTGATCTCCTTAAAGGCAGGTGGCCGTTGAGAAGGATTGCGATCTGGGTTCCCAAGAAAATCGGTTTCAGAACCATAGACTGCGGGCGAGTGGTTAGATCTTTGATCCGTAAAACCTGAACCGAAGTCCAAGGGAATTTAAGAGACAAAGGCGATGTATGATTTAAACTCAATTTTATTTTATTACGGAAGCATGTTGGGCCTGATTACTAAAATCAGAGAAGTATTAATCCGGATCAAATTAAGATGTTGGATTGGAAGTTTTAAATTGCTAATGAAAAGTTGGGTTTTTGGTAATATGTTGAGGTCAACAAGGGTATTAAGGTAAAATATTATGAAAATGGGTAGAAAGTGATATTGTTATAGTAGAATGGGTATTTGTGTATATGTTATGGGGGACTTGGGTACATTTGGTTGCTGACCCTAATTGACAATATGGGCATACGTGTATGCACTTGGCATAATAGTCAACACAATATCAATGCAACACTTTATAATAATAATATGGAATTAATATATATAGAGATAAGCATAGTATAGTTTTTATCACATTAGGATAAATCAATAATTGTAAAAAGTCAAAACAAAGCTAAGGATATTTTCTCTTTCTTCTCTGCATCTCTACGGCTCTCTCTCTCTCCCTACACACTTATTTCCCTCTGCTGCTATATATCTCTTTTCTCCCTTCATCTTTGCTGAAATTTTCTGCTGGGTTTGGTTGAAGCCGGAGAGTAGTTGAGTCGGCAGGTTGGATGACGGAGTGGCCGGCGCGGGTGGCGCCGGCAGTTGGGTTGGTAACGCTGCTGCTAAAAGAGACGGCTGTGGCGAAGGACAGCATCAATGATGGGCAGTGGCCGCTGGGTTTAGTCACGCCGCCGCAAGGGGCGGCGGCTTCGCTGCAGGGCATATAGATATATGTATGTGCACGTATATGTGTGTGGTTGGAGTTGGGACCGGCGAGAATGGTGGATGGGGAAGCCTGCGCAGGTGAGCTAGGCTGTGCGCCGCCGCGAGAAGCGGCGGCATCTCTGAAATTTCTGTGCAGGTATATATATATATGTATATAGGTGTTAATATAAATGTGTATCGGTGTGTGTGCGGTGGTAGTGGTGTTGCCGGCGACGTGAGGTCGCCGGCGGTGACAGGGAGGCGGCAGGGAGGTGGTTGGGCCGTAGGCTGGGGTTGGAATTGTGGGGGGTTTAATTTCGTAAATTAGATTTAATATAGGGGCTAATTTGCAAACCCTAACATTTATGTAATTAGCACTTAAACCCCTTAACTTACAAATAATGGCATAGAGGACCCTCACTGTCTTCGACTTGAACTTTAACCCAGAACTCTTGTAAAATTATAAATTTACCCTTTAAACTTATTAAGATATGTTTTAAGACCTATAAATTTATGAATAGTGACATTTAAAACCCAATAGTTTCAAATATTACATTTTATATCCTTAAACTTATAAAAATATGTTTTAAGCTCCCCAAAATAATGAATAATGATAACAAACCCCAATTATGTTGGAATTACGTTATGTACCCTAAATATTTATAATATTATGTATTGCCTATTAGAATTAATTTATATTGCTAAAACGATAGAATATGCTGAAATTACAAAGATACCCTTAGAGTTGTTGAAATTGTATTTTAATTACCCATAATTGGTTGAGATGATAAAACGAACCCCAGATATTATAGATATTGCTTTCGAAAATTAATATATATATATATATATGAAATAATGAATTAAACCCAAACTAATGAATTAGGTTATAAATTAACCTGAGAGATATTATAATAATTAATGTATGTGCAATTTAATAGTTATTTTAAATCTAGGTTTTAAAATTCTAGATTCAAGTCTCGTTAACCCCATAACTCTTGGGAAGTTATAAATATGGACCTAACAATAACTATGGACCTTATGTTTTGATATTCATAATTTAATAAATAAATTAAAGGCTTAATTATAAATATTAAATATACAATTAATTTCCTCATTTTGTTAAAAATGATCAAAACATAAAGAATTAATTATGAACTTTACAATTTAAACCTCAAAGATAAGAATCAAATTAAATATCAAAGTAAATATCAAATTCAATCATCTTAAATAAAAATTAACTAAACATGTTATGCAATTAAATATAATTCCTAAATTAAACTATAATATCAGTTAATTGAATTCATTCTTATAAATTAAATTATGTAGTTAACCTAAATACGTCATAATCATAAATATATTCAATTTTATTAATATCTAAGTTAAACCATAAATTATATAATAAGATTTTCTAAGATTATTTTAAAGGTTTTCAAGAATTAATTGAAGCCAAAAGTTTTATAATTTACTTGTTTAGAATTATTATCAAATCTTCAAGATCTAACCTAAATCATAAATTTATAATTAATTTTGCTTAATTTAAGATAAGTTTTCTAAGATCTAATTAAAGTCTAATTAAGTTTTCTAATATTTTTAATAAACACATTTTCATTATAATCTCATTTAAACTCTATTAGATGGTTTGTTAACCGAAACAGTTCTAAATTAAGAATGTATTTTAATTAATAATAGTTCGATTAAATTCTAAAGCGAGCACTTACGCTTTGTAGGAAGTACGAAAGGAGGAAAGAACTAAGCTCATATAGAAGTAGACATTTTGCAAGCATCATCCGAGAAATGTGGGGAAAACATTTGCTATGTCGGTATTTATACTTCTTTCAAAATATTTAAATTACGAACTATTATACTATATAAAATGAGTTGGGTATACGTGCTGAATGCATGAGATGTTATGTGTGATAATGTTATGATATGATGAATGTGAATATTATACTTGAATGACGTGAGGTCGATATACATGCTATGTGAATAAAATCCTATGAGCTAAGATTATTATTAAATAAGAATGTGATTGAAGAATGATTTGAAGTTGATATTTGCATATGTGCAAATAAGATGTGCTTTCATGGCAGTTGAGAACTGCAACTAAGTGTTGTGTTAAATTAATGTGTTTTCATGTGTATGTTTGATATGTGTGTGTGATGTAAATATGTGTGCATATGCATGCATATGCAAGATGGCTAGGGCTCGCATAAAGACGGCTAATCACCGTATTACGACGGCTAACGACCGTAAAAAGGCGGTTAAGACCCGCAAATGTTTTCATGACGGCTAAGAATCGTAAAATGCTTTCATGGCGGCTAAGCACCGTAAATTATGTGAAAAGTGTTGTTTGAATGTGAATGATGGATTATATGTTTTTAGGGCGGCTAAGACCCGCATATGTTTGCAAGACGGCTAAAAACCGTGAATGTGATAATGAAAAGTGATATATTTGAATGTGAAGGATGGTTACATTTCTAAAATGATTTAAGTCACGTGATTTGAAATGATCTATTTTCTACGGTTTTTATTAAAAGACAAATGTTTAAGAAAATTTGTTTTATATGAAAAATGGTGTTTTGGCATGTGTGTAAAAATCTTTTATAAATTATTTTATGTCATCCCGAGTTTCCCCACCCCACTGAGTGTACTTTTGTCACTCACCCCTCTTTTTAAAATATTTTCAGTTTAGGGATTTTATGGCGTGAGATGCGAGCGGTGGATGCTGGTAGCCGATGATCAAAGGTTACAGAAGTATTTATTTAAAATGATTAATTTCATGAATTTAAGAAATGTATATTTTATAATTATTCTTTTTAAAATTTATCTTTATTCTATTGAAAGAGTGAATTTTTATAAGTAAGTAACGTCTCGGTTAAGGTGTATTTACAAAAAGAATCGGGACATTACACGCAAAGCCCATGTTGTTTTCGAAGGGTTGATGTCCTTGATTAAAGTGAAGAGTCCCATTATGGTGTAGCTTCTTTGCCAACCTATAAAAACATACGCAAAATCTTATTAATCAAAGTTAATAAGGAATAAGAGAAGAAATTAAGTCTATTATTTCTATTTCACCAACCTAGAAACAAATAATGTGGATATGATTTTGTGTATAATTGTTTTGGTATAGGTAGTTGATGATAGTGGATGTGAGTAGTTTTTTTATGGTAATTGATGTCAAATGTGATCAGCAGTCACTTTGTATGCAGTAGTCGTGGGAGGAGGTTGGTGATAGATGTAATAAGCGGTTTTTTTTTTTGTGTATTTGAATTTGAATTACATTTTTTTTAAGATTTGTTTTTAAAAAGAGAAACAGTTATTGAGTGACAATATTTCACATGTTAAAATAATTAGAAAACGGTTTTCTAAAAAAACAACAATTTGTTTTTTGGAGTATTTGAATTACAGTTTTTTTAAAGATTTATTTTAAAAAAAGAAACGATTATAGAGTGACAATATATTAAAATAATCAGATCTTTTACAAAAATGTTATTATTTTTAAATAAAACTGATTATTCCCTCCGTAGATTTGAGAATCTGTATCTATCTATATATTAGATGTATCGTTATAATATCTTCATAATATATATATATATATATTGTGTTGATTTTATAATTATCGACAATAAATTTTATTGATTTAATAAATATTCAATAAATAATTAATAAAGAAAAACAAATTATTATTAAAAAAAGAAACGATTAGAGAGTAACTTCTATTATTATTTGTTGTGAAATTAATTTTTTATTGAGAAACGGTTATAGATTGACTTCTGTCTTTTTATTCAGTAGTCGTGGGAGGAGGTTGGTGATAGATGTAATTAGCGAATTTTTTTTTTGCGTATTTGAATTTGAATTACATTTTTTTTGAGATTTGTTTTTAAAAAGAGAAACGGTTATTGAGTGACAATATTTCACATGTTAAAATAATTAGAAAACAGTTTTCTAAGAAAACAATAATTTTTTTTTGGAGTATTTAAATTACATTTTTTTAAAAAAAAGAAACGATTATAGAGTGACAATATATTAAAATAATTAGATCTTTTACAAAAATGTTATTGTTTTTAAATAAAACTGATTATTCCCTCTGTAGATTTGAGAATCTATATCTATCTATATATTAGATATATTGTTATAATATCTTCATAATATATATATTGTGTTGATTTAATAATTATCGACAATAAATTTTATTAATTTAATAAATATTCAATAAATAATCAATAAAGAAAAACAAATTATTATTAAAAAAGAAACTGTTAGAGAGAGACTTCTGTTATTATTTGTTGTGAAATTATTTTTTTATTGAGAAACGGTTATAGAGTGACTTCTGTTATTATATATATAGATAACATTATTATAATTATAATTACCTACTAGCTTCTGACATATGCTTGTATGTGTATATTTATATATAGATATAATAATCTATTTAATATATCACTTATATATATGTTGTGTGCGTGTGTATATATTTACCCATTAAATATATATAAATTTTATTTTTATTTCTCTTTCATTTTAATTAGCATAATAATAACTATTTTTATTATTTAAGTCTCATTTCAATGGTAGAAAAATTTTCGTTATATTTTATGTATTTGAATTTTGTTTCTGGGTGTTACAGGTACCATCACATAAAACTTATGATATTTTTATAACAAAGTTATATTAATAGAACATAAATATTATGGCATAAATAAAAAATTAAACACGAATGCAAATTGGATCTAATCCGACCCTCTCACACCTAATTATATTGTGCAACTGGCAAATAAAAATACTACTCTTCACAATTTTGATGAAAAGGAACAGAAGAAAATTAATATGTTGATATATACAGCAAATCACGTGTATTCATATTTTTATATAGTAATAGTCATGATATAACATTCAAATAAGTAATATTTAAATAATAAATATTTCGTGCTTTTCTCATAAAATATTTGTAATAAATATTTTTGTGAGTGACAAAAAATAAAAAATCCAAAATTTTCGTAATAATATATAAAGTGAGAGACCTTGGAATATGTGCGAGGCACAAAAAAAAGATTGGGTTCTTTGGGAGACTTTGATACAGGGTTGCATTGTATGCATAAGTTGGTATAATTCATTAATTAAGGAATATAAATAAATTAACTCTTATTATGAAATTTTTCGTAAGGATATATTTATAAATAATCAAAGTAGCCAAGATAAAATGGTCAATGAGATGCATATCGGATCAAACCACTTTCTAGTATAGCTAGTTTTGAGCATGTGGGGTGTATGTGGGGCCTATTTTTTATTTGTTTGGAATTATTAATTTGATCTTGTGGTATTTTTTTTATTTATTTGTGAGTTATTTAAAATTTTATTATTATATGTTATTTTTTTAATTAAACATAGACATAAAAAAATCCAATAAAACATAGAAATATAATATTTACGTTACTATTTAAAGGAAAGAGATTAATATAATTTAAATTGAGCAAGTTAAAAACTAATTTTAAATTTAAAAAAAAATGATGTCTATACAACTGTTTTTTTCCCTAATTCTTGCCTTTGTTATTTTTGCATATTTGAGGTTTTTTTTTTCTTTCTTTAGCCATGAGTTCTTTAATTATTTCATTTCCGCTCTTTTTAGTGAGATATGTTGGAAAATTGGTGATAAAAATTGGTGGATGACACCACTTTGACAAATAGTTAAGTGGTTAAATGTTAATCTTTTTAAGGATTGGATGTCAAAAGATTAATCTACGTTTGGAGTAGATAATTTAGGCATTTTGAATCACTTAAAACCAATTTTTGGTGAGTGAGAAATTAAGCATTTAAATTGGCCACTTGAAATGGGAATGTGAAGATCTTAGGTATGAGAAAGAAGCTTAACTATCTCACATAGGAAGATGAACCTAATAAATGCAAGTATTTAAGAAGTCATGTGAAGTGGCTCAATAATTAATACACTCTTGCAGTGGTATGCTTGTGCAACACACGTGTGCGTGCGCCTCGGCTCGGCTCGGTTCGGTTCGGCACGGCTCTGCTCGACCCGATCCCGGATTTCAAACCCGGACCCGACCCGTCCTCGACCGTGGGCCTTGATCCTTGGCAATAGGACGTTGGGCTGGACTTGGGCGGATGGGGTGGCTCGGATTTTTCCCGACCCGCTGCTGTGGTTGCTGCATTGCAGCTCCCCGCCGTGGATGCAGCATGCTGCGTACAATTGTAGCATACGTTTTTTGTCACCGTTTCAAATTTTGAACGAGATGTTTTTTGCATTAAAGACCCGTTAGTGTGCAGTTACTTCTTATCAATTTCTTAGGTGTAACCCCTATGGTGGAGACCTATAAATAGATGTCGTCATGCATCATTTTTAAATGAACGAACGAAAAACGAAAATCATACAAAACTTTCCATTTTGCATTTTCTCAGCTCTCCAAAACATTAAAGTTCATCGGAGCTTTTGAGATTGTGGTGCTACATCTCAAAGGACGAAGTCGTTTTATCTTTGGAAGATGATACACATGATCCAGTGAGCACTATCCTAGGCGTATCTCGTCTTAAGGATACAGGTCTTCCTCGACTCAACTGTTGCTGCTCTTTGTAATAGACTAAACATTTTGTTTCTATGTTCGATATATTAGCCCTTACGGTGCATTTGTAACCAATAAGCTTAAGATGAGATATCACTAACGTTGCTGCAACCTTTGCTGCTGCTGCAACCAATGTTTTCATAACCGAACCGGTGGCCAAACCGGTCTGGCCACCGGTTCACTGTTCAACCGGTCGGATCGGTTAAACCATTGGTTCAACCGGTAAAATGATCTTTGTCTATTTTTTTCCAATATTATTTATGTTACATTAAAAAGTTATGCACTTATATGATTCATATTAAAATAATTACAATAAAATCATAAAATGTCAAACTATATACTCCATAATCCATAATGAAGTCTCAAACTATAAATTAAAATATTAAATACTAAAATTTAAGATACATAAAATGACAAAGTAAAATATTTTGAATCTTGATGATCATATCATAAAGGATCGTCGTTTTCTTTACTTCTTTTAGTTTCTTTTTAACTTTGAAGCCTAATTTGGAAGCCCAAAGATAAAAGATCATTATTTTATAGCCCAAAACAAGAAGTGGATGTAATTTAAAAATTAAAAAAAAACTGATTTTCCGGTTGAACCGGTTTCCGGTTATAACCGGTTCAACCGGTTTTCGACCGATTTTTTTGGTTTAACCGAAAAAATGATTAATTGGGTGTATTTAGACCAGTTTTCATGCCGGTTCCTGGTTGAACCGGCCGGTTCAGTCCGATTATGAAAACACTGGCTGCAACTACCAATGCTGCAACATTCCATGCAGCTATGCAGCCTGCTGTATTGCCTACTGCAGAGAAACCCGTGAGGTTTTCTGGAGGTGGCAGCAGAAGATACTGTTCTACCTGACCATTGTTGGAGTGGCGATGTATCTGAGACAAGACCCCCTGGTCATAGCCGAAGACGATACGAATATGGAGGTGCATACAACCCTCGATGCTTGGATGCACAGTGACTTCCTGTGTAAGAACTGTATCCTGAATGGGATGAGCGACTCGTTGTATAACTTGTACGCGGGCTGCAAGATGGCCAAAGAGCTGTGAGATGCTCTGGAGAAGAGGTACGAAATCGAGGATGTCGGAGTCAAAAAAATTTGTGGTGGCTCATTTTCTTGAATTCCAAATGGTTGATTCTTATCTCGTGATGGACCAAGTGCAAGACTTCCAATTAGTAGTGCACGAGGTTCAAGCCGAAGGGATGAATCTACCGGAACCTTTCACGGTTGCTTGCATGATGGAGAAGCTCCCACCTAATTGGAGAGACATCAAGAATTATTTGAAGCACAAACGAAAGAAAATGACTCTCGAGGACTTGATTGTCAAGCTCCGTATCGAAAAGGATAATAGGAAGGTTGATCCTAGGCCGCGTATGCTAATGGATGCCAAAGCTAACCTATTGGAGGGCAATAAGCGAAAGCACCCTAACCCCAATCAAAACGAGAAGGGGAAGAAGCCAGAAAAGAAATTCAATGACAATTGCTATAATTATGGCAAACCTAACCACATGACGAAAGAGTGTAGGCTGCCAAAGAAAAAGAAAGGCAACCAAGCCAACATGGTCAAGCATAAGAAAGACTTGGACGATCAAGATCTTTGTGCGGTGGTGTTTGAAGCCAATATGGTGGACAATCCAAGAGAGTGGTTCATGGACACTTGAGCTACTTGCCACGAGTGCTCGGATAGAGATGTTTTTTCCTCCTACAAGACTGTGAGTGGATGAAAGCTCCACATGGGAAATCAAGCTTCATCCGAGGTGGTTAGAGTTGGAAACATTGTGCTCAAGCTAACTTCGGGTAAAGAGCTCATGTTGAAAGATATCTTGCATGTCCCGGACATCCGCAAGAACCTAGTTAGTGGTTCGCCACTTGTAAACCATGGCTTCAAGCTCGTTTTTTAGGCTGAAAAATTTATACTTACGAAGCATGGTGTATTCTTAGGTAGAGGCTATTTAGCTAATGACCTTTTCAAAATCAATATAATGGCCAATCGTCAAGTTGTACATAAGATAAATAATGAGAATGCAACATCTTCTTCTTATATCGTTGAGTGTTATGATTTATGGTATAGTAGATTGAGACATGCTAATCTAAATGCTATAAAAAGATTAGTAAAAATGGACTTATTAAAAGTGGATAAAATAGACACACAAAAGAAATGTGAAGTGTGTGTGGATGGCAAAATGGCTAAGCTACCTTTTCATAGCGTTGAAAGGATCACAAAACCTCTAGAATAAATTCACACCGACATATGTGATTTGAAGTTTGTGCAAACTAGAAGTGGGAAAAAGTATTTTATTACTTTTATCGATGATTGCACAAAGTATTGCTATGTATACTTCTTGAAAAGTAAAGACGAAACTATCAAAGCTTTCAACAATTACAAGAATGAGGTAGAAAATCAATTAAATAGCAAAATAAAAGCTATACGAAGTGATAGAGGTGGACAGTATGTGGCACCGTTGGAAGAGTTGTGTTCACAAAGTGGCATAATTCACCAAACGATGGCTCCCTACTCACCTCAATCGAATGACATGGCTGAACATAAAAATCAAACTCTAAAAGAGATGATGAACGCCTTACTTATAAGCTCGGGATTACCACAGAACCTGTGGGGGGAAGCCGTCTTAATGGTAAATTATATACTTAAATAAAATTTCTTTTAAAGAAAAGAATGAAACTCCCTACGAATTATGGAAAGGACGTACCCCATCGTATAAATACCTCAAAGTGTGGGGATGTTTGGCTAAAGTGGAGGTACCACCTCCTAAGCAAGTGAAAATTGATCCTAAGATGATTGATTGTATCTTTGTTGGATATGCACTCAATAGTAGTGCTTATCATTTCCTAATCCATAAGTCAGAAATTCCCGACATGGTAGAGGGAACAATTATAGAATCAAGAAATGCTACATTCTTTGAAAATGTCTATCCTAATAAAGAAAGAGTAGAAATAAGCTCAATAAATAAAAGAGCTCTAGTCAAGCTACAAGTAGTTCTAATCCTTTAGAAGAGGAACCTAGACGTAGCAAAAGAGCTAAAATTGCTAAAAGTTTTGGTCCTGATTTCATCACATATATGTTGGATGATGAACCGAAGTCGATCAAGGAAGCTCTATTGAGCCCTGATGCTCCATTATGAAGAGAAGCGATCAATAGTGAGATCGATTCCATTATGCAAAACAACACATGAGAGTTAGTTGATCTTTCTCCCGGTTGTAAGCCCTTAAGATGTAAATGGATCCTAAAAATAAAGTATAAAGTTGATGGAAGTATAGACAAGTACAAGACTCGTCTAGTGGCCAAAGGCTTTAAACAAAAAGAAGGAGATGACTTTTTTGACACGTACTCGCCTTTAGAGAGAATTACGTCAATACGTGTTCTTCTAGCGATTGTTGTTTTGCACAATCTAGAAATTCACCAAATGGACGTAAAAACGACGTTCCTAAATGGTGAGCTAGAAGAAGAGATCTATATGGATCAACCCGAAAGGTTCTTTACACTTGGACAAGAACAGAAGGTGTGTAAACTTGTTCGGTCCTTGTATGGACTTAAACAAACGCCTAAGCAATGACACATGAAATTTGACAATAATGTGTTGTCAAATGGCTTCAAAATCAACGAGTGTGATAAATGCATCTACATTAAGGGCACACCTAAGACTTACGCCATTGTGTGTCTTTACGTGGATGACATGTTAATCATGGGCAGCAACCATGAAGTCATAGTTGAAATGAAGCGCATGTTGAAGCAAAATTTCGATATGAAAGATATGGGTGTGGCAGATATGATTCTTGGAATCAAAATACTTAGGACGTCTGAGGGTGTAGCATTAACACAATCTCATTACGTTGAGAAAGTACTTAGAAAATTTAATGCTTATGACGATCCATTTGCCAAAACACCTTTAGAACTCAACGTACACTTGAGTAAAAATAGAGGTGAGCCTGTAGCTCAAGTTGAATATGCAAGGATCATAGGAAGCCTAATGTACATAACTAATTGTACAAGTTTGATCTTGCATGTTTGGTGAATAAATTGAGTAGATTCATGAGCAATCCAAGTAGTGAGCATTGGAAAGCTCTCGTATGAGTCTTGAGGTACTTAAAGTACACTCTCGACTTAGGCTTGCATTACTCAAAATATCCTGCTGTACTTGAGGGATATTGTGATGCAAATTGGATTTCAGACACAAAAGACTCCTTTTCCACAAGTGGATATGTATTCACTATAGGTGGTGGAGCCGTGTCGTGGAAGTCCACAAAGCAAACATGCATAGCTTGTTCCATCATGAAATCTGAGTTTATAGTCTTGGATAAGGCGAGAGAAGAGGCCGAATGGCTTCGTAACTTTCTCGAGGATATTCCTTGTTGGAACAAGCCTGCACCAACGGTGATGGTATATTGTGATTGCCAAGCTACCATAGGTAGGGCAATGAACAAAATGTATAACGGTAAGTCAGACATATACATCGACGACATAATACGTGAGGCAATTGATTTCGACCGGTGTGATATCAATCGATTACTTAAAGTCAAAAGATAATTTGGCCCGATCCTTTGATGAAAGGGTTAAATTGAGATCAAATGAACAAGTTGCTAGGGGAATGAGATTAAAATCCACAACTTGAGAAAAACTTTCTGTAACACCCGAAATAAAATTCAGCTATATAAAATATCGCGAGATATTTTCTACAATTGAAATGAGATTTATGTAATAATAATAATAATTATTATACTAATTAAAAAAAAGAGAAATAAAAGAAATAAAATTTAATTATATATAATTATATATGCATACGTACACAATATATATCTATAAGTATACCTTATATAATTATCATTATTATATATACATATGCATGATATTATATATACATATACATATATGCATAAATTAGAAGAAGACTTAGTCAAAACAAGTGGGGAAAAAGAAAATGTGCGGTGAGGAATAAGTCAAATGTGTGGAAAAGAAAGAAACCAATAATTGGGGAAAATTCATCTTTCTCTCTTATTCTCTCTCTGCACGTCCCTCTCTCTCTTTTTCTCTCCCTCTCTCTTTTTCTTCTTCTTCTTCATCTCTGTTTCTTGCTTTTCCTTTCTGTTCTCACCCTCTGCTGCAAGGTTCCATTGATGTGGGCCTGTATATGTATGTATAAACATGGATATATATATATATATGTATGTATCTTTGTGTGTGTAAAATTATAGGTGTGTATATATATATATAGCTACTGTGAGTGTGCGATGTTGGGTGTGATGGAGTTAGGTGCCGGGTTGGGAGGTCGCCGACAGCGGCGAAGGACAGCAGCAACGATGGGCGATGGCGGCTGGGAAAGGTGTGGAAGAAAGGGGCAACTAGGGCTAAGTTGGGGTTGCGTATGTGGGTGTGTTGTCGGGGGTATACGTGTTCGAGTATGGGGTCGCCAGCGACTTGGAGTCACCGACGAGGTGAACGGTGGCCGGCGGCAGTGACGGCTGGGAAGGCTGGGCGGCTGCAGGGGTGGCTTGGGGTAAGGGATTTTAGTTTGTGAACTTGATAAAGGCTAGGGGCTAATTTGCAAATACAATAATTATTGAATATTTATTTTGATCCCAAATAATTATGGACATTACACTTTTATACCCTAAATTTATGAAATATTATATAAGACCTATAATTTATGAATAATAACATTTTAAAACCCCAATAGTTATAAATATTACATTTTATACCCTTAAGCTTATGAAAATAGGTTTTAAGCATCACGAATTACAAATAATGATATCGGATCCCTAAATTTTAATAAAATTACATTATGTAACCTATAAATTGATAATATTATGTATTGCCTATTAGAATTACTTTATATTGCTAAAACAAACTCTAGAAAATGCTGAAATTACAAAAATACCCTTAGAGTTGTTAAAATTGTATTTTACCCATAAATTGTTGGGATTATAAAACGGACCCTAGATATTACAGATATTATTTTCGAGATTTAATATATATTTGAATAAAAGAATTAAAATTCAATCTAATGAATTAAGTTACAAATTAACCTTAGAAATATTATAATAATTAAGGTATGTGCAATTTAATAGTTATTTTAAATCTAGGTATTAAAACTCTAGATTCACGTCTCGTTAACCCCATAACTCTTGAGAAATTATAAATATGGACTTAAATATAATTATGGACATTATGTTTTGATCTTCATAATTTAATAAATAAACCAAAGGCCTAATTATAAATATTAAACATTTGAATAAATTCCCCATATTGTAAAAAATGATATAATGATCTTAATTAAATTATGACCTTTACAATTTAAACCTCAAAGTTAAGAATCAAATTAAATATCAAAGTAAATATCAAATTCAATCCTCTTAAATAAAAATTAACTAAACATGTTATGCAATTAAATATATTCCTAAATTAACCTATAATATCAGTTAATTGAATTCATTCTTATAAATTAAATTATGTAGTTAACCTAAATACGTCATAATCATAAATATATTCAATTTTATTAATATCTAAGTTAAACCATAAATTATATAGTTAGATTTTCTAAGATTTATTTTAAAGATCATCAAGAATTACTTTAAGTAAAAGCTTTATAATTAACTTGTCTAAAATTGTTATTAAGTCTTCAAGATCTAACCTAAATAATAATTCTATAATTAATTTTCCTGAAACTAAGATAAGTCTTTCAAGATCTAAATAAAGTCTAATTAAGTTTTCTAATATTTTAATAAACATATTTTATTAGAAAATCACCTAAACCTTATACTCATCTTAAGACCATTTATTTTATTCTTTAAACCACAATATCATCAGAAACCTGTTCCATCTTATCAAAGAAAACCTTAAAGGACATATTTTAATCACTAATGACCTTAACTAAAGAAATTATAGCTAGACCAAGTGCTAAGATATTTTAATGTTCGATGTAGGAAACGAGAAAAGAGGAATATGCTCGACAACTTATGAATATAAGCTTCAGTTTCCTAAGGTGGGGGTAATTGCTTATTACGGTATTTATAATTCTTTTGAAGTATTTAAAATACGAAATATTATACGATATGAAATGAGTTGGGTATACGTGCTGAGTGCATGAGATGTTATGTGTGATAATGTTATGATATGATGAAGGTGAATCTTATACATGTATGAAATGTGGTTTGTATTACACACTGTATGAATAAGGTGCTCTGAGCTATGAATGCAAATGTGAAGAATAATGTGAAGTTAATATTTGCATATGTGCAAACAAGATGTATTTTCATGGCAATTGAGAACTGCAAATAAGTGTCACGTTAAGCTGATGTGCTTCTATGTGTATGCTTGATATATTTATGTATGAAGTAAATATGTGTGCATGTGCATGAAAATTACGGCGGCTAAGAACCGTATCTATGACGGCTAAGAACCGTATCTATGGCAGCTAAGAACTGCATATATGACGGCTAAGAACCGTATCTACGGCGGCTAAGAACCGTATCTATGGCAGCTAAGAACTGCATCTATGGCGGCTAAGAACCGTATCTACGACGGCTAAGAATCGTAAATGAATGTGAAAGTGATATGTTTACATGTGATTGAGATGATTACTTGTAGTTTTAAATGATTAAAGGCACGTATTTGAAGCTATCCATTTTATGCTGATTTTTACTTAAAAGACAAACATTTTATGAAAATCTATTTTTATGTGACAAAATCGTGGTTTGGTAAGTGCGTTTAAATCTTTAAAATTTTATTATAATGAATTGATGAAAGTAGAGTAAAAACCTTTTAAAATTATTTTATGTCATCTCGAGTTTCTCCACCCCACTGAGTGTACTTTTGTCACTCACCCCTCTTTTTAAAATGTTTTCAATTTAAGGATTTTAGGGCGTGGTGCGCGAGCGGTGGATGCTGGTAACCGATGATCAAAGGTTACAGAAACTTTTTATTTAAAGCGATTAATTTCATGAATTTAAGAAATGTATATTTTATAATTATTCTTGATTTTATTTATATTTATTCTTTTGAAAGAGGAAATTTTTTTTAAGTGAGTAACGTCTCGGTTAAGATTTATTTACAAAAGAATCGGGGCGTTACACTTTCTTAGTGGAAACCCAACTATGGAGATTGGAGATCCCAAGAACATGGTTAAATGGGAACACTAAGCTACGAAAGTTGGTTAGATAACATTTGTAAAATAAACCCTTCTCTAGAAAGCAAATCAAGTGTTGAGCCTACAAATGTGGTGAGGATAAGTCGTAAGACTTTTCATGATTCCTAAAACGCCTCAAGGAGGTAGAGTATGGCAGGATACTCGAAAGGATATCACCTATATAAGCGAGAAGTGGTGGCCGCTTCTAAATGTACACTTATGAACCAAAGATGTGTCCAAGCCTAAAAGGACAAAAATGTGAGAACAAAAGTGCTGAGACTTTGTTGTGTGTGCGTTGTTGACTTGGTGTACACCAAGGTGGAGTAGTTCAAGACATTGTGTCCACTAAGCCGCCGGTACATCCAATGACGTTCACTATGGAAAGGTTCAAGACAAAAAGTCACCCATTCATATGCAACATGGTCTCCCGAGGACTGAGCTTCAAGTCTGCATTTATGCATTAATTTCCACTCATATAGGGGATTGTTAGAAAAGTGGTTGTAAAAAGTGGTGGGTGACACTACTTTGACCAATAGTTAAGTGGCTAAATGTTAATCCTTTTAAGGATTGGATACAAAAAGATTAATCTACGTTTGGAGTAGATAATCTAGGCATTTTGAATCACTTAAAACCAATTTTTGGTGAGTGAGGAATTAAGCATCTAAGTTGGCCACTTGAAATGGGAATGTGAAGGTCTTCGATGTGGGAAAGAAGTTTAACTATCCCACATAGGAAGATAGACATAATAAATGCAAATATTTAAGAAGTCATGTAAAGTGGCTCAATATTTAATACACGCTTGGAGTGGTATGCTTGTGCAACACACACACGCGCGCTCGCCTCGCTACGGCATGGCTCGGCTCGGCACGGCACGGCTCGGCTCGGCACGGCAAGCCACGGCATGGCCCGGACCCAAAACCGATCCTGACCTAACCTCGGCTGTGGGCCTTGGTCCTTGGCAATAGGACGTTGGGCTGGAATTAAGCGGATGGGGCGGCTCGGGTTTTTCCTGACCCGTTGCTGTGGTTGCTGCATTGCAGCTCCCAGCCGTGGATGCAGCATGCAGTTTACAGCTCCCGACCCAGGATGCTGCGGGAAACTTATAGCACCCGGCCTAGGATGCAGCAGGAAAGTTGCAGCTCCCGGCCGAGGATGCAGCGCCAAGTTGCAGCATACGTTTTTTGTCGTCGTTTCAAATTTTGAACGGGATGTTTCTTGCATTAAAGACCCGTTAGTGGACAATTACTTCCCATCAATTTCTCAAGTGTAACCCTCATGGTGGAGACCTATAAATAGAGGTCGTCATGCATTATTTTTAGACAAACGAACGAAAAATGAAAATCATACAAAGCTTTCCATTCTGCATTTGCTCAGTTCTCCAAAACACTAAAATTCGTCGGAGCTTTTGAGATTGTGGTGCTACATCTTAAAGGACGAAGTCCTTTATCTTTAGGAGACGATACGCACGATTTTGTGAGCACTACCCTAGGCGTATCTCATCTTAAGGATAGAGATCTTCCTCGAATCGACTGTTGCTGCTCTTTATAATAGACTAGACATTTTGTTTCTGTGTTCGGCATATTAGCCCTTATGGTGCACTTGTAACCAATAAGATAGTCTTCATATGTTTTTTTTCTGTTGTTCATTCTTTGTGTACTGAAGTTTTTTTTATGTACCACTTTTTCTATATTGTACTTTACTCAATTGTTTCTTTTTCTGATGTTTCTGGATACTTCATATTCTATGTTTTCTATTTTTTCGACATTGACATACAACTTTTCCTCCTACGCTATTGTTTTTTGATCTAGTGGCCTGGTATGAGAAAACATATCTTTATATATACTTGCAAACTCAATACTTGATAGTATGGTAATGAACTTTTTTCTCTACACCAATTTTGATTTTATTTTTTTAAATAACGTGTTATTACCGTTGTACTACTTAATTAAGTTAATAACAACAACATGAATAATAACAATAACAATATATTAATTATGCATTCAATTTCTTTAGTCTACCTTTGATATTGATGTAATGTAATTCTCAATAGAACATCCGACATATGTTGCATTTTCATTGAATAGTGTAATGAGTGGGTTGTACTCCCCGTGCATGCACTTCATTTAGCTTTATTACATATATGCAAGTCAATGAATATTTTTTTGGGTCATCCTTTTATCAATTAATTTTTCATGCAACATTGGATTGCACGAAAATCAAATAGAAACACTAAATTAATTTATGAATATACATATATTAAAATACATCATATTAAACTTTATATATGTACTCGTAAAGTATATAAAATGTGGTCATAGTGTGGGGGTTGAAGTATTTTTAATAGCTTGGAAACTAATTATAAATTACACAAATAAAAACAAAGGCAATTATAATTATAATCAAACAAGCGTGTAGTTATTTTTTAAAGTAACACTCAACATCTATACATGTCCTCAATTTTTTTGGCGATGGGTCTATAAGAAGTATGTAAGCTAATATTAATTGTAATTTTTTCTCACCTATTAAAATATTTTTTTAGTTAAGTTGCATTTTCATTGTACACACTCTTAGTCTTCTATTTATAGTAATTTTTAACTTATGTATATTTTTGCAAGGACCTATGTAGGTGCAATGATTTATTTTAAATATATGATATAATAATTAGTTTGGTAAGTCATGAATTATAAATAATCATTTGCAAATGGAGATAATTAGATTAGGCTACATACTCTTTGTACATGATGGTGATCTCCTGTACTGAGTTGAGGATTTGTTTGTTCATCAATGTCTTTCGGCTCCCATAAACCTTTATCAACATCCCACAAATATTTGCAAAAAATATAATTAGATTTAATTAAATTATGTTTGAGTCTAGTACACTCTTATTTTATCTTTTCAAAAATTAATGTTGTACCAAATTCTTTTTTTTTTAAATAGATGATGAAATATAATTAAAAAAGGGGAAACAAGTACATGAAAAGAAAAGCGAAAGCAAGAGTTGGCCTCGTTAAAACCCTAACATAGTAAAATTCAGTGGGAAAAAACTATGCTAGGGAAAAAGAGTACCAACTCGCAATACAAAGAAGCTAGAAAGCAAACAAAAAAACCACCCTAAATAATAAAAATCCATGCAACATAAAACAGCAACCAAGCAGCCAAGTCAATGGAAGCGATAGTGAGGTATGCTGGAAAGGTCGTGCGCCAGCAGTTGATCGAGAAGAGCGGGGGTCGTGTCCTACCAACAAAAATCGACGTCCAACTGAGTAAGCTGGTCCGCAGCCTGGTTTCCTCTCGATAGATATGAGTGACATGAAACTGGAAACTCTCCAAGCTCCGCAACGCAGCCGCCCATCTGTTACAAATGTACCAAGGGACCGAGTAAGATCTGTTGACAAGAAGAGCTACCACGAAGGACGAATCCGACTCTAGCCATAGATGAGACCAGCTCTTCGACTTCGCAACCTCAATTGCATAAACGGCCGCAACAAATTCCATATCAAAAGCAAACCCGATACCACCTTTGAAAGAAAACGTCCCGCAAGCATTTCCCCACGTGTTGCGAAAGTACCAAATTCTACTTCTTTGTTTGTTTTGCAATCAAGGTCTCTGAACTCCACAATATTTTTTTTTATTTCCTCACTTGTCTCTTCAACAAAACTCCTTTGATTGAGGACCAATTCTTTTTCTAAGTGTGGGCTTGATATCGTGGGTTGATCATTTTCACTATTATGTTTATTATCATGTATGTCTATTTATGTATCTTATGTAACAGTTGATTTGTCATTGAAAATTTAGACATCAACAAGGGCTCCCTGCTTGGATTTGATTTTTTAAAAGCATAGTTCAATTTTTTATTTTCATGATTTTCTTAGTTTTTAGTCAAATTTGAAATTTTACATACCTCGTCATCCATATTGAACTATTCTAATAACATTCAGTTGACTCATTGTTGTTCCTTCTTTAATAGTCAGAAGACTAATGATTTCTTTGGACATAAATTTTTTTCATTTCTGCACTAAATTACTGATAAAAGAGTAAATCTAGCTAATAATCAATAGAATCACCATTATAAAAGAAGAGGAATAAGATATTTTAAAAATCTTATTGATATTCTGTTATTCTAATAAGATTACAATGCACAACTTTTCTTATATACTAATCACTATTTTATTAGTCTAATAGCTGATTTACTATAACCACTTTACTAATGCCATATGTGTATTACACTTTCACTGATTAGAGTGACATGTTGTTGGGATTTCAGTAGTATAGATTTTGATGAGACAAACCATATATGTAATAGGAAGTTTGAGTACCCCATTTTTTACAATGTTTAAGTGAAAAACATAGAATAGGATTGAGTCTAGTTATAGGTGCTGAAAAATGGAGGAACTCTAAAGGATCATCTGCATCGAAAAAGTAAAAGATTGAAGGTGCTGCAAGAAGTAAATACAGCAATGCAGTAAGTATATAAGAACGACAAGTAGCGCCACTGCATGAAGTGGCTATAGGAATAGTGTAAGAACAGATACAATAGTACTGTATAAAATAATACTGCAAGAAGGTCAAGTTACAGCAGCATTGTAAAGAACGAATAACTGCAAGAAGACCTAGGATACAACACAAAGATTATATCTTGCTGAATAATCAACCAACCGCGTTAATGACAAATAGAAACAGTATCCTATAATTCGAGGAAGGATAAATGCAGTACGAGGAATGAAGAACCAAGAAAGTATAATTAGAGCCATTTCAGAGAAGATCAAAGTTGCAGACACGGAGCTAATGCGAAAACGACACATGGACTGGCGGGCTACAGAAAGCTGCGAGCCGCAACTACCACATTAAATACTCTGAAAGGAAAAGTCAAGTCACATTAAATGCGAGCCATACCTTTGATCAAGTACACTTATTTTCAAATGAAAGATATCTCCTTCAATGGATATCTTTCTACAAGTATAAATAGAGGACGGCAACCCTGAAGCTGACTACTGAAACATCGATACTAAAAAGTTCAAGCATTCAAAGCTATATTCTCTCAAACATTTCTACAGTTTCAGTCACTCGACCTCAGTGAAGTGAACAAAGTTCAAGCTGAAAGATCCATCGAATGATTCAGAAACTCACTTCACCGCACCAGTTGAAGAAACATTTTATATACTTTAACCTTGTTGCTGTGTGCTTAGGTTGTTTTAGTTGTCGAACAGTTGATAGGATTTATCCTTGCGGTTTGTATAAGTTGTCTAGTTGATAGACAATTTCCCTGTGTGGGAGTGTGAAATCCTGTGTGGGTTTGCCTTTAGAACTTGCAGTTACTGTGTGTATGCTGGGTTCTTGTAGGTGTTAGCTTGTTGAGTTAATAAATTGTTAGGAGTGTCCTATAATTCAATCTTGCTTAACAAAGTTTCTCTCGAGGTAGCAGTAGAGTGGACGTAGAAGGATTACACCACCTTCGAACCACTATAAACCATAAGTGTTTTATTGCCTTTTATATCTGTGTTTTATTCTATATATATATCTGTTATAAGCATAAAATATCTTTAAAAGGAGCATATTTGAGAAAACCAGTCTTGTGTCAAAAACATATTGTTGGGATTTCAATGTTTAGTTTTTGATGAGACAAAACACATTTGTAATAGGAAGTTTTAAGTACCCCATTTTTCACAATATTTAAGTGAATATATAGACTAGGTTTGAGTCTAGTCTTAAGTGCTGAAAGATGGAGGTTTGACAAGGACAAAGCTGCAACTAAGCCTTTCGAGAAAAGAAAGCTGCTGCAAGAAGGCAGATACATCATTGTTGTAAGAAGACAGAACGTCACTACAGCTAAGTAAGAAGGAATGACGTACAAGAGTGCTACAAGAAAAAGATGCAGCAGCTCTACTCAAGATACTGCAACCAGGTCTTAGTTACAACAGTACTGTAAGAAAACATTTACTACACGAAGACCTAGAATACAGCGCAAAACTTACAGTTTAGAGAAGTCAATCAGCGCCAATTAACAACAAGAAGTATCCTACAATCATAGGAAAGATAAATGCAGTACGAGGAACAAAGATTCAAGCAAGAATATATAGAGCCGTTCGAGAAAAGATCAAAGAAGCAAACACGGAGCCAATATGAAGGTGCCACGTGGACTGACGCGCTGTAGAAAGCTGCGAGCCGCAACTGCCGCATTAAATGCTCCAAAAGAGAAAGTCAAGTCGCATTAAATGCAAGCCATGTCTTTGATCAGACTACTTCAAATTCAAAAGAGAGATGTCTCCTTCAACGGACATCTTCTCCTACAAGTATAAATAGAGGAAAAGATACATTGAAGCTGGTTACTGAAACATTCGAGCAAAAACTCACAAGCTTTCAAGATACAAATATTCAAGCCTACTATCAATTTCAGTCACTCAACCTCTGAAGTGAAGCAAGCCCAATGCTGAAAGATCCATCAACGGATTTAGAAGCCACTTCGTCGCACCAGTTGAAGAAACCTTTTTATATTCCATCAACTTAGAGATTATGGAATTCAAGAAAAAGAGACCCAAATTCTCTGTGATAATATAAGCGCTATTGCAATTACCCATAACCCTGTTTTTCACTTAAGAACGAAGCACATTGATATACGTTATCACTTTATAAGAGACCACGTGGAAAAGAAGGATATTGTGCTTGAGAAAGTTCACACGGATCTCTAGCTTGCAGATATATTCACTAAGCCTTTAAGTGAATCAAGGTTTTCTATGCTTAGAAACGAGTTGGGAATTCTTAAGTTATGAGGAGAAAAAGAAGGTGCAAAGATCAAGGTAAAAATCTGCATGCTTGCAAGAAGCAGTAAGTATAGTGCTGTAAGCTACGCCTTCTTACAGTGTTGGGTTCAAACAGCGCTGCAGTATATATTCTTACAGTACAGCAGAAATCGGGAGTTCAAGCAGTACTAGGTTACAACATTTATTTCAAAAGAGTATTGATTACTCTACAACCTCGTACTAAGGATGCTGCAATCTTAAAAAGTCATTTATTTAGGCGGCAAAGGGCATGTCTTTCAGCATTAAATGCAAAGTCTGCGCGTGTCAAAAGTTGAAGGGTTACGCTCAGTAGCCCACACACCTTATAATAATTAAGCGACGATTTGACATCTCCACTTTTTCCTGGACCGTAAGATCAATTCTCTTCGAATTATCTCAACCGTCGATCTTACTTCACGTCCCTTGAAATCCACCATAACCCCCATAACCGTGTTTTTCGAAATCATTATTCACCATCACCCAGAGAGAGAAGTTTCATATCGCAAGAATTTTCCTAAGTCCAAATCTTCGAATCTCTTCATCTTTTCTCTCTAAGAAATCCATGATAGTCAGGCAAACCATCATCTTGGAAGGACGTTTGATCAACCAGGAGCATGTCTATGTTTCCAGGCTGTATGATAGAGCTCTCGTGAGGAGAATCTTCGATGTTCTTCAGCGGACCCAAGTTCTAGGGCTGCTGACCACCGTTTACGCTGGCTTCTCTGTGGAGTCAGTACAGAGATTCTACTCCTACGCTAGACAGGTGGAGGACAGGAACTGCATCCTGTTCAGGATGAATGCAGGTGAGGAAGAGCGGTCTCTAACCGTTAGAGATATCGCTACCACCTTCAGCATTTCCGCCGGAGATTTGACCCCCAGTCAGTTGTTGAACTATGGGGAGACATCTGCTCAAGAGATGTGGGATCTCTTTCGAGCAAGGGATGTAGGGGCTGAAATCAAGAGAAGCGTCCTAAAAAGCTCTTCAAGCCTGAGTTTGAACTGCTTCATGATATCTGTGCATACTCCATTAAAGGCCGAACAGGGAGTTATGACAAGTGCACAGATCTTCGGTTCCTGATCATGTCCACTATAATGGCCGAAAAGAAGGTGAACTGGGTAAGATTCATCATGAAGAGGCTGTGGGAGGAAGCAGAGAAGATAACGGAATGTCGGAGCTACCGTATCACCATTTGTTCTCTGCTTTGCAAGCTTGGTCTTCAACTTGCAGCACCGAGCCCCATCCCCATCGGAAAGTATCTAGGGGAGAAGAAGAAGAGTAAGACCCAATCGAAGACAGCAGAAGCTGGGGTAGCAAGGAAGAAAACCAAAGACAAAAAGAATGCTACCCTGGCCCTGCAAGATGAAGCAGTATACAGCGGGAGGAACGAGGAAGAAGAGGACATTCAAGATTCTCTTCCCGTCATCAAGAGGAGTTCAGGGAAAGGTTGTACCTGAAACTGAATCCTCATCTTCTGATGACGATACACCCTTGGTGAGAAGGGCCCCGCGCAGCAAGAAGAAGGCTGCTGCAGCTGCTGCGTCCTAAAGCCCTACAGCAGGCTTGGCTGTAGTTGCTGTTGAGGATGAGTCTCATCAGCCCCGGGATCAAGAAGGAGCTCTTGATTCCCAAGTCTCTACACTTTCTAAGGTAGTAGAAAATCTTGGGGATGAGTCACATCTGCTTCAGGAGCCATATTAGCTCCAAGACAAGCCAACTGAAGAAGCTCGTCTACAAACAGAAGCTTCAGTGCTTGATCCTACCTTTCCAGCGGCTAGAAATATAGAGCTACAATACAATCTCTGGAGAGAGATGCGGCTGACTAAGGGGGAAATCCTGTTGAAGTGGAAGGATTTCCTAACAGTCGAGCAAGCTGTCCTGGAGTGGGCCAAATCAGAAGATATACTGGCACTCCTGCAACCTGAGTATGCAGCAAAAGTACAGGAGCTTGGTGAAAGCAGTGCTGCTTAGGGAGCAAAGGACAAATGGAAGGGAAAAGCTCTTGTAGAATCCGACTCTGTAGAGCTGCCGATAAGAGCAGCATTGGAGGATATGCAGGTCTTCCTTGTCCCGGCTGCGGAGGCTGTTAGAAGAGGCGATGATGTCGCTTTTATCCGAGAGCAAATCGACACCTCGTGAGTGTGAAGGAGATAAGGATGCAGCACACTCCTAGGAGAATGCGGGGAGAAGGAAGTTCAAGTTCACACCTTATGAACTCCCTTGCATACGAGCAAGTAGTTGAGGGCCTCTCCAACATTGTCACGCTGGATCCTTTGGAGGAGGAAGAATCTCAACTGTGGACTATGGCGATTTCCCCGTTCACATGGATGCTGCTGCTGCAGACTCACAAAGGGAACCGTCAGCCATCATTCAGGGAGTTATCTCTGAACTTACTGAAGACGCCGATGATGCAACCACGGAGGAAGTTGCCGAGGCTGGACTCCCTGTACTGATAGAAATAGCAATACAGCAAACGACCACCCAAGAAGCAGCTACTGGAGAGACAAGCAGGGTGGAAGCTGAAATTCTTACAGCAGTAGAGCGTACATTGTTGAATGCTGTAGACGCTGCAAGAAACCAACCAGAGCTGCAAGAACCCATTCTTGCAGCGGAATCTGTCCAAGTTGTAGGACCGGCCGAGGAGACGGGGTCCTTGGAGAAGACCTCAGGGGAGGCTGTTGTTCTGACAACATTCCCTGAGGGTGAGAAGACCTCTATTAGGGAGGCTGTTCAGACAGTACCTACAGAGGATGCAGAAGGAGTAACTGAGGTAACCCCCGTGCAGCTAGAGACACCTCAAGAAGAGATTGATGCTGCATTTGCTGCATGCTCACAGGAACCTTCCAAGATTACAGCAGCAGAGGTTACTGATGCCAACTTCGTAAGGATGATGCAACATAGCTATTCATGGGCCGAAATCTGGCGAAGCAGATCCTGTTCAAATCTCATCCGACGAAGAGGAGGCAGAAGAAGAAGAGCACCCATCCTCAAGCTCTACAAGCTCTCAAACCAGCAATCATGAGGATGAGGTTGCTGCTGAGGTTCCAAGGCAGGATGCAGCAACGAATATTCAAGCTGTAATACCATTCGCTGCATCCTCTGCCACCTCAAGAAGAAGGAATTCGGGGCTGACTCCTGACGAATCGATCAACCGAGTTGAAGCTGCGGTTAGACATCTGGTGTATGCCCTCTAGGAGCACGAGCTTACCACGCGCAACAGTCTCAGGGTCGCTGCCCAATTCCACGCTGAAACCATGACGGATTTCAAGAAAGACCTTGAAGCCTTGCCTGGGATGATCAAGAGAACGCTGAATGATCACTCCCACAGGCTTTACATGGAACGGGTCAGGATGAAGGGAGAGCTGAAAGTTGAAGCTGCACAGACTCGTCAGGAGATAAGGTTGTGTAAGCGCCATACTGAGAATGCCTCTAACAGGCTGAATTTTCACTTTCTCGTCTTGGAAACACTTCTGGATCGCACATCTGATCAATCTCAACGAACCAGAAGTGTGGACGACCGTTTGGGAAACCTGGAGCTAATTGTTGGAGAACTGAGGGACATTATGGTCCGAGCCTTCTCTCAGTATGTTGACGCTCCTAAGGCCGCCCCCGAACCGACCCGAAGACCACGTTTCAACGTGGTCCCAGCTGTCCCCGCTCAACCCCCGGCTTTTGATCATGCCAAAAAGGGGTAAGGATTTGAAGATAGATACAGGAGCTCAGGGGGAGCTGAAGAAGAAGATGATGATGATGATGACCAGCAACCTCTCAGCTGGAGGAGAAAAGAGGTCTGGATCATCTGCTGCTGCTGACATCCCATCTCCTAAGCACTGGAGAAGAGATAATGATGGAGGAGCTGATGGAGCTGGTGTTGTAAGAAGATCAGCGGCAGGCGCTGCACCCAGCAGAGCTACATGTAAAGACGCAGCACCTCCCTCTCATCATCATACAAAGAGAGGGTATGAAGGCCAGCAGCAAGGCTCAAGAAAGAGGATGAGTGGGGACGAGTCTGAGAGTCAGAGGCGGCAAAGAGAAGAATAAGATCCATATGCCTGGATTCAAAGATTCGGAGTAATTGGTGAGAGAAGAATTTTTCCCAAGGACTTCTACCAATACCCTCCTCAAGAGATCCCTCACCTTGACAGTGAAAATATCTCTGCTGAAGTTTCCTTTCTGATGGATCAGAGGCCTGAAGGTGAAAATATGGCTTGGAGGTTTGATATCTTCAAGGAAATCAGACTGCCTACTAACAAGAATCCATCATTTGAGGCGATCACGTTGTACAAACGATCAGAGTACCTCAGGAACTTCAGAACTCTATGCAGGAAAGGTAAATTCAGCAGATATCATACCTGCAAGACTGCATTGAGGAGATATGAGCAGCTCGCTAGGGAAGGAGAACTTGAAGTTCAAATATACTATATCGACCTAGTGAAGCATGGAGAGATTGTGCCCTATTGTGAGGACTTCTGGCTCAGGTGGATTCAAATTCCTGTAATTATGGAAAAGCTAGAAGAGTCCTATCAAGAGTCCATCAGGGACTGGTGGAAGGGATTAAGAGGAAGAGAATGCCTTGAAAGGTTTGCTGAAAGAAGACTTGAAGAACAGTCTACAAAAAGGTCCAGTAATGTATTTACTCTCTTGTGATCCCTGCTGTAATATATGTATGCCTTATATAATTTCTTTCTGTTAATAAAGAAATTAGAGATTCATTTCTGTTCAGAGTTCAATCCTTATGAACTTATGCATACTGTTTATGTTTTCTTGATGTTTAGTGATAAATGAATAGCATGATGCATCTCTAATGAATCCTGGGTTTATATCTATCATATGAAAGCTGTTCAAGCATGTAACCCTGATCTTACGATAATCTGTAAAGTAAAAATCTTTCTTCATAAATGAAATAATGTAAATGTTTTGTCATCATCAAAAAGGGGGAAATTGTTGGGATTTCAATGTTTAGTTTTTGATGAGACAAAACGCATTTGTAATAGGAAGTTTTAAGTACCCCATTTTTCACAATGTTTAAGTGAATATATAGACTAGGTTTGAGTCTAGTCTTAAGTGCTGAAAGATGGAGGTTTGACAAGGACAAAGCTGCATCTAAGCCTTTCGAGAAAAGGAAGCTGCTGCAAGAAAGCAGATACAGCATCGCTACAAGAAGGCAGATACAGCATCGCTGTAAGAAGACAGAACGTCACTACAGCTAAGTAAGAAGGAATGGCGTACAAGAGTGCTGCAAGAAAAAGATGCAGCAGCTCTACTCAAGATACTGCAACCAGGTCTTTGTTACAGCAGTACTGCAAAAAAACATTTACTGCACGAAGACCTAGGATACAGCGCAAAACTTACAGTTCAGAGAAGTCAATCAGTGCCAATTAACAACAAGAAGTATCCTGCTATCCTAGGAAAGATAAATGCAGTACGAGGAACAAAGATTCAAGCAAGAATATATAGAGCCGTTCGAGACAAGATCAAAAAAGCTGACATGGAGCCAATACGAAGGTGCCACGTGGACTGACATGCTGTAAAAAGCTGCGAGCCGCAACTGTCGCATTAAATGCTCCAAAAGAGAAAGTTAAGTCACATTAAATGCAAGCCATGCCTTTGATCAGACTACTTCAAATTCAAAAGAGAGATGTCTCCTTCAACGGATATCTTCTCCTACAAGTATAAATAGAGGAAAAGATACATTGAAGCTGGTTACTGAAACTCACAAGCTTTCAAGATACAAATATTCAAGCCTACTATCAGTTTCAGTCACTCAACCTCTAAAGTGAAGTAAGCCCAGTGCTGAAAGATCCATCAACGGATTCAGAAGCTCACTTCATCGCACCAGTTGAAGAAACCTTTTTATATACTTTTAACCTTGTTGCTATGTGCTTAGGTTGTTTTAGTGGTTTCGAACAGTTGATAGGAGAGATCCTTACTGTTTGTATAAGTTGTCTAGAGTTAGGCAATTTTCCTGTAGTGTAGAACCCTGTGTGGGTTAGCCTTTGGAGTTTGCAGTTGCTGTGTGTATGCTGGACTTCAGTAGGTGGTTGCTTTGTAAAGTTGATAGATTGTTAGGAGAGTCCTGTAATTCAATCTTGCTTAACAAAGTTCCTACTCGAGGAGCAGTAGAGTGGACGTAGAAGGATTACACCACCTTCGAACCACTATAAGCCATACGTGTTTAATTGCTTTATTTATTTATCTTTATATTCTAATCTTGTTTATCTCATAAGCATTAAACGTTTTTAAAAAAAGCATATTGAGAAAATCAGCCTTATGTTATAAACGATATTTTTCCGCTGCGTATAAAACTCTAAGTTACAGCGTGCAGCACTGCATCCTAGTGCTGTAAGCAGTAACAATCTGACGCTGCAAGTTCAAGTAACTTGCAGAGCAGAAAAGGTTTTCATAGATTTACAAAATCGACCAAGGTTCATTCACCCTCCCCCTCTGAACCTCGGATACCACTTGGGACCAACACATATTTTCCACTGCGTATAAAAACTCTAAAGTTATAGCGTGCAGCACTGCATACTAGTGCTGTAAACAGTAACTCACTGGCGCTGCAAGTTCAAGTAACTTGTAGAACAGTAAGTTTGTAAAGAATTTTGAAAAATGACCAAGGTTCATTCACCCCCCCTCTGAACCTCGAACACCACTTGGGACCAACAAGTAGTAGTAGAGCAAGTTGGGTTAAAAGCCAACTTATCTGGTCACCTACCCAGATCCACCAAAGACTCGTTGTTTTCTCTGCATCCTTGAAAATCTCATTCTTACAGCATACCATAGATTCCTCTAATCTTAAATTACCCATGTTTTCCATGGAAGAATATGATGATTGGAAAATTAGAATGTAGGCACATCTTTCAACAATGAATGATGAAATGTGGACGATCATCGCGGAAGGACTGATTATCCCTACAAAGGTGAATCCCATACTTGGAGGAGACATGGAGGAAAGAGCATCTCTGCCACCTAACTTCCTAATCAAGCCAAGATAAAAATGGACCAATGAAGATAGGAAGAGAGCCAACTTAGACAATGTGGCCAAAAATGCTTTATTCATCGCCTTGGACAAAGACACATTAGCAAAGTCTAAACATGTAGAACGTCCAATGAGATATGGGAAAAGTTGAAACAAATATGTAAGGGTACAGAACTCACTAAGGATAACAAGATCTCCAACGTCACTATCCGAGCTCTTGGAAATGAAGAATGAAGAGACTCTTGAGCAACTAGATCTGAGATTTATGTCTATCGTGAATGAACTAGAAGCTCTAAGCAAGTACTACACTTAAAATGAGAAAAATATAAAAGTGTTGAGAGCACTGCAGCGGAATAAGACAACAAGACCACCGCCATAAGAGTATCCATGGATTTGAAATCCATGAGTACATTTGATCTATTCTCCGACCTCAAAACATTCGCATATGACATCAATAGAAGAAAAAAAGAGATGGAAGAATCAGGTTCCAAAGTTACTGCACTGACTGCCAGAAGCTCTAAGGATACATCAACTGCCAGTTACAGCAAGTAGTTTGAGGTTACAGCTGAGGACGCTAAAGAAGATATGGCTCTTCTTCTAAAGAAATTTAGAAGATTCATGAAGAGCAACAACAACAGCAGCAACAACAACCTCAACAAGAGGAATGACTTCAGAATAAGTCATCCACCTCCTCAGGTATCCTCTTCTCCGCAATCAAATTCAAACAATCTTGACTTGTGTTATAATTGCAGGAAGCATGGACATTATGCTAGAAGCTGTCCACATCCAATTGTACATAAGTACCCTGAAGGAGAGAGAGAACAGAGGAGAGGAAAGAGAAGAAACAACAGACACAAGCTTTGAGCTCTCATTGGAGAGATGGAGAAAGCCAATGATACATCAGTCTCAAAGGAGATGCTGAAAGCTACTGAATCCTCTAACAGTGATACTGAAACCTCATCATCTGATGAAGAAACACTTGTTTGCCTGATGGCAAAAGACTGTAAGGACAGCAAAGAAGATGAGATAACATACCAACCGCTGTCCATACCTGACAAAGAAGAGCTAAACATGATCCACTCTTTAAAAAGGATCATGAATGAATTCGAGCAGATTAATTCAACCCATGAGGAGCTAAAGATTGAAAATGAGAACCTTAGAATTGGTAATAAGATCCTCAGAAGCAAGAACATTGACATTACAAAAATGCTAACAACATGTTAGTGTGATAGCTCAAGATGAAGTAAGCTACAAAAGGAGGTCTCAAGGCTAAATTTGCTGGTCACCAAGCTGGAAAATGAGAAGGAGAACTTGTAGTCCACAACTATAATATTTAGCAAGTCTGCTAAAGACGCAAGGGAGTGCCTAAATCAAGCCAGAAGTCCGTTTGAGAAAATGGGCTTAGGATACAACACGCACACCTCTCAGAATACAGCAAGTTCATTAAAGACTATTGTATTTGTTCAAGCTGAAACTTTAATGAAGAATGAATTACCCTGTAACTCAGAAAAGATCTTGAACAAACCAACACAGATGGATAAGGGAAGGAAAACCCAATGCTCAACTGCAAGAAGTAAGCCTGTATTTAAGAGTTGGCTGCTGTAGAAGCCATCTGCTGTATGCAACAAGAAGATACATGAACCTACAAAATTGCAGCATAAAAGATATTTCCCCACCAATACTAAGACTTTTGTGTCTATACTTAAAAGATGACATACTCTAGGAAAGTTTGGTGGAAGACCATACCACAAGAGTGTTGGTAACAGATATGTAGTTTCTGCACACACAGTTAACAAGCAGTCTAAAAATAAAACTGTCTACAGAAGTGGAACTAACAAATCTTACAGCAAAATATTGACTGCTAAGAAAGTTTGGATTCCAAATGAAACTAACCCAAAAGGACCTTTACAGAATGAATACCTAAATCTGCTTGAATTTGTTGCAGGTTTCAATGCCAGGATGCAGCGGTGATGTATGGTACATAGACAGTGGCTGCTCAAGGCATATGACAGGTAACAAAGATGCCTTAAAGGACTTCCAAGAATGCAAAGGACCGAAGGTAATCTTTGGAGATGATTCCAAAGGAAGCACAAGAGGAAGTGGAAGCCTAATCAAAGGAAATATAAAGATCAAAGATGTATCCTATGTGAAAGGTCTCAGATATAATCTGCTGAGCATCAGTCAGTTTTGTGACAAAGGATACACAGTGGAGTTCAACCTCAACAAATGCCTAATCAAGGACAACACATCAAATAAAGTCAAGCTTACAGGAACAAGAAGATGAAACATATATCTTGCAGACTAGAACTCTTCTATACAACCAACATGCTTCATTGTAAAAAGTCTACCAAAGCTGAACTGGCTATAGCACAAGAGATTGAGTCACTTGAACTTCAAGACAATAAACAAGCTAGCAAGAAAAGTTCTTGTAAGAGGACTTCCAGATGTGGCACATACAAGAAAGAAAATGTATGTGGAGCTTGTCAGAAAGGGAAGCAAGTGAAAAGCTCATTTAAGGACAAGTTGCCGACGTCATCTCACAGAATTCTAGATCTTCTACATATGGACCACTTTGGACCAGTAGAACCAGTGAGCATAAGTGGAAGAAGTACTCACTTGTGGTAGCAGATGACTCAGAACAAGCTACCTGACCTCATGAAGAAGATTAAAAATGAGAAGAGCTTAAGCATTGTAAAGATCAGATCAAATAGAGGAACTGAGTTCACAAACAAGTTTATTGAGAATCTATTCTGATAATGGTATTCGTCATGAGTACTCTGCTGCAAGAACACCTCAACAGAATGGTGTAGCTGAAAGGAGGAACAAAACCCTCAAGAAAGCGGCAAGGACAATGATAGCAGAAATAGAGACACCCAAGAGGTTTTGGGCTGAAGATACCGACACTGCATGCTACACTCAAAACAGATGTTTGATCAACAAAGATTTAGACAAAACTCCATATGAAGTCTGAAATGGATATACACCAAACATTTCCTATCTGCATATCTTTGAATGCAAGTGTTATATTCTCAATAATGAAAAAGAGCATCTAAAGACCTTTGATGCAAAATCAGATGAAGGAGTATTTTTAGGATACTTTGCTGTAAGCAAAACATTCAGAGTCTTCAACAAAAGAACCTTAGTGGTTGAAGAATCAATTCATGTAGTGTTTGATGAACCACATTGTTACACCAAAAGGCTAGTAGAACCTGATGAAGGAACAGTTCCAAGGAAAGAAAATGATGTTCCCTATGTTGAAGGAGTTCTACCCTCAGCAGAAGACAAAGAAGAAGAATCTACACCTCCGGATGCAATAGATATTCTTACAGCAGCAGAACCTCCAATCTTACAGCATGTTGAGGAACAACCTAGACCTATGCATACCCTTGAGCCTGACAGAACATGGCTAAGAAATCATCCTAGGGATCTTATAATTGGAGATCCATCCATAGGAGTAAGAACAAGAAGGTCTATTCCTCATGAAGCAATGTTTGCATGCTTTATATCCGAAACAGAGCCTGAGAATGTCGAAGAAGCTCTGCAAGACAGCAACTGGATTCAAGCCATGCAAGAAGAGCTAAATAGATTTGAAAGAAATCAAGTTTGGCAATGTAACACCCTATTTTCAAGAAAATCCTACATTGTATATTTTATAAAAATTTCTTTTATCGTTCAAATATAAATGATTTAAGTGCAAGTTCTTATATTATTTAATGTTATGATTTACAAATCATATTATGATGGATGATTTTAAAATCTTTATGATCTAATATCTCTTTCGAGATTTTAAGGGTTTTTCCAGGATTGCTCATGGAGGAAATCGAACTTGATCTTAACTCACTCATCAAACATGAATGAAAGTAAAAGATAAGATAATAAATAAGTTTACATGCATAAATATAATATTTTTTATATATATATGAATCTACTCGTTTGTGTTGTAAATGCTTTAGTTTTATGAAATTTTAATTATGATCTTTATATGTTATTTTATGTGATGAAACATTGATTGCTTAAACATGAATTTATGCATCATAATGTGTATCAATATATGTTCTTAACATAAGTAAATTATATAAATAAATTACCTCTTCTGTATATGTTATGCTAATATTGCATTATTGTTATATTAAATTTTATCTCTTTATGTAAGTAAATATACATGTATCTATATATATATTATATATATAAGAAGAAGAAAAAAAAAGAATGAAAAGGAAAAAGGGAATAAATATCTTATGCATTATTATATTACATGTAATTGCTATTACATGCATTATTGGTCGAGTTAGTGGAACCTTCTCCTACACCTCCTATTTCATGTGCTAATTCTTATAATATATACGATATGCTGTGATGAATCATATGAAGAAAAAAAAATGAAAGGAATGTTACAAATAGAAGAGCAAGAAAACATTTTCCAAAAAGGGAAGAACACCCATCTTCTCTCTCAATTTGAAGGTATTTTGGCTTAAAATTTCTAATTTCTTCTATGAATCATGATATTTCATGACTTATAGCATATATTAGAAGATCCAAAGATGTTCTTTGGCATTAGGTTTAGAATTTTATGTATTTAAATTGCTTGAATATGCAAAAATAATGCATGTGTAAGAAATGAAAAACTACAGGTATGTTCTGAGAAATTTTTAAGTATATAGAAGTTGGTTTTGCCTAAACCCTTTGGCCAAGTTCTAATATAAGAAGTGAAGAACATATCTGTTAAATTTCAGAATATTTGGACATAAATTCTATTTACTATGAGTTTTCAAACATAGTCCTGTTCTGTGACAGATTTGCCTTGTTTTATACTCTACATCTTTGTTCTGAAATGTTCTGATAGATGTAGGAATCGTTTTTACTTAAACCCTTTTACTAAAATCTATTATAGAAAGTGTAGAACATATCCGTTAAATTTCAAAATATTTGGACATAAATTCGATTTATTATGATTTTTCAAACATAGCCCTGCTTTGGGATAGATTCGCTCTATTTTTGTATTTGAGTAAAACCTTTCTCCTGAGTTTTTGGCTTTGAGTTCACATGTGATAATTTAGTATGTTATAGTACAGACTCTTAAGGACATGTAGAAATTTACCTTGTAAATTTTGAAACCTCGTACAATTTATGAAGATATTTTCTAGAAAACATGTTTTCAGCATATAAATTGCCCTGTTTTCAGCCAACTTAGAAAATTCATGACTAATTATGTAAAATTTAGTTTTAGTTGATATTTTTATAGGTTATACTTCAACATGTTGTTCAAATTCTGTGAAAATATGAAATTGTTTTATGAATCCTATAATATTTGATAAATTTTGCAATATAGACTAATTTTGAGTTGAAATTGAAGTGAAAAACTAGTTTATAGAACTAATTTTATTTATACATGTACATGGTGAAAAATTGTGAATTTTCAGAATATGATATCAAACATTATTATGTGACTATGTAAATATTCTTGTTATTTTTGGAATCACCTATGAATTATTAAAATTGTTATGGCTTTATGTGTCATTTTATGCCTAGAATCACTAATTTAAGTGTCTAAAATTTTTATATCACAAGTATGATATTTTTACTTAAATTTTTTTAGTTATGATATGATCATGTTTGGAATTTCATATAGGAATCAAGTATGTATTAAATGAAGTATAGTTAGTATATTTATATGCTTGAATAAAGTGTATAAAATCATGATAATATATATGCTCTTAGAATGATTTATTTTCCTTAAGTCAGTAAATGATTATATTTTAGGTTAAGATAACCTAAATATAAGTTACAAACGAGTGTGTATACAACATAATTTTCTAAATAGTTAAGCGTATCGAGTGTAGTTGAGACGGTCGGTGAATCTAGAAGCAATCCTTGCACCCTCAGCTTTCTAGTGGGTAACTTCTACACTTTACTATGTGTTGATAATGAAATTAAATAGTAATATATGAAAATCTATGGCTGAAGCTCCGTAGCTATAATCGGTAGTTGCTTCTTTATCAGGCGACGACTATAAAGACGAAAATGTCTGGTCTATGAAAGTAAGGTTTAGTGGGCGAGTGACTCCCACATTCCTTTATGTTATGTATGGTCCAGGGTGAGCGTGCCCGAAGGACATGTAATATGTGCTAATAATTTGATTGCTTCAGTATATATTAGAGAGTATAGTTATCCCACTGGGATCCCTCTCCGGAGGTGTCTCATGATGCTACTTTTTATATTTTCAGGCTGGACAGATGATGACGTGAACGTGTAGCAGGCTAGGCTGACTTCTCACTGTATCTATAAAATTCTACTGCAATAATGTTTTCATTTGAGAACAATAAGTTGTTAAATATATATATTATGATAAATTATGGGCCTAGACTTGTACCCTGTCATATATATATGATTATCGTGTAATTTCAGATAGGTTTTTGGAGTGAACATTTTACCTAGAAATGTGGGTAAAATATGAACTAGTTTGGATATATATATATATATATAGCTCTCGTGTCTTCATTTATGTCTTCCGCTGTATATTAGAAAATAATTATAATTCCTTTAATTTTAAATAAGTAAAGGGTGACGACCTATTTCCAATTTTAAAGAGAACCAGGCGTTACAGCGTGGTATCAAAGTCGAGGTTTAGGGATGATCTCCTCGGACTTTAGGTTCAATGTTTTAGGCTAAAGTTTATTTGTTTAATGGAATCTAAATATGATTTGGAGTTATAAAGTTAAATGAATGGTTATGACTATGAACTAAGTATGCTAAGTGAGGGAAAGTCAGTAGCCAGCTACCGTCCGAATCATCGTCAAGTAAGTATTTTAAGTTATGTTTTAAAGATATTCGGTAAAGTATGATATGCTTTATGAAAAAGTTTAAATTATTCTGCTATCGGTAAAGTATGATATGTTTTATGAAAATGTTTAGGATATGATGTTATGCATGTAAGAGATCATCAGATACGGTCTAATGAGAATATGAAAAGTACTAATAAGTAGTATACAAAAGTAACATATTACAATGATCGAAATGATTTAACTATTTTGTTGACGTTTAAATTTAATCATTTTATTTCAAAAGAAAATACATATATGCATGGATCCCTAGATTATAGAACTTGAAATTGACTTGAGTATGGATATGACACAAATAGTATAGTTGGATAGACCGTGAAGCTAGATATGCATGGTTAGAGAGAGAGAGAGTACCTAGAGTGCTATCAACATGGCTAGGAGGATATACAAGAGTTTGTAGGACGTATTAGTAAAGCATGCAGGAGACTCTCAGCTCTTGGTATTGTAGATTCTGACTTACGGGCAATTGAACATTTACGTGCTAGGGTACACCTAGCATACCAGACTATAGCTTGGTCAGTTTTCCGAAGACTGCTCATCCTTGATAGTAGACGGGGACCTCAGATTAAGTACAAGGCTTACTGTTGAGTTTGCAGGAGACTATAGAGCATTATGAGATGTGCTTGGCAAATATATCCCCGATGGAGAATGAGGCTTATCAGTACTCGCTACAAGCTATGACGTGGGCCACGTGCATACAGACTATTGAGGAGATTTTGGCCTATACTTATGCTGAGCACGAGAGGCTATCCACTCACAGTCATGATATTGTGGAGAGGGCGAGAGTTGCCAGGACTTGTCTTCGAGTAGGGCAATGTCAGGTTGGAGGTATAAATGAGGAGCTAACAGTTGATCGAAGGACAGATGGTGATGAAGCAGGTCCTAGCTGGCCACCTACATCTGAGCATGAGCACTCCCAAGTGCCCTCGTAGAGATTCTGATGATGATGAAGAGAATGAGACTGTGACAAGAATGGATTGGTTGAGTAAAAATCGAATTATGATCAGATGTAAAGACCGAAATATGGATTTAGAAACTGCAAATGGTCGACGATTCATGTTCCATGGAACCAAAACGCAAGGATATGTACCAATCATTCCTGTAATAAATACAATCAACCTAATAAAGAAAGGTGGATGCAAAGCATATCTTGTGAACATTGCAAAAATAGAAGATGCAAAGCTAACACCAGCAGATGTGACAATAGTAAAGGAGTTTCCTGAAGTATTGTCAGAAGATCTCTCAAGAATTCCACTTGATCGATCAGTGGAGTTTACCATTGATATAATGCCTTTAGCTGCACCAGTGTCAAAGACTCCATACAGAATGGCCCTGAAGGAATTGCATGAACTGAAAATTCAAATTCAGGAGTTGATGGATAAAAATATTCATCCAACCGAGTACCTTTCCATAGGGAGCACCAGTTTTGTTCGTAAAGAAGAATGATAGTTCATTGAAAATGTGTATTCATTATCAGAAACTTAACCAATTGACGATCAAGAATAACTATCTTCTACCAAGGATTGAAGACTTATTTGATCAACTGAAGAATACAGGAGTATTTTCAAAGATAGATCTCAGATCTGGATATCACCAATTAAAAGTCAAGGAAAGTGATATTCCAAACACTACTTTTAGAACTCGTTATGGACATTACGAGTTTACTGTAATACCTTTCAAAATGACCAATGCACATGCTATTTTCATGGACATGATGAACCATGTATTTCATAAATACTTAGATAAGTTTATCATTGTGTTCATTGATGACATCTTGATCTACTCAAAAGATGCAAAAGAACACGAAAAACATCACAAAATAGTTCTAGAAATTTTACGACGAGATAAGCTGTATGCCAAGTTTAGCAAATGTGAATTCTGGTTGAACAAAGTAGCTTTCTTAGGACATGTCATCATGACTCAAGAAATTGAGGTGGATCCTGCCAAGGTTAAAGCAGTCCTAAACTAGAAGACTCCGACAAATGTCAATGAAATACGTAATTTTCTAGGTCTAGCAGGATACTATAGAAGGTTTATCCAAAACTTCTCACGTATTGCAAAACCACTCACACAACTCATAAAGAAAAATGAAAAATTGAAATGGTCACCAGAGTGTGAAACCAATTTCCATAAGCTTAAGCAAATTTTGACAACTGCACTAGTCTTAACAATACCAGATGGATCGGAAGAGTTTGATATATATACCGATGCCTACAAGTTCGGGTTAGGATGTGTACTAATGCAAAATGGAAAAGTTATAGCTTACGCATCTTGCCAATTGAAAGTGCATGAGCAAAACTATCAGACATATGACTTGGAATTAACAACAGTCGTACATACATTGAAGATCTGGTGACACTACTCGTACGTAGTAAAATGTGAAGTGTATACAGACCATAAAAGTTTAAAATATTTCTTCACCCAGAAGGAACTCAATATACGCCAAAGGAGGTGGTTATAATTGGTGAAAGATTATGATTGTATGATTTTCTACCAGCCAGACAAGGTAAATATAATAACAGACGCACTCAGTAGAAAACAAGAAGGTCAATTAACAATTTTGCCTACTCAGCAAGAAAAATTGATTTAGGAATTTAGTAGATTGAAGCTAACGATTGTCAAGCCAGAGCAGTCAATGATGATGTTAACTGTAATGATAGCTCAGCCAACATTAAGAGAACGAATAATCGAAGCTCAAAAGGGTGACAAAATTATCAACCTAATTAGCAATGAAGTCCAAGAAGAGAAAACTAAGGATCTTTCAATAACCTCAGATGGAGCTTTGGAATTTAGAGGTAGAATTTGTGTACCAAAGAACAATGAGTTACGGGATGAGATAATGAGGAAAGCTCATGCCACACCTTATACCGTAAATCCTGGAGAAACAAAAATGTATAGGGACCTCAGGAGTAACTTTTGGTGGAGAGACATGAAATGAATTATTGCACAATTCGTAAGAAGATGTCTTACGTGCCAAAGGGTTAAATTTGATCATCATCGACCATCAGGATTGTTGAACTCGTTTGAAATCCCAGAATGGAAATAGGAGCATGTGATAATGGATTTCATTGTAGGACTACCAAAAAGCCCTAAACAACGTGAAGTTATATGGGTCGTCGTTGACCGATTAAAAAAGGTTGCACATTTCATACCGATTAAGATGACGTACTCGATAGACTAATTAGCAATATACATCGATGGAGTAGTTCGAATGTATGGAGTTCCAGTTTCGATTGTTTCTAATAGAGATCCATGATTTACTTCTAAATTCTGGAAGAACTTACAATCAGCAATGGGAACTAAACTGAACTTTAACACTGCTTTTCATCCCCAGACAGATGGACAATCAAAAAGAACAAACCGAATTCTTGAATATCTGCGTAGGACATGTGTTTTAGACTTTGGAGAAAGTTGGGAAAATCATTTATCTCTAGTAGAATTTGCTTATAACAACAGCTTCCAAACAACCATTGAAATGGTCCCATATGAAGCACTGTACACGTGAAGATGTAGAACACCAATTCATTGGGATGATGTTGGAATAAGAAAGATTTTGGGCCCAGAGGTAATATAGAGATCCACAGAAGCAATCACTAAGATTCGAGGAAGAATTAAGATGGCACAGGATCGTCAAAAATCTTATGCTGACTTACTGAGGAGGGATCTATAATTTGAGATTGGTGAAAAGGTGTTTCTTAAAGTTACTCTAGTTAAAAGGATAATCCATTTTGGAAAAAAAAGGAAGTTGAGACCAAAATTTATAGAACCGTTTGAAATCTTAGAACGTATTGGAGGTGTTGCTTATCGACTTACCCTTACTCCGAATTTATCTATAGTTCATAATGCTTTCATGTATCAATGCTACGAAATTATGTGTCAGATCCTAGCCATCAGATTACGCTTGAACCATTTGAGATTAAGAAAGACCTAATTTACAAAGAGCAATCTGTGTCTATTATCGGTAAAAGAATTAAGACTTTGAGGAATAGGGATATACCATTATTTTTGGTACAATGGAATAGACATAGAGAGGAGGAAGCAACTTGGGAACGGGAGGACGAAATTCTTAGCAAGTCCAGAGTTGTTTAACTAAATTTCGGGATGAAATTTTAAAAAAAGGTGGGGGAGTTGTAACACCCCATTTTCAAGAAAACCCTGCATTGCATATTTTATAAAAATTTCTTTTATCGTTTAAGTATAAATGATTTAAGTGCAAGTTCTTATATTAATGTCTTTAATATTAACAACAACGGTTTTATACTGGTTTTCAACCGTTGTTAACATTTACAACAACGGTTTTGCAACTGTTTTTAACCATTGTTGTATAGTATAACGACAACAGTTGGCACAATGGTTTTGTCTATTATTGTAATTGAAAACACATTTTGTATCATCTGCACAATGATTATTAACCATTGTCGTTGTTATCTTCGAAAACGATTATTAATCATTCTCGAAGATCATAACGACAACGATTAACATCCGTTGTCATAAGTTTTTGTGAATTTTTTTCGTATTTTTTTTCGTACTGTCTTGTTTATTTACAACACCACCAACACCTTTACAATCTATTGTAATGCATAATAAATCATATAAATAAAAATTTCACAATTTCTGAACATTCGAATTCTAATTACAACTGAAACCATCATCACATAAGATCAATCAAACTAACGTAAAATTTACTACAATTCTCATTATCTAAAAGAACTCAGAAATAGCAAAGTATCCATTATCAAAGTCAATAATTCTTAATACTAGGAATTACAAAGTACCCAGCTAGTATTCATGTACGTGTCGCTGGACACATGTTGCACACTCTGAACGTACTTCATCTATTTCTTCTTTGGAGTATTCATCCTGTGTGAACTGCATAACAACATAAATTATATCCAAAATTTCAGTGATATGACGTTTACAAGTAGTAGAACATGTCATTAATAATCAAAGGACAAAAGAAAGGAAACTCAAAAGTAAAGAATGATATGAAGGTAGATCATAAAAATAACATTCTGACAAGGGATATCAAATTAGCTTAAATATTTGTGCAGCATATAGTGGCCAAATTACCTTATCACTAATACAAAAAACGCACAACAAAATATATAAATTGGACATCTCTAATGCAAACCAGTGCATGTATATAATTTAAACTTAATAAGTGCACACACAAAAGCATAAATGCAAGCACAGAAACGATGCTTCTCATCAAGTTAGACAACAAAAGAAAGCTTCAGCACTCAACAGGCACAACGCAGAATCAGAAGCAACTTGCAAACGGAGAACATTACCAAAGAAAATTAAATACTCAAGTGAAAAACACTGAATTTGTATTGACTAAAAAAAAGAGATGAGAAAAACCAAATCAGATCGAATACATGAATGAGACCAAAAGGATCCGGTTACATTAATAAAAACAGATATCTATACCTGTTCGTGTGCATATTTGAAATCATCAAAGTTCAAGGGGCAAACGTCAGTGCTGCTATGCAATGTAGACAGTGGTCTATTCTCTGCCAGCGCCAAAGCTTTCTCCTATATTTTACATGTAAGCTTTACCATATTATATGCTATACGAAAACAATAATGGAATACAAAAAAAATATACTAATAAAAGAACTTCAAACGAAAGGAAGGAAAAATAGGAATATATGTTTAGCCATTGTAGAATATATAGAATCTTAATAAATGCCCTGACAAAACTTTTGATACAACTTTTGACAGATATACCTTCTTCTCCTTTTCCAAAATTTCTCTTATGGGGCAATGCGCAGCAGTCACAGAGATTCTGGAAAGTCGGAGTAAGTCGGTTGCATAACAAGAAAATGATAAAATGTAAATCAGCCAATGATTTTAATAAAAGCATTAAACAACACTTGATGTGAATGTGTAATCATGTATAGAGAGCAGACAAACTTAACAGTTCCAATTGAGCTGCAAATTGAGCAACTTTCTGATTGCACTGATTTGTTGCTGTTTTTTACTTCTTCACTTTGGAAGAGATCAACAGCTTTCTCACAGTAAACAATAGCTTCTTCCAAGTTCTGTTCCTTCTCATACAATTCAGCTATTTCCTGCAAAGTAAGAAAACTGAATTATCATCTCTCAAATTACTAATAAATGTAATAGTAATATTCTTCAATAACCCAAATTTCATTCAAATGATGATTATTATTTTACCTGATGCCACTATCCAGAGAACTACCAGTTGTAGACAAATTCAGTGTGTGGAACAAAACCCAGTAGCTAAGATGAAGTTTCATATCTATGACTATAAAATTCTTTAGCAAATAAAACATCAACATCAGATATTTATACATATTTGAAGTTCTTACCTTGTAATATCTACCAGATATATTAAGCTGTCTAATATCCATAAATAAATTTACAGATTCTTCCAAGCATGATATTGCCTCTAAGAAGCATCCAATTAGAACAAATGTCAGAGAATAACTTCATATATAGAAAAAATATAGATGATCCTATAACCAAGGATTAAGGAACCGGTGCAATAAAGAAATAACAAGTAAAGAATTAGAAATGGGATTAACTAGGTGCGAAAACCTTCCACATGCCATTATGTTGAAGATACTAAATTGAATGTAAAAAATGGCATACTCTCTTAAGATTTTAGATGAGGTGATCATTTAACATGATAATAAAAATGATAGAAGAAACCAACAACCTAAAACATAAGTTACTGTAATGAAACAGTTGCCTCGAGCTACTTCTTTAATCAGAAACATAAAAGCGATATTGCATAATTTACTACACGTTTCTAATCAATATATAAATTACTAATTTGTCACAAACATATCTTATAACTACCAATTAGGAATGACATAATGGATAAATGCCAACTACAATGAAACTAACCACACGTTTAATGTTGGACATTTTATAGCAATGAGCAGCATCAGCATATGCATTAGCAGCTTCATGCTTGGTATCTAACCGCAAAAATATGTACAAAGAAGCATAAGTTCAAGACAAGCTAAAGGAGAAAAATAACAACAAAAACTTGATCTTACAGCATAGAACTTGAACACACGCAATTTATAGGCATATCATAATTTAGATAATTTATATCACAATTTAGACAATTTATATCAGTGCCAAGAATACAGTGCATCGATAAGCCTGGCACTTAAGCTTGTAGAATGACCAGATCTTCATCTCAAGAAGATAATGCATAACTTCATAATAACATAGGCTTGTAATATTCATACAGTGTCATAAGTTTTCTTATATTCAATATTGCGGATGTGCAATGAAACTAAGCAATAGTAGCAATTTTCTATCAGTGAGTTAATCTGAGACAATTAAGCATTTGAAAATCCAAAGTTCTGAATTTAGAGATTATATAAATAAAATTCTAAGAGGATACTCAAAATTGTAGTCATCAAATCATGTGTCAGGGATTCAATAATTAACAAGGAAAACAACAGATACAAATCTCTACTACGCCTAATATAACTCATGATAGAAAATATTATCTCCTTAAAGTGTATGTTGAAAACATATTTTCTTGCAAAGTTCTTCATAACTCTTACAAGGCTTCAAAATATACAAGGTAAATTTATACATTTCCTTAAGAGTCTGTACTACGACATACTTAAATATCACATGTGAACTTAAAGCCTAAAACTCAGGAGAAAGGTTTTACTTAGACATAAAAAACAGAGCAAAAATAATTACAGATCACGGCTATGTTTGAAAAATCATAGTAAATTGAATTCAAGTCCAAATCTTATGAAATTTGACATACATGTTCTTCACCTCATGTTCTTAAACGTGGAAAATCTTTTAACCTAAATCATCTTTTACAGCTTTTAGAAAATTACAGAATAGAGGAGTAGAACACATAAAATAATTGTAGCATAGAAGCAACAATGCAGAAAAAAAACAGGTATAAAATGAGTAGTTCTAACCTGTAAAAAGCTTGAAGGCGGTAGGTACTTTACGTTTCTTAGTTATCCAAAAGATATCAGATTTTTGCGAGCTATAAAGGCCTAGATCAATTATGACGGGCTTTGCTCTCTGGTATCTACAAAAACCAATATATTAGAGATTGATGAGCAACTATGCAATAAAAATTTGATATGAATAAATGCATAGGTAATTAACTCTTCAAAAGAGCATATAAAGAGAAAATTCTTACTCCTTCTAACTAATATCACTAGTATGCTCAATAAAGTTTAGGTCCCTTGAAATGGTTGACAAAGTACGAAGCATATATATCTGTTGAACACAGAAAACATATATGCCATTAGCAAGCAGTATTTACATCAAGAAAGATACAACTATGGCTAATCAACCCACTACAAAGTTAGTGGAAGTGATGCAATCAACACATATGTTTTCTTATACAATATAAGCAAGACAAAATTTCATTGCATATTATAATATTAACATACCTAATATGTGAGTCAATAGTCGAAACATTTTTCTTTTCCATGTCATTCAATGTTTCTTGCATTCTTTGCCACCATGTCAAAGCTGTATCAGCACTAATTACACTGAAGAAGATAAATATTAAAAGATTCAGGTCAAATAAGCATCCAACAAAAGATAAATATAAATCCAATATCCTGGTATGGGTACTATTTAAAGCCAAATATCAGCAACAGGACGGAATACCTGTTCAGCAGCTACAACTTCTGTCAGCTTAGATTTGCTCTCTTGTTCTGAAGGCACAAACACATAGATAAAGAAATTATCAGCATTAGAGAAAAAAATACTAATTACATAAATGTAATACCAAGAGAAGGTACATATAGTTCATGCCAATATTTCATAAAGTCCATCTTATAAATGATAACATTATGCAACCACAATCCATCACACAGAACTATACTGGATGAATGAGTACGGCTAAAAGAGCTCATTATATTACAAAGAACACAACCCCATTAAAGTTCCTAATGTCGTGAGTTGGGGGAGCAATTATTCCTGATACAGTCATTTGTGATTCCTAAATCTTTTTCTCCTTGCACAAAAGGAAAAATTACTCTATGCGTCTGCCTCTTTAGTCAAAGTTTACAACATTAATCCTCTATGAATCAACTCCCAGACATGAAATACAAGAAAAAAGGTGGTAACAGTTTTGACATGTAACTATAAGGAAGAACGAATACTATAGACTTTTCAACCTGCAGAATGAATATTCATTACCTTTGATAAGATTGAAATTTCATCATGTCAAGAATGGAAGGTACCACTAGAACATATCTACTTTTCGAACTCTCTAACATTAGTAGACTGTAACATTAGATGACATCGTGAAAAGTAACTATTTTTGGTTCAACAATAAGGATTTGGACCAAGCAAAAATCAAGAAACATATGTTGCCATCTGCTTGTTCTCACATTCAACTTCTATATTAAAGTATTGTATAGCTTTTGCCCAATACGAATACATTTTATATATATTGCAGCCATTAATCAAACTTGAAGTAAAAAGAGAGAATTAATGTTGGTAGCAGTAACAAATTAAACTACAAACCTCAAAAGACTTCCGAAATTCAGCAATACAATTTGTCTGAATTTCATCAACTTGAGTTGCATGATATTCAAGCCTTTTCGATTCTTCCAACAGCTTATCAGGGTAACCAAGAATAGACTCTGAAGTACTTATTAGGTGCTCTTTACTAGCACCAAATCTCTACAAAACATTAAAAAGCACATTTCTTAAGATAAAATTACTATTACTACCTCTGAAAGAATATCAATTGAAACCTTGTAAACATCGATAAGTATGACTTCACCGTGGAGCCCATGTGCAATCGCGAGCGGCCTGCCACCGATGTTGACCCAGTCCTCCACTATCGAGTCGGTGGCGAGAGTGAGGCGGTGGATCCAGCCAGTGTATATGACCCCTATTTTTCTGTCTAAGTGACGTCCTCCAACCTCGGCAACTTACCGTACCCGAGTTTCTCCAAACCCCGCATCATGGTGTAAGAATGGTGAAGATTGAGGTCAATAGAGAAACCTAAATTAGCTGTGATGGGTTGGGCGGCAGCCGCGGCGACGTCGGGCTGGTGAGAAGAAGGTGAAGATAAAGGCTAGGGTTTAGAGAGAAGGGGATTAAGAGAATTAATGGTAAAGACAGGTGGTTAGTTCAAATTTTAATTTAGGGCTAGGAAAATTCAGAAAAAATTTAGAACTAATAAAAGTGAGGCGTGCAAACGAACAAGGAGAAGTAAAAAGAGGAAGAAAATGATTGATTGCCTGTAAAGAGAGGAAGAAATGCAGCAGCAACAAATGGATTGTGATTGTTGGAAGAAGATGAGGGAATAACTTTCAATATTTTGGGTTTTCACAACGACAAGGGTATAAGAATCTCGTTGTTCCAACCGTTGTTGTTGTGCAAAAAAAATGTTACAAAATATATGTTATTCCAACCGTTGTTGTTGTGCAAAAAAAGGTAAAACGACAACGGTAGTAAAAATCCATTGTGCCAACCATTGTCGTTGTACCAAAAAAATACACAACGACAATCAAAGTAAAAATCGTTTTCGTTGAGCAAAAAAGATGCACAACGACAACAATAGAAAATACCGTTGTCCCAACCGTTGTCTTTGTGTGAAATAATACACAACGACAACAGTAATAAAAACCGTTGTCCCAACCATTGTCGTTGTGCGAAAAAAATGCACAACGATAATGGTAGTAAAAACCGTTGTCCCAACCGTTGTCGTTGTGTGAAAAAAAATACATAACAACAACGGTAGTAAAAACCGTTGTCCCAACCGTTGTCGTTGTGCCAAAAAATGCACAACGACAACGGTAGTAAAAATCCATTATGTTAACCGTTGTCGTTGTGCATTTTTTCGCACAACAACGGTTTTCCAAAAAAGCATTGTAAATTTATCTTTCATAATAGAAAATGCTGAAAACTGTTGTAATTCTGGTGTTGTTGTTGTGCAAAATTCTTGTAGTGATAAGGGCGAAAATGCCTGGTCTATGAAAGTAAGGTTTAGTGGGTGAGCGACTCCCACATTCATTTATATTATGTATGATCAGGGTGAGTGTGCCCGAAAGACATGTAATATGTGCTAATTAATTTAATTACTTCAGTATAAATTAGAGAGTACAGTTATCCCACTGGGTTCCCTCTTCGGAGGTGTCTCATGATGTAACTTTTTATATTTTCAGGCTTGGCAGATGATGACGTGGACGTGTAGCAGGCTGGGCTGACTTCTCACTGTATCTATAAAATTGTACTACAATAATGTTTCATTTTGAGAACAATAAGTTGTTAAATATGTATAGTATGATAAATTATGGGCCTAGACTTGTATCATGTCATGTATATATGGTTGCCGTGTAATTTCAGATAGGTTTTCGGTGTGAACATTTTACCTAGAAATATAGGTAAGATACGAACTAGTTTGGATATTATATATATATAGCTCTCGTGTCTTCATTTTAAGTATTCCGCTGTATATTAGAAAGTAACTATAATTCCTTTAATTTCTAAATAAGTAAAGGGTGACGACCTATTTCCAATTTTAAAGAAAACGGGATATTACAGACAAACAGTTGCAATACTAACTCATGAAGGAGTTATAGGAACAAAATGGGTCTTCAAGAACAAGCTAGATGAATCAGGGCTTGTTGTTAGAAACAAAGCAAGATTAGTTGCTAAGGGATATTGTCAGGAAGAAAGAATAGATTTTGATGAGACCTTTGCTCCAGTAGCAAGGTTGGAAGCTATAAGGATTTTTTTGGCATATGCAGCTCACATGAACTTCAATGTATATCAGATGGATGTGAAGAGTGCATTCTTCAATGGTCTTCTTACAGAGGAAGTATATGTAGAGCAACCTCCAGATTTTGAAGATCAAACCGAAGAAAAGGTGTTTAGATTGCACAAGGCCCTATATGGACTCAAACAAGCACCAAGAGCTTGGTATGACACCTTATCCCTCTATCTGCTGGAAAACGGTTTCAAGAAAGGATCAATCAACAAGACTCTATTCAGGATATAGGTTGGAGACAACATTCTCTTAGTACAGATATATGTGGATGATATCATCTTTGGATCCACCAACATAGATCTATATGAAAAGTTCTCCAACCTGATGTAATCAAAGTTCGAGATGAGTATGATGGGAGAATTAAGTTTCTTCCTAAGGCTACAAGTAAAGCAACTAGTTGTAGGAACCTTTATCAGCCAAGTTAAGTATACAAAGGAGCTTATCAAGAAGTTTGGCAAGAAATGAGTTGGGAATTCTGAAATTATAAGTGAAAAAAGAAGTTGCAGAAGCTCAGGAGGAATTTCTGCAACCTTGTGAGAAGTTGTAAGAATCATGCTGCAAGTTGCGACTTCATACAACACTGGGATCAAACAGTGCTACATCTTTAATTCTTACAGCACAGACAGTAAAAAGGGAAGTAAGCATCGTGTGGTTACAGCATTTATTTCTAAGAGTATTTAATACTCTGCAACCTCGTACCTAGGATGCTGTAAGCTTAAAAAGCTAATAAATTAGACAGCAAATTGCATATTTCATCGAATTTAATGAAAGTCTGCGCCTGTGAGAAGTCGAAGAGGCACAGTCAGAGCCTATGTTTGCGCTCAGTCATGATTAATTATGATTTGACCCCTCCATCTTCTTATTAGGACCGTAAGATCAATTCTCTTCATTTAATCTAAACTGTTGATCTTACTACACGTCCCTTAAAATTCTCCATGATACCATAACCATAACATTTCAAATTCATTTCGTTGAATATCATTCCCAGAGAGAAGTTTCCATTAATTTTTTTGTAAAACTCTCTAAGTCTCTTAGAAACCCTTCTCTCTCAAACAACAATGGTGGCCAGACAAACCATTGTTCTAGAAGGTCGATTGGTTAACAAGGAGCATGTTTATGCTTCTGGAATGTATGATAACTCCATAATCTGTAGGATTTTGGACGCACTGGGAAGGACCCAAATTCTAGGGCTCCTAACCACTGTATACGCCGGATACTCTATAGAGTCGGTTCAACGATTCTATTCATTTGCAAGGAGATCCGAGGAGATGAGAGACAACATCCTGTTCAGGTTGGATGCAAATGGAGAAGAAGAGGTGTATCCTCCAGTGACATCGCTACTGCCTTCAGCATTTCTTCAAAAGGGTTGTCCCCAAGTCAGCTCGTGACTTATGGGGAAGACATCCCTCAAGAGATATGGGATCTTTTTCAGGTAAGAGATACCGGGGTGGATGTGAAGATTAAACGCCCCAAAGAAACTCTTCAAACCGAAGTTTATGTTTCTTCACAACATCTCTGGAAACTCCATTGAAGGCCGAACCGGGAGTTATGACAAGTGCACAGACCTCTGCTTCCGGATCATGTTGCCATCATGGCCGGAGAAAAGGTGAACTAGGCCAGGTTCATCTTGAAGTGGATATGGGAGGAGGCAGAGAAGAGCACAGTAAGAAGGGGCTATGGCATTACCATTTGCTCTCTGCTCTTCAAGCTAGGTCTTCAGCTTGTTGCTCCTATCCCCATCCTCATTGGAAAGTATATCGGAGAGAAGAAAAAGTGTAAGACCCAAAAGAAGATGGCTGGTGTTGGTGTTGCATGGAAGAAAATCAAAGATAAAAAGGCTGCAACACTGACATTGCAAGATGAAGCTGTAAGCAGCGGGGGTGAGAAGGAAGATGAGGATATTGAAAGTCCTCTTCCCATCATCAAGAGCACTCCAAGAAGGATAGAACTAGAGTCAATATCCTCATCCTCAGATGATGACCCGCCCCTAGCAATGAAGGAGATGAGTAAGATTGTCTTTCCATGCAGAAAGAAGAAGGCTGCTGCAAGATTTGAAGAACAGCTCTTGCGAGATAATCTCTAGCTTTCTGCTGCAAGCATGATGGTAGTTGCAGTGGAAGAGGAGGAAGAAAGGGATGAGCCAGTTGAACAGTTGCACAAACAAAAAGCTCCTATCTCAGCTCCTTCGTGCGATCATGGAACGGCTGTTCAAACTGTGCTGGACCCAACCTTTCCAACTGCTAGAAATATGGAGCAGCAGTACAGTGTTTGGAGGAGAATGAAACTTGTTAAGGGGGAAACTCTGTTATAATGGAAGGAGTTTCTCACCGTAGAGCAAGCTGTCTTGGAGTGGGCCAACTTATAAGATATTCTGGAACTCCTGTAACCTGAGTATGCAGCATTTGTGCAAGAGAGATCAAGGAGCACTGCTGCTTAGGGAGCACTGGATAAAAAAAGGGTAAAGCTCTTGCAGAATCTGAGTCTGTAGAGCTGCCGATGAAAACAGCAATGAAGGATGTGCAGGTCTTCTTAGCCCCGGCTGCAAAGACTATAAGAAGGGACGATGACGTTGCATTTGCTGAAGAGAAAATTAGTGCTCCGAGGTGGAACAGACTGAGGAAGTCATGCTGCAACAAGTGCTGCAAGCTAGCTGAAGGAGATAAGGATGTAGCTGCAGCATACTCCTAGAAGAATGCGGGGAGAATGAAGCTCAAGTCACAACTTAAGCTCCTCTGCATACGAGCAAGTGGTTGAGAGCCTCTCAATAATTATCACTCTCGATCCTTTGGAGGAAGAGGAGGCTCAACTACTTGACTACGACGATTCTCCAGTTCGTACTGTTCCCAATGCTGCTGAAGTGACTCAGGGGAAACCGACCACCATTATTAGAGATATTCTCTCTGATATTGTTGAGATTACCGATGATGCGACCATGGAGAAAGTTGTAGAGGTTGGACTTCCTGTACTGATAGAGACAACACTACAATAAACAGACATCCTTTCAGAAGCTGCTGAGGAAACACGAATGATGGATGCTGAGATTCTTGTAGCAGTCGAGCTTATAGTGCTACAAACTGTTGAAGCTGCAAGAAACCAACCAGAGCTGCAAGAAGCTATTATTGTAGAGGAAGCTGTTGAAGTTGCAGGACCGATCGAGGAGACAGGGTCCATGTAGACGATCTCAGGCGAGGCTGTTGTTGAGACAACACTCCCTGAGGGGTTGAAAACCTCTGAAAGGGTGGCTGTTGAGACAATACCTTTAGAGGATGATGATGAAGTGGCCGAGGTAACCCTCACACTGCTAGAGACACCTCATAAGGAGGTTAATATTGCTACTGCTGCAAGCTTACCAGAACCTATCCAGGTTACAGTGGTAGAGGTTACTAAGGAGGCCAATGTTGAAACCTCCAAATTCCTCGAGAAGCTCACTGCTCACAGAAGATCATGGTATGGGAGGATTGGTGATGAGGTGGCAGTTGAGAAAGAAGCTGTTGAGGAGGAAGAAGTTGATGGAGAAGATCCCACCTCTGGCTTTTTAAGTTCCCTATGAAGCCTTAATAAGGATGTGGATGTTGAAGTAGAGTCTGAGACTCCAAAGCAGGATACAGCACAGCCACCACAAGCTATGATTCCATATGCTGCATCGGCTACTGCCTCCAGACGACAGAATGCTACTAGCCTGACCCCTGATGAATCAATTGACAGGGTTGTTGCTGCTATTAAACATCCATGTTCTTCAAGATCATGAGTCTAAAATGCAGAACAACATGAGAGTCAGCGCCAAGTTCCATGCTAAAACCATGTCCGGCTTCAAGAAAGACATTGAAGCACTGCTTGGAATAATCAAACATGATTTGAATGATACTGCCTATAGGCTATTTAGGGACAGGGTTCGGATGGAAGGAGAGTTGAAGAGAGAGACTGTAATCAACCGTGCATAAATAAAATTATGTAAACACTCAATTGATGTTGTAGCAGACATACTTCATTCTCACTCAATGCTACTAGAGACACTTTTGGATAATGTGCTTGATCAATCTAGAAGAACCAGAAGTGTCGATGATAGATTAAAGAACCTGGAAAGGATCGTAGGAGAACTAAGCGACATGATGCTCAGTGCATTCCCTCAGCATGCCCAGGTAAACACCAGCACCTGCAAGAAGACAACGCTCTGCAGTGGTTCAGACTGCCCCTGCTCCATCTCCAGCTTTTGATGATGCCAAAAAGGAGGAAGGATTTCAAGACAGATACAGAAGCTCAGGGGAGAAAGAAGAAGAAGAAGAAGGTGATGATGATCAGCCTCTAAGTAAGAGAAAGAAAAGATCAGAATCATCTACTGCTGCTGACGCTCCTTCTCTGAAAAGATGGAGAAAAGATGATGAAGGAGGAGTTGGTAGTGCAGCTGCTGTAAGCAGACCAGCTGCAAGCGCTACATAAGAGGATCAGCAGCAGGGATCAAGGAAGAGGGTAAGTAGAGCTGAAGCTGAAAGGTATTACAATGAGAAGATGGGTGCTCAGAGGGCAGAGAGAGCCAGAGCAGAACAAGAAGAAAATGCCTGGATGCAGAGGCTTGGTGTCATTAGAGAGAGCAGACCAAAGATGATGGAAGATGTAAACAGAGCTCTCTACCAATATCCTTCTCAAGACATTCCACGTCTCAACATAGACAACATATCTGCTGAAGTATCTGTGCTGATGGATCAGAGGCCTGAAGGAGAGAACATAGCCTGGAGTCTAAACATCTTCAAGACAATCATACTGCCTACTGACAGAAATTCATCTTTTGAGGTGATTACTCTGTACAAGAGATCAGAGTACCTTAGATACTTCAGATATCTCTGCAGGAATGGCTACTTCAAAAGGTTTCAGTCTTGACAATCTGTATTAAGAAGATATGAGCAGCTTTCTAAGGATGTAGAGCTAGAGATTCAGTCAAAATACATATCCCTAGTGAAGCAAGACAGGATTGTGCCTTATTGTGAGGACTTTTGGCTGAGATGGATTCAAATTCCGAAGATCAAGCAAAAACTGGAAGAATCCTATCAGGAGTCCATTCGAGATTGGTGGAAAGGTTGAAGACAGAGAGAGGAGCAAGAAATGAGAGCTGCTGAAAGAAGATCTGAAAAATCATCTACAAAGAGGTCCCTGTTTCAGCAGTAACCGCTGTATGATTATGTATATATCTGTATATACCTCTCCGTTATCCTTTGTAACATTTCTTTCTTTTATTGAAGAAATTTTATTGTCTATTTATTTTCAAGTTCATTTCTTATGAACTTTTGCATGCTCTTGCTTATCTTAAGTGCAGAGTAAAAACTTCATTCATGAATGAAATAATGTAAAAGGTTTTGTCATCATCAAAAAGGAAAAATTTGTTGGGATTTCAGTATATACTCCATTTTTCACAATGTTTAAGTGAAAACATAGACTAGGATTGAGTCTAGTTATAGGTGCTGAAAGATGGAGGAACTCTAAAGGATCATGCTGCATCGAAAAAGTAAAAGATTGAAGACGCTGTAAGAAGTAAATATAGCAATGCAGCAAGTACGTAAGAATAGAAAACAATGCCACTGAAAGAAGTGGCTATAGGAATACTGTAAGAATAGATACAACAGTACTGTATAAAGTAATACTGCAAGAAGGTCAAGTTACAGCAGCACTGTAAAAGAATGAATAGCTGTAAGAAAACCTAGGATACAGCGCAAAGATTATATCTTGCTGAATAATCAACCAACTACATTAATGACAAATAGAATCAGTATCCTAAAATTCGAGGAAGGATAAATATAGTACGAGGAATGAAGAACCAAGTAAGTATAATTAGAGCCGTTTCAGAGAAGATCAAAGTTGCACACACGGAGCCAATGCCAAGACGACACGTGGACTGGCGGACTGCAGAAAGCTGTGAGCTGCAACCATCGCATTAAATGCTCTAAAAGGAAAAGTCAAGTTGCATTAAATGCGAGCCATACCTTTGATCAAATACACTTATTTTCAAATGAGAGATATCTCCTTCAACAAATATTTTTCTACAAGTATAAATAGAGGACCAACAACCTTGAAGCTGACTACTGAAACATCAACGCTAAAAAGTTCAAGCATTCAAAGCTATTCTCTCAAGCATTTCTACAGTTTCAGTCACTCGACCTCATTGAAGTGAACAAAGTTCAAGGTGAAAGATCCATCGAAGGATTCAGAAGCTCACTTCACCACACCAGTTGAAGAAACCTTTTATATACTTTAACATTGTTATTGTATGCGTAGGTTATTTTAGGTGTCGAACAGTTGATAGGATTTATCCTTACTGTTTGTATAAGTTCTCTAGTTGATAGGTAATTTCTCTATGTGGGAGTATGAAATCCTGTGTGGGTTTACCTTTAGAACTTGCAGTTGTTGTGTGTATGCTGGGTTCTAGTAGGTGTTAGCTTGTTGAATTGATAAATTGTTAGAAGTATCCTGTAATTCAATCTTGCTTAATAAAGTTCCTGCTCGAGGTAGCAGTAGAGTGGACGTAGAAGGATTACACCACCTTCAAACCACTATAAACCATAAGTGTTTTATTGCTTGTCTTATCTGTGTTGTATTCTATATATCTATCTGTCATAAGCATAAAACATCTTTAAAAAAAACATATTTGAGAAAACCAGCCTTGTGTTAAAAACATATTTTTCGCTGCGTATAAAAACTGTAAACTTACAGCACACAACACTGTATACTAGTGCTGTAAGAAGTAACTGACTGGTGCTGCAAGTTCAAGTAACTTGCAGAACAGTAAATTTGTAAAGAATTTTGAAAAATGACCAAGGTTCATTCACCCTTCCTCTGAACCTCAAACACCATTTGGGACCAACACATGTGTACATTTTGTTGACTCACTAATTCTATCATACCCCCCAAGCTGGAGCAGGAGAAGGGATCATGCCCAGCTTGGAAACCAACAATGTAAAATGAGTAGTGCCGAGATATTTAATAAAGATATCTACAAGCTGCCTTTTAGTTGATACATGTGTGAGATTGAGAAATCTCTTTTTGAACTTGTTTCTGACACGTGATAGCAATATTAATGTGTTTTGTGTGCTTATGCAAAATGGGGTTCTTCACTATGTGGATAGCTGTCTGATTGTCATTGAGTAAAGGAATTGGTTTAGGCAAAGACATACGTAAGTTATCAGCAATGTAATTAATCCAAATAAACTCACAAGTACTTGCCAAAACTCTGTACTCTGCCTCAATTGAGCTCTTGGAAACGGTAGTTTGTTTCTTGATCTTCCATGAGATAAGACAATTATGAAGAAATACACAATAACTTATGAGTGATTTTCTGGAATCTGTGTAGGATCCCAAATCTGCACTACTAAAACTTCTTAATGACATTTGATTTAGGATAGAAAAGACAAAGATTAAGATTACCTGTTGGGTTTTCAATGTTTAGATTTTGATGAGACAAACCAAATATGTAATAGGAAGTTTTAAGTACCCCATTTTTCACATTGTTTAAATGAACAAATAGACTAGAATTGAGTCTTGTGTTAAGTGTCAAAATGGAGGATAAAAAAGGATAAAGCTGCATCTAAGCCTTAAACGAAGTTATCGCTGCAAGAAGGAAGGATACAGCATTGCTGCGAGAAGATAGGATACAACAACGCTACAAGAAAATGATACAGGAGTACTGCTAGAAAGAAGTTACAGCAGCATTGCCAGAAGATACTGCAACCAGGTCTAAGATACAACAACACTGAAAGAAAGTATCAGCTGCACAAGGACCTAGGATACAGCGCGGACTTACAAGTCAGTTAAGTAATACAGCGCCAACTACAAAACGAAGTATCCTATAAATCCTAGGAAGGATAAATGCAGTACGAGGAACCGAGATTCAAGCAAGAATAAAAGAGCCGTTCAAGAAAGAGTCAAAGTAGCAGACACGGAGCCAATAAGAAGATGCCACATGGACTGACGCGCTGCAGAAAGCTGCGAGCCGCAACTGCCGCATTAAATGCTCCGAAAGAAAAGTCAAGTCGAATTAAATGCGAACCATGCTTTGGCCAGGCTACTTTAAATTCAAAAGAGGGATGTCTCCTTCAACGGACATCTTCTCCTACAAGTATAAATAGAGGTTGAGGAACACTGAAGCTGGTTACTGTTACTGAGATCTGAAAATCATCTGCGAAAAATTCAAAACTTACAAAATTCAAGCATTCAAGCCTACAATCAGTATCAGTCACTCAACCTACCGATGTGAAGCAAGTTCAAGCTAAAGGATTCCTTACGGATTCAGAAGCTCACTTTGAAGCACAAGTTGAAGAAAAACCTTTTATCCTTTTTAACCTTGTTGCTGTGTGCTTAGGTTGTTTTAGTGGTATCAAGCAGTTGATAGGAGAGATCCTTGCTGTTTGTTTAGTTGTCTAGAGTTAGGCAGCTTCCTTGTGTGGAAGTGTAGAACCCTGTGTGGGTTAGCCTTTGAAGTTTACAGTTGCTGTGTGTACGCTGGACTTCAGTAGGTGGTATCTTTGTAAAGTTGATAGATTGTTAGGAGAGTTCTGTAAATCAATCTTGCTTAACAAAGTTCCTGCTCGAGGAGCAGTAGAGTGGACGTAGAAGGATTACACCACCTTCGAACCACTATAAGCCATAAGTGTTTATTTGTTTTATTATATGTCTCTCATCATAAAACGTTTTGAAAGAAGCATTCTTGAGAAAAACAGCCTTGTGTTTTAAAGTTAATTTCCGCTGCGTACCAAACTCTAGGTTACAGCGTGCAGCACTGCATCGTAGCGCTGCAAGCAGTAACCATCTATCGCTGTAAACTCTAGTAACTTGCAGTGCAGAATGGTTGTTTTAAAAGATTTTGAAAATCGATCAAGGTTCATTCACCCCCCCCCCCCTCTGAACCTCGGACACCACTTGGGACCAACATTACCCTTAACATACTTCAATAAATGCACAACAACAATCCAATGTTCAGAACAAGGTGCAGACATAAACCGGCTCAATTGTTGAATAACATATGTGACATCTGGTCTAGTATAACAATCTGCCAATGATCCTTCTATACTAATCAGGATCTGCAAATAAAGGACCACTATTAGCAGCCAACTTAGATCCTTGAGGCAAAGACACTAAAACTGATTTACAATCTTGAATTCCAGCATCCTTCAATATATCTAACACACATTTCCTTTGAGTAAGATGAGTACCTGATTTAGTATAAGTAATTTCAACCCAAGAAAATTCTTACCAATACCCAAATCCTTGATAGTAAACTGATCATGAAGAAACTATTTTAAAAAAGAAACAAGAACATCAGATGTAACAACAACCATGACATCATCAACATATACCACAAGTGATAAAAAAATCATTCCCCTTTTTCTATATAAATAAACAGTGATCATGGTATGATTGAATGAAATCAAACTGAAATAATTTGTCACAAAATTCATTATTCCACTGTCTAGAAGCTTGCTTAAGACCATAAAGACTTCTCTTCAACTTGCATACCTGATAAGCAGTTGTGTTGTAGCCTGGTGAGAGAGTCATAAACACTTCTTTATCAAGGTAGTCGTGTAGAAATGCATTGTTAATATCCAAATAAGATAAGTCCCAGCCTTTGAGAGTAGCAAGAGCGATCAACATCCTAACTATAACAGGTTTGGCTACTGGGCTGTAAGGCTAAGATAAATTCCTTGATTGACAGAAAGCAATTACAGTGGAGAATAATATAGAGTTACAGGAATAGCGTAAACAAGGAAACTAAATAACAACCATATATAAAAGATATACATCAATCATTAAGAATATCAATAATACCCCCCGTAAGTGGAGCGTGGGATTGAGAAAAACATGAAGTTTGGACCAGATCATCTCAAACAGTGGACGAGAAAGGCTCTTCGTGAATATATCGGCAAGTTGAAGCGAGGAAGAAACAAAGGGAGTAAACATGTGACCATTTTCAATGAGTTCACGCACAAAGCGGCAGTCGATGTCTATGTGCTTTGTCCGCTTATGTGAGACAGGATTCTGAGTGAGAAATAGTGCACTTTTATTGTCAATGAGTAGAACTTGAGGTATATTCCAAAGAGCGTGAAGGTCCTTCAGAAGATTACAGACCCACATAAGTTCAGTAGTTGTATTAGTAAGGGCCCTGTACTCAGATTCACAGTTGGAATGAGAAACCGTGGGTTGCTTCTTTGCGCTCCATGAAATAAGGTTTGGGCCAAAAAATAGTACCAACGGTAGTGAAAGTAACACCCGAAGCTAGAGGAGTGGAGACAAGGATAGTATCAAGCAGATTAGCATGAATTAGAATATCACGGGCATACTTCGACAGACTCTAGAAGAGTCCTGTGGAAGGATATGAAACCTTCAGACCAAGAAAGTATCCCAAACGGCTAAGGTCCTTAATGAAAAATTCAGTACGCATCCGAGATAACAAAGTGGTGAGAGTGGCATTATCATTGCAGGTGATAATAATATCATCGACGTATACCAATAGATAGACCAACACAGAATTACGGTGGAACATAAATAAGGATGTATCGACAGCACTACATAGAAAGCCAAGTTGTAACAGAAAATTACAAAACCGCTGATACCAGGTAAGTGGGGCCCGACTTAGGCCATAAAGGACCTTTTTCAGACGATAAACATGATTTGGATACAGATGATCAGTGAATCCAGATGGTTGCTCCATGAAAACAGGTTTAAAAAGATAACTATTGAGGAAGACATTTTTGACGTTAAGCTGATGCAACAGTCAAGATCTTATGACGGCAAGAGACAGAATAATACGAACTGTGGATGCCTTCACAACAGGACTAAAGGTATGAGTGAAGTCAAACCTAGGAAGTAGGCTGAAACCCTTAGTAATGAGACGTGTTTTGTATCGATCTACTGAGCTGTCTACTAGAAATTTAGTGTGATATACCCATTTTGACCTAACAATATTCGTATCAGAAAGTCAGGAAACTAGATCTCATGTGTCATTAGCTCGTAAGGCCTCCATTTTCTCATTCATAGCATGTACCCATTGAGGGCTCTTAAGAGTAGTTTTGATGTCTCGAGGCTCGGAAACAACAGTGAAGACGTAATAAAGATTGTGAGACTCAGCAAGAACAATATTTGTGGGGTAGCGAGACTTGAATATTCCCAATTGAGCTTGCGTACGCATTGGATGTATACGGGCTGGTGTAACTTGAGAAGCGATCTGGTCATGAATAGGCGAAGGAGGAAGAAGACTCACCGATAGAGAGGATGTCGGATCAAGAGAAGCTCGTTGTTCTTGTGGAGAGGGTTGTAGTTCCTCATAGGGACATATTCGACATAGCTGAGATGATGGTGGACATGATCGAGGTGAAGGGGATCCAAGTTAGATGGTTCATTGGGAGTGATGGAGGGCGAGCCATCAAGAAATTCGAATAGCTCTAGTTGGGAAACAGATTTGGAAAAGTCGGGTTGAATGAATGGAAGACATGATTTGTCAAACTTGGTGTACCGAGTGATGTATACACGTACAGAAACAGGGTTTAAGCATCGAAATCCTTTGTTTCTCGTATCCAATAAAAACGCACAAGAAGCTATGTGGTTCAAACTTTATCTTGGCATAGTCCCAAAGACAAGGATAAACACGACATCCAAAAATATGAAAAGAGTTATAAGATGGGGTACGCCTATACACAATTTCAAATGATGACTTCTGCTCAAGAAGGATACTAGGAAGCCAATTAATAGTATAAACTGCTGTACTAAAGGCCTCCACCCAAAAATGCATTGGAGCAGATGAATGAAAAGGTAACGTAAGATCCATCTCAGTTTTATATCTATGTTTGCGCTCAGCCCTACCATTCTGAATAGGAGTATAAAGACAGGACATGAGATGATGAATTCCACAGTTTGCAAAATGAGATTGGAGACGATGATTTGTGAACTCAATTCCACTATCACTTTGAAACTTTTTGATTTTTCAAGACAAATGATTTCCGAAAAATGACTGGAAACACAGAAAGACATCCACAAATTCATACTTAGTGCATAATAGATAAATCCAAAAGAACCTGGAGTGATCATCCACAAACAAAACATAGAAACTAAAGCCAGACACAGAAGTAATGGGTGCAGGCCCCCACAAGATGTATCAAATCCAAGTGCTAAAAAGCTCGACTATCATTAATATTAAATGGCGATCTGGTACTTTTAGCTAACTAATATGAATTGCAAAGTTTAGGCGAAGGCAATAAAGAAGTAACAGAAACTAATCCAAGTTTGTTCAATAAAGTAATAACAGAATTTACCACATAGCCAAGGCGAGTGTGCCATAATTTATAAGAAGCATGCAACTATTATTCTGGAGAACAACTATTAATCTTACATCGTTGTTGTATTATACTTCTTCTTACAATTGTTCTGTATTTTGCCTTTCTTACAGCTTTGTTGTTTTATATCTTTCTTACAACTGTGCTTGAATAATACTCTTCTTTCTAGAGTGTTTGCTCTTTCATTACTTGTAGCACGACTTCTTACTCGAAGTCCTCCATTTTTTAGATGAAAAAAACTAAAGACTCAAACCTAGTCTAAATTTCACTTAAACATTTTGAAAACTGGAATACTCTAACTTCCTATTAAAAGACTGTTTTGTCTCATCAAAATCTAAACATTGATATCCTAACAACAAGACTCGGTTTTGTTACTTCATTTTGTTTTGTTTACAGTCATTTTTTTAATTTTTCCAAACAGTCTGAAAAAAGATTCATTCTAAGGGATGGCTATTGAAAAATTATTTGTTCCCACTGTCAATGTCCCAATGAACCATTCTAGTAAAACTGAGAAATTCAACGAATTGAACTTTAGATGATGTCAACAAAAAATGCTCTTTTACCTAACCACTCTTAATCTTGTGAGGTTTGTTTTACTGAAGATGCACTTGTTTTGGGTGAAAATCTAGATGCACAAACTATGAATGCTTTGGTTACATGTAATCGTTCATTTTTTCTATGCAAGAACTATGTTATGAACAGCTTAGGCGATTCTTTATACAATGTGTACAACTCTATGAAAATGACCAAGAAACTATGGGAATCCTTGAATAAGAAGTACAAGTCGGAGGATGTCAGGGATCAGAAATTTATTGTTAGCCGATTCCTAGACTACAAGATGGTAGACATTAAAATTGTTATAAGTCAACTGCAAGTGTTTCAAGTCATCTTACATAAGATCCACTCCGAGGGAATGCAGTTGAGTAGAACTTTTTAAATGGCTGTAATTATTGAGAAACTACCACCAGGGTGGAAAGACTTCTAGAACTACTTAAAGCATAAATGAAAAAAGATCAATGTTGAAGAACTAATTTTCTTTATCTTCGAATAAAATAGGACAGCCATGATTCAGAAAATAAATCATTCAGTCTTGATGTGGCTAAGGTCAATGTTATTGAGCACAGTCAGAGCTCAAAGAGAAATAACAATAATAATAATAATAAATCTGGCCCGTCTGGAAAAAGAGCTTTAAGGCCGAAAAACAAAACTTCTAAAAGAAGTTCAGTAGAAACTACTTCAATTGTGACAAGTCTGGTCACAAGACGACTAAGTTTAGGAAGCTAACATGGTTGATAACATCATAAGGGAATCCTTTCCCCCCAAACCTAGCAAACACTGGTCCGTAGTGTATATAGAAAATAAAAATAAGACACAATATATAAAAAGAAAAGAAAAGAAAGGAAAAGAGAACACCCATGAAATCCGATCAGCGGTCAGAAAAACCTTATGGAACTTTATCCAATTGGTTATTTGTGTGCTCAGCTCTTGGACCATTTGTACCTTGCACTTGAAGAGGAAATAGAAAAGAGATGGAGAGAGAGAGAGAGAAAGAAAGAGTATGGCCAGCAGTGACGAGGTGTGATCGTAGTCACCAATTTTTCTTTTCAAAGTAAGAAGGACTGCAATAAAAATATTGTGACAGTGAACAACAAGGAAATTTCTAAAATAGGACGGACCATTGTAGGAATTTCTAGACCACAATCAACGACTCAATAAAGCAATAACTTAAAACCAAAAATTGAAAATCACTCCTACTTACTATCCATAGGTTGCTTCCCAAGTAGTGTTTGTTGATAGTCATTAGCTCGACACTTCAATATGATTTTCAAGGATCACAAATATCGATACACTCGATTATGAAGGAGTGATTAGAAGGATTTATATTTGTATAGTATCTTGTTGTATCTTTTCTATTCTTATCTCTTGTACTATATTAAAAGGGATTTCCTTATTGCAATATAGAATACAATTCTCCCACAATACTCTTATATGGTATCAGTTTTTACAATTCTTTTTCCATGCTTCCCCCGACGCATCTAACCTTCTCCAATTTGTCATGTCTGACGAGCAATCCACCACTTCAACTCACATCCAGGCGACACCTGGAAATCCATCTAATCAAATCACTGTCATTACCTTCCCATTTCCCATTTCTCACAAGCTCACATGATCTAACTTTTCACAATGGATATCACTCGTCTCCACCATCCTAAACGATCATGACCTCTTAGGTTTTGTTGATGGCTCAAATCCCCTCCTATAACCAGTAATGCTGAATATCGCATTTGGTTCCATCAAGATCAATTAGTTTACACCTTTCTCCAGGGTTCTCTTACAGATGAGGTTGCACCTTATATTACCATCTATACATCCTCTATCGATACTTGGAAAAGGCTACACTCAATATTTGCAAGCAAATCCAGAACACGTGTGATGTAACTTAAAGGAGACTTACAATCTGCAAAGATGGGAATGAGAGGTATCTCTGAATTTTTACACTTTCTTAAAGCTAAAGTAGATGAATTATCTATTATTGATTCATCGGTATTGGATGATGACTTTATTTTGTATGTTCTTGGGGGATTAAGCCCTAAATTTCACAATATTATGGAATCAATCTGTGCACAACCCACCTCTCCGTCCTTCCGTCAATTATTGGACTTGTTAACGGCTTAAGAGAGGTTTTTTTAGAAGGAATTGATGAAAATAAAATAGATCTGTCAATCTTTGCTAATGCTGCTCAGCAGCGTCCTTCTAATAGATCGCAAAAGATAAATTCTCCAAGACATTTCTGAGAGGGTTGCGGCAGGGGTGACCATTGCCCTAACAGATTATAGGGTCAGAATTTCTATTCTGGTCTGCAACAAATCAATACATCTGGACAAGTGGTGTGTCAGTGGTGTGATGTTTCAGGCCAATCAACCCGAACATGTTGGTGGCTACCATGAGCAAATCAGTCATCAGTTGCAAACATGACATGTTCCCCACATTTTGGTGTTCCTAATAATTCCTAGCTTATGGACTCTGAGTATGATGGGACTGAAGATGTTCGGTTAATAGATGGCTCCTCCATGCCGATTTCTCATACCGATAAAACATCCTTTAAATATCCTTATCGCACTTTTTATCTATCAGATGTCTTGTGTGTTCGTAAAGCTGAACATAATCTATTGTCTGTATATCGATTTACTATGACTAATGATGTTTCTGTGGAATTCTTTCCAAATTTATTTATTGTAAAGGATCGAGTTACGAGAACGGTGCTAGGAAGATGTGAGAAGAGAATTTACAGGCTGCAGAACACTTCTTTAATTTCTGTACATTTTAGTAGCGTACCAACTTACTTTCTTGGCACTCGAGACTCCATCTCTACGAATTGGCCATCTTTTAATAGTTGAGAATAAGTTGCCTTTGAATAAAATTGGTGTGTCTTGATATAACTTGTGATTCTTGTCTGTCTTGCAATACTCACAAACTACCATTTACTGATTCATCGTTGATTGCTACTCACCCATTTCATTATTTATATGTTGATGTTTGGGGACCAACACTTTTATCTATTGATGGGTAACGATATTACTTGTTTATGGTGGACTCTTTTACTAAACATTGTTGGCTATTTCCTATGTCTCATAAATCAGATGTCAAGGAAATTTTCAAAAAATTTAAGCCTCTTGCAGAAAAACTGTAACGCCCCGATTCTTTTGTAAATAAAACCTTAACTGAGACGTTACTTACCTATAAAAACATCACTCTTTCAATAGAATAAGAATAAAAAAAAATCAAGAATAATTATCAAATATACATTTTTTAAATTCATGAAATAAATCATTTTAAATAAAAAGTTTCTGTAACCTTTGATCATCAGCTACCAGCATCCACTGCTCTCGCGCCACGCCCTAAACTCACATAAACTGAAAACATTTTAAAAAGAGGGGTGAGTGTTTGAAATACACTCAGTGGGGTGGGGAAACTTGAGATGACATAAAATAATTTCTAAAGATTTAAACGCACTTACCAAACCATGATTTTATCACATAAAACAGATTTTCGTAAAACGTGTCTTTTAATAAAAATCGTAGAAAAATAGATTACTTCAATATTGCAAGCATTCATCTCTTTCACATGCAAACATATCATTTCTCTTACGGGTCTTATCGTGCACACAACACCATACACCATGTGCACACAACACAACATATTTAGTGCAAGCAGAAATCATGCATGCAATGTCATACAAATGACTGTAAGGACTTTTAAGAACATCGTGAATGTATGGCTTTGGTATCTTTTACTATGTTGGGCCCTTGACCCGTCTACAGTACATCGGAAAGGAGCTAGCTCAATAATCTCTGTACTTTACTTTGCTTTCCTTTAAAGTCATGTTTATGGCCCAATATCTTCGAACCATAACCACGGCTCGCATGCCATAGGCACACTTTTACTTTTAAGCCATATCCATGTCTTGCATGTCACCGGCCTCGATGTACTAGTAGCGGTCAACTTTGCTTTAACTTTGTTTCTTTGTATCATTATGATGTGCATGCAGACTCAACATGTCTTCTATGTAGACACCTATCTATGCTCATGGATGATATGTACAAAATTCAATGTTCACGTACCATCTTTAATCACATATAAAAACTAATCACCAATATCAAGAAACACAAATTCACTATTATCATTTAATGCAAGTAAACACATAAAATACCATGTTTATGCATTACCACGTTCACGTTGGCCACGTAATTCACGACAACACATAGGTAAAGAAATCCTTTGACATATGTTGGCTTCTAAAGAATCCCTTTTGTACGGGTATTACCCCGACATATCATCATCTGAAACCATTCGCATTTGTGTCACTTGAAATCAATAACCTTTAAAATCATATAATTTACTCGAATATCTTTCACACAGTGGAAACGATTCACTTGAATTCAACATCATATAATAACAGAATTTAAACCACATAGTCACATTGTTTTTCATAAAATTGTAAAATTTAGTACGTAAATAAGATTTTTACCCCCACCCATCATATCATAACATTCATCATATGATAACCTTTTTGCACATAGCACGTCATTCGTTTAAACACATAGGCATAACTCATTTCATACAGTATAATACTTCGTATTTTAAATATTTCGAAAGATGTATAAATACCGACATAGTAATTTTTCCCTACCTTGGATACTCGATAGAACTGGTCAAAAGCTCTCGGTCTTATTTTGCCTTATTCCTGCCTTTTGCTTGTATTTTCTGGTATAGCGTGATGTTTATATGTACAAACCCACGTCAAAAAACTATTGAACCGGACTAGGATGAGTGATCGGTTCGTCACTTGGGTTCTTCCTCTCGTTCTACAGCCTGTGGCCCTATATGATTCAATGCAATTTAATCTAATCGTCCCCTTAATATGTATTTCTATTATACAATGAAATGCAATGCATGTATGTTTAATTTCATTTATTTCATATATACATATAATACAAGTTTCTAACAACCTTTATTCTTTCGCCGTATTCAACTATGTTCAGAATTTCTCCTATAACTTCAATTATAAAATTCCGAGTCGAGCAGGGTAAAATTCTATAGAAACTTAACATATAGCTCTACAACTTTCATGTTTAACACTTTTCCTAATTCAGTCTCCAATATGCATAAAATTAGGCTACAAACACAACATAATTATCCGATTTCGAACCGATTCATTATAAAATAAGCCCTGAAATTTTGACATTATCTCACTCAATATTTAACCGATACATCCACGGTTTGCTCCTGAGTTTAGCTAAGAGATAGGGCTATAACTTTCATATTTTAAGCTTTTCCTAATTCGGCCTATAAAGCTACCAAAACATCCGATGAATAATAATAACTGGAGATATATATAATTCACTAATTTCTTTATACCTTTCGAGAAAAATCTTGAGAATTCACTCCGTTCAAATCGAAGAGCACGTCCCCACGAGTTCCCCCTCAAATTCCGAAGAAAAATGGTGAAGAAATGAAACCAAACTTCACAAGCCCTTCCATTTTCTTCTCCCTCTATTTTTTTTCCTTCCTCTCTGTTCTTTTTTTTTCTACTGCGTTTTTCTATGTGTTTACTTATCATTCCTTCATTTATTCTTTACTCCACCACCTTCGTCAGTTTCAATAGTAATCTTGCTTTTCCTTTACATAATATAATAGTAGGTTTTAATTTTCATATATTTATATATTATAATATTAGTTAACTTTCATATATATATATATATATGCATGCTACGGCTAATTGCATGCATTAGTTATATATATATATATTATAATATTAACTGATCTTATATATTATATGTATATACCTGCAGCCGACCTTATATACATACTACTCCTTCCGTCCCGAATTACTTTGCACATCAAATTCGGCACAATTTTTAAGAAAAAGTGAATATTTGCTTTTTGATTGAGGGTATAATGGTCAATTTTTTTTTTATGAAGTGATTAGTTTATTATTAAATGGCATTGTGTGAGAAAAAGTAATGGCATTGTGTGTAAATAAGTGTGTATTGTAAGGGTAAGAATTATGATAAATTTTACCATTTTTGGGTGTGCAGAGTGTTTGGGGACAAACTAAAAAGGAATGTGTGCAAAGTGTTAAGGGACGGAGGGAGTAATATATATAGTACATGTTTATATATATATTTATATATATATAATTTAGATTTATTTTCTTTGTAAAATTCAACATAATTTATATCATCATAAATCAAATAATTTATATTATGCACTCGACAATTACTCGAGTCTTAATGAATTATAATAGGGGCTTCTCAATACTAATTATATAAGAGCATATAAATAATTCGATATTTAAAAGTAAAAGATATAATCATGTAACGTCACAATTAACACATAAGCAATAAGGGATGCATACGATGCATGAACTATTTTGGTCAAAGAGTAACGAGGGGCTCGGGTCTCACAAAAACAGTTTGGATTCTCCATTCGCAATTTTTACAGTGATAACTGAGGCGAATTTGTTGCTCTTCAGCCCTACTTGCAATCACATGGTATTCAATGGCTCATATCTGCCCCACACACTCCTGAACAATACAGATTAGTTGAAAAGAGACATCAACATATAGTGGAAATTGCTAAGGCATTGTTGCATCATGCCAAACTCCTTCCAAAATTCTGGTCGTTTGTCTTTCAAACAGCTACATATTTGATTAATCGAATGTTGACTCTGTTAGGATGTATACTATAAGCCTAGCTTTTGTATGAACATCTATTTTGATATGAAAATCTTTTATGGTCAAATGTTTGCATTTTATATTTTTTATATATGTTATTGCAATTGTCCAATTAATTTATATTGTAGATAACATGATGTGTGTGCCACACAGAAGATTATGTTATCAGTTCTTTATAGATTATAAATGGTAGCTCACAACCAAGATAATTTTAGACAAATTATCGGAATGATTGTAGTGTAATTTGGTATTATTCTATCTTTATTATAAAATTACACTAGGACATTTTGTATGTATTGAGAAAGACCAATTGAGGTTGTTATTATGGATGTGCGTCCTCTTAATCATTATATAATAACGGGCACATATACTCGATATATGTTTCTTTAATTTACTAATGGGTGAGATTTATTCATTAAATCAATAAGCTCGGTAAATTGGGATATAATGTTGTTATATGGTGTGTTGTTCATTATAGAATGAAATCGTACCCTAATTATTTGGGATGATGATGTCTCCTTAAGAAGCTCATAAGGATTATCATAGAAACCCTGCAGGTGGAATTATTCCGACATGATAATAAAGTTGAGTGATACTACTCTTGGAATTAGATGTTAATTAATTGAATTGTCAGTAATTCATTTAATTAACAGACATTCGATATCTTAAACACGGGAAGATAAACACACATATAATAAATAGGAGCCCATATTTAATATGGATTTGGGACGATAGTTCAATATTAACTCTTTGGTGGATCGAGTTATTATTGATGGGATTAAGAAGTGTGTTCAGGCCGAACTAGGACTCCTAAACCCATCAGGAGACAGAATCCTAATCTTCCTCAAGGTCCCTGTTGTAGCTTATAAATAAGCCTTAAGTCAGCCGCTTCTAAACACATAAAAATCATAAAATGATTTTAGTAGAAGGTGGCTCGTATTCTAGAAGGATCATTGCCCACACAACATTCGATAAAAGGTGAGAAATACGGCAGAAGATCGAGAGGTCTAGGCTCTATTGATTGTTCGGCAGTTCTGACCTTTGAATTGGTTCGTCTTCACTTATTATGGTGAAAGATATGATTCATTTTCTGCTGCGTGTTAATCATATCTTGTATGGATCTCGAATCAGATAATTGCATAGGGTTAGCGATCCAGTGAAACCAACAATTGGTATCACAGCCGTGGTTTTCTAACTCTATGCGATTGATTTGATTAATCATATTGTGATGCGTACTTACATCGGATAATAGTAGGATATGCGAGATATTATGATGTTTTGTAAGAACCCTAAAATCCAACTATTATGGTCTGCATGTATGTTGATGTATGAATTAAACCCTCGGACATGTCGAGGTTGTTTTTATGATGTATGTTTATAATAGTAAAATCATGGCGGTTTGTCGTGTCAGGTTTTAATTTTCCGTTCGATCTAGATCATATGTAAACTCCTTCGTGGAGTATAGGATCGATAGATGTATAGTATTACAGAGTTAGGGTTGTGATCGAGATTTCTTGACATGGAGAAGGATTCTGGTATCCAAAAGTCGGGATGAAAAGAGAAGCGAGAGGGCAGAAACCCCTAATTTTTTCTAAACGGGGCCATAATAGTTGGAATTATTGTTTTCCATGTTTATTATTGTTATTTATATGCGCTGTTTTGTAAAGCATATTTTTATGTGTTTCATATGATATGCATGTTAAAATCCCTCATGTTAAATAACTAAGTGGGAGAGGGATTAATTTTAATAAATCTCATGGCCTCCATTACTGGTTTGTAAGTGATGCATTTAAACTTGCGTGTTGGCTTTAAGTGCCTTCATTTATATTGGATGAGTTTATTTGTGGATCACTAGATCAAACTTCCTTTATGGATGATTATAGAAAGTTTTTTAGGAGTATGTCGTCTTCTCTATCTTAAGGGGCATAATCCTAGATAATGGACTTAGTATCAAGTAATGGTATACACTTAGGTACATTTAATAGTATCCTCTCTATCGGAGTCACTGTTGTTATTTGTATGGCTGAAGCAAAACCAACTATTAATTTTATTTGTCATAAAGTTAGGATGACAAGATAATAAAATTAATGGGTAAAACCTCTTTTAACAAATGTTTGAATTAGTATACGTCCACATTATCGTGGCATACGAAATTCACGGTGTGTTGAGGTGTTGGTGAATTTAAATTATATTGTTTGAGGGAACAATATGATTTGTCAATTCAAATGTTTTGACATATGTGTTTGTTTATGTGATTCTCAGGTTTTTTATTATGGCTTTCAATCCTCTTGCTGTTATACTCAAAGAAAACAAACTTACTGGTCCTAATTATATTGATTGGAAACGAAACCTAGATATTGTCCTGACTGCTAAAGAGTACAAGTTTGTACTCACTAAGCATTGTCTTGACATGCCTGATGAAAACTCTACTGAAGAGGAGAAAATGCTTTATAAGAAGTGGGTTAAGGCAGATGAGATGGCGCGGTGTTACATTTTGGCTTCCATGTTAAATGTACTGCAACATCAGCATCAAGCCATGCCTACTGCCTATGATATGATGCATAATCTCAAAGAACTCTTCGAACACCAGAGTCGGGTTGCCAAGTAGGAAGTTATGAGAAACTTGATGACTACCACCACGGTTGAGGGGACAACTGTGAGTGATCATGTCTTCAAGATGATGGCTCATCTGAATGAGATGGATGTCCTTGGAGCTGATATCGATGGGGAAACCCAGATTGATATCGTTCTCCAAATGCTGCTTAAGAGTGTTGAGCAGTTTCGTCTGAACTACAACATGAACAAGAGGTTGTATTCATTAGCGGAACTTCTGACAGAACTCTAATCAGCAGAGGGACTGTTTCATCAAAATTCTCAAGCTTACATTGCTGAAAATGTTTCTGCTTCTAAGTCGAAATGCGGAAAGAAGAAGAAGAAATAAAATCCTTCAGCAAAGAAAACGGCTAGACCTCAAGTGGCTGGGCCACAAGATGAAGAGGTTACCATATACATGGGCACTACTACGAAAGTAGCGGCCAGTGCAGTGGGAGACGTTTATTTATCTTTTCATAAGAATAAGTCTTTGGTTTCGAGAGATTATCTTTACGTACCTTGTTTTAGAAAGAATTTGATTTCAGTTTCTAAACTTTTTATGGATGGATATTTTATTTCTTTTGATGACAAAGTTGTGGTCAAGAAGAATAGAGTTATTATCTGTTATGGTACGTTGATTAGTAATTTGTATATTCTTAATCCAATAACTTCTACGATGCAACAAATAAAAATTAATAACACATCTTCTAAATCTAATGAGAGAAAAAAACCTTCGAAAATGAACCAAACATATCTTTGGCATTAGAGGTTGAGTCATATTAACTTGAGTAGGATTCAAAGGTTGATAGCCGATGGACCTTCGGGTTCCTTGGAAGTGGAAAACTATCCAACCTGCGAGTCCTGCTTGGAAGGAAAAATGACCAAAAGGCCTTTTAAGGCTAAGGTGTATAGAGCCAAAAAAGTGTTAGAATTGGTTCATTCTAATTTGTGTGGCCCTATGACTATTCAGGAAAGAGGTGATTTCGAATATTTTGTCTCATTTATAGACGATTATTCGAGATATGGGTACATTTAATTGATACGCCGCAAGTCTGAGTGTTTTGATAAGTTCAAAGAATACAAGGCTGATGTAGAGAAACGTCATGGTAAATGTATCAAGACACTACGATCTGATCGTGATGGTGAGTACCTCTTAAGAGAGTTTAGGAGTTATTTATCAGAGGCTGGATTTCAATCCCAATTGATTGCACCGGGTATACCCCAACAGAACGGAGTGGCAGAATGAAGGAATAAGACTCTTATGGAAATGGTTAGAACAATGATGAGTTATTTGGAATTACCAAATTCATTTCGGGGGTATGCTCTAAAAACAGTATCCTCTACTCCCACAGAATTGTGGACTAGGTGCAAGCCAAGTCTGAAACATATTCGGATTTGAGGTAGTCTAGCACATGTGCTGAAGGGAGATGCTGATAAGTTGGAATCTCATACGAAAGTTCATTTATTTGTGGGCTATCCTAGAGGAACGAAAGGTGGTTTATTTTATAGTCCTAAAGATCAAAAGGTCATCATTAGCACGAATGTCCGATTTTTAGAAGAGGACTATGTAATGAACCACAAGCCCGTAAGTAAAATTTTTCTTGAGAAAATGAGGGGATAATTTTTCCGTACCAATGGTACAAGATGAGATACCACAAGTGACTGCACCGCGTGCCACAAATGATACACAATTACTGGAAGTGCCTCATCATAGTGGGAGGGTTGTTAGACAACCTGATATATTCATGTTTTTGGGAGAGTCTTCGGACTTGGTCCCAAATGAACATGAAATAGATTCTTGGACTTATGACGAAGCACTCCAAGATAAAGATGCGATATCTTGGCAAAAGGCAATGCTGTTTGAGATAGAATCTATGGATTTTAATCAAGTCTGGGAGCTTGTAGAATCACCAAACGGTGTAAAAGCCATTGGATATAAATGGGTCTACAAAAGGAAAAGAGGATCAAATAGAAAGGTAGAAACCTTTAAAGCAAGGCTTGTTGCGAAGGGGTATACTCAGAAAGAAGGGATCGATTATGAGGAAACCTTTTCGCCGGTAGCCATGCTTAAGTCTATTCGGATTCTTTTGTCTATTGCTGCTCATATGGATTATGAGGTTTGACAGATGGATGTCAAGATAGCTTTCCTTAATGGAAGTCTTGAAGAAAACATCTATATGAAGCAACCTGAGGGATTCATTGCAAAGGGCAAAGGGCATCTCGTGTGTATGCTCAATCAGTCCATTTATGGACTGAAACAAGCTTTGAGATCTTGGAACATCCATTTTGATGAAGTAATCCAGTCTTATGGATTTATTCAATGTCCAGATAAATATTGTGTATATAAGAAGAGTGACGGAAAGGTGGTGGTATTTTTTTGTACTATACGTAGATGACATCTTGTTAATTGGAAACAATGTCATTATGTTATTAGACGTAAGGGTATGACTGTCCAAGTAGTTTGCTATAAAGGACTTAGGAGAAGTTGGACATATTCTTGGGATCAAAGTAATAAGAGATCGTAAGAAAATAATGTTGTGCTTATCTAAAGCTTCATACTTTGACACCATCCTAGCTCGTTTTAGCATGTAAAACTCTAAGAAAGGTTTTCTACCTTTTAGACATGGAGTGTCTCTATCTAAGAAAATGTGTCCTAAGACACCAAAGGAGATAGAGGAAATGAAAGTAGTTTCTTATGCTTCGGCTGCAGGAAGCTTAATGTATACAATGCTATGTACGAGATCAAATATTTGCTTTGCCGTGGACATGGTTAGTAGATATCAAAGTAACCCAGGAAAAGGTCATTGGACTACCGTGAAGCATATTCTAAAGTACCTGAAAAGGACTACAGATTATATGCTAGTTAACTAGGCTAATGATTTATTACCTATAGGTTACACGGTTTCTGATTTCCAGTCAGATAGGGACAACAGTAAATCTATCTCGGGATATGTGTTTACCTTGGGAGGTGGAGCCATATGCGTTTCGGACTCCACCATGAAAGTTGAGTATGTGGCAGCCTCTGAGGTAGCCAAAGAAGCAGTATGGCTCAGAAACTTTTTAATGGACTTAGAAGTGATTCCTGGTTTACCCAAAGCTATCACAATTTATTGTCATAATAGTGGTGCAGTAGCAAACTCGAAGGAACCACGAGCCCATAAGGTAAGTAAACACATTAAGCACAAGTACCATCTGATACGAGATATCGTAAAGTAAGGAGAAGTTGCTGTCGCCAAGATTGCATCAGCCGATAACCTAGCAGATCCCTTCACAAAGGCCTTTCCGGCGAAGGCTTTTGATGAGCATGTTGAGGGGATGAGAATCAGATGTATGGTAGTGTATATGATAGCATAGTCTTTTAGTATAAGTGGGAGATTGTTAGAATGTATACTATAAGCCTAGCTTTTTTATGAACATCTATTTTGATATAAGAATCTTTTATGGTCAAATGTTTGCATTTTATATTTGTTATATATGTTATTGCAATTGTTCAATTAATTTATATTGTAGATAATATGGTGTGTGGTGCCACACAAAAGATCATGTTATCAGTTCCTTATAGATTATAAATGGTAGCTCACAACTAAGATAATTTTGGACAAATTATCGGAATGGTTGTAGTGTAATTTGGTATTAATCTATCTTGATCATAAAATTACACTAGTACATTTTGTATGTATTGAGCAGGACCAATTGAAATTGTTCTATTTATACTGACTATGTAATAGAACAAGGCCTTTGTTATTATGGATATGCGTCCTCTTAATCTTTATATAATAGCGGGCACATATATTCGATATATGTTTCTTTAATTTACCAATGAGTGAGATTTATTCATTAAATTAATAAGTTCGGTAAATTGGGATACAATGTTGTTTATATGGTGTGTTGTTGATTATAGAATGAAACCGTGTCCTAATTATTTAGGATGATGATGTCTCCTTGAGAAGCTCATTAGGATTATCATGTAAACCCTGTAGGTGGATTTATTCCGGCATGATAATAAAGTTGAGTGGTACTACTCTTGAAATTAGACGTTAATTAATTGAATTGTCAGTAAATCATTTAATCAACAGATATTCAATATCTTAAACACGGAGAGATAAACGTGCACATAATAAATAGGAGCCCATATTTAATATGGATTTGAGACGGTAGTTTAATAATAACTCTTTAGTGGATCGAGTTATTATTGACGGGATTAAGAAGTGTGTTCAGGCCGAACTAGAACTCTTAATTCCATCAGGAGACCGAATCCTAAACACACAAAAATCATAAAACAATTTTAGTAGAAGACGGCTGGTATTCTCGAAGGATTGTTGTCCACACAATGTTAGAGAAAAATGAGGAATACGGCAGAAGATCGAAAGGTCTAGGCTCTATCGATTGTTTGGCAGTTCTGACCTTAGAACTGGTTTGTCTTCACCTGTTATGGTGAAAGGTATGATTCATTTTCCACTGCATGTTAATCATATCTTGTATGGATCACGAATCAGATACTTACATAGGGTTAGTGATCCAGCGAAACCAACAGACTCTTATTCTTCATCTCCTCAGTTCCTTTGAAGCTCTTTGCCGTAAACCCAACTATTTAAAATTAAAAGTGTTCGGATGTGTTTGTTATCCATGGTTACGACCATATACATCGAATAAATTAGAAACAGCTTCTTGACCTTACATCTTTGTTGGATATTATCTCACACAGAGTACAATAAATTTTATGATCCGATGACTGGCCGCATATTTATCTCTCGCCATGTTTGATTTTGGGAAGATGCTATTGCCAAACTCATAACAATGGTGCATTCTCCCCATATAGAGTCACCAGCTAACACTATGCCTCTGACAATTCTTTAACGATCACATCCTATTGAAGGTATTGGGAGGACTGAATCAAACCCTACCATAGAGCAGAACTCAGAGTCAAACTCTTCAGACACTTCTGATTCCTCACATGACAGATCGGTAGGACCCATAAACAATGAATCTAATCCCTCAGTTATTCACGGTAGTGCTGCTCCAGTACGAGGTAACGCATGTACTCGACAACTTCCTATCTGATTCGAAGGGTTTAACACAAAGTTACCAGAGTCATTGCATCATCCTCCTATCACACATCTGTCCACTAAACATCCCTTACCACAAGAAATGATTTCATCTATAGTTTCGGAAGCCCTGAAAATACCTTAATGACGACAGACTATGGCAGATGAAATCACGACTTTATCTTCACATGGGACTTGGGATCTTGTTCCCAGACCTGCTAATTGTAATTTGGTAGGGTGCAAATGGGTGTTTGCCCTTGAATGAAAGCCCGATGGCATTTGGATCACTATAAAGTTTGATTAGTCGCAAGGGGGTTTCATCAACGACCAGATGTGGACTTCCATGAAACCTTCAGTCCTATTATTAAGCCTATGACAATCCATACAGTCCTTTCCATGGCTTTATATCACCATTGGGATATTCGCCAACTAGATGTAAGTAATGCATTTCTACACGGATCACTCTCTAAACCTATCTTCAAGCAATAACCATAGGGGTTTGTTGATTCGACACATCCCATTCATGTTTGAAAACTGAAGAAGTCCCTATTCGGTCTTTGACAGGCACTGAGAGCATGGTATCATACTTTGAGCTCAGCTTTACTTATGGCTTCACTCAGTCTCAAGCAGATCACAATTTGTTCATATTGCGCCATCCGGATATATATCTTCTTGTACATGTATATATAGATGATATCATCATCACTAGTTCTAAATCTACCATGATTCGGTCTCTTATTGCATATCTTTGAAGGTCTTTTGCCTTAAAAAATTTGGGCCTCTTACTTACTTCTTGGGGATTAAGGTGTCTCACTGTCGTGAACGGTTGTTGTTGTCCCAACATAAATATATAGTTGATTTGCTTCATCGACATGATATGAAGGCTGAGTATAGTGCCTTAGCTTTTATAGCTGAGGAGGTCTGCTGGGTCTACCAACAATTTTGGAAACTTGGGTTGGCTCTTACATCGTCACCTAAATTGCTTTACGATAATCTTTGTGCCACCTAACTAGCAATCCAGTTATGCACTCTTGAATGAAACATATTGCTCTAGATCTTTATTTTGTTCATAATTTATCCACAAAGGGTATCTTTCAAGTCGCATATGTAAACATTGTTGACCTACTCGTAGATCTTCTTACAAAACCTTTATCTCGATCTCTGTTTGGTCTTCTTTGGTCTAAAATTTCCATGACAGATGACACGTCAATTTTGCGAGGGCGTATCAAGGAGTGATTAGAGTGATTTATATTTCTATAGTATCTTGTTGTATCTTTTCTATTCTTATCTCTTGTACTATATTTAAAAGGGATTTTCCTCTTGTAATATAGAATACAATTCTCCAACACTACCATTATATCGATATCACTCTCTTCGTATGCATGCTCCACATATTGCTTCACTTTATGTTCATTCATCTTAAAACGCTCTTGACTACATGAGTTTAATAACTGAACAACACCATGAAGGAGTACTTGCACAATTGGGAATGGTCCACTCCATTTTGATCGTAATTTTTTTGGAAATAATCTAAAACGTGAGTTATATAACTAAATTTTCATTTCAGTAATGAGAGACTTACAAAGAACGTCTTTGTCATGGTAGTACTTACAAAGATCGTGCTTCTTTCGCTTTTTGCGGTTTCTTGGTGTTAGAATGTATACTATAAGCCTAGCTTTTGTATGAACATCTATTTATGATATGAGAATCTTTTATGGTCAAATGTTTGCATTTTATATATTTGTTATATATGTTATTGCAATTGTCCAATTAATTTATATTGTAGATAATATGGTGTGTGATGCCACACAGAAGATCATGTTATCAGTTCCTTATAGATTATAAATGGTAGCTCACAGCCGAGATAATTTTGGACAAATTATCGGAATGGTTGTAGTGTAATTTGGTATTAATCTATCTTGATTATAAAATTACACTAGTACATTTTGTATGTATTGAGCAGGACCAATTGAGGTTGTTTTATTTGTACTGACTACATAAATAAAACAAGACCTCTGTTATTATAAATGTGCGTCCTCTTAATCATTGTATGATAACGGGCATGTATACTCGATATATGTTTCTTTAATTTACCAATGGGTGAGATTTATTTATTAAATCAATAAGCTCGGTAAATTGGGATACAATGTTGTTTATATGGTGTGCTGTTGATTATATAATGAAACCGTATCCTAATTATTTAGGATGATGATGTCCCCTTGAGGAACTCATAAGGATTATCATGTAAACCCTGCAGGTGGATTTATTCCGGCATGATAATGAAGTTAAGTGGTACTACTCTTGGAATTAAATATTAATTAATTGAATTGTCAGTAATTCATTTAATTAATGGACATTCGATATCTTAAACGCGGGGAGATAAACGCGCACATAATAAATAGGAGCCATATCTAATATGGATAAGGGACGGTAGTTCAATAATATCTTTTTAGTGGATTAAGATATTATTTGATAGACTTAAGAAGTATATTCAGATCGAATTAAGGACTCCTAAGCCTATCAGGAGACCGATTCCTAATCCTCCTCAAGGTCCCTGTTGTAGCCTATAAATAAGCCTCAAGTCAGCCATTTTCGATATAATACACAGAAATACAGATACACAGACATAAAAATCTGAGATACGTATTAGTAGAAGACGGCTGAAAGTCTCGATAGCTCGTTGCCCACACAACGTTCGAGATAAAGGCGAGGAATACAGCAGAAGATCGTGAGGTCCAGGCTTCATCGATTCCTCCATCTACAGTTCTGATCTTAGAACTAATTTCGGTGTAAAAGGTATGATTCGTTTTTCACTGTGCGTTAATCATATTTGCATGGACCCCGAATCAGATAATCGTATAGGGTCGGCGATCCGGCGGTTCCTACACTTGGTAACTCCTTAAGCTCGAGATGGGGTGGAGTACCCTCTTCTTTAGACTCTTTGATAGGTAACTTTATAAACTTGCTAGCCACAACTTCATGAGCAATTGGTTTAGGGCTATCTAGCATCTCTAGGTATCTTCCAACCTCATCATATTGCATATTTTCTTCCATTTCAAGCGTAAATGTCGCCTCCAACTTATCCTTCATAATATCATGTAAATAAATTTTATGAACAAGAGGTTAATGCAATCAATATATTTACATTCATTAATACAAGCTATAGAAGAGATATTCGAGGTACTAAACACTTTAAACTCAATTGTCTCGCCTAAGACCTTCTCTTCAACTTCCTATCACATACATTGATATTTATCTGGTCGTGGCCATAAATTGTCTACCAAGAAGGATGAGATGCTCTTTTCCAGGAGTTGGGTCCTCATGTACATCAAGTATCAAAAAATCCACAGGAATGATAAACTTCTCCACTTGAACCAATAAATTCTCCACCATTCACTTCAACAAATGCCTTTTTTGTTATCAAAAAATTAGTATCAGATTCATTTAAGAATATAAAATCTTATTCTTTTGTATCGGTGTACGTACTTATGATACTATCTTTATGGGTAATGAATATTTGGTATCGAAAATTTATTTTTGGATACTATTAATTTTATAGCATCTATCATTTTTTTGATACTAATGTTACTTTGGTATTAATAATTTATTTATTGATATCATATATTTTTGGTATCAAATATGTTTTTTTTATTCTAATTATGATTGGTATCAAAATTTTAATTACCGATACCATTAATTTTATAGTATCCACAATTTTTTTCGATACTATTGTTATGTTGGTATTAATAATTTATTTATTGATACCATTTATTTTTTGTATGAAATATGTTTTTTTGATTCTAATTATGATTGGTATCGAAATTTTAATTGCCGATACCATTAATTTTATAGTATCTACAAGTTTTTCGATACTATTGTTATTTTGGTATTAATAATTTATTTATTGATACCATTTATTTTTGGTGTCAAATATATTTTTTTGATTCTAATTATGATTGGTATCAAAAATTTAATTGTCGATACCATTAATTTTATAGTATCCACAATATTTTCGATACTATTATTTTGATATTAATAATTTATTTATTGATACCATTTATTTTTGGTATCAAATATGTTTTTTTTGATTCTAATTATAATTGGTACCAAAAATTTAATTGTTGATACCATTAATTTTATAGTATCCACGATTTTTTCGATACTATTATTATTTTGGTATTAATAATTTATTTATTGATACCATTTATTTTTTGTATCAAATATATTTTTTTGATAATAATAGAGATTGGTATTGGATATTAATGAGTGATACTAATTATATTTATATTTTCTTGCTTGCATTCTTAAAAATATATACGATTGTCTAATTTACTTAATTTTTACTTAAGAGTTTAACATAAGAGGATCATTAAAGAAAGATAAAAGAATCGCAAAAGAAAAAGGAAAAAAAAGCTAAAAGAAAGAGAAGAGAAAAGAAAAAGAAAAAAAACTTAATGAAAGAGTAGAGAAAATATTATAGCAACAGAGGAAAGATTTAAGAAAAAGAAAACAATAGCAAAAGATTAAAGAACAGTGGCTAATAATAAAATATAGTCTATTTGCAAGAGTAAAAAAGAAAAAAGAAAGCACACATCATGCCCCACATAGTGATCTCACTTGGGGATTTTACCTGATTTTTATCTGATACTCAATCATCACCATCGTTTTTTTGCTCCAATTGTAGCGAATCTTATGGATTGATCGAGTTGGAAAATCGAGCTGCGTGAAGTTGAGTTTTAATTTTATAATATTCGTTAGTTTTGAATATCTAAGCCTGTCATTTTTGTGGAATTTCAATCAGTTTTAGATGTCTCTCTCTTGCATCTAGAAGAACAAAAAAAACAAGAGGAAAATGATTTTCATTAATTTAAAATGCATATCAAGTGTTTGATAAAATGCTAGAACTAATATTTCTTCACTTTAATTGTAATTTTCCTAATATGGCTGAAATTGGAGACATGGCTATTATGTTGTTTTGTTTCTGTAGAATGACTATTGAAGAATGGCGCATCTGTCACGACCAAGAATACATCTATTATTATAATGATCTATTTTTCAATATGTTATGACTTATGCCATGGGATATTGTTCTTTATTTGATTAATGAGTTAAACTAAGATCTGTCACAAGTTGATGATTTAAATAATTGTTTTGTGGTTTCAGGACCAGTCCAGAGCTTCTTCTGAATCCTGTAAGAATTCTTCTTATCCTATTATGCTGTACAAATTACAATTGATTTCCATATATGGTTTATCCTAATGTATAATGTGAACAACAAAGTAATGCTAGTTTTGAAATTATGGACATAATTGTGGAGAATTGGCAGAATAAAGCCTTAAATATTCACATAGATATGCATGTGGATAGTACTGAATAAAGCCATGATAAGTAACCAAACATGTACTTGATACTTCTTAAGTGTGTTTTATTTGTTTATTAGCCTGATTACATGTTAAAATTACATTATTCTATAAACTTATAGACATTTTAAATTCACTGAATTTGTATAGTATTTTGTATGTATTTATTACGTTCTTTGGTTTAATAAAATTTGGAAAAACTTGCTGATGGGATACTATTTGTCAATGTTAGGTTTAATATAATTAATGTATGAAATTGTAGCATGGAATCTGGTAAAGAATGGGTTTCTATGCCGAGAAACAGTAATGAATAAATGAAAGGAGTGGAAAACTTTATTAAGTCATCGATATGTTCTTCATCTTTAAATGGAAAAATCAAATGTCCATGTAAGAAATGTGGCCTCACTATCTATCATGATCCCAAGGAAGTTCACGACCACTTATAGTGGATAGGTTTCAATAAGAATTATGCTAGAAGTACATGGGTTTTTCCATGGAGAGAGGTCACCACCATTTATTTTATCAAATGATGAAAACTTTGTTGATGAGCAGATGAATGAAATAGATGGACTCTTGCGTGATGCATTTGGCGTGTCAAACTTTGATACTAGTACATATACATCTCCAAAAATTGATAAGAACAAGATAAATTTAGAAGCCGAAAAATATCACAAACTAATGAAAGATGCTAAAATAGAAGTATATCCTGGATGTCAGAAGTTTACGACTTTATCATTGATAATCCATCTTTATCATATGAAATGTCTGCATCATTGGAGTGATACGTCTTTGAATGATTTATTGCAATTTTTGATTGAGCTTCTTCCTAATGGTGCACACCTCTCTAGCAACATTTATCATATGAAGAAGATCATAACTGATTTAGGTTTTGGATATACAAAAATTGATGCATGTTCTAATGATTGCATGTTGTATTGGAAAGAAAATGATAAAGATGAGAAGTGCACTGTATGTCAAATTTCAAGATGGAAGAATGCGGTGGTTGGAAAGAAAAGTGGACCAGCTAAGATCTTACACCATTTCCCTTTGATACCACAATTAAAAAGGTTGTTCATGTCATCAAAAATATTATAATTAATGAGGTGGCATGAAAAAGGACGTAGTAGTATGGGAAACTAAGATATCCAGTTGATTCCCTTGCTTGGAAGAATTTTGATAATAAATATCCTGAATTTGCTAAAGATGCTCAAAATGTTAGGCTTGGTTTGGCAAGTGATGGATTCAATCCTTTTGGTACAATGAGCATCTCCCATAGTACATGGCCAGTTGTGCTCATAGTTTATAATTTTCCACCATGGTTATGCATGAAAGATTCTTATTTTCTTATGTCACTTCTTATATCTAGTCCGAAAGCTCCAAGTAATGATATTGACATTTACATGCAACCGTTAATTGATGAGTTAAAAGAATTGTGGCATAATGGTGTGGAGACCTTTAATGCTTATAGTAACAATACATTTATGTTGCATTTTTTATTATTGTGGAAAATAAATGATTTTCCTGGGTATGGTAACTGATCAGGATGGACAACTAAAGGTAAGCATACATGTCCTCATTGCAATACTGACACCTGTTCTCGATATTTGAAAAAAAGTAGAAAAATGTGCTATATAGGACATCGTCGTTTTTTAGACTTGAGTTATGTTCCAAAGATGCTACATTTGAGGATTTTGAGAGATTGGAATCTTGAGTTACATTAACAATATGTCGCTTAGAAAGGACTTCATCCCTACATTTTTTGACGTCATGGTTCATTTGGCTATCCATTTGGCATATGAAGCTGCGATTGCTGAGCCAATTCAATATCGATGGATGTATCTGATTGAGAGGTACTTAATGATTTCAAATTATTTTATAATTTTATTTGGATTTTAGTACAAATTATTACATTTAAAAGTATCTAACTTTTATGTTTTAACTATTTAGGTATTTGTCAAGACTGAAAAGTTTTGTGTGAAATAAAGCACGACCTGAGGGCTCAATAGCTGAAGCTTACATTGCTGATGAATGCATGAATTTCTGTGCAAGATATTTGGAAAGAGTTGAGTCGAGAGAAGATAGAGCAAATAAGAGCTATGATGGTGGTGGAGATGAAATTCACAAAGGATTATCTATTTTCTCAAGGTTGGTCGTGTTTTAGGGTATGAAGAAGTTATTTATTTGGATCACCATCAATGGATTCAAGCACATGAATACGTCTTATTCAATTGTGACAAGTTGGCAAAATATATAGAGTATGCATCAAATTTTAGTGAATTACATTTGAATCAATTTAAACCTTTTAAGTTATTTTTCTTTTTTATTTTTTTGGTGAATTCTAATACAAAGAACATAAGAGGTTGCTTTGCTTTGAACATCCACATATTTAGCATGTAGAACTTGAAAAGTTTCATAAAGATTTTTTTTAAATGGTGGCAGATTAATATAAGCGAAAAGTTTCAAATAAGAAGCTTACTTTCCTCATTTCTAAGTTTTATATGTATTTATTTATTTTGTTACAGTAACAATGTTTTTACCTATATTAGGGTGAAGAGCTCTATCAAGGGGATGACCCATAAATTAAAGAGGATCTTTATTGGCTAAGTAAAGGTCCAAGTAGCTTGGCTAAAAGGATAAAAAAGTTTAGTTATAATGGATTCAAATTTTGAACTAAAGATGCTGAATTGCATTCTCCAACTCAGAATAGTGGTGTAGCTATTGATTTAGAAGCGGGTCTGATATACTATATATGGTGTTCTTAGAGATATTATTGTGTTGGACTATTACGAGAAGAGAAAAGTTGTCCTCTTTAAGTGTGATTGGGTGGATATGGCAACAGGTGTTAAAGAGGATTCATTAGGTTTCACACGTGTTAATTTCAAGCATTTGTGGAAGACAACCGAACCATACATCTTGGCATCTCAAGCTTTGCAAGTTTTTTATACACCAGATCTTGTGGAGACAGATTGGACTGTCGTGACAAGAATAAAATCTAGAGATGCATATGATATGTGCAATGAAGATTTTCTCTCAAGACAAGTACCTATTTCGATTCTTAAATGCATGCTTCTAATGTTTTGGAAAATGTTAACATTGACGTTGATAAAATTTATGCATGTGACAATGCTAACAATAACAACATGGATGTTGAAAGCGACACTAGTGATTCTGATGAGGAAAATAGTGAGGATCTCGAAAGTGATGAAGATGAATTTGAATAATGGTGGATTTCTTCCATTTCATTTGTTATGCATGATTGTTATTTTGATTTTATATATATTTTATTTGTTTTCCAATTATTTTCTTTATATGATTATGGTTTTAAACTTTCAAGATATGTTATTTTTCTTTCAATATTAATATATATTTTCATTGTAGGATACAATGATCAAAAGTATGAATAGTATTCAATTAAAGAGCATTGACGAGGCAAATTCATCTAAGAGAAATGATGAATCAATTTCATCTAAGAGGTTCAAAAAAGGAGATCAAGTGCTGCCAACTAAAAACATGAAAGTGTTGCAACCGACACTACTAATGAATCTGTGAATGCAACAAGAAGTTCTACAACTAGTTGTACAAGTGCTGCAACTATTGGTAGAGTTGCTAATAATCCTTCTTTTCATTAATTAATATAAGTTTTTGGTTTTAACAACGGTATAAATATGCATTACTTTTTATGGTGCAGAGAATGAGGTTGTTAAAAAGAAGTATGCTGTTAGAGGGTCGAATAAATGTGCTAACTTTCAAGGTAACACTATAACAGTAGTGAAGGTTAATGTTCATGGACAACCAAAATGTAGAAATACGAGAAAGTTGTCGTCTTACCTTGGCTTACTTGTAAGAGATCCAAAATTGATACCTCTTGATATAAAAGATTGGAGAAAGTTCTTGGATGATCGAAGAGAGGAAGCCCTTTGGAAGATCATTTTGGTATTATCTTTTAATTTTTAATTTATTTTCAAAACTAAATTTTATTAAATGTACTCAAATTTACTTTTTTGCATGTTAATTACTTAAAGACTAGGTTCACATTTGAAGGTCCAATTTCTCCAAAGGAATGGATAATGGATAAGTTAGATCATTGATTAAGATCGTGGAGGGTAAAACTTAAGAAAAAACACTATAAAATACCAAAGATGGCAAATGCAACACTTGGAATGCTATTAAAGCAGCTGAATTCTAGGGTGGACCCTGATCAATGGAAAAAGATGGTTCATTACTGGGAATCACCAGAAGGGCAGGTATATAATGTCTTATTATGCTTAATATAGTTTATATTAATAATATTTAATACAACATTTGATGGATAAATGATAATGTATGCTTATAGTAAGAGAAATGCAGAGAATCGTAATAGTATTTTGATGGCGCACCACTTAGGCACCAATAGTTTTGTTTGTCTTAGAGAAGAGAAGGTAAGAACATATTATTCTTCAAATTACAAATCATATTTCTTTAAAAAAATTACTTATACTTGAATATTTTGTTTATGATAGATAAAAGATGGAGTGGAATTAGATAGTTTGGGGTTGTTTATTATTGCTTATGGAGAGCCATCAACAAAACATGTTGAACCACAATCTGCCAAGCTAATTCTACAAATGAGTAGATAATACTTTTATTTTATGGTTTTACTATAATCTTGAATAATTATATTGAGAATACTTGATTTTGTAATGATGTGAAATATGTGTTTTATAGGCTGAAATTGAGGATGAGTTAATGAACCTTCCACCAGATTGTGATGTTGCTAGTGAGCGAGAACGGATTTTTCTTCAAATAGTTGGAGATGATAAGCGTGGATACACAAGAACTTATGGAATTGGTGTAAATAATAAAACTACTGGAACTTCAAAACAAAGAGCCACTGAAGCGTTATTAATAGTTGAAGCTGAAAGATAAAAAATAGAAGCTTTAGAAGAAGAGATTGCATCGAAGAAACAAAAATGAGTAGAATTGGAAAATGAGGTAGCAATCCAAGCACAAAAGATAAAGGAATTAGAAGAAGGAATGGAAGGTGAAAAAATAGAAAGAGAAACTCTCAAGGACCAAGTTCAAAAGTTGACAAATATTGTTCTCCATATCCAAGCTAATGGTAGTCTGGTATGTATGCTAACTATTCTATAGTGTTAAGACTTGAAATGGGTTGATGGTTTGAGCTGCCACAAATAGTAGACATATTGTTAATCTTGAACTTATGTTATCTTTTCATTTCCATTGATTTAGCGATTGGTTCTAGTGATTCTCTTTGAAATTCTTTGTTTCTTTATTGGAGAAAAAAGAATCAAATCTGAGATTTATCTCATTTCCAAATTCTTCCATAGAGACTTCAATGAGTTTTTCTTACATAGATGATGAGTATGAGTATGGAGAATGAATCCTCTTAGGTATCTTTCTATATTATTCTTCTGTAGTTAACTTTATTAATTTTACATAATTATTACAATTGTATATTGGTAGAATTTAATGTGTTTTGTTTGATGCAGATGAACGATGCTAACAAGCAAAGAATTATGACATATCTTAATCTTGTGATTACAAAAGCTTATATATGCTCTGATGGAAGAATTTTGAATGATTGAGTCATGAAGTTCTTAAAAAAACATTTCACTTTAAATATTTTGTAATGAAACTTGTATACTAGTTTTTATGTATGAAATTAATGTACTTATGGTTTTTTGGTTGATAATATACTTTGCACACCTGCATATAGATTTGAATTATATCTGATACTATCTCGTATTCTATGTGTGTACAAAAAATATAATGTTGATACTATTGTAGCTTTTAGTATTTGGAAATTAAGGTTGATACCATAAACCTGCAATATCAGAAAAATCTAATGATACCATTAATAATTGTATCACAAAACATGCATTCATACTAAATGTTTAGTATTACTGAATGTTTCCGATACTATAAGTACAATGTTGTATCAAAAAAATTTGATACCATTATTTGATACTATATATTTCTGATACTGAAGAGTTCAATCATTTAGTATCAGAAAATATATATTGATACTATATGATTAGTATCGGAAAAAGTTTCAAATACTATAAACACAATGTTGTATCACAAAATTTTGATACCATTATTCGATACTAAATATATTTCTGATACTAAAAAGTATAATTCTTTAGTATCAGAACTCTTTATCTGATACCAAGTCTTTAGAATCGGGGGTATATGTATCGGATGTGTATCGAAAAAAATTTGATACCAAAACTCTTTTGTATCAAATATTTTATCTTTGGTATCAAAAGATTTCCGATACTAAAAACCTTTTTCTTGTAGTGATTCATTTAGCTCGCTTAACTAACTTATCAACTAATTGCATGGTCATAGTAGTTAGTTCAACCCCTTCAAACCAAATTCCTTGTACATTGAGTAAGTCATCAGATTGATACTCACTCATATGTCAAGTTTGGCAAATGCAACCTTTTGGTTTCCCATAGTGATGCAAATAGTGAAACTTCCAACGTCTTTCTTCTTAGTGGGTAAACCAACAATTATGCTTGCAGATTCTTGGACCAATAATTTTTCTTCCTTCTCATAATTCCTCTTGTTGGTACGGAGCTCATTGAAGAATTCTGCATATGTAGGAACATTCTTGATAACATCCAAAAGAGGTAGATTAATATTCACTTTAGAGAGCATGTTATAAATAATTGAAAATTGTTTATCCTGTTTAATGTCCTTAAGATGATTTGGGAATGGAACTGATGGCTTATAAAAATCAAAAGATTTGTGCAATGTGGTTGATTTGGGCTCTTTATGTTCACTTTCTTGGTTTGGTGTTGCATTAGATAGATAATTTTCAGATTTCTTCTCATTTTCTATCTCATCATCCAGTTCATCTGAATCTTCCTTTCTTACACTAAGTGGAAAATCATTAAATTTATTGAAATCAATGTTACTTCGACAACCATACCACTCTTGAGGGTCATAATTGTATGTGCTTGCTCTGGTTGACTTTGAAATTTCCCTCTTTCATGTCTTTGCAGTATTCTAGCAATTTTCCCCAACTAAGCTTCCATATTCCTTTGTGATGCCTCTAAAAAATCAAACCTTTGACTATTTCTTTCTTGATTTTTCTGACAAACTTGAATAAATGCATTCAAGCTTTCCTCCACACTTAGTTGCCTCAATTGATTACTCTGTCCATTTTGATTCTGATTTTGAACTAGATTAGTGTTATATGGTAGGGGATTGTTGTTCCTCCATTAGAAGTTAGGATGATGGTGTAGCCCAAGATGATAAGTATTTATAGTGAAATTATTTTTGTCATTTGCATTATTTCCATTGTTGTATTTTCTTTCTCATATCTTGGATTCCTAACGCTCTATCTCCAAAAGAAGGTTTGTCATCCGCGGCTAGCTTGCAAGTAGTTGCTCCATGACCATAATTGCCACAAATGGAACATACTTCATTTGTTGGTTTTACATAACTTGATAATTTGATTTCCTTAATCTCCTTCATCATCTCGAGGACAATGGGACCTAGCTGCCGAGATGAAATCTCTGATGTCCCTTAAACCTCATTTACTATGGTCGGCTTTTCTCCAACACTCTTTTGTTGAGAATTTCTTCCCAACATCTCAAAAATCTCATAAGCCCCATTAGGGGTTTTTTCCAAAATAGCTTCTCTAGCAGCACTGTCTACCATGAATTGACAGGGAGATATCGTCATAGAAAAATTGATTCAGCAGATATAACTGGTATCCATATAGGCACTGTATTTGGAGCATTTTAAATATCGCTCATGCTTTATGAAATGGCTCTCCATGAAATTGTGAATCCAACTATTTGCTTCCTCAAAGATGTCGTTTTGTGAAAACTTTCATTTTAAACTGATCATCAGTCAAACCAGCTAGTGGAAGTATAGACAATGCTTTATAAAATTCTCTTTAAATGAAAAAGGATCCTCATTTGTTAAGCCATGAAAACAAGGCAAGATCTAGTAATAAATTAATATAAGATCAAAGTTCATTACTTCTGGCTCCAACAATATGCATGAAGTATTAAGCCATATCATTGGCCTTGAAAAATCACGCATGACTTGTGGCCTTTGCAACTGATTATTCCCTTGGATGTTTTCATCATTAATTATATATCCCTAATCCTCTGTCATTTCACAGTTGTTCTCTTGAGTTTGTTTAAAAAATTATTCTTATATGATGAATGTTATCATGGAAACACGCCAACTCTGGATGTAGAGATTACCTACCATACATTTATGTGCAAGAATAATCAACAGGTAAGAAGAAGAAAACGAAACAAACAAAAATTGATGATCTAAAGAAACATTCTAAAAAATCAATTAATATAAGATTGATTTTAAGAATTAAACTAAATTATTTCAATGATTAAACAATGGTTGGAAGATGTATGAGAATTTCAGTTCGTTTACTATACGATGAATTTATTGATATTTAAAACTTGCAAAACCAAGTTCTAGATTATTGATTCATCCATTAAAACTATAGAATTCCATTTGATGAAGGGAGATTTTACACTTACAATCTATTAACTTGTTCCTATAATTAATTCACTCGTTAAAGTATTAGAATATAAACAAAGATTAAAAAATTATCTAGAGAAACCCAAATCAATGGTGTTTTAACCTAGACACATATATATTAAGCCAAATTAGGAATCAGGTCTGATCATCTACACTCCTAATTGTTTGTAATATCAAAAATTACAAACAACGATGTCCAATCAATTATACACAACCAAAGGCAAATAGCATTCAAGTCCAATGAATAGGAAATAATCTCAAACTCATCAATAATCGATACCATCAAAACATCGTACAAGAAAATTCAAACTAAAATCCCATACAAAATATTTAGCTACTCATAATCATGAAAAACATAATAAATATACCAACCACAAAATCCATGAAAAAAGATAACTAAATTAAGAGTTTCTTCCCTTCAAATTCAACGATTACCAGTAAAGAGGTTGAAGAGACTGATTGTCTTCTTCATTTGGTGCTTCTAATCTTCAATTTGATGTGAAAATCTTTTTCAATAAATGATTCTCCGAAAATAAGGTTTTTGAGAGAGAAAAATCTAAACAAAGGTTTTTTGGAGTTATGTCTATCCCCTAAAAAGGTTTTTGAGTTGCCTTTAAATAATATAAGGAGAATTTACAAAAAATAGCCTAGAAATAAGCCCAAAATCGTATTTTCCACATCCAGATTTGTGTGCCAGACCGCGGTTTCCGACAGACATGACTGCAGTCTAAAAAAATCATGTTTTCCAAATCCAGATTTATATGCGAAACCGTGATTTTCGACAGACTTGGCCACGGTCTCTGGAGTCTTTTTCTACTGATTTTTTATCTTTTCATATTTTTGCCTCTTTTCAATTCTTGACCTCACGTTTGAGCTTTTAGGCATCTTCACTCTTATTTTCCACCAAATCCAAGCATTTCTCATCAATTCTTCCACATAGACTCCTAAAGATGAAATCATAAAATATTAATAAGAAAATGAACAAGAACACTTGAAAAATAAGTGAAAGTGAGTACAAAGAGATTCAATTAGTTGATATAAAACTAACTCATCAAATTTGGTGTCTAGTTTGTTGATGACAAAGCATGATTTTTTTATTGTCTTTGAGTTTGATAAAGGTATTTTAACACAAAATGGAATGTTTGTAGGAAAGAGTAATGTCGTTGATGGACTCTTTAAGCTCAATATAATAGTTGTTAAACCTGAGATGAATAAATTTGCTACCCCTTCTGTTTATATGCTCGAATCTTCCATTGACTAGGATATGTCAATTTTTATGAATATGAAAAGCATACCTACATTCCATATTGACTCTAAATATAAATACGAAACTTGTGTTGAAGAAAAAATAATGAGGCCATCTTTTTAAACTATTGAAAGAAGTAATGAACCACCAAGTTTGATTCATATGGACATGTGTGATTTAAAAACGATGCAAACTTGTGGTTGAAATAAATACTTTATCACTTTTGTTGACAATTGCACCAAGTATTGTTTTGTATATCTTTTCAAAAGAAAAGATAAAGCAATAGACAAAAACTGATATGGAAAATAAACTCAATAAAAAGATTATGGTGCTAAGAAGTGATAGAGAAGATGAATACGAATCACCTTATTCACCTCAACAAAATGCCATTACAAAACGTAAAAATCATACTTTAAAGAAAATAACGAATGTAATGTTATTGAGTTTAGGTCTACCTCCGAACATGTGTGGAGAAGTTGTGTTGTCACTTTTAAATAAAGTTTCCCAAAAGAAGTTAGACAAAAGTCTATATGAACTTTGGCATGGTCGAATGCCTTTCTTTAAATACTTGAGAGTGTGTGGGTGTCTAACAAAGGTGGCTATACCTCTTCCGAAAAGAGTGAAAACTGGCCCAAAAATTATTGATTGTATGTTCATCAGATATGCAGATAACAGTAGCACATATCGGTTTCTTATGTATGAATCTTAGATTGTTGACATACACAAGAACATGATAATTTAGTCCCAAAATACTTTATTCTTTGAACACATATTTCCACATAAATCCTAGTAGGGTTATAAAAACAATGAAAAATGTTCAAGATGAAGAAGTCAAGGATGAGCCAATGCATAGTAAAAGAGTAAGGGTTGAAAAATCCTTTGAAAAATATTTCCTTACCTAAATTCTCGAAAGTGAACCTCTTTGAAAAAAACAATCAAAGTGATATTGACTCCATCCTGCAACCTATCCCTATACAGTTGGTTTGATTGATCCTGTATGTAATACTGTATTTTCTGCAGGACAGCTTCAATATCCTTCCTGAGACTTGTCATGGATGCAGCGTGGAATCTGTCACTCATATGGATACTGCTCTATATGTTAAACTCGTGATCTTGTAGCACATGAAGAAGTTGTCTAACGGCGGCAACAACTCTATCTATCAATTCATCATATGACATTCCAACTGATCTTTCTTGCTTTAGTTCTGAGGTTGGTACATCATATGGAATAATGGCTCGGGGGTGTTGTGCTACATTCAGCTCAGAATCTTCATCTTCATCTCTATCATCATGAACACCCCTCCTTGATCTTGAACCTCTGAAAGAAGCAAACTTTTCAGAAATATAGGAGGCAAGAGCTTCATCTTCAATCTCTTCATCGACCTCCTCAGTAACTTGCTCTACTATGTCCTGGATGGATTCAGTTGAGCCTATAGTAGGTGCATCATCAACCTCCTCATGAGATGACTCTAGCTGTGCTGAAGTTACTTCAGCCTTTACTACCACTTCAGCATCCTCTAAGGGTACTGTCTCAACAGCCGCCCCTTTAGAGGTCTTCTTCTCCTCAGAGAGTACTGTCTCAACATCCTCCTCACCCGAGGTCTTTGACAAGGACACCGTCTCAATGGCCGGTTTTGTAGCTTCCACGACTATCTTTTCTGCAACTTCCACTACTTACAGCATAGGTAGGTTTCTTGCAGCAATAACAATTTGAACCACTGTAAGCTCGACTTCTACAAGAATCTCAGCTTCCATCCTTAATGTTGAATCTGTTGTTTCTTTTAGGATGTCAGCCTGTTATACTACTACCTCCGTCAGTATATGAAGTCCCATCTCTGCAACTTCCTCTATGGTCGTATCATCGGTAATCTCAGCATCTGTAAGATTAGTAAGCACTTCTTTGATGATCACTGACGGTTCTCTTTCAGGTGAAACTTCGACAACTTCAGGATAGGTATGCATCGGGAAATCACTATTGTCATGTAGATGAGTCTCATCTTCCAAGGATTCAAGAGGAAAATTGTTGGGAGATCCTCAGCTACTTGGTCGTACGCAAGAGAGCTTGATTTATGGCTAGAAGATCCTTCTCCCTACTGTCTCCTCGGAGTGTGCTGTATTCTTCTGTCCTTCATACTAGCTTGCAGCGGTAGTTGCAAATTGCTTCCTCTATCTGCTTCACTCCAAGGTTACTAATTTGGTCTTCAACAAAGGCAATGTCATCGTCCCTTCTTACTGTCTCTATAGCCTGGACTAGGGAGACCTACAAGTCATCCATTATTACTTTCATCGGTTGCTCTGCAGATTTCTTCTCTATTACCTACTTGTCTTTGCCTTTGTTTAGAGCATCCTAAGCAGTAGTTTCTCTTGATCTTTTTGAGTGAATGAACTCTGCAAACACAGGTTGCAGGAGATGGAGGATATCATCGATTTGAGACACTCCAGCACTGCTACTCTATCTTATCTCCAGTAACTAGAAGGTTAGATCGACTCCAACAGCTGGGAAGGTTGTATCAATCTCAGCAGTTGGGAAGATTGGATCGATCAGATTTTTTGCAGCAGCTTGTTGGAGATCTTCTTGCTTTGGCTCCTCATCTGACTCGACCTAACTGGAGTTTGGCAGAGAGGAGTTGCTGCTATTGGCTGTCTTGTACCAGCTGCAGCAGCCTTCTTCTTTTTGTCTTTCTCAGCAGCTGCGCAGAGTGATAAGTTTCCTTGTCTTTCTCTTCCCCAATGGCGTATCATTATCTAAGGAAGATGATGACTCCAGTTCTACTCTCCTTGAAGCCCTTTTGAAAATAGGTAGGACACTGTCATTAGGATCAGAACTGCCACGCTGGGCCTCTTACCTCAGTTCTTCCTCTTCTGCCCTTCTCTCAGCCTCTGATCTGCTGCTTACGACTTCGTCTCTGAGAGATAAGGATGCAGCTGCTGTATCCTTGGACTTTTTTCTTACAGTAGCAACAGCTATGCCAGCAGCAACATTTTTCAAGGTTTTCCTCTTCTTTTTCTCGCCAAGGAACTTGCCAATGGGGATTGGGGTAGGAGCAATCAGCTGCACTCCAAGCTTGTAGAGAATAGAGCAAATGGTAATCCTATAGCTCCTTCTTACCATCGTCTTTGATCCAAAAAAGAAGACTTCTCACTTGATCAAAGGAAATGAGCAAATAAAGGAAGATGAAAGTTGTGCAGAAACAGTCCAGTCAGTCTGGTTTTGGCAATAAACTACTTTTACTAGGGAATTATTGGGCTGATTGGCATACATGGATTCAAAGCATTACGAGTCTAGTTCTTGTTGGCCCAAACGGAGAAGCATTTGGAATTTCCTAGAGGGAGTTATACCTTTTTTTTCTGGACGGTGGCAGATTCATCCGAAAATTTGAAAAGTTAAAGAATCTTGTACTTAAAGAGTCAATGTTAATAACAATGAAAATGTAGAGTCATGGTACATTATTGTGGTCTAGAATCATGTATTAACTCCTATAAATAACCTTAATCTTGTAGTATTTGGGAAAGTGAAAAATATATAATAAACCAAATTCTAAGTCTTTGGACTTACAAGTATTTTACCTCTCTTTGGTGGGTTCCATAGAGTGAGGGAGTATTTTTGGGGTGTGTGCTTGTATTTATTTCTCAATTAGCCTCTTTTTGGTGTTAAAGTGGTATCAAAGCCAAGGTTCGAGATGCCACCACATCGTGGAAACAATCCTGTTGCAGCTCCAAGGCATGAGCGTGATCTACGCAATATCGAATTGGATGAATTAAGGATACAAGTGCAGCAACTCGATCAACGTCTTGCACGTGGTGACCATTTGAATCGTGATGTCAAGGGTCATGATTCAGATGTTGGTTCTGCCAATGATGAGATTGATTTCAATCCATTTCATGATGACAATTCGAGTGATCTTGCAGCTCGTGGTCAACAAGTTTGTAGAAATAATCATGAGAAATTCTTTGATTGCAAAGTTGATATTCCAGATTTTGAAGGGAGAAATGATCCTAATGAATTTATAGATTGGCTCAACTCTATTGAAATGGTCTTTGAATTCAAGGAAATTCTAGAAGATCGTAGAGTCAAACTTGTTGCATCAAATTGAAGAAGTATGCATCCCTTTGGTGGGAGCAATTAAATAAACAACGTACTCGCGATGGTAAACGAAAGATTCATACGTGGGATAAGATAAAGAAGAAACTATGAAGAAATTTTTTACCAGATAACTATCGGTAAGATGTTTTTCTCAAATATCATAATTTCAAGCAAAAAGATCTATCTGTGGAGGAGTATATTACTGAATTTGGAGCCTAAAGAACAAACCATTGCTCATTTTCTTGGAGGACTTCGATATGAGATCGGAAATGTTGTCCAATTGTAACCATATTGGACGTATAATGATGTGTGTAAGTTGTCCCTCAAGGTGGAAAAGTAATAAAAAGAGTTAAATCGAAGTGGTGCTCGTTTCTATTCAGGTGGTAGCACTCTCAATCGAGGGAGTGCATCTACATCAAGAAATACACCATCAAAGACGTAAAATAGAAGACTGTTGCAAGCAAGGAGACTAATGTTGGTTTTGTGAAACCAAGTGTCTCTAACACTCAAAAACCATGCTTTAAATGCAAGGGGTTTAGACACTTTGCTGCAGATTATCCAAATTGAAGAATTATCACTCTTGTGGAAGAAGAGGCCGATGAAGAATCATATAAGACAGCCCCTATCTATGATGAATCCGATGAAGAGGTTACATATGAGGACCATGGAGAATCTTTAATGGTACGTCATATCCTTAATACCATAATTAATAGTGATGATTCATGGTCTCGAAACAATATATTTCATACCAAGCGCACTTCATATGGCAAAGTTTACAATGTTATCATTGATGGATGAAGTTACGAGAATGTTGTAGCTACTACAATGGTGGAAAAATTGAATCTGAAAACTGAAGATCATCCTCAGCCTTATAAGCTATCTTGGCTTCGTAAAAGTAATGAAGTGAAGGTATCAAAAAGATGTCTTATTCAATTTTCTATTGGCAATAAATATAAAGATGAAGTTCTATGTGATGTTATTCATATGGATGCTTGTCATTTGCTCCTTGGAAGACCTTTTCGGTTTAATAGGAAGACACATCATGATGGTTTCAAGAACACTTATACTTTTGTTAAAGATGGAGAAAAAATTATTTTGGGGCCATCTAAAATGGAGAATGTTCCTAGACAATCCATAGAGGAGGGAAGCAATTTTCTTTCCAAATCTAGCGGTGAAAAGACGATTCATGAATCCATAGAGGCATTTGCTTTAGTTGTTTTGGAAGAAAACGAAGAGGGTCATACTATCCCATTGGAAGTTCGATCTCTTCTTGAAGAATTTCATGATGTGGTGCTCGAAGAAATTCCCCCAGGACTTCCACCGATGTGAAATATTCAACATTGTATTGACTTGGTCCCTAGAGCTTTAATTCCAAATAAGGCAGCCTATAGAATGAGTCTGAAGGATCATGAAGAGTTGCAAAGGCAAGTTGAAGATCTTTTGTCCAAAGGTCTTCTTCAAGAAAGCAAAAGTCCTTGTGTTGTTCCAATTATTTTTGTGCCAAAGAAAGACGGTATGTGGCGCATGTCTGTTGATAGTAGAGCGGTGAATAAAATCACTATCAAGTATCATTTTTCTATCCCCCGTCTTGATGATCTTCTCCATTAACTACATGGTTTCAAGATTGGTTTTAAAATTGATCTTCGAAGTGGCTATCATCAGATTTGTATGAGGCCAGAAGATGAGTGGAAAATGACTTTTAAGACAAGAGATGGTCTCTACGAGTGGTTGGTTATGCCGTTTGGTCTCTCAAATGCTCCTTCTACTTTTACGTGGCTTATGAATCATATTTTGAAGTTGTTCATTGGAAAGTTTGTTGTTGTCTATTTTGATGATATCCTCGTATATAGCTCCAGCCTTGAAGAGCATTTGCAACATCTCCAACAAGTCTTTGCAGTGCTACGAGAGCAAAGATTATATGTTAACTTGAAGAAATGTCATTTCTTTGTGGATAGCCTAGTTTTCTTAGGCTATGTTGTTTCCTCAAATGGCATCAAGATGGATGGGAATAAAAATGAGGCGATTCTAAGCTGGCCAATTCCTAGCTCCATTCGTGATATTAGGAGTTTTCGTGGTTTGGCTTCGTTTTCATGGTTTCAGCACTGTCATTGCACCTATAACCGAATGCTTAAAGGGTGGAAATTTCAAGTGGTCGAATAAAACAAAAGAAGCTTTGAGCTTCTTAAGAAGGAAGTGACGGAGGCTCCAATTTTGCAACTACCTAACTTTGATAAAGTTTTCAAAATTGATTGTGATGCTTCAAATGTTGGAATTGGTGGAGTTCTCAATCAAGAAGGCAAACCCATTGTTTTTTTTAGTGAGATGTTAAATCATTCAAGGCACAATTATTCTACATATGACAAGGAGTTCTTTGTCATTGTTCGTACGTTGGATCATTGGTAACATTATCTCCTACATCGAGAGTTTGTCCTTTTTCAAATCATGAAGCCTTGAAGTATTTAAGCACTCAAGAAAAATTGAATTCTCGACATGCTAGGTGGGTTGAGTTTCTTCAAGCCTTCTATTTTGTTATCAAGCACAAATTGAGAGCTCTTAATCAAGTGGCGGATGCTCTTAGCCGTTGACATTCATTGTTCACCATCTTGCAAGTGAAGGTCATTAGGTTTGAAGTTATAAAAGATCTATACAAGTCTGATCCCTATTTTGGTCCAATTTAGGAAGAGTGTTTGAAATCTCCTTTCAAAATATTCTTGATTCAAGATGAATTTCTCTTCAAGGACAACTTTTGTGCATTCCTAATTGTTCTTTAAGGCAAGCAATCATCAATGAATCTCATGGTGGAGGTCTTGCTGGACATGTTGGAAGAGATAAGACTCTTAAACTTGTTCAAGAAAATTTTTATTAGCCACGAATGGATCGAGATGTTAAGAGATGTATTGAAAGATGTCGAACTTGTCATATTGCCAAAACTCATGGGTAAAATATCGGTTATGCACGCCATTGCCAGTACCGAAGGGTTCATGGGAGGATGTTAGTGTGGACTTTGTGGTTGGATTACCTTGCACTCAAAGGAACAAAGATTCGGTCATGGTCGTTGTTGATCGATTCTCAAAAATGGCTCATTTTGTTCTTCGCACAAAAACATTGGATGCTACTCACACTGCTGGTCTTTATTTTAAGGAGATTGTCAGACTTCATAGTATTCCAAAGACTATCACTTCTGATAGAGACTCTAAATTTATGAGTCATTTTTGGCAAACACTTTGGAAGAAGTTGGGAACTAAACTTCAATTTAGTTCATCTCATCACCCTCAAACTAACGATCAAACGGAGATTGTAAATAGTAGTTTGGAAAATCTGTTGAGGAGTTTGGTGGGCAAAAATCCTCGTCAATGGGATGTCATTTTGGCGCAAGCGAATTTTGCTTACAATCGTTCTTCAAGCCAAACTATAGAAAGAAGTCCTTTTGAGGTTGTCTATGGCGGAAATCTAATTACTACGTTGGATTTGGCTCCAGTTCCCATAACTCATAGTTTTAGTGGAGATAGAGAAGAACATGCAAAGTACATCAAGAAGTTGCATGAAAAAGTGCGGCAAGAAATTATCAAGCAAAACGAAAGGTATCAACGAAATGTCAATAAGCATAGAAAAAAATCAGTTCTCAAATAAGGGGATTTGGTTTGGATTCACTTAAAGAAAGCATTTTCCTCGTGGTCGACATAGGAAATTGCAGCCTAGAGCTGATGGTCATTTCCGTATTTTGAAGAGGATTGGTGACAATGCTTATAAAATGGAGTTACCTGGTGATTATGGTGTTTCTCCAAACTTTAATGTGGCTGATTTATCTCCATATCATGGTGAAGAAGTTGAGGAAGATGACTCAGGGACGAGTTCTCATGCAGTGAAAGCGAATGATCCAAAAAAGAAGATGTCTCGCTTGATCAAAGGAAATGACCAAATGAAGGAAGATGAAAGTTGTGCAGAAACAGTCAAGTCAGTCTGGTTTCGGCAATAAACTGTTTTCACTAGGGAATTATTAGGTAGATTGGCATACATGGATTCAAAGCACTACGAGTCTAGTTCTTGTTGGCCCAAACGGAGAAGCATTTGGAATTTTCTAGAGGGAGTTATGCCATTTTTTCTAGAAGGTGGCAGATTCATCCGAAAATTTAAAGAGTTAAAGAATCTTGTAGTTAAAGAGTCAATGTTAATGATAATGAAGTTGTAGAGTCATGGTACATTATTGTGGTCTAGAATCATGTATTGACTCCTATAAATAACCTTAATCTTGTAGTGTTTAGGAAAGTGAAAAATATATAATAAACCAAATTCTAAGTCTTTGGACTTGCAAGTATTTACCTCTCTTTGGTGGGTTCCATAGAGTGAGGGAGTATTTTTGGGGTGTGTGCTTGTGTTTACTTCTCAATTAGCCTCTTTCCGGTGTCAGTCTTCTCTATCTCGTCCCATAACCTTTTAAGGATGAACGGGGCCCAATTCACCCTCTCTCCGCTCATTATAGCTTACATGATTCTGAAGTGGAGGTCAGTGCATTTGTTGTAGCTCCCGGTTCTACCTTCAATGGAGCACGCACAAATGTCATGAAGAAATTCAAATTCAGGTTTGAAGAGTTTCTTCAGGGCGTTTTTCTTGATTTTGGTCCCAACCTCTCTCAGCTTGAAGAGGTTCCACATCTCCTCAGAGATGTCGTCGCCGAATGTCAAGAGTTGACTGGGAGTCAACCCTTCTGTAGAGATGCTGAATGCAGTGGCGATGTCTCTCACGGACAGTTCCCTGTCCTCCTCATCCTCATCCATTCTAAAGAGAATACAGAACCTTCTCTCCTCTAACCTTCTAGTATATGCATAGAACCTCTTGACAGATTCTATGGAAAATCCAGCGTAGACCGTAGTCAGGAGCCCTACGATTTGAGATCTGTTCAGGGCCTCGAAAATACGAGCAAGGATGGAGGGGTCGTATAGCTCTGAGGCATATACGTGTCCTTGGTTAACAAGGCGTCCTTCAAGCACAACTATTTAGCTGGCAGCCATTGATGTGTAGGAAGAAATGTGCTTAGGAGAATATGAAAGAAAAAATCCTTGAGATGGTGACTGCTCTTTTGTTTGATATTTGGAAGTTATGTGCGAATGATCATGAAAAAGTATCAAGAAGATGTTTAAAAGCTTTGTAGTAAGATCAACGAATGAGATTAAAAGATATAAGTTGATCTAACGGTCCTTGTAAAAAGACGGAGGGGTCAAAGTGTAAATATTCAAAACATAGCAGTTATGACTTCTGACCGCGTCTATTCAAATTCTGACACACGCAGACTTACATTAAATGCGAGGTGAAGCATGCGTTTTGCCGCTTATTTTATTATTTTTTCAGGTTGCAGCTTCTTGTACGAGGTTGCAGAGTATTAAATACTCTAATTAAGAAATAAATATTGTATCCTCCTACTACTTAGTTTGCTTACTTACTGATATTCCTGTAAGAATTAAAGATGTAGCGCCGTATGAAACCGCATCTTGTAGTAAGATACATACTACTTTTAGCAAAGATACATGGGTTTCTCCTGAGCTTCTGCAACTTTTTTTTCCACTCATAACTTCAAGATTCCCAACTCATTCTTTTGTATAGAAAACCTTGATTCACATAATAGCTTGGTGAATATATCAGCTAACTGAAGATCTGTATGAACTTTCTCTAGCACCAGATCCTTCTTTTCTGATCTCTTATGAAGTGATGTCTGATGTCAATGTGCTTTGTTCTTGATTGAAAGACTGGATTATGGGTAATTGCAATAGCACTCGTATTATCACACAGGATTGGGGTCTCTTTCTCTTCAATTCCATAATCTCTTAGTTGCTGCTGTATCCAGAGGATTTGAGCACAGTAACTTCTTGCTACAATATATTCTGCTTCTGCTGTAGATGTTGCTATGGATGTTTGTTTTCTGCAGAACCATGAGACAAAGCTATTCCCAAGAAACTGACATGTTCCACTTGTACTATTTCTATCTATCTTGCAGCCAGCATAGTCTGAGTCTGAGTAGCCTTTGAGCTTGAATCCTCATTTCTTAAGATACCATAGGCCTACTTCTTGAGTTTTTTTTAAGTACTTGATGATTCTCTTTACTACTGTAAGATGTGATTCTTTTGGTACTGCTTGAAATCTTGTATAGACTCCTACTGCAAACATGATGTCTGGTCTGCTTGTTGTAAGATACAACAAGGATCCTATTTGGCGTTTGTACTTGGTAATATCCACATCTTTTCCATCTTCATCTTTATCAAAGACTTATAGATGTAGCCATGAGAACTGATGTAGTTGTTCCATTTTCCATTCCAAACTTCTTTATAAGCTGTCTTGTATACTTGACTTGATTGATGAAGGTTCATGCAGGTAGTTGCTTTACTTGTAGTCCATGAAAGAAGCGTAACTCTCCCATCATACTCATCTCAAACTTGGACTGCATTAAGTTGGAAAACTTTCCACATAGATCTTTATTAGTGGAGCCAAAGATGATATGATCCACATAGATCTGTACAAGGAGAATACACTACTAGAAAATAGACCTATAACTACATTAATTTTGAGATACTTAAAATTAAATGTCTTGAAATATATTCATTTGAGGCATTTAACATTTTAATGCCTATCACTACAACTATAATAATACTATTAAGGCACTATAAATTAAATGTCTTAATATCCTATTATAACTTCACTTTCAATAATACTAATTATTTTCTTAACAATCTAATAACACTGCTATTAATGCATTAAAATATAAATGTCAGGATAAATTATTCGATTACAACATTATTATATATTTAAAAATCTTAACAAAATTTACAACGTAAAATATCCATCTTGCTAATTCAGAGTAGGTTGTTTAAATAAATAGATAAAAAAACAAGTAGATAAAAAAATGCATGAGATAAAAATGCATGAAAATTATCTTCTCAGCCACGATTTTTGACTCTAGCATTCTCTCCTCTCACTCTAGCTCTCTTTGTCTTCTCTCTCCCACCCAAAACCTGAAAGTCCCCCTGATACACATTTCTTTTCCACCTATGTGAAAACTCACTTAAAACTAACATGACATCCACATATCACGGTTGAGAATTTTTGAAAGGTTTCAATTTGATTTTTTCACCTTCAATAGCAACAGGTGAGGATTTTTCCCCTTTTAACTTATTGTTTTTGTAAACCCCTTTTCCCCTCCATAATTTATGTTGAAAAAAATAATTTATGTTAAAAGCTTAAATTCTTAGATATCAGTGATGTGTGTTTGGGATAGTGTGTTCAAGAATCTAATATTGAGATTCATCTGTGGTTGGATTGAGTAAAGGAGCTTTTGAAGGGCTCATAATTGAAAATTTAATGTTTGTTAGTTGATTGAAATTCTAAGAACATTTTGTATTTTCAATTCTTGATTTTATATTGACCAGTCTAGATTTTCTCTTAATGGATGAAACATTTTCAATTGATTCGATGTGTTGAAAACTTCTTTGGTTATTTATAATGAAAGAAAAATGTGACGACTCTCTCATTGTTTGGTATTAATTCAATTCAATTGAATTGAGCAATTTAGACTCAATTCAATTGTTTTCTAAGTGCTGAGTTGACAAAACAAAGTCAATGCCACTGTGAATTGTATAACTTGGCATTTTGGATATAGAATTTATATTTCCAAATTTTTAGTGTTTATTTATTATGTTTTCAAAGTTTTTTTTTAGTTCACATCTAATAGTTTAACAGGATTAAAGATTTCTGGTTACTTTTTTTTGTTATAGAAAAAGATAGAAGTAGAGTATCTTTAGATTGGTAAGATGCAATTAGTGTCCCCAATTTTCAGTCTTATTTTACAAATTCACATAGAGAATTAATAATTTCTAGAGACAAAGAAGAAAAAAAACCAAATTATCATTCTATTATGAAAGTAGAATAACCACCACTTTTTGATGTTATGTACATAGCAGATCTCCAAGTCACTATACAAATTTTTTTATGAATCTAGAATAGAGGGGTAAGTATGAGTAAGTAAGGGAAATAATTTGTTGTTGAGAACTCCAAAACTGCAAAGAAATTAGAGAATTTGTAAGTTATGGAATAATAGTCTATATAGAATTATCATAATTATGCTATAAAAGGATCAATGCTTGGTAATTATATATTTGTAAATATTTTCATTTAAATACATGTTATATCAATTAAGTTGTTAGGTTTTAGATTAAGTTTGTGAATTGATACGAAGATTCTTCTATTGATACTTTCTTCTAATATTATACATAAATGAAAGTTCAAATTTGAATATACAGTTGGCCATTCTGTGCTCTTATTCAGTGGCCTCACTTGTTTGAATTGTCTGACTTTTTAAGCAACTTTTAAGAACCCTTTTCGAAATATTGTGAGTTAGGAAAATACTTTAAAAGCTTATCCTTTGATGTTTTGTTTTCCCATTTATTATTTGTTCTTTTGGGCTTTAATTAGTTTTACCTTTTGTCTCAAAAGAGGGAATAAAGACCAATTATATAATGTGTTTAGTCCATGTTTGTTTACTCTATGACACATTAATGACACGGATTTCTGTGGCTTTACTGATTAGCTTGTTATCGGAAATTTATCTAACTTTGTTAATAATAGTAGTTGAATTTGTTCCCTAGCTCGTATTTGATTGTTTGAGCTAATGCATTGATGTCATTATGATGAGCATTCTGAACTTTATTGGATTGTTTCCTTGATGTGACTGTATTTTCTATCATAGTAATTTAGATTGTATTTTGGAATAGGTAATATTCTTTCTGTGAAGAATAGGAAAAATTGCTTTCACTTGTCGAGCGCTTGATTGATTTAAACAGTAACATTGATGTAAAAAAATTTTCATGCATTATCCTTGTTCCTTTCTTTTGATTTAGAGATCTTATGTACAAATTCTTAACTTTTAATCACTTGCAAAATTGATCGATCTATTTTATGAGTAAATTTGGGACATTTGAATACTTGGATGTGGATTAGAGCTTTATTCCATGAGATAATTAGTGAATAACTTATGGAGAGCTTTAGCCCACCTAGTTTTAAACTTCAACCTAATTATGATTATACGACAATAACATAAGTATTCGAAACACATCTAAATATGCATGGAATAATGTCGAATTATAAAGAAATAGTGAGCCTCAATTTGGCATAATATTGATGAAGTACGTACTGAGCCTCAATCTGATAAACTTTTGTTTATTGTTGTTGCAATTAACTTTTTTCATTATATTTTTTTAATATTTATAATTACACTAATTATTAACTAACTAGATCATTCACTTCTTTCAATATCTTTTTGCTTTGATGTTTTGAATAGTCTATCTTAACAACATGGATAGAAGTTGGATGACCAAGTCAAGAGTAAGTGAAGAGTATCAAGATGGACTTAAGTTTTTCTTGGACTTTTCTTTTGCAAATTCAAGTGTAAATGGAATTATACTGTGTCCATGCAAGCACTTCAAAATCGATGTATTTATAAGTAAAGAAGAGGTATTTAAACACCTAACAGTTGAGGGATTCATTCGTGGATACACTCAGTGGATAGCTCATGGAGAGCTTTCAAGGAGTCTTTCAAGATTTGAACCTCAACATGATTGTCCGTCAGCTTCAGACCATATTGATGACATGCAAAGTTTAATTCATTATGCTTTTAGAGTTCCACAAGAACATGATAATATAGTTGGTTCTCCAAGAGATGTGGAAGTTGTTAGGGGACAAGTTGGAAAATTTTATCAGTTGATTGATGCTCCCCAACAAAAATTATATGAAGGATGTGAAAAGTTCTCAAAACTTTCATTTATCATTTGCTTGTTGCACCTTAAGTGTCTTGGGAGATTGACTAATAAAATTTTTGATATGTTTTTGGACTTATTAAAGAAAGCATTCCCAAAAGCGATGGTCGGCCTACCTAAATCTTACTATGAAGCTGAGAAATTGATGAAAGAGTTAGGACTTGGTTATGAATAAATTGATGTTTGTCCAAATGATTGCACTCTATATTAGGGGCTAAATGGTAAAAATATTTCATGTGAGACATGTAAGGAGTTTAGCTGGCAGATTACAGACAAGGATCCTACGGGTGTTAAAAGAAAGGTAGCTCAGAAAACATTATGGTATTTCCCACTTAATCCAAGATTGCAAATATTGGTCATGTCTAGGAAGACTGCTTGCCATATGAGATGGCATTTTGAAAGTCAAACAAAGGATGGTCACATGAGACAACCTGTTGATTCTCTGACATGACAAACATTTGATAGTTTACATCCTGAATTTGCTAATGACCCTCGAAATGTTCGGCTAGGATTGGCTTCAGATGGATTTAATCCTTTCAAAAACATGAGTGTCAACCATAGTACATGCCCGGTGATACTAATTCCTTATAATCTACCACCATGGATGTGTATGAAACAACCATATTTCATGTTGTCTTTATTGATTCCTGGTTCGTCAGCTCCTGGAAACAACATTGATATTTATCTACAACCACTTATTGCTGATATGAAGGATTTGTGGGAAGTAGGGGTTGAAACATATGACGCATCAAGTAAGCAAAATTTCCAATTACACGCATCATTAATATGGACTATAAGTGATTTTCCAGGATATGTAACTTTATCGAGATGGAGCACTAAAGGTCAATTCCCATGTCCTATTTGTCACAAGCATATACATTCATTACGGTTACGGAATGGTGGAAAATACTATTACATGGGTCATAGAAGATTTTTAAATAAAAACCATGAGTTCCGAAAGAATAGCCGACTTTTTGATAGCTCAGTAGAGTATGGACATGCACCACCTTGGATTTCTGGTACTATAGTATGGATGAATTAGAAGATTTTTCTATCAAATTTGGAAAGTTAGTTGATAATAATCCAAAGTTGTCTTTCAATTGGAAAAAGAGAAGCATTTTTTTTGAATTGCCATATTGGAAAAGTAATGTTGTGCGTCACATTCTTGACTTTATGCATATAGAGAAAAAAGTTTGTGAGAGCATTTGTGAAACCTTGTTGGGCATGGATGGTAAAACGAAGGATAATTATAAATCAAGACTTGACTTAAAAGAATTGGGGATTAGACCAGAACTTCATCCTATTTTGAATGATTCTAGAAAAGTTTACTTGCCAGCAACTTCTTTTACGATGGATAGGAAAGAGAGGACCATGTTTTGTGATGTTCTAAAAAGGGTTAAAGTTCCTGATGATTATGCTTCGATTATCTCATGGCGTGTCCAACTAAAACCACATAAGCTTCTAGGCCTAAAAAGTCATGATTATCATATTTTGATGCAACAATTGTTGTCTATAGTGTTATGAAAAACACTTTCAAAGAGTGTGCGCTCTTCAAGTAAGTATTTTAGAAAGCTATGCTCAAAAGTAATTAATCCTGCAGAAGTGGTTCGTTTCGAAACGGACATTGCAGTTATACTTTGTCAATTAGAGAAAATATTTCCGCCGTCATTTTTTTATATCATGGTGCATCTAACTATACATTTAGTTACTGAAGTAAAGTTAGTTAGACCAGTATACTATCGTTGGATGTATCCAATTGAAAGGTAACTATGAAGTTATTGAAAGTTTTCATTCTTCTATTATAATGTTTTTCAAAGTTTTTATCATTCTTATCAATATTATCATTTCACCTTTAATTATTTTTTCTTGGAATGTACAAGGTAACTAGGCACATTAAAATCCTACGTGCGCAATAGAAGTAAACCAGAAGGTTCAATTGCTCAAGGTTATTTAGTAGAAGAATGTTTAACATTTTGCTCTACATATCTAGCAGATTATGTGGAGTCAAAGTTCAATCAAGCAAGTAGAAATGAAGATACAAATGATAGAACCACATCTGTTTTCGACATATTTAAAATGGGAGGTCATGTTCTTGGGAAAAGAACTCCGACAAAATTTGATGTTGAGACATTAAAGAAAGGACACCAATATATTTTGTTTAATTGTAAGCTACCAGACCTTATATCGAGTAAGTTACTAGGTTTTATTTTGTCCATATAATAACTTAATATTTTTTGAATTTGTAACTTATCATCTTAACTTTTTTTAGGCAACATCGTAATATAGTTGAAGAGACTCATCCCCGAATTGCTCGCCATCAAATCGAACGCATTCATAGTGAAAGTTTTGCTGATTGGTTTGCCGAGTATGTAAGTTATTAAGTTGATAGCAATATTAACTATTTAATATAGGTTTGAAATCTTACGAATAAAGTTTTGAAATAGGTTGAAAGATCAGAAATGATTGAGGAAAATCCAATATCAAGAGACTTGAAGTTACTTGCTCGTCGCCCAAACTTTATAGGATTGAAATATGAAAAATATTTGATTCATGGTTTTAGATTTCACACCAAGGAGTTGGAGAGTAAAAGAAAGACACAAAATAGTGGTGTAAGTGTTAAGGCCACAACATCAAGTTTTTCAAGTACAAGGGACCAAAATCCTATCTTAAGCGAGATAGATTATTATGGAGTTCTAAAAAATATTATTGAGCTAGATTATGGTGGTGATCATAGGGTTGTATTGTTTGAGTATGACTGGGTGTCCAAAGGGAAAAGATTGAAACAAGATGATGATGGGTTTAGATTAGCTAATTTTCTGAATGTGAAACGACACAATGAGCCATTCAGTTTAGTATCCCAAGCTGAACAAGTTTTTTATGTTGAGATCCAATTGAGTCTGATTGGCATGTAGTTGTTCCTACGGCTGCAAGAGCATATTATAACATGAAATTCATTGCTGATGTTGAAACGTACTTGCAAAGTAATATTTGCAATCCTCCAGCTAATAGTGAGAGTGATCATCAATTTAGTTGGGTTCGTGAAGATATTGAAGGAACTTAAATTGACATCGATATGTGAAAGCATTTGCAGCTTCGACATTTTGTTCTCATTAGTTTGACATTGGGTATGTGCTAGTGTGTTTTGAAATTCACTATAGTTTTTTTCTTTATTTCTTTTTTTGGCCTCGCTTACTTGTTTGTAGTTTGTATTTAACTTCTTGTTGTTGTTGTTGCAATTTGTCTTGAAACTGATACAGGCTTTGGTACTTTTACATGATCTTTGTTGACCTTAAATAGCATGATCTTTTATATGTACTTTTAACATCCAGTTCTTCTCCTCATGATGGTAACACCCCACTTCCGTCACATCAATGGACTCCATAAGTAACATGTATTCAGTAATGTCTTGATAATCTATATAACTCTTCTTTAAAATGTACCCTGATCTCAAATTCTTTGAAACCAAAATAGCTGTAAATTTTCCATTCAGATTTAATGACTAACTTACATTTGTGTATTTTTGTGATGTTGATTTTTCATTTAAGGTGGCAGAGCTAAATGAAAATGATTGGAGTGTTAAGTTAACATGTCTTTGACCCGATCCACTTGCTGAGGATCAAGTTGTGTAACACGTAGTGCCTCCAAATGTATGGTTTGGTGCATTTCCAACTAAGGATGTTGAAAACATCACACCAGTCAAAAGAGCGGCTATAAGAGATCTAGAAGAACACTTCTCTCTTATAGGATGCACCTATGCCCCTGCATTCGAGTTTGATGATTTTGAGCTGGCAAAACGTTCTGAGCTTATTTCCCAATTTCCTAAGTATGAGTCTCTCATCTTTATGCTCACATTCTCTGACTGAACGATGCGTCATTCTTTCATACACCCAATGCATTTCTCTTGTGCATCTACACCTGTTGTAATGCACCGGATGTAGGAAGGAACATACCCTTCTGTAATATTGGAACATGCTTGCATGTTATAGTAGTTTTGGATATTCTAGAGTATTTACCTTTCAACACAAGTACAATTTTCTCCACTAAACCACTTATGCTTTGTTATTATATTTGCTTCTCCTCAATCTAATCTCTTACCTTGAATGTTGTATTATGATTCTGCCTCCATTTGTATCTTCTCAATGCACCTTGTTGATTAAGTAGAAAAAAAACATTAATCAGTTTCTGTTAATTCCTAGTCATGTTGACTCAAATAAATTATTACATGGGAAATGCTTGCAGATAGGATTGGATTACCTTGTACCCAAAGTTGGTTGAGTGGACATATCTCATCTCTAGAATATAATCAATAATCGACCAAAAAAAACAAAATAAATCGCTCAGGGAACAAGTTATACTTACTCTCCGATTCTCTTTTAATCCAATAATTACCATTAGTGCCCCCCTTGATCTTCATTATAACTTTCCCAAGATGTACCCAAGTATTTCTGTCTTTGAGGATATTTCTTTTTGTGGAGTACATCTCTTAGTATCTATAGATAATTAGAAGAAGAAGAAGATAAGTAAGGGTAGATATAATATATTCCCTGGTGTAATACACTTGGTATAGCATATAGGAAACACACTTCTGATGTATGGACTTTATAAATGAGAGTTCTAACCTTGCCCATTATTGATGAAATAAATGCATATTTATAAATAAACTTGCTAGTGTATAACTTATTATAGAATGATGTGCATTGTAAAGATCAACTAAACTTCAAGTTCCTATGTTTGTCCTTCAATAGTTACAAAAACTTGGATATGATTACATATTCTAATATAATATGATTTCACATATTATATTCCATTAATAAAAACTTCAAGCTTGTTGTAAAGATGAATTCACTAATCTCATTCACATCTAACAAGAGACTTAATATTTGTAATTAAGATTTTAGATTTCCTAAATTCTTCATCTAATCATCATCACCATCAAAGTTCATGATGGTTTAATGCCATAAATGAGTGTTTTTTACTATAGATATTTGTGTATGTTTATCAATCTTAACAAATATACATAAAAGGGCAAATAATAATAAGTAGATACAAAGTCAGATAAAAAAAAGAGTTATTATCCAATATGCCTATAGATTTATCAGATTTGGAAATTTAGGACTTTTATGTTTTTGAACTCACAATTTACTTTCCCTTATCTATCAGTACTGGTTTGTTTAAGATCTTTTCTGAGTTACAGGGTAACTCATTCTCCATTGAAGTTTCAGCATGAACAAATACAATAGTCTTAGATGAACTTGTTGTATTCTGAGGGTGTGAGTGTTGTATCCTAAGCCTATTTTCTCAAATAGACTTCTAGCTTGGTTTAGGCACTCTCTTACGTCCTTAGAAAATTTGTTAAATATTCTAATTGTGGACTGTAAGTTCTCCTTCTCATTTTCTAGCTTGGTGACCAACAGATTGAGCCTTGAGACCTTCTTTTGTAGCTTGCTCCATTTTGAGCTATCAGACTTACATATTGCTAGCATTTTGGCAATGTCGATGTTTTTGCTTCTGAGGATCTCATTCTCAATTCTAAGGTTTTCATTCTCAACCTTTAGCTCCTCATGAGTTCAGTTAATCTACTCGAAGTCACTCATAATCCTTTTTAGAGAGTGAATCATGTTCAGCTCATCTTTTTCAGGTATGGACAGCGGTTGGTATGTTACCTCATCTTCTTCGCTATCCTTACAGTCTTTCGCCATGAGGCAAATCATTGCTTCTTCGTCTAAGGATGAGGTTTCAGTATCGCTGTCAAAAGACTCAGCAGCTTTGAGCATCTTTTTTGAGACTGCTGTATTCTTGGCTTTTACCATCGCTCCAATAAGAGCTCTAAGCTTGTGCCTATCATCTCTTCTTTTCTCTCTCATTTGTTCTTTTTCTCCTTCTGGGTACTTGTGTATAGTTGGGTGTGGACAGTTTCTAGCATAATGTCCAGGCTTCCTGCAATTATAACACAAGTTAAGATTATTTGAGTTTGATTGTGGAGAGGAAGATACCTGAGGTGGTGGATGACTTCTTTTGAAGTCATTCGTCTTGTTGTTGTTGCTCTTCATGAATCTTCTAAATTTCTTTAGAAGTAGAGCCATATCTTCTTCAGCATCCTCAGCTGTAACCTCTAACTGCTTGCTGCAACTGGCAGCTGCTGTATCCTTCGAGCTTCTAGCAGTCAGCGCGGTAACCTTGGAACCTGATTCTTCTGCATCCTTTTTTCCTTTTATTGATGTCATATTCAAATGTTTTGAGGTCGGAGAATAGATCAAATGTACTCATGGACTTTAAATCCATAGATACTTTCATGGCAGTGGTCTTGCTGTCCCGTTCCGCTGGTAGGGCTCTCAGCACTTTCATATTTTTCTCTTTTTGTATATAGTGTTTGCCCAGAGCTTTTAGTTCATTCATAATAGAGGTGAATCTTAGATCTAGTTGCTCAAGAGTCTCTTCATTCTTCATCTCGAAGAGCTCGAAAAGTTGAGTGGCGTTGGAGATCTTATTATCTTTGATGAGTTCTGTGCCCTCACATATTTGTTCCAACTTTTCCCATATCTCCTTGGATGTTCTGCATGTTTTGATTTTGCTAAATGTGCTTTTGTCCGAGGTGATGAATAAAGCATTTTTAGCCACATTGTCCAGATTGACTCTCTTCTTGTCTTCATTATTCCATTATTCCACTTCTATCTTGGCTTGATCAGGAAGTTGGGTGGCGGAGGTGCTCCTTCCTCCATGTCTCTTCCTAGCATGGGATTTACCTTTATGGGGACAATCGGTCCTTCTGTGATGACCGTTCATATTTCATCATTCATTGCTGAAAGATGTGCCTGTATTTTGATTTTTCAATCATCATATTCTTTTATGGAAAATATGGGCAGCTTGTGGTTAGAGGAATCCATTATATGCTGTAAAAATGAGGTTTTTCAAGATGCAAAGAAAAACAACGGGTCCAGGGTGGATTTGGGTAGGTGACCAGATAAGTTAGCTTTTAACTCAACTTACTCTGATACCACTTATTGGTCCTAAGTGGTGTCCGAGGTTCAGAGGGAGGGTGAATGAACCTTGGTCATTTTTTGAGATTCTTTTCAAATTTACTGTTCTGCAAGTTACTTGAACTTGCAGCACCAGTCAGATACTGCTTACAACACTAGTATGCAGTGTTGTGCACTATAACTTAGAGTTTTTATACGCAGCGGAAAATATATTTTTGACACAAGGCTGGTTCTCAAATATGCTCCTTTTAAAGATGTGTTTATGCTTATGACAGATAGATATATAGAATACAACACAGATATACAAAGCAATAAAAATACTTATGGTTTATAGTGGTTCGAAGATGGTGTAATCCTTCTATGTCCATTCTACTACTACTTCGAGCAGGAACTTTGTTAAGTAAGATTGAATTACAGAACTCTTCTAATAATCTATCAACTCAACAAGTTAACACCTACTAGATCCTAGCGTACACACAACAATTGCAAGTTCTAAAAGTAAACCCACATAGGATTTCACGCTCCCACACAGGGAAATTACCTATAACCTAGACAACTTATACAAACAGCAAAGATAAATCCTATCAACTGTTCGACACTTAAAACAATCTAAGCACACAGCAACAAGGTTAAAGTATATAAAGCATTTCTTCAACTGATGCGGTGAAGTGAGCTTCTGAATCCTTCATTGGACCTTTCAGCTTGAACTTGTTCACTTCACTAAGGTCGAGTGACTGAAACTGAAGTAGTGTTTAAGAGAGTATAACTTTGAATGCTTGAATCTTTTTAGCGTCAATGTTTCAGTAATCAGCTTCAGGGTTGCCCGTCCTCTATTTATACTTGTAGAAAGATATCCGTTGAAGGAGATATCTCTCATTTGAAATAAGTGTACTTGATCAAAGGTATGGATTGCATTTAATGCGACTTGACTTTTCATTTCAGAGCATTTAATGTGGTGGTTGCGGCTCGCAGCTTTCTACAGCCCGCCAGTCCACATGTCGTCTTTGTATTGACTCCATGTTAGCGACTTTGATCTTTTCTCGAACGGCTCTAATTATACATACTTCATTCTTCATTCCTCGTACTGTATTTATCCTTCATCGGATTGCTGGATACTGATTCTATTTGTCATTGACGAGGTTGGTTGATTATACAGCAAGTTATGATCTTTGATCTATATCCTAAGGTTTCTTCTAGCTATCCGTTTCTTTACAGTGCTGTTGTAACTTGACCTTCTTTCAGTATTATTTTATACAGTACTGCTGTTTTTGTTCTTGTAGTATTCCTGTAGCCATTTTTTACAATGGCGCTGCTTGTCATTCTTACTTACTTGTTGCATTGCTATATTTACTTCTTGTAGTGTCTTCATTCTTTTAATTTCTCGATGCAACATGATCCTTTAGAGTTTCTCCTGTTAGGATGTATACTATAAGCCTAGCTTTTGTATGAACATCTATTCATGATATGAGAATCTTTTATGGTCAAATATAGTTGAAGAGCTACAAGAATTGGCATCAGACCTCCAGTGAGGTATGGTTCTAAGGAAATGGTGGCTTATGCATTACAAGTTGTTGAAGAGGTGGATACATATGAGCCATCTACCTACAAATAAGTTGTTTCAGTTAGTGAGTTGGTTCAATAGATTATTGCAATGGGAGATGATATGGAATCACTTGATAAGAATCAAACTTGGGAGCTGGTCAAACGGCCTAAGGAGAGGAAGATAGTTACTTGTAAATGGGTCTTCAAGAAAAATAATGAAATTACACCTACTAAAGGTTTTAAATATAAAGCTCGACTTGTTGCAAGAGGGTCACACAGATAGAGAGAGTTGACTATGATGAGATTTTTTCACCAGTGGTCAGACACACTTCAATCAGGGTATTACTAGCGATAGCTGCACATTAGAATTTAGAACTTGAGCAACTTGATGTGAAGACAGTATTTTTACATGGTGAGCTGGATAAGGATATTTATATGACTCGGCCAGATGGGTTCCAAGTTCCTGAAAAAGAAGATTATGTTTGTAAGCTAAAGAATTCCTTATATGAACTAAAGTAGTCTCCAAGACAATGGTACAAAAGGTTCAATAGTTATATGATTCAGTTGGGGTACAACAAGAGTCTGTATGATCACTGTGTATATCACAGTAAAACTGATGATGGTTCTATAATATATCTTGTTCTATATGTAGATTGCATGCTCGTTGCTGCAAAATCAAAGTCTGATATTCACAAGTTGAAGGTTTTTCTCAGCGCTGAGTTTGAAATGAAGGATTCTGGTGCTGCTCAGAAAATATTGGGTATGGAGATCTTTAGAGATAGAAATCAGAAGAAACTTTTCTTGTCACACAAAGGTTGCATTTAGACGGTGTTGTCAAGATTTGGCATGGCCATAACAAAGTCTATTGATACCCCAAGTGCTTCAAATGTTCATTTATCTTCTGTTTATGCGCTGCAATTTAAAGATGAGAAAGAGTACATGTCTCGAGTCCCATATTCCAGTGTAGTAAAAAGCTTGATGTATGTTATGGTCTTTGTAACACCACGTTTCTTTTGAAGGTAAACCTTGATTGAGGCGTTACTTACGTATAAAATTCACTCTTTTAAGAAAAATAAAGATAAATAAATTCAAGAATCTTTATGAATTATACATTTTCGAAATTCATGAAATATAATATTTTGAATTAAAACATTCTTTGACCTTTGATCATCGGCTACCAGCATCCACCGCTCGCGCACCATACCCTAAACTCTTTAAACTAAAAACATTTTAAAAAGAGGGGTGAGTGACAAAAGTACACTCAATAGGAAAACTCGGGATAATATAAAAATAATTTCTAAATATATAAATAGCTCATACATTTGAAACGATTTGATAAAAGGTATTGTCATGCCCCTATTTCAAAACGTTATAAACTTAAAGAATTTCATTTGGCTATCCAATCACTTTTCATAACGCAATTTGTTTCGAATAAAAAGTTGATTGATATAAAATGTTTATCATTTAACGAAATCAGCAAAAAATGGATAGCTTCAAACATGTGTTTTAAATCATTTAATACTGCAAGCGATTATCTCAATTAATCATCAATCATATGCAAACATATCACTTTCATTATGGTTCTCAACCGTCATGGATACGGTTTTTAGCCGTCATGGATGTGGTTCTCAACTGTCATGAAAACATTTCATTTATCACATATCACATATTACACATTGTGGACTCCCGAGTAGTCCCTTGCAACTGTGGATAGATTTTCGAAGAAAGTCTATCAGGGCCTTAAGCTCTACCTGAGACTGTCCCTTGGCCCGTAGGTCCTGACACAAGGTTAGAATTCTAGCTCTTCCAGAGTGGTATCTCACTGATGGCTCGGGCATGGTTATTACACCCCTTTATGTTGGGTTTTTGAAGAACACCCCATTTGATAGTTCTCACATAACACATAGTACACATTGATCATGTTCACATCGGCCATATAATTCACGACAACACATAGGTAAAGAAATCTTTTGACATATGTTGGCTTCTAAAGAAACCTCTTTTGTGCTGGAACTACCCTGACTTATCATCATTCGAAACCATTCGCATTTATATCAACTGAAATCAATAGCTTTTAAAACCATATAATTTACTCAAATACTATTCACACAGTAAAAACGTTTCACTTGAAATCGACACCACATAATCACAGAATTCAAATCACATAGTCACATTATTCTTCTTAAAACTATACGATTTTAAACGTAAATAAGATTTTACCCTTACACCCATCATATCATAACATTCATGATATTATAACATCTTCACACATAACACTTTATTTATTTAAAACGTGTATACATACCTCATTTCATACAATATAATACTTTGTATTCTATATACTTCGAAAGAAATATAAATACCGACATAGCAATTTTTCCCACCTTAGATACCCAACAGTTCTTATCAAAAGCTTTCGGTTTTATCCCATCTTATTCTTGCCCTTCGCGTGTATTTCCTACAGAGTATAGAAGCGGGACTCATCTTCTGATTTTATCGTTTATAATCAATAAAATCTATAAAATTAACCCTTAAAAAGGTCGATAGACGATGTTCTAGATTTAAGGTTTTTTTAAAAATTAAGGTTTGTGGGTCACACCCCTAAAAGTTGGGTTTTCCTGCTTAAAGGTTAGCTCGTCATGCTTTATAATATTTTGGGGTCAAACTACAATTTTATAGAGATGTAGGGTGCAATATATAATAATTATCAAACTCTAGGGTCATAATATAATTTTTGCAAGTTCTAGGGATTGTATCATCATTCTAGCAAAATCCAAGGGTTATAATGTTATTTTATCAAAGTCTAGGGGTGATTCTGTAATTTCAGCAAAGTTAGGGACTATTTTGTAATTTCAGAGAATTATGGGGTCTTTATTCAAGTCCACTAAAGTTCAAGGTCTTTTATGCAATTATTCATAAGTTCAGAGGTTTGTGTGCTATTAATCATAAATTTAGAGTTTGCAAATCAGTCCCTGAATTAAATTGAATTTACAGATTAAAACCCCCCACCCCAAACCATAACCCTAGCCCTCCCCTCTACCGCCACCGTCACTGCCCGTGACTCCACGTCACCGACGACACACACACAGACATACTCACGCGTGCACACCTATTCTGACGGTGCCCAACACATACACTGCACGTATACACCCGGCACCGCTGCCCATGGCACCGGCCCACACACCAGACCGACACAACCGCAGTGACGACCACTATCATGCCCAACACCGAAAGCCTCGGTTTTTCCCCCACCTCAACACAACAACCACACATATACACCCAGAGACATATATACACACAGAGAGACATATATATACACACATAGTGATGTTAATGCAGGGTTAGGTCCGAGATACTAGAGGCATGTTTATGTAGCGCCCAGGATAAAAACGAAGCATAATTGGTTAATTAAATAAATAAATCCTTAATTGAAATATCTTAAGGCTGCGTTTACTTGGGATGTATGGGATTAACTAGGATATGATAGGTATTGGGATAAGGATAGGATGAGAATAGGATAAGGATAAGTTTGAAAAAATTATCAATTGTTTACTTTGTATGATTAAATATGAAAAACAAATAGCATCTATCAATCTTAATTGTTTATTTCAAAATGATTAAAATATATTGAATGATTCAATTAATGAAAATTATAAAGAATTATTATTGAAATAAAATAAAAGATCAAAAAAATATAAATAATTATAATTGAAATAAAATAAAAGATCAAAAAAATATAAAGAATTATAATTGAAATTGAAAATTATTCAAACAAAACTAAAATTAGAAATTAAATGACATGGAAAGTTTTTTTAAGTGTACAAAGTAACTAATAAAATTTTAAAAAATATACAATTAAATAAAAAATTATCTTAAAATCTACAAATTAATTAATAAAACTTTCAGTTAACTTAAAATTTATTTAACAAAAATAATAATTATATATTTTTATTTGTTAGAATATTTTTCAAAATATATTATCTATTATTTACTTTTAAATACTTTTCAAATTTTATAATTTTTATATTTATTTAAATATTTACAAAAAAAAATTGAGGGATAAATTTTATCCCTAGTGGGAAGGTGGGATTAGTATCCCACCATTTATCCATTTTTCTCTCATTATCCCGGGTCAAGGGATGAGCCTCATTTTTTGCATCCAACAAAGTAAACATGGGATAAGTGGGATAATTTAGTCTTATCCCACTTTATCCCTCCTAGTAAACGCAGCCTAAGTGTATTAATTTTTGAGTGTTTAATTTAATTACGTACGTTTCAGATACATGTTTAACGACCGATTTTAGATGGATAAAATATATACACATGGAACATAGAACACTTTTATACCATTAGATGCATAATAGAAAACGAGAAGATAGAAACGAACTAGAGGTCAATTGGACACTTGTAGCTCAAACGGTGAAAAAAAGGGAAAAATACGGAGTTTCGGAAAAATGAGGAATGGAATCTTGATGAACAGTAACCGACATTTTATCGTGATCAGTAACCTAGCCTACATGAATAGTAACCTACCTACATGAACAGTAAATTCCTAAATTTTCTATAAATAGGCGCTCATTCGATTTATTTTTCACCATTTTCGTGAACGAGCCAAAAAGTACCGAACACATGTAAGTCTCTATCTCCTCTCTTTTTCTGTCTCCCGTGCGCCGTCGCGCTGCCGCCGGCGCCATAGCTGGAGTTCACCGGAAAATTTCAAACTCATCGGTTTCGGCCGATTTTCGCACACAATGTAGCCCTCGATGAGATGAATTTAGGACAACTTCTGGAATTCAATTCTGATTTTCCGTTCGTCGGAAAACAATGAAAAACGATCTTCAAACCTTAAACCCTAACTTCTTACCACATTTTCTCTCTCTCTTCTTCTCACGGTTGCAGGCACTAGAGGGGCTGCCGGGGTTGTGGACAAGCTATACGTATATACATACATACGAGATTTTTCACAAAATATCAAGATAACAAATAAATTTATTTATTTGAAACTTCCATGGTAAGACATGAATAAGCAACCTATAGTCTAGACCTAGCCACCTCATCATCCTACTTCACTTCATGAGATGCATCATACCCATTACCTGAAGATAAACTCTCTCTCTCTCTCTCTCTCTCTCGTCCAAACCATGTGAAGGGAACCAAAATAAGGCATAAGTAGTTGAACATAGTAAGTAAAGAAAAGAAACAAAAATCAACAAAGAAGAAAAGATCAAAATACATCAAAGCTCTTCCTTACAAACTTTGAAGGTATTTTAGCTAAAACTTTCTTATTTTCTAATATTTTCTTACTTCTAGCATATATTATGAAGTCCAAAGATGTACTTTGGAATTAGGGTTGAGATTAAATTGTTTATGAATTTCTTGAATGAAACAAAATAGGTTGCTATGCTATAATTTCATTTATGCTCTTCTTCTCTGTTCGTAAATATTCTGGGTAATATAGGAATGGATTTAGGCTAAACCCTTTTAACATAATCTATTATATGAAGTGTAGAACATGTGTGTCATATTTCAGAAGATTTCGAGTTAAACTCGATTTTCTATGATTTTTCTAAGATAGGCTGTTCAGAGACAGTTCTTGTCTCATTTTTGGGTCTGAATCAAACAATTTTCTTGAACTGTACCCTTCCATTTTATATATGATCTTTTACTATGATTTAGAAACAGTTCTTAGGTACGTTCAAAATTTTAGTATGTAACTTTTTGAGTTATGTACGATTTATTCCAAATTTTACAACATAGTTGGTCTTTTGTGTAGGTCATGTCCTGTTTTCGGTCTTGTTCTAAAATTCATAAATAATTATTGAAAACATATATATAAGCCATATTTCACTATGTCGTATTACACGTTCTTATAGAGATGTAGAAATTTACCATGTAATTTTTAGAACCTTGTACGATTTATGATAATTTTTACAAGAAAGTCTGTTTTCAACATGTGCTATGTCCTGTTTTCTGCTGATTTAGAAAATTCATAACTAATTATGTGAATCTTATTTTCAATTGATATTTTTATATGTCATACTTCTATAAGGTATCTGTAGTCTGTAGAAATTTCTAAGGATTTAACGAATTATATAGGGTTTGATTAATTTTTCAAAATCAGACTGTTTGGAGCTAGAATTGAAGTGAAAAAACTAGTTAAATGTGTGATTTTTAATTCCTTGTACAAGCTGTTAAAATTTATGAAATTTCAGTATGTTATACTAAAAGAAGTTATGTGATTATATGAATAATTTTGTGATTTTACCAATTATATATGAATTATTAAAAATATTACATCTTTACATATCATTTTAGTTTTGAAATTGCTAGTTTAAATGCTTAACAACTAAGTTATAAGTATGATTATACTTGAGATTAAAGAAACCTAATATAAAATACAAAATATTATGTTATATGACATTAGAGGCTAATCAGTTAAGTGTGTTGAGCGTAGTTGAGACGATCGGTGAATTCAGAAGCAATTCTTGCACTATCAACGTACAAGTGGGTAACTTCTGCACTTTACTATGTGTTGATAATTAAATTAAATAGTTATGTATGAAAATCTATGGCTGAAGCTCCGTAACTATAACCGATAGTTGTTTCACTATCGGGCGACGACCACAAGGGCAAAAATGCCTGATCTGAGAAAGCAAGGTTTAGTGGGCGAGCGTCTCCCACATTCCTTTATGTTATGTATGGTCTAGGGTGAGCGTGCCCGAAGGACATGTAATATGTGCTAATTAATTTAATTGCTTCAATATGTATTGGAGAGTAAAGTTGTCCCACTGGGATCCCTCTCCGGAGGTGTCTCATGATATTGTTTTTATATTTTCAGGCTCGGTAGATAATGATGTAGACATGTAGCAGGCTGGGCTGACTTCTCACTGTATCTATAAAATTATACTACAATAATGTTTCCTTTTACAGGAGTTAGCACAGTGAAAAAAGGTTGAGAATACCATGGGCCCTTGTCTACGATAGGGTGAGCTAATGGGTGTGTCTCCTCTGGTCCGTGTGTATGATGGGTTGAGAATCCATGGGCCCTTGTCTATGATAGGGTGAGCTAATAGGTGTGTCTCCCCTGGTCCGTATGTATGATATGTAAAATCTAGGTTAATATTTGAGTTCGAACTTGCTCAAACATCTTTTATAAAGAGAATATGAGAAAAACGTGTCTTTAAAACGTGAAAATGTTTTCGAAAAGAAATAAGATCAGCACCATCCTCTCTCTATAGGTGTCTCTCCCTGATCATAAGATTTACGTAATAGAATACTTATCTGTTATGTGGTACTGTGTTGGAATGATATATATACCGTTAAGGTTAAGAGGGGGCTTTACGGGTATAGGCTGATGATAAAACTCGTATAACAATATATACTTATATAACATAATAGAGTTATGCCAAGAGGAAGACCACGAATGGATCAAACCTTAACGGCTGATCAGTCGGAACGGGATGATAATGCAAACATGGGGGATCTAGTGTCTGTGTTGAGGGGTTTAGCACAACACTTCAAGACAACTAGAACCAACCCACAGCCAGCTAAGTCCAATCCAAATCTAATATACGAACAGTTTCAATGATTTAACCCACCGACGTTCGACAGGAAGGGTGAACCTGCAGAAGCGGAAGAGTGGCTGAGGTCACTTGATTGACTTTTTAAGCACTTGACGTGTACACAGGAATAGAAGGTTTCCTGTGCAATCTTCCAGCTCACAGACGAAGCGAGTCAATGGTGGGACTCGTATGAGAAGACGCTGCTACCCGCCCAAAGAGAGGGGCAATCGTGGGAAGAATTTAAAGAAGTGGTTTCTCATCACTTCGTACCTCAGAGTTCCTAGATCTCCGACAGGAAAGCATGACGATAGGAGAATGTGAGCGATGATTCAATCACCTAAGCCGATATGCCACACACTTGGTGTATACCGACATCAAGAAGGCCCGAAGGTTTGGAAAAGGCCTTCGTCCAGAGATTGGATCCATATAGCTGGGCAGGGGATGATTTTATATGCAAGTGTTATCGAGAGAGCACAAGAGATCGCCTCTAGCTTGCGTTTGGATGCTATAATTCCTAGGAAAGTCTTCTCAACTCCTATAAAGAGGAAGTGAACTGGCCCGAGCCAGAGTTCTGCCCAGAATAAATTTCCAAGGACAAACAACGCTCCACTCCTTCCCACTCTCAGATCCGGTAACCCATGCCATAGATGCAGAAAAGTACATGTGGGGTCGTGTCAACGAGAAACACGGAGTTGCTTCACATGTGGAGCACCGAGATATATAGCTGTCAACTTCGGAAAGATAAAAAACTCACCAGCTATAGCACTGAATTTGAGGCCCGTGGCAGGCAGAGCACGAGTCTTTGCTCTTACACACCTGGAAGCTACTGAGGAAGCCGAGACGATGACAGATATGTTATCAATATGTGATATACCTGCTCTCATCCTATTAGATACTAGAGCAACACCTATACCGTCGCATTAAGATCGCGTTTGAAGATAAGATTCTTCTAGCCAATCTTCATGCTTTGGAGATGAAGGATTTCGATATAATTTTAGGAATGGATTGACTAGAGTCCAACCATGTGGTAATCAAGTGTCGTGCGAGGTAAATCATTTTCCAAGCACCAGGAGAGCCGGAGTTCACCTTCCATGGGACACGAGTCAAAGTTGACTCAAGGATTATATTGGCCATGAAGACAACCGAGATGCTTAACAAAGGAAATTGTGAAGCTTGGTTGGCCAACATGGTAAACCCCGAGCAGGATTCGCTATTTATCAAGGAGGTGCCAGTAGTAAAGGAATTCTTGGACGTTTTCCTAGATGAATTACCTGGCTCTCTACCGGATAGATAAGTAACATTCGGGATTGATCTCATGCCTGGATCGGTACCGGTGTCAAAAGCTTCTTATCGAATGACATCGAAAGAATTACAAGAACTGAAGGTCCAAATACAAGAGCTTTTCAACAAAGGTTTCATTCGGCCAAGCGTGTCGCCTTGGGGAGCTCCATTACTTTTTGTGAAGAAGAAGGATGGCAACTTTCGGTTGTGTATCGATTACCCAGAGCTGAATAAGAAGACAATAAAGAACAAGTATCCACTGCCTCGAATTGAAGATCTTTTTGATCAATTAAGAGGTGTTAGTATGTTCTCGAAGATTGACTTAAGATCTGGCTATCACTAGATGAAAGTCAAAGATACGGATATATCCAATACAGCGTTCAAGATGAGATATGGCCACTACGAGTTTGTAGTTATGTCGTTTGGACTTACTAATGCTCCAGCTGTCTTTATGGATTTGATGAATTGTGTCTTCCATCCTATCTCAATCTCTTCGTCAATGTGTTTATTAATGATATCCTTATCTATTCGTGCGATAGAGCGCAACATGAACTGTTCAGAATTGCACTAGCGGTTCTATAAAATGAGAAGTTTTATGTAAAATTCAAGAAATACGAATTCTGGATGGACAAAGTGGGCTTCCTAGGCCATATTGTCTCTACAAAAAGGGATCGAAGTAGATCCTGAAAAGGTGGAAGCAGTCAATATTTGGGAGGTCTTAACAAACATCAAGGAAGTGCGGAACTTTATTGGTTTGGTGGGCTATTACTGAAGATACATAGAGGGATTTTCGAAGATTGCCTCTCCGATGACTCGCTTGACAATGAAGGACGTAAAGTTCCAATGGAGTGAACAATGTGAGCGTAGCTTCTAGGAACTAAAGAAGAGACTAACGGAGGCATCAGTTTTAATAGTTCCGGATGTAACAAAGGAGTTCGTAATCTACAGCGATGCATCCAAACAAGGCTTGGGATGTGTTTTAATGCAACAAGGGAAGGTAGTGGTATATGCATCACGTCAATTGAAGATTCATGAACAAAACTACCCAACGCACGATCTGGAGCTAACGACTATGGTACACGCTCTCAAGATATGGAGACACTATCTCTATGGCATGAAATGTGAGATCTACACCAACCAAAAGAGTTTGAAATACTTCTTTGAACAGAGGGAGCTCAATATGAGACAAAGAAGATGGCTAGAGTAAGCGAAGGATTACGATATTACAATCAACACCATTTGATCGAGGAGATGTCCAAGCTGAGTTTGGAGATAGTCACGTCTCCGAATAACATCGAAGCTAGAATAGCAACGCTATTCGTGAAACCTACCCTTCGTGAGAGAATTGTTGAAGCTTAGAGGGAAGACAGCTTTCTAAAGAAGATGAAAGCTCGTATGAACAGTGGAAAGACGGAAGGTTTCTCTTTGGCATCTGATGGAGCTCTTATCTTCGGAGGAAGAGTGTGCGTGCCAAAAGATGAGAAAATAAGACAAGAAATTCTCGGAGAGGCACATTGCACACCAATGTCTGTACACCCTGGAGGTACAAAGATATACCGGGGTTTAAGGGAAAAATTTTGGTGGAGAAACATGAAGAGAAGCATAGGGTTGTTCGTCAAGAAGTGTCTCATTTGTCAACAAGTGAAAGCGAAGCATCAACGATCGGCTGGGATGTTAACTCCTTTGGAGATACCAGAGTGGAAGTGGGAACACATAACCATAGATTTCATGGTTGGTCTGCCGAACACCAGACGTGGAAACCACGCCGTTTGGGTGATAGTTGATAGATTAACAAAATTTGTCCACTTCTTGCCCATCAAGATGACTTTCGCACTGGATAAGTTAGCGTGATTATATCTCGAGGAAATTGTTCGATTGCACGGCGTACCAGTTTCTATCATATCGAATAGAGATCCTCAGTTCACCTCCAGATTCTGGCAAAGTCTACAAAAGGAGTTAGGGACCAAGTTGTCCTTTAATACAGCCTTTCACCCACAAACTAACGGACAATCGAAAAGGACCATACAAATCTTGGAGGATATGTTAAGGGCATGTGTTTTGGATTTTCTCGGAAGCTAGGAAGACCACCTATACTTGAGGGAATTTGCCTACAACAACAGCTACCAATCGACAATTAGTATGGCGCCCTATGAAGCCCTTTACGGAAGAAAATACCGCTCACCTATCTGTTGGGACGAAGTGGGCAAAAAGAAGATTTTGGGGCCCGAATTGGTAGATCAAACCGTCAAGGTAATAAAGAAAATTCGGGACAGAATACGAGTGGCCCAAGATCGATAAAAAGCGTATGTAGACACAAGGCAGAAAGAGTTGAAATTTGAAGTGGGAGACAAAGTTTTCCTCAAGGTGTCACCCACTAAAGGAGTTTATCGTTTTGAGAAGAGGGGGAAGCTGAAACCGAGATACGTGGGACCATTCAAAATTTTAAATCTAGTAGGAGAGGTTGCGTACTGTTTAGCTCTACCGTCGGACTTTGCTGGAGTATACAATGTCTTTCACATATCTATACTTTGGAAGTATATATTCGATCTGAGCCACATAATCGAATAAGGAGACATAGGACTTGAGAAAGATCTGACTTATGAAGAAGTCCCGATAGCTATCTTGGATAGGAAATATTGTAGATTAAGAAATCGGGAGATGGCTATAGTAAAGATTCAATGGAGCTGTCATGGAAAGGAAGAGGCGACTTAGGAACTAGAAGACAAGATCCTGAAGAAGTATCCCGACTTACCTTTTCTAGGTGCACGTTTAATTTTGAGGATGAAATTCTTTTAAGGGGTAAGGGATGTAGTGCCTAGGAAAAAAATGAAGCATAATTGGTTAATTAAATAAGTAAACCCTTAATTGAAATATCTTAAGTGTATTAATTCTTGAGTGTTTAATTTAATTACGTATGTTTTAGATACGTGTTTAACGATCGGTTTTAGATTGATAAAATTTATAGACATGGAACATAGAACATTTTTATACCATTAGATGCATAATGGAAAAACGAGAATATAGAAATGAACTAGAGGTCAATCGGACAACCGTAGCTCAAACGGCGAAGAAAATGATAAAATACAGAGTTTCGGAAAAATGAGGAATGAAATCTTGATGAACAGTAACCAACATCTTATCTTGAACAGTAACCTAGCCTACATGAACAGTAACCTACCTATATAAACAGTAAATTCCTAAATTTTCTATAAATAGGCGCTCATTTGATTCATTTTTCACCGTTTTCTCGAAAGAGCCGAAAAGCGCCGAACACACGTAAGTCTCTCTCTCCTCTCTCTTTCTCTCTCCTCTCTTTTTATGTCTCCAGCGCGGCCCCGCGCCATTGCCCGAGTTCGCCGAAAAATTTCAAACTCATCGGTTTCAGCCTATTTTTCACACACAACGTAGCCTCGATGAGACAAATCTAGAAAAACTTCCAGAATTCAATTTCGATTTTCCATTCATCGAAAAATGATGAAAAACAATCTCCAAACCCTAAACCCCAACTTCTTACCACCTTTTCTCTCTCCCGCTCTCTCTCTCTCTCTCTCTCTCTCTCTCTCTCTCTCTTCTTCTCACGATTGTAGGCACCAGAGGGGCTGTCAGGATTGTGGGCTAGCCGCTAGAGGGGCGGTGCTGGTGCCGAAAAATCGGCTGGGAAAGCGGGCGGTTGCATATGCATGTTGTGGGGCAGTGTTGGTGGCACCACCGTGAGCTGCTGTTGGCCAGCACTGGTGATGCGCCGGCGAGGACCTAAGGGTTGTGGCCGGTGGCTAGTGGTCGCCGGCCAAGGCTGAAAGTTGTGGTGTGTGTGAGTGTATATGTATGTGCATACATGTGTGACGAAGGGTATTTGCGGCTGTTTTTTCGGCATTGTTCATGCCGGAATTCGGTGAGGGATGGCCAGAGGTGGTAGCCGGTGGTGCAGGCTCGTCGGAGGATGAAATGGCGGCGACACAGGACGGCGCCGCTGCAACTGATGGCGTGGAAAATAGGCTGGTCGAGCAGGGTCAACGTTGGGAGGCCTGGACGTGAGCCCGGCCGAGGCTGCCAAGCCGCGCCCCTGCTGTAGAGAAATATGCCCCCGCTGCCGAGAGGTGCTGCCTCGCTGCCGAGAGATGCTGCTCCCATTGCCGAGTTTTTTTCTCCATCACCGGGTACACTCACGACGTCGTATTTTTGATTTGATTTTTGATCCGAATCTCCTTTTCTTTTCATCATACTTTATCATCAAGTCGTCGCCAACGAGATATCGTTGATCGGGGTTCGTGGGTCCCGGTTAAAGTCAATCTTTTGATCAATTTTTTGTTGTGATATAAAATGTATTCTCTTTCACCTCAGTTGTATAAATTGATCTTTCCCTCTTGTTTCTTCAATCTCAATCGTTAGGCCTTCCGTTTCGATCTATTTCATCTCGATCGATAGTATCCGATCCGATATTGTTTAAATCTTTAATTATATTTAATAAAGATTTAAGAAACACCATAAATTATGTAGGCTACCTGTTGGATTGAAGCCTTGGAATACTTGATCTTTAATACTTGCTGCTCACGTGGTAACCACCGAACAAGGTGGGGGTAATTTCTAACTCTTTATCTGCTTACAGTTTTCCCTATTCCAAGCGTGATTGAGGAATACTAAATATTGCGATTATATTTTCTGTGCCATACTTATTACTATGGAAGGGGTGGACCTGCTGAGGTCACCTCTTCATACATTCATCCCTTACCCCCATTCTACTCTGAAAGGTTTGGTGGTCCTTGAAATGCACTAGCGGTATTGAGATCGTTTTATAGGAAAAGATGGGTGATGCCCGCACCTATTCATCCCTTACCATTTCTAATATATGTTGTGCATATTTCATGTTGTGTTTCGTGATGATTATACGTAATGCTGATTTAAATATCTGTCGCATGTTAAGATGCGGATTTTATCCCCATGAGTGTATTCAACGCACTCACCCCTTATTCTGTAATTCATGTTATAGGAGATGATGAGCATGATGAACCCTAGAAGGAGAGAGGAGGTGCTATATTTTTGGATCTGTAATTATTTTTAAGATGATGTTTCTCAAACATTTTCAATCAATGTTGTAAGAAATCCACGTTTTGTGGTTATGTGACGTGTATTTGAGATGTGAGATCCTGATGATGATGTGTATTTGGGATGTGAGATCCTAATAATATTTTCCGCTACGAAACATATGTTCAATTAGTTGAAACCGATCGTGGATATGTAATATATTCTGTTCGTCTCCTACCTCCTTTTTTTGTATATTAAATGTCTCTTACCATTTCTTCTTGCACGCCCGTATGGAAAACTCTGATAAACTTTATGTAAGAAAATGGGGTGTGACAGTTTAAATCCAGGCCTTTTTAGCCCAACCCTATTAAGTTGTGGGCTAAACAGGCCAGCCTATCGGTTAATCGGGCCAGCCCGTTTAGCCCCGTTAATAATTTTAGGGTTAGTTTCCTAATTTTATTTCCTAATTTTCTTTCTAAATTTCAGGCTTTCAAGTTTCAGCAGCCACGCAACCCTCTCCCCCGATCTCCCTCAAATTCCTTGGTCGCCGCCTACCGCCCAAGCGCAGCGCAGCCCAATGGCCTCCGCTACCCAAAGTCATATGCCGTCCAAACACCCCCGCTTCCCAAAGTCATCGCATCGCCGCCTGAAGTAGTGCCTGTTAGGATGTATACTATAAGCCTAGCTTTTGTGTAAACATCTATTTATGATATGAGAATCTTTTATGGTCAAATGTTTGCATTTTGTATATTTGTTATATGTGTTATTGCAATTGTCCAATTAATTTATATTGTAGATAACATGGTGTGTGGTGCCACACAGAAGATCATGTTATCAGTTCCTTATAGATTATAAATGGTAGCTCACAGCCGAGATAATTTTGGACAAATTATCGGAATGGTTGTAGTGTAATTTGGTATTAATCTATCTTGATTATAAAATTACACTAGTACATTTTGTATGTATTGAGTAGGACCAATTGAGGTTGTTTTATTTGTACTGACTACATAAATAGAACAAGACCTCTGTTATTATGGATGTGCGTCCTCTTAATCATTGTATGATAACGGGTATGTATACTCGATATATGTTTCTTTAATTTACCAATGGGTGAGATTTATTTATTAAATCAATAAACTCGGTAAATTGGGATACAATGTTGTTTATATGGTGTGCTGTTGATTATATAATGAAACCGTGTCCTAATTATTTAGGATGATGATGTCCCTTGAGGAACTCATAAGGATTATCATGTAAACCCTGCAGGTGGATTTATTCCGGCATGATAATAAAGTTGAGTGGTACTACTCTTGGAATTAAATGTTAATTAATTGAATTGTCAGTAATTCATTTAATTAACGGACATTCGATATCTTAAATGCGGGGAGATAAACGCGCACATAATACATAGGAGCCCATATCTAATATGGATAAGGGACGGTAGTTCAATAATATCTTTTTAGTGGATTGAGATATTATTGATAGGCTTAAGAAGTATATTCAGATTGAATTTAGGACTGCTAAGCCTATCAGGAGACCGATTCCTAATCCTCCTCAAGGTCCCTGTTGTAGCCTATAAATAAGCCTCAAGTCAGCCATTTCTATACACAGATAGACAGACATAAAAAAATATGAGATACGTATTAGTAGAAGGCGGCTGAAAGTCTCGATAGTTCGTTGCCCACACAACATTCGAGATAAAGACGAGGAATACAGCAGAAGATTGTGAGGTCCAGGCTCCATCATTTCCTCGATCTATAGTTCTAACCTTAGAACTAATATCGGTGCAAAATGTATGATTTGTTTATCCGCTGCACGTTAATCATATTTGCATGGACCCTGAATCAGATAATCTTATAGGGTCGGCGATCCGATGGTTCCTATAATTGGTATCAGAGTCGTGGTTTACTGACTCTATGTGATTGAATCGGTTAATTCTATTATGAATCGTATATTGAAGCATGCATATTTAGATCGGATAATAGTAGGATTTGCGAAATTATGATTTTCTGCAGGAACCTTAAATCCAACTATTATGGTCTGAATGTATGTTTATGTATGAATTAAACCCTCGGACATGTCGAGGTTGTTTTTGAATGTATGATTGTAATAGTAAAATCACGGCGGTTTGTCATGTTAGATTTTAATTTTCTGTTCGATCTAAATTATATGTAAACTCCTTCGTGGAGTATAGGATCGATGGATGTAATTAAATACAAGGTTAAGGTCGCACAACCGGGCATGACCGTGCTATGGAGCACGATCAGACCGTGCCGGTGAAAAATTGGAGCTGGACGACAAGGTACGACCATGCTATGGAGCACGGTCAACCGTGCGGCGTGTTTGTAGATCGAGCACGACCGTGCTGAGGGGCACGGTCAGACCGTGCTAGTCGATGATTTTCCGGTCGATAAGAGTTGGAAATTATGTTTTTCATATTTATTGCCTTATATGTGTTTTATCAAGCATGCTTGTATGTGTTTTATATGATATGCATATTAAAATCCCTCATGTTAAATAACTAAGTGGGAGAGGGATTAATTATTTTAATAAATCCCATGGCCTCCATTACTGGTTTGTAAGTGATGCATTTGAACTTACGCGTTGGTTTTAAGTGCCTTCCTCCATATCGGATGAGTTCATTTGCGGATCACTAGATCAAACTTCTTTTATGGATGATTATAGAAAGTTATCTAGGAGCATGTCATCTTCTCCATCTGAAAAGGCATAATCCTAGATAATGGACTTAGTATCAAGAAATGGTGTACACTTAGATACATTTGATAAGTATCCTCCCCATCAGAGTCATTGCTGTTATTTGTATGGCCAAAGCGATACCAACTATTAATTTTATTTGTCATAAAGTTAAGTTGACAAGATAATAAAATTAATGGGTAAAACCTCCTCTAACAAATGTTTGAATTAGTATACGTCCACACTATCGTAGCATACGAAGTTCACGGTGTATTGAGGTGTGGTGAATTTAGATTATGTTGTTTGAGGGAACAATTTGATTTATCAATTCAAATGATTTGACCTATGTGTTTATTTATGTGATTCTCAGGATTTTCATTATGGCTTTCAATTCTCTTACTGTTATACTTTAAGAAAACAAACTTACTGGTCCTAATTATATTGATTGGAAACAAAACCTGGACATTATCCTAACTGCTGAAGAGTACAAGCTTGTACTCACTAAGCATTGTCCTGACATGCCTGATGAAAACTCTACTGAAGAGGAGAAAATGTTTTATAGGAAGTGGGCCAAGGCAGATGAGATGGCGCGGTGTTACATTTTGGCTTCCTTGTCAAAAATACCGCAACACCAGCATCAGGCCATGCCCACTGCCTATGATATGATGCATAATCTCAAGGAACTCTTCGGACACCAGAGTCAGGCATTAGTTGTTGAAACATGTTTAGCGGTGTTATCTACCAGTACCTGGTGTGTAGATACGGGAGCCACTGATCATGTCTACAATTCATTGCAAGGGTTCCAAGAAACCAGACAACTAAGTAATGGAGAAATTACTATGTATATGGGCACCACTGCGAAAGTAGCGGCCATTGCAGTGGGAGACGTTCATTTGTCTTTTCATAAGAATAAGACTTTGATTTTGAGAAATTGTCTTTACGTACCTTGTTTTCGAAAGAATTTGATTTCAGTTTCTAAACTTTTTAAGGATGGATATTCTGTTTCTTTTGATAACAATGTTGTCGTTAAGAAGAATAGAGTTATTATCTGTTCTGGTACGTTGGTTGACAATTTATATATTCTTAATCTTATAACTCCTACGATGCAACAAATGGAAATTAATAGCACATCTTCTAAATCTAATAAGAGAAAAGAACCTTCGAAAATGAATCAAACATATCTTTGGCATCTGAGGTTGGGTCATATTAACTTAAGGAGGATTCAAAGGTTGATAGTTGATGGACCTTTGGGTTCCTTGGAAGTGGAAAACTATCCAACCTGCGAATCCTGCTTGGAAGGAAAAATGACCAAAAGGCCTTTTAAGGCAAAGGGGTATAGAGCCAAAGAAGTGTAGGAATTGATTTATTCTGATTTGTGTGGCCCTATGACTATTCACGCAAGAGGTGGTTTCGAATATTTTGTCTCTTTTATAGACGATTATTCGAGATATGGATACATTTACTTGATGCGCCGCAAGTCTAAGTGCTTTGACAAGTTCAAAGAATACAAGGCTGATGTGGAGAAACGTCATGGTAAAAGTATCAAGACACTACGATCTGATCGTGGTGGTGAGTACCTCTTAGGAGAGTTTAGGAGTTACTTATCAGTGGTTGGGATTCAATCTCAATTGTCTGCACTGGGTACACCCCAACAGAATGGTGTGGCGGAATGAAGGAATATGACTCTTATGGAAATGATTAGATCGATGATGAGTTATTCGCAATTACCAAATTCGTTCTGGGGGTATGCTCTGGAAATAGCGGCGTACATTCTAAACTTCGTACCTTCTAAGTCAGTACCCTCTACTCCCATAGAATTATGGACTGGGCGCAAGCCTAGTTTGAAACACATTCGGATTTGGGGTAGTCCAGCACATGTGCTGAAGGGAGATGCTGATAAGTTGGAATCTCGTACGGAAGTACACTTGTTTGTGGGCTATCCTAGAGGAACGAAAGGTGGTTTATTTTATAGTCCTAAAGATCAGGAGGTAATTGTTAGTACAAATGCTTGATTTTTAGAAGAGGACTATGTAATGAACCACAGGCCTATGAGTAAAATTGTTCTTGAGGAAATGAGAGGGGATAATTCTAATGTACCGACGGTACAAGATGAGATACCACAAGTGACTGCACCGTGTGTCACTAATGATACAGAAATACCGATAGTGCCTCATCGTAGTGGGAGGGTTGTTAGACAACCTGATAGATTCATGTTTTTGGGAGAGTCTTCAGACTTGGTCCCTGGAAAACATGAAATAGATCCCTGGACTTATGACGAAGCACTCCAAGATAAAGATGCGATATCTTAGCAAAAGGCAATGCTCTCCGAGATAGAATCTATGGATTCTAATCAAGTTTGGGAGCTTGTAGAACCACCAAATGATGTAAGAGCCATTGGATATAAATGGGTCTACAAAAGGAAAAGAGGATCAGACGGAAAGGTAGAGACCTTTAAAGCAAGGCTTGTTGCGAAAGGGTATACTCAAAAAGAAGGGATCGATTATGAGGAAACCTTTTCACCGGTAGCCATGCTGAAGTCTATCTGGATTCTTTTGTTTATTGCTACTCATATGGATTACGAGGTTTGGCAGATGGATGTCAAGACAGCTTTCTTTAATGGAAGTCTTGAAGAAAACATCTATATGAAGCAACCTGAGGGATTCATTGCAAAGGGCAAAGAGCATCTCGTGTGTAAGCTCAATCGGTCTATTTATGGACTGAAACAAGCTTCGAGATCTTGGAACATCCATTTTGATGAAGTAATCCAGTCTTATGGATTTATTCAATGTCCGGATGAATCTTGTGTATATAAGAAGAGTGACGGAAACATGGTGGTATTTCTTGTACTATACGTAGATGACATCTTGTTAATTGGAAACAATGTCTGGGTGTTATCAGACATAAGGGTATGGCTGTCCAAGCAGTTTGCTATGAAGGACTTAGGAGAAGCTGGACATATTCTTGGGATCAAAGTTATAAGGGATCGCAAGAAAAGAATGTTATGCTTATCTCAAGCTTCATACATTGACACTATCCTAGCTCGTTTTAGCATGCAAAACTCCAAGAAAGGTTTTCTACCTTTTTAGGCATGGAGTTCCTTTATCTAAGGAAATGTGTCCAAAGACACCAAAGGAGATAGAGGAAATGAAAGCAGTTCCTTATGCTTCGGCTGTAGGAAGCTTGATGTATGCGATGTTATGTACGAGACCGGATATCTGCTTTGCCGTGGGCATGGTTAGTAGATATCAAAGTAACCCAGGACAAGGTCAGTAGACTGCCGTAAAGCATATTCTAAAGTACCTGAAAAAGACTAGAGATTATATGCTAGTTTACCAGGCAAATGATTTATTACCGGTGGGTTACACGGATTCGGATTTCCAGTCAGACAGGGACAACAGTAAATCAACCTCGGGGTATGTGTTTACCTTGGGAGGTGGAGCCATAGTGTGGAGAAGTGTGAAGCAGAAATGCGTTTCGGACTCCACCATGGAAGCTGAATATATGGCGGCCTCTGAGGCAGCCAAAGAAGCTGTATGGCTCAAAAACTTCTTGATGGACTTAGAAGTGATTCCTAATTTGCCCAAAGCTATCACAATCTATTGTGATAACAGTGGTGCAGTAGCAAACTCGAAGGAACCACGAGCCCATAAGGTAAGTAAACACATTGAGCGCAAGTACCACCTGATACGAGATATCGTTAAGCGAGGGGAAGTTGTTGTCGCCAAGATTGCATCAGCTGATAACCTAGCAGATCCTTTCACAAAGGCCCTTCCGGCGAAAGCCTTCAATGAGCATGTTGATGGGATGGGAATCAGATGTATGGCAGTGTATATGATAGCATAGTCTTTCAGTATAAGTGGGAGATTGTTAGGATGTGTACTATAAGCCTAGCTTTTGTGTAAACATCTATTTAGGATATGAGAATCTTTTATGGTCAAATGTTTGCATTTTATATATTTGTTATATGTGTTATTGCAATTGTCCTATTAATTTATATTGTAGATAACATGGTGTGTGGTGCCACACAGAAGATCATGTTATCAGTTCCTTATAGATTATAAATGGTAGCTCACAGTCGAGATAATTTTGGACAAATTATCGGAATGGTTGTAGTGTAATTTGGTATTAATATATCTTGATTATAAAATTACACTAGTACATTTTGTATGTATTGAGCAGGACCAATTGAGGTTGTTTTATTTGTACTGACTACATAAATAGAACAAGACCTCTGTTATTATGGATGTGCGTCCTCTTAATCATTGTATGATAACGGGCATGTATCCTCGATATATGTTTCTTTAATTTACCAATGGGTGAGATTTATTTATTAAATCAATAAACTCGGTAAATTGGGATACAATGTTGTTTATATGGTGTGATGTTGATTATATAATGAAATCGTGTCCTAATTATTTAGGATGATGATGTCCCCTTGAGGAACTCATAAGGATTATCATGTAAACCCTGCAGGTGGATTAATTCCGGTATGATAATAAAGTTGAGTGGTACTACGCTTGGAATTAAATGTTAATTAATTAAATTGTCAGTAATTTATTTAATTAACGGACATTCGATATCTTAAACGCGGGGAGATAAACGCGCACATAATAAATAGGAGCCCATATCTAATATGGATAAGGGACGGTAGTTCAATAATATCTTTTTAGTGGATTGAGATATTATTGATAGGCTTAAGAAGTATATTCAGATTGAATTTAGGACTGCTAAGCCTATCAGGAGACCGATTCCTAATCCTTCTCAAGGTCCCTGTTGTAGCCTATAAATAAGCCTCAAGTCAACCGTTTCTATACACAGATACACAGACATAAAAAAATCTGAGATACGTATTAGTAGAAGGCGTCTGAAAGTCTCGATAGTTCGTTGCCCACACAACGTTCGAGATAAAGACGAGGAATACAGCAGAAGATCGTGAGGTCCAGGCTCCATCGATTCCTCGATCTACAGTTCTGACCTTAGAACTAATATCGGTGCAAAAGGTATGATTCGTTTATCCACTGCGCGTTAATCATTTTTACATGGACCCCGAATCAGATAATCGTATAGGGTTGACGATCCGGCGGTTCCTACAGTGCATCTCTTTTCCCTCGCGGCCGTCCCCGAAGTCGTGCACCGCCGCCTGAAGTTGTGCCTCTCTTATTCCTCTCAATCATGCCTCTCTCTTCTCACTAGCCTTGCCTCTCTTAATTCTCGACTACAGATGCCCAGAAATCATAGGTGAGTTGAGAAATTTAGCTTGTAATATTATGTTTCTATTTCAGTTTCAGTTAAAAGTGGATGATGCTAGCTAGCAAAATGAGACCAAATAGGTATAGCGCAAGGTGTTGGAGTAATTTGATGAGGATTTTTTATAAGACAGATCTGATGGTGAAAGCCATACACATGGTCTTGGAATTGGGATTGAAAAATAAGGTTGTTTTGGGAAAATGGTGGTCACAGTTTCATGCTAAAAAAGAGTCTTTTAAGGGCTGAGTGATCAAAAGTAATTGTGGTTTGAAAAATAACAAATGGGATATGTTTGAAACATGTTCAAATAAATAATTAAGAGTCAATTAGTTCACTTACGAGTTCTTTCTATACTTACTTTACTGTATTGGACAAGAAAAGAAGTTGTCGGACGCAAGACTTGCAAATCTTTATCATCATCAGTTTACTTGCAAATTTTGATTATTAAACTTGCAGCATGGATTTTGAAAGCCATATACTTAAAGTTGAAGATGATGATGTGGAGATCGTGAATTCTGGAGCTCCTAGTGAGAGCGTTGGCAGTGGCAATGAAGCTGAAAATATTAAAAAAATAAAATAGAGCAGCCACATCCGAATTGAATGGAGCATTTTTTCTAAGCCCATTAATGGTAAGGTGAAATGCGGTCAGTGTGGGAGAGAATATAATTGGAGTGGTTGTAGTTATAGTACTTCTACACTTACACGTCATTTGAATGCTTACAAGAATAATCCAAAATATAAAGATGTGGGTCAAATGTTAGATGGTGAAGGAAAATTGAGACCTAGGAAAATTGATCAAAATCATGTGCGACAATTGATTAGTATGACAATTATTTCACATGATCTCCGCTTTCCTTTATTGAATACCACTAGGTTAGAGAATTGCTTAAGTATTTGAATCCTAAAGTCAAAAGTTTTGGTAGATTAACAGCTATTACTGATGTCTTGAAGTTGTATGAGGTTAAAAAGGAAAAATTGAAATGTGTGATGATTGCTTGTCCTGGTAGAATTTGTTTAACATCTAATTGTTGGACTGCTTGTACTGGTCATGGTTATATTTCTTTGACATCACACTTTGTTGGTTGTGATTGGAAGTTGAATAGTAAGATACTAAATTTTTGTAGAATGGAACCCCCACATACCGGGTTTGAATTGGCAAATAAGTTGTTTGGATTTTTGAAAGAATGGGGAATTGAGAAAAAAGTGCTCTCTTACTTTGGATAATGCTTCTGCCAATGATAACATGCAAGATAATTTGAAAGAAAGACTTTCTTTGCAAAATAGTCTTGTATGCAATGGTGAGTTTTTTCATGTAAGATGTTGTGCTCATATTTTAGATCTTATAGTTCCAGAGGGCTTGAAAGTAGCTGATGATGCTTTAAAAAAGATTAGGCAAAGTATCAAATATGTCAAGAGTTCAGAGGGAAGAATGAAAATTTTTCTAGAATGTGTGACTCAAGTTGGTGGTATTGATACTAAAAGTGGTTTGCGCATGGATGTATGCACTAGATGGAATTAGACTTATATGATGCTTGAAAGTGCAATTATATACAGGCGTGCTTTTAGTTTGCTTCAGTTGAATGATCAAGGGTTTAAGTTCGCTCCAACAAATGAAGAGTGGGCAAAGGGGGAGAAAATGTGTGATTTCTTGCGTCCATTTTTCGTGATCACAAATCTGATTTCTAGTTCATCTTATCCCACTTCCAATTTATATTTTTTGCAAGTATGGAAGATAGAGTGTTTCTTAAAATCAAATCTACTGAGTGAAGATGAATTCATTAAGAGTATGGCTATGAGAATGCAACTCAAGTTTGATAAGTATTTGAGTGAATATAATACTGTGTTTTCCTTTGGGGCTGTGCTTGACCCTCGATCAAAATTAGGAATGATCAAGTATTATTACTCTCAACTTAATTCTCATACAGTTTAAGGGAAGGTTGACCGCACAAGAAGTAAATTACAAACACTTTTTGATGAATATGAGAAATGGAAGTCTGTGAATAAACCAAGTGGAAGTTCTCATCAAAGCTCTTCAAGTTCATTATCTTTCACATCAACACTTAAGGGAAAGGAAAAAGAGCAAGTAAATGCTTATCCTGTAAGTCTTTATTTTTTTGTGTTATAAGCATTCATTATTTATTTATGTATTAATTGTTTAGTACACTTGTTAATTCATCTAATTATATTTAGATTATGGGAGATTAGCAAAGTAAATCAATGGATATTCAAATTGAAAAGTCTAAATTGGATCGGTATTTGGATGAACCCCCCATGGAATTAAAATACAATGAAAATTTGAATGTGTTGACATTTTGGAAAGAAAATAAAAGCAAGTATCCAACATTATCTGTCATGGCTTGTGATATTCTTAGTATCCAAATCACCACTGTAGCTTCTGAATCTACTTTTAGCATTGGGTCTCGTGTTGTCAACAAGTACAGGAGTCGATTTCTTGGAAAAAATGTGAAAGCTCTCATGTGTACTCGCAGTTGGCTACAAGGCTTTACTGTTGGTAATATTTTTATGATTTCATATGTAATTTGTTTACATATAATTAAATATCTTTTATCAATAACTAACTTATGATTTTATAAATTTTTTAGATGATGATGATGAGGAGGAGCTGGAAGATGATGGTCTGTCTTTATCTAAGGAAGGATCGAATGCTGAAGAGTGAAAATATATATCAGTTTATGAATTATGCTTGAACTTTTAGGCTATTTTGAATTATGTTTGAACATTTAGAATTATATTTGAACTTTTAGAATTACATTTAAATTATGTTTGAATATTTATAATTTTATGATCTCTATTTTAGATTTTATATTGATTTTTTTACGTAGCCCGGTTAGTGGCCCGTTTAACCCAAGGCCCGCTAAGGTTAGGGTTAGGTTCTCACTATGAGAGGCCCATTAAGAATGAACCGGATAAGGCCCTAGTCCGTTTAGTCTGTGGCCCTATAGGGCTAGGGCCAGCCCGTTTCACATCTCTATATACATATGCCACCGCTTACCGTGGCGGCTCACAGCCCAACACATCGGCATAACCCAACGCCGGCAACCACACTCGTTCAACTCGCCGACACGAAAGAAACAGGGAGAGAGAGAGACAGACAGAGAGGGCGGTTGCCCCTTTCCCGCGGCTGTACGCGGTGAAGACAGCGACCGATTTGAATTTCAAGCCCGAATTCGTGATGGGCTCGACAAGCTTTATATATTAAATGTTAAAAACTTACCGGCAATAAGAAGATGACGATGACAACAGCAACGACAGTGGATGGTGGTGGTTGCTGTGTTCGAGAGAAAGAAGAAATTGTGTGTACTTATCCATGAATTAACATTCAACATTACGTAAAAAGTATTAACAACTCATCCAGCAAAACTAAATTCATTTGTTTGCATTTGCTCGAAAACTTGACAAGAGCCACAATGACTTCAGTTGGTGGTTCTTCTAGGGCTTTTCATAAAATAGATAAGCATGACAGCATGTTAAACAGTTGTGCATTTGAAGATTAACAATAGCTTTGGAACATGAATACTTTTCAATACTTGTTTCTGTACCCTGATACCCACGTTGGAGTGGACGCCTTCTTTGTTAAAGTACGACAAAGCCAAGAATCCGATGGAGATCTTGGCAAAGGAATAACCGAGTATTTTTCATCAAGCTTTCCATGAGTTTTTGCTCTTTCTAGCTGCTTTTCTATATTTTGTGTTTGATTTGATGTATTATTGTCTTCATGACTCTCAATACAGACACTTTTCTCAACACATGTTGTTGAATCCAACTCTTTTGATCTCTCTTCATCTGCCAATAATTCTTGCAATGTTCTAACCCTCTTGATTTCATCTGTTTTGACAACCGGGCTTACTCTCCCCTGCTCATAACAAACAAAATAAGAAAAACCGAGCATAACATAAATGAAACAAGTTGTGACAAGCTTGATTTATTACCTCATTCTCAGTTTCACACAAAGAATCAAGTGATGAAGATCCAGATTGCACACTCATAGAAGGAAGCAACATGAGTCGAGCCCTTACACTCATCGCAGGAGCAGGATTCAAAACACAAACCGAACTCTTTAAGCAAGACCGGGGAAGCAAACAATCAATCGAGACCAACTTCTCATGATCATGATGATTGTCACTCTCTTCTTTTTGGTTGTAAGAAGAACAAGTCTTAGCAAAAGTAGGCCTATACCAAAATGCAGGCTTATCTTGATTCACTATTTCCTTTTTCACTTCTTCAGAATGTTCATAACCATCCATCATCAGCTCTACAGCTTGTGCGTCTGTACAGATGCTTCTAGAAGATTCACCTTCTACATCACAATCACAATCTCCACCCTCCATCTTATGATCACTACTACTACTACTGTTACTACCACCAAACAAAAGGTCCATGCGGTTTTCAGTTTGCCATTTTATATGTTCCTTTGGTCGTCCGGGGGTCTGTTCCCATTGAAAAGGCACGGCTCCGGGATTCCTAACCGGACCAGAGTTAAGCTCTGGTCTTTTAGGATGAAACCGAGGTACAACGTTTCCAATCTTCTTGTCATCATCAGTGGTGTGTGTGGGAATTGACTCAGAGTATTTTCTCACTGATAAGATTGGTTGGTTGAAATTCAGTTTCTTCTCCACCATTTCTATCACCAGAATCTATTAGTCCTATTTCAGTAATATACAGATTACTCGAATAATATTAGTTTGTAATCAAAGTGATGAATTCAAAGTCACTATCAAATAACTTGAATAATATTAGTAGGGCATTTGTTTTTAACATAAAATTGGAAACTTTTTAGAAATAAGAGTAGGACTCGGGTAGCATTCTAACAGAAGGAATCAGGTAACAACTATTTTTACTTGGTCAACAAAAAAACCTTAATAATTCTGCACATCTGGAAATTCATCTTTATTTATTATTATTATTATTATGAAGATTTCTTATTTTCTTCAGGATTCATCTAGTATCTAAAATATCTTCTCAAATGAAAGCAATGTACAAAGGACATGGATACAATTTAATGTGTCTTTTAAATCCAAATCATGATCTCATCACATTAACAATAAAGATATTAAGTTATATTCACAACAGGTAAGAAATAATTTCTGTATCAATAAACAACGCAAGTTATTTCATAATCTATATATCTTGCACCTCCAACGTGGAAAATTTTAAGCAACAGAAATCTTCAAATGAAAAAACACAAAATTAAAATTATATTTAAAAATCATCTGATGAGTGAAAATAGATTAGAACCCAACATGCAAATAACAATATCCGGAAAAAAATTAAGAAAAAAGATTTGATTGATTTAATCTTGAGGTAAAGGATAATACCTTCTTCGGAAATGAGAAACCCAGAAACTTGGCTGATTTTTCTGTGTTGAATTCTTAGTTAAGAATAAATCGCACTCTCGACTCTCGTGCCACCATATTTATTGATATCAAGCAAAATAACTTGAAAAGGGGAGAGAGAGAGAGAACCAATTTGTACGTTTCTGCAATGATTTGGATAGGCAGAGACATGATTAAAATATATGTAGAGAAAAACGAGAAGAAGCTTTTATACCTTGTGTAAAATGGAGAAATACTTTGTGAGAGAAATTTAAGTACTTGTTATAACTTATGAAAATTTGAGAATCAATACTTTCCTTTAATCTATACCAGTTACTAGAAACTATTTAATGAATATAAATGCATAAAAAGAAGAAAATAGAAAAAGTATTAGATGAGTTAATATTATCAGATATAGCATCCATATTATTTAGTGCATTATACACAACGTTTTTTGTATATATAAAACCTTAATCACTATAACTGCCTAATATGTTGAGAATTAACTTAAAGTAAAAACAAAAACAAAAAAAATATCATGATGTTATCTTAATATATAATGAAATATGTATGGAATGCCATTTTTTTTTTTGTCCTTATTGTGTATTTTCCATTTTAGCTTTTATAACACATTTTCCGTAAGGGAGAAATACTGTCACACTCTTCTAGACTCTTTAAACATGTTTTTTTAATTCAACATAAACACACGATATAAAGAATGAAGCGTGGTCTCACAAATTTAATGTCATTTTAAAATGTTGCGTTAATAATATGAGTAATGGATAGAACTGTTAAAATGTATTAGATCTATAGGGTTGATCCATTCCGTCCCATTAAAATGATGGATTGGGTTCATCAATTATTGATTTGTGACAAGACGAGTATAAGTGGATTTGGTTCGTTGTAGGTTAGTCTGTCTCTATATTTCTTAAAAAAAAAATTCTCATTAAAATTATAGATGATAAATGAATATTAGTGATGAAAATTATTATCTAGTGTAGAAAATTATTTATAAAAACATTGATATGAGTCATTTATTTATAAGAATGAAGAAATTTTAATGTAAGAACTATTTTTAAAAGTATTTGTGTATATTATATGTATTTGATTATATATATGTCATGGTAAGTGTGTGTATATATATATATATTACATATATATTATTTTTTTCCTTGTAAAAAAAAATTGAGTTGGTTGTATTGAAATTTTGAGGCCCGTCATAAAAAAAAAATTGTCCCGTCCTGCCTCGTCAAACAGTGGGTTGTGGGCAGGTCTAACCCAATGCTCGTACTAACAGCTCTAGTAATGGGTTTGGTGGATAAAATACCACAATTCATATAAGACTAAGTTTTGTACGAGACCGTCTAACGAATCATATTTCGTGAGATGGGTCAAATCAACCCGGTCAACAGTCAAAAGTCAACGTTGTTGATCCAAATGTATTACTTGGTGCTTTATTCTCATAATGTAACTCTCTTAGCATAATACTTTCATGTGTATCATATGATACTTTCAAATAATATTACATAATATATAAAAAAGTATTTATGATGTTTTATTCTCATAATATAATACTTTTATTCTCATAAAATAATATTTTTATATACATCATGTGATATTAGTGGTACACATAAAAGTATAATATTATATAAAAATTATGATACTTTTATGTATATCATGTGATATTTTTAAAAGTATTACAATATATATATAAGTATTACATTATGATAAAAAATATTGCTTATTAAATTACAATGATTGAGTTACAGAACCAATAGTACTTTATACAAATAAAAGTAATACATAGAATTATCAAAAAATATAATTTTTCAAAAATATTACCTTTATACATAAAAGTATCACATTATAATAATAAAAATATTATTTATCAAATTACAATTTTTTAAATTAATTATGATTTAAAATTTTGAAAGCAAACTTATCCTATGATACGCATGAAAGTGATTATATTTTTTTTAAATAAATCTCATATTATATAAAAATAAGAAAAAACCAAATACAAAGGGAAAATGCAACAAAAAAATGCAGGCCTCAAGCAAAACCTAGTAGAAAAAAGTTATATTAGGGAAAAAGTGTACCGTGCACAAATGAAATCTATAATGAGGAAGACCACAACAGAAGGTGATGAAGACAAAGAGAGGCCGAAGATCACCAGATGAACTTAGGGGGTGTATTGGTTGTGGAGTTTGTAGGATTTTTTTAGACTTTTAAAGTTTGGGGGTATTCAATCCGAATTTTCAAAAGTCCTTAAAAATCCTGAGGTATTTAATATGGATTTTAAAAAGTCTTAAAAATTCTTTTGGTATTCAACAGTCTATGGACTAAGGAACAAAGTGACTTATTTTTACAACTCATGGTTGATGCTGCGGCTCGAGGATGGCATGATAATAGTGGTATTTTTACCAAAGCAACAGTGGAAGAAAAAATACTTCCCGTTCTTAATGAAAGACTTGGGTGTAATAAGACCTAAAACAATTACCAAAACCGCCTCAAATGGTTTAAAAATCATTGGTTATCTTATTCAAACCTTATAAGGTTTAGCTCTGATTTTGGGTATGACCAAACTACTAAAAGGTTTACATCTTCAAATGAATTATGGGATGTGTACTTAGATGTAAGCTTCTTAAGCATCATATTACAATAATATTATAGAATAATTTTATTTTGAGAATATAGTGAATTTTATTTCAAAACCTCACCTCCGTTCCTATTTCAAACACAAGCAAAGTTAGTATTGGCTTGTGTTGGATTACACAACTTTCTTCAGAAAGAATGCCGCTCTGATGAATTTTCAGTCGAATATGAAGAAGATCAAGATTCACCACCTCTCAACATGAAAAGAAGAAAATTTGGAATTGCTTTCTCAAAGCCAACTACAACAAAGAACGGAAGCTAATGCATGGAGAACGAGTATTGCTAATGCTATGTGGGAAATGAGGCCGAGGTATAACGGTGATGGAAATTAAGATGATGAGAATAATAATGATGAATAATAATGTATTTTTTTGGAACTAATGTATTTTTAGTATTTTTTCTAAATAATTTGGATAACTTTTTTTATATATAAGTATGTTCCATATACATTTGCATCAATAGTTCCAGCGTTGGAGTCTATGGAAATCCATGTAAATCAATAAAAAAAGTGTATTCCACAATCATGTCAAATCTATGAAAATCCATGTAAATCAATAAAAAAAGTCAGTCAAACTCTGCATGAAGTCTATGGATTCTCTAAATCTAATGACTTTTTAAAGTTCAAAAAAATCCTATAGAATCTCAATTGAATACAACCCTCTTAATCTTCAACGGAGTAAGCCTATCTGTTGCCTGATTATCCTCTCTATAAATATAAGTAACTCTAAAGTCAAAAAGATCCAATATGTGAAGAATAGCATACCACCTATTACGGAAATACCACGACACCTAACAAGAGCGATGAAAAATGAGGGCTACAACATAAGAAGAGTCAGACACATAAGTGAGTCCAATGCTTTGCTGCCGTCGTTTCGATAGTGAACATGGGTGCTGAAATTTCAGCATCAAAAATATATCCCACACCACTATTAAAAGAGAATGCACCACAAGGCCTCCCAAAATGGTTTCTAAAAATACCATCATGAAAGTGGTTATATGATATGTATTACATAATAAATACAATAGTATTACATAGTATTACTTGCCAAATTATAATTTCTTAAAAGTATTAATTCATACATATAAAATAAATTATATAATATGAAAGTATTACCTAATATATATAAAAGTATTAACTTTGATTGTGTTGACTGAGTGTTAACTTTGATCGTTGATTGTTGACCACTGACTTTGACCATTAACCGTTAACTTTGACCATTAACTTTGACTTGTTGACTGTTAACCGGGTTAAACCCAACCTATCTCACAAAATGGAATTTGTGATATCGTCTTACACACTAGACATTGCTTATAAGTAATTATTTCTCTATCATAAATAATAGCTTATTACTTTTCCAACATAATTTAAGAAAATTGACAAATTTATGTTTCTAATAAAAGCAAGGAAAAAGGTAATTTGTTATCAGATGTTACACGATATATTTTTTTTATAGGGTTACATGTATATTCATAGCTAAGAAAAACATAATGAGGTTAAACGATATGATCATATCGTATAACTATATAAAAAAACACTAGGGTTTTAAAATATGAACTTTCATAAGGTTAAACGATATGATCATATTGCGTAATTTCAAACACAAAATCTAACTTTTTTTACTTTTATCAAAAGGATAAATATGTCAAGTTTCTTGAATTTTGACAGAAAAGTTAGAAAAATTTTTTATGGTACAAAAATAATATCTTATATGAATAATAATATTTTAGGATATTATATCATAAATGCATGCCACATACATTCAATTAATCATTGTAGAGTCTTTATTTTTAAATCACATAGTCTAATTTTGAGTACACAATGTTCATATTTATCTAAATTTATATCAATCTCTAGATTGTTTTTGAATTAGATATGATTAATTATTCAAATTATTTTTAAAATTTCATTCAAAGATATGAATTATATATCATATTCATATCTCATTTCTAATTACTTTTGGTTTAAATATTTTTCAATCTTTGCTCTTTTCCTTCTCTTGCCTTATCAATAAAGTGTCATTACAATGAAACAGCGAATTTGCAATAACACATAAAAATTGTTGGAATTTTTACAAGTCTTGTAACAACCCAAATTAAATTTTGTCATGAATTTTTTTTTAAATTAAGTAAATCATGAAATTAAGCATATATAATTATACATAGAAACGATTCACGTATATATATAAAATGAAATTTATTCTTAGTCCAAACAATGAAATTATGTTTATTATTTTTTTTACTCTTCAAATCAAGATATAAGCATAAACCATTAATGATATAAATTAAATAAAAATAACAAGGTTTGCATTATGTTATAAAATTAATAAGCATACTTATGGATAAATATTGTGTCATTGTCACAACAATATATATATATATATATATATATATATATATATATATATATATATATATATATATATATATATCTTACCTTACCTTTCAACAATTGGGAAGGAAAAGCCACAATTTGAGAAATTAATGTGATTCAAAAGTCAACAAAAGAAACTTTCTTCTCTCTCTTCTCTCTCCCTCATGTTTTTCTTCTTCTTCTTTGTATCTCTCTTCTCTCTCTCAGCTTCTCTATCTCTCTTTTTTCCCTTAGCTGCTGTTGCTTGATTTTTGCCTTGGTGGGTGAGTGGTTTTGGCTGTGTTTCAGTGGGTGTGTCTTGGTATGTGGCTGGGTGTATGTATATGTTTGTGTACGGGTGTGAGATGGCGGCTGAACAAGGGAAGCAAGGGAGTGAGGGGGAGGGGGCGATGGCAGCTGTGCGCCGGCAAGGCTGCTGTGGGTCGGCAGGCGACAGCGGCTGAAGCGACGGGCAAGGATGGCACCGGTGGCTGGAGTTAAATCACGCCGCTGTGAGAAGCAGTGGTGCTGCCGTTTCTGGGTGCGTGCGTGTGTTTGTGATGCTGAAGGTGAGCGGCACTGGGGTGCGTGCTATGGTAGTTGGGTGTTCGTCGGCGACATGGAGTCTCCGGCAATGGTGAAGGGCTGGAACCGCGGCGATAGGGTAGCAAGGGGCTAGGAAAGGTATGAAAATGGGGAAGTTTGATTTTGGAAATTAGATATAATATAGGGGCTAATTTGCAAACCCTAACATTTATGTAATTAGCATTTAAACTCCTTAACTTACAAATAATGGCATAGAAGACCCTCACTTTCTTGGACTTGAACTTTAACCTAGAACTCTTGTAAAATTATAAATTTACCCTTTAAACTTCTTAAGATATGCTCTAAGACCCTTAAAACGTTGTATAATAACATTTAAAATCCCAATAGTTATAAATATTACATTTTATACCCTTAGTCTTATGAAAATATGTTTTAAGCATTATGAATTATAAATAATGATATTGAATCCCTGAATTTTAATAAAATTACATTATGTAACTTACAAATTGATAATATTAAGTATTTCTTTTAGAATTTCCTTTTACTGCTAAAACGATCCCTAGGATTTGCTGAAATTACAGATTTATCTCATAATTAATTAGGTTATGAAATGGACCGTATAAGTCATTAATATTACTTCTTGACCCAAACAAGTGAATTAGGTCATAATATAACATTAAAAATATTAATTACCATCTCTATTAATTTAAATGACATTTTTGTCCTAAATATAATTATAGAAGTTGTAACTTGACCCTCATAATTTAATAAACGAAATAAAGGCCTAATCATAAATATTAAATATTTAAATAAACTTCTCTATAATGTTAAAAATGATCTAATGATCTTAAATTAATTATGAACTTTACAAATAAATTTCTCAAAGTCAAGTGCCAACATAAATATCAAATTAAATATCAACTTTAATTCTCTTAAATAATAATTAATTAAACATGTTATACAATTAAATATATTTCCTAAATTAACCTATAATTTCAGTTAATTGAATTCATGTTTATAATTTAAATTATATAGTTAATCTAAATACGTCATAATCATAAATATATTCAATGTTATTAATATCTAAGTAAAACCATAAATTAGATAATTAGATTTTTTAAGATTAGTTTTCAAGAATTATTTTAAGTTAAATGCTTTATAATTTAATTATCTAGAATTATTAACAAGTCTTCAAGATCTAAGCTAAATCATAACTTTATAATTAATTTTTCCTGAAACTAAGATAAGTCTTCTAAGATTTAATTAAAGTCTAATTAAGCTTCCTAATACTTTAATAAACACATTTTATTACAAATTCGCTTAAACCTTGTATTTAACTTAAATAATTTATTTTATTCTTTAAATTACAACATTGTTAGAGACATGTTCCAACTTATTAAGAAAAACCTTAAAGGACATATATTAATTATTAAAGACCTTAACTAAAGAATTTATAGCTAGACAAGATACTAAGACATCTTTAATGATCGATGTAGGAAAAGAGGAGTGAAGAATTGTCTATGCTTGCTCAACAGCTTATAATTACACACGTTCTTCTCATGAGGTGGGGTAATTGCCTATTACGGTATTTATAATTCTTTCAAAGCATTTAAAATACGAGATATTATACGATATGAAATGAGTTGGGTATACGTGCTGAATGCATGAGATGTTATGTGTGATACTGCTATGATGTGATGAAGGTGAATCTTATACATGTGTGAAATTTGGTTTGTATTACGCACGGAATGAATAAGGTGTTGTGAGTTTTTTTTATGCGAAGGTAAAGAATGATGTGAAGTTAATAATTACATATGTGCAAATAAGATGTGTTTTTATGGCAGTTGAGAACTGCAACTAAGTGCTATGTTAAAATAATGTGCTTTTATGTGTATGTTGATGTGTGCATGTGCATGCGTATAAATGACGGCTGATCACCGAAAAAGGTGGTTAAGACCCGTATAAAAAGATGGTTAAGTACGTCGAAAAATATGGTTAAGACCCGCATAAAAAGACGGTTAAGTACGTCGAAAAAGACGGTTAAGACCCGCATAAAAAGACAGTTAAGTACGTCGAAAAAGGCGGTTAAGACTCGCATATGTTTCCAAGACGGCTAAGACCCGTAAAAATGTTTTTATAACGGCTAAGAACCGTAAAATGCTTTCATGGCGGCTAAGCACCGTAAATTATGTGAAAAGTGATGTTTGAATGTGAATGATGGATTATATGTTTTTAGGGCGGCTAAGACCCGCATATGTTTCCAGGGCGGCTAAGACTCGCATATATTTGTAAGACGGCTAAAAAACCGTAAATGTGATAATGAAAGTGATATGCTTGAATGTGAAGGATGATTGATTTGAGATGGATGCTTACATTATAAAATGATTTAAGTCACGTAATTGAAGTGATCTATTTTCTATGGTTTTTATTAAAAGACAAGCGTTTTATGAAAATCTGTTTTATGTGATAAAATGGTGTTTTGGCATGTGTGTGTAAAATCTTTTAAAAATTATTTTATGTCATCCCGAGTTTCCCCATCCCACTGAGTGTACTTTTGTCACTCACCCCTCTTTTTTAAAATGTTTTCAGTTTAAGGAGTTTAAGGCGTGGAGTGCGAGCGGTGGATGCTGGTAGCCAAATAAAAGGTTGCAAATGATTTTATTTAAAGTATAATATTTTATGAATTTTAGAAATGAGTATATTTTTATATAAACCTTGAATTTTTATTTATTTATCTTTATTTACTCTTAAAATAGTGATGTTTTTACAAATAAGTAACGTCTCGATTAATATTTATTTTATAAAGAATCGGGACGTTACAAGTCCAACGAATTTTTCAATGTTGTTTGTTATTATTGGAAATTTCTAACTGCAATTCTAACAACTAGTAAATATTATTGTTGGAATGAACCGTTGAAAAAGTCGTTTGAATTATTATTTTCAATCATATTCCAATAACGTTGTGCTGTTGGAATTTTTTCAACAAATATTTCCAACGACATAATTTTGTTGGAAATGTTAATGAAAAAAATTAAAAAAAAAATGAGACAATTCCTTTTTATTCCTACGGATATTCCAATGGTGAGTTACCGTTGGACTGACTTTTCCCATATATTCATTATAATACTCTTATAGAGACTAGGGTTTCTCTCTCTCTCAAAATATTAGCACCTCTTTCATCTTTAGTCGTTCTCTACTTCTTTGAGTTATAATCTCTCAAAATGCGACGGATGATAACGACGAGTGGGTGGATGGCGATTGAGAAGACGACAACTACACAATCGACGAATGAGGCATGAAGATGCTGAACTCTAAGAAAATTATTTAAGGATTGTTTATCTCATCATCATCAGTCTTCTGTGAGTTTGTGTCATTTTCCCCATCTTTCTCTTGTAGTATGTGCTTCATATGAGATATTGATACTATTCTCTTATTTACATAGACTTGGAAGAGTTGTTGTGGTTGTTCTTCAAGGTATAAATCTAAATAAATATGTGTTATTGACTGTGTTCCATTAAGATGGTGGAGTTGTAGTGATAAAACAATGGCATGTGAGGTATAACACATATAATAATTGAATTCTTGAACACTTTGAATAATTTTTTTCTTGACTATTGAATTGGGGGGAGTGGAGGGGTTTGTGCAAGTAGGGATTAAACTTTATATACACTCAATTTGGATCTAGATTACTGATTTATTATTTCTGGTTTCGGTAGAAAGAATTTACCCAAATTAAGAACTGATGAGTATAGAGGAGGTCAGAAATTTAGGCTGAATACCAAGTTAATGTCTCTAAATTCTTCGAATGGTGTCAACGCTTCAAATTCAGGCAAAAAACAAAGAAGCAATATCAATTAAGTTACACTTAATATCCGTCAACACAAACATTCATCCATCAATTAAATGGCAAAATTATAGAGCTGAGAAAGTTTATGTTAGTATTTCTATAAAAATAATAATTAAATTGTTGGAAAATGGATATTAGTATAATACATGTGTATATGTATGCCTACTTATCTTATTTGGTTTTCAATGCTTACAAAATTTTATCTTCGTACCTATTTCAAGCTCTATGCAGAATAAGTAAAAGACATTAAAGGCTAATAGACTATCTGAAGGTGTAGATGAAGCTGACATAAATGATTTTACTATCTTTTACGAGGTTAATGGAGGGAAGAATAAGAGAGGCACATCTTATGGATTTGGATAGGAAGTAGCTTTCTATACATCCTCGATTTCAAGATCTAATGCAAGGAATAAGACCACTTATGTAACGCCCCGTTCCCCTTTTAATTAGGAAAAAGCCGTCACCCTTTACTTACATAAAATTAAAGAATTCATGAGATACATTATAGCGGAAGTCTAAAATGAAATCATGAGATTTTTTTTTCTTTTTAAATATAACATAATTTATTTTAACTCGTGTTTCACCCACATTTCTAGGTTAAATGTACGGACATACACTTATATGAGATAACATGATAAAACAAACATATTATACTGGAATATCAGTTTAGGTCCATCATGTATCATAATTTACATATCCAAAATATAATATTATTTTCAAAAGTAAACACTATTTTAGTACTTGAACATTAAAGGTGATGAAAAGTCAGTCCAGCTTGCTACACGTCCACGTCATCATCCACTGGACCTGAAAATATAAAAAAAAACATCATGAGACACCTCCGGAGAGGGATCCCAGTGGGTTAACTATACTCTTTAACATATATTAAAGCAATCAAATTAATTAGCACATATTACATGTCATTCGGGCACACTCACCCTGGACCATACATAACATAAAGGAATGTGGGAGTCGCTCGCCCACTAAACCTTGCTTTCATAGACCAGGCACTCTCGCCCTTAAGGTCGTCACCCGATAGTGAAGCTACTATCGGTTATAGCTACGGAGCTTCAGCCGTATATTTTCATACATAACATATTAATTTAATCATCAACATATAGTAAAGTGTAGAAGTTACCCACTTGAAAGATGAGGGTTCGAGGATTCCTTTTGGATGCACCGATCGTCCCTACTGCACTCGACACACTTAACCGATTAGCCTCTTATGTCATATAACACAATCTTTTGTATTTTATATTAGATTTCTTTAATCTAAAGCATAATTATACTTTATTTAATACATACTTGTTGTAACGCCCCGGATAAAACCAAAGTATAATTGGTTAATTAAATAAGTGAACCTTAATTAAAATATCTTATGTGTTTTAATTCTTCAATGTTAATTTAATTATATGCGTTTCAGATATGTGTTTAACGACCAATTTTAGATGGATAAAAATTATACGCATGGAACATAGAATATTTTTATACCATTAGATGCGTAACGGAAAAACGAGAAGATAGAAACGAACTAGAGGTCAATCGGACACCTGTAGCTCAAACGGCGAAGAAAAGGGCAAAATATAGAGTTTCGGAAAAAAGAGGAACGGAATCGTGATTAACGTAACGAAGCTTATCAAGAATAGTAACCGAAGCTTATCATGAATAGTAACCTAGTGAATAGTAACTTTCCAAACTCTATAAATAGGCGCTCATTCATTTCATTTTTCATCGTTTCTTCGAACGAGCCGAAAAGCGCCGAACACACGTAAGTCTTTCTCTTCTCTCTCTTTATTGTTTAGTCTTGCTTTCTGTCTCCGGCGCGCCGCGCCGCACCGACGCCGGTGCTGCCGCCGGAGCTCGCCGGAAAATTTCAAAGTTGTCGGATTCGACTGATTTTCGTATACAACGTAGCCCTCGACGAGACGAATCTAGGACAACTTCTGGAATTCAATTCCGATTTCTCGTTCGCGGAAAATCGGTGAAAAACCATCTCCAAAACCTTTAACCCTTATTTTCAGCCACCTTTTCTCTCTCCCGTTTTTCTCTCTCTTGCTCTTCTTCTCGTGGTTGCAGGCACCGGAGGGGATGCCGAGGTTGTGGGCTAGCTATTGGAGGGGCGACGCCGCCTTGGTTGGCGGTGCCGGTGTCGGAAAATGGGTTGGGAAAGGGGCTGTTGCTCATGGGGTTTTGTGTGTGTGTGTAATGTGTGTTGTGTATGCATGCTGTTGGGGGTTGTATTGGTGGTTGCCGGCAATTGTAAGTCGCCGGCCAGTATCCTAGATGGTCGGGGGAAGGGTCGCCAGCGACTGGAAGTCGCCGGCCGAAGCTGGAAAGGCGGGATTTGGTTATGTACTTATGTTGATGAAGGGTTTTTGAGGCTATTTTCATGACACTATTCACACCGGAATCTGGCGAGGGATGGCCGGAGATGGTAGCCGGCGGTGCAGGCTCGCCGGAGGACAAGGTGGTGTTGGCATAGGGCGGCGCCGCCGCAGCCGGTGGCTCCGGGAAGGTGGCTGCTGAAGCAGGATCGTGCCGGGAGCGTTGCCCTGTTTTTCTCCCGCAGGACGCATCCTGTAAATTTTAAGACGCGTCCTGCAAGCTAAACTGAATTGGACAGAATTGTAGTCTCTGTTTTTGCCCGCAGGATGTGTCTTGAAAATTCCAAGACAGGTCTTAGGAGACATTGCCCTATTTTTTTCCTATTGCCGGGAACGCGCTCGACGTCGTATTTTTGATTCGTTTTCAATCCAAATCTCGTTTTCTTTTCATCGCACTTTGTTATCGAGACGTTGCCAATAAAATATCGCTGACCGGTGGTCGTGGGTCCCCGTCAAAGTCAACCCTTTGACCAAATTACCAAAATACCCTTCAATCTTAAAACGCTCCGTTCGAACTCGTTTCAACTCCGATTGAGCTCATTCTTGTTTCGTTGTGATCCAAATTTCATTCTCTTTCATCTCAACCTCATAAAATGATATTTCTCTCTCGTTTTCTTCAACCTCAATCGTTAGGCCTACCGTTCCGATTCGTCTCATCTCGATCGATAATATTCGATTCGATATCGTTTAAATCCTTAATCATATTTTAATAAATATCTAAAAACACCGTAAATTATGTAGGCTACTTGTTGGATTGAAGCATTGAGATATGTGATCTTGGATACTTGCGACTCACGTGGTAACCACCGAACAAGGTGGGGGTAATTTCTAACTCCTTATCTGTTTACAGTTTTCCCTATTTCAAGCATGATTGAGGAATACTAAATGCTGTGATTATACTTGCTATGACATACATAAACTGTGAGGGGTGGCCCGCTGAGGCGCTCCTTCATGCATTCGTCCCTTACCTCCATTCTTCTATGAAAGGTTTGGTGGTCCTTGAAATGCACCAGCGGTATTTGAGACCGTTCTATGGGATAAGACGGGTGATGCCCGCACCTTTTCGTCCCTTACCATTTCTAATGTCTGCTGTGCATATTTCGTGCTGTGTTTCTTGATGATTATGCGTATTTCTGATTTAAATATTTGTTGAAGATTTAGACGCGGATTTTATTCCCCACGAGTGTATTCAACGCACTCACCCCTTATTCTGTAATTCACGTTACAGGAGGTGATAAGCATGATGAACCCTAGAAGGAGAGAGGAGGTGCTACATTTATTTTTGGATCTGTAAATTTCTTTAATATGATGTTTCTCGAACTTTCCCTTTATAAAACAATGTTGTAAGAAATCCACGTTTTGTGGTTGTGATGATGACGTGTATTCAGGATGTGAGATCCTGATAACGATGTGTATATGGGATATGAGATCCTGATGTTTTTCCGCTGCAAGTATTATGTTTAAATCGGTTGAACCGATGGTTATTATGTAATATTTTATGTTCGTCTCCTACTTCTTTTCTTCTTCCTGCATGCCCGTGTGAAAAACTCTGATAAATGTTTATGTAAGAAAATGGGGCGTGACACTTGTGATATAAAAATTTTAGACACTTAAATTAGTGATTCTAGTCATAAAATGACACATAAACTCACAACAATTTTAATAATTCATAGGTAATTCCAAAAATGACAAGAATATTTACATAGTCACATAATAGTGTTAGATATCATATTCTGAAAATTCACAGTTTTTCATCATCAACATATATAAATAAAGTTAATTTTATAAACTAGTTTTTCACTTCAATTTCAACTCAAAATCAGTCTATTTTGAAACATTTATCAAATATTATAGGATTCATAAAATAATTCCATATTTTTAAAGAATATAAACCACATGTTGAAGTATAACATATAAAAATATCAACTAAAACTAAGCTTTGCATAATTAGTTATGAATTTTTGAATTTTTCTGAAAACAGGGTACTTTATAAGGTGAAAACATGTTTTCTTGTAAAACTTCTCATAAATTGTACAAGGCTTCAAAATTTACAAGGTAAATTTATACATATCTATCAGAACTGGTACTGTAACATAGTCAAATATGACATATATATATGGTTGCAATAATTAATTATGATATTTAGAACAAGACCGAAAACAGGACATGACCAACACAGAAAACCAACTATATTGTAAAATTCGGCATAAATCGTACAAAACTTCAAAAATTTCTTACTAAATTTCTATACGTACCTAATAATTGGTTCTAAAACATAGAAAAAGATCATATATAAATTCGAAGTATACAGTTTAGAAACATAATTTGATTCGGACTCAAAAATAAGACAAAAACTGTCTCTGAACAGCTTATCTTAGAAAAACCATATAAAATCGAGTTTAACTCGAAATATTCCAAACTTTGACATACATGTTCTACACTTCATATACTAGATTATGTTAAAAGGTTTTAGCTTAAATAAATTCCTAAATTATCCAGAATATTTCGGAATAGAGGTGCAGAGTATGAAATAAAGTAAATCTATCACAGAACAGGGCTGTGTTTGAAAAATCATAATAAATCGAATTTATGTCCAAATATTCTGAAATTTAACAGATATGTTATTCACTTAATATGTTAGAACTAGGCCAAAGGGTTTAGGCAAAAACAATTTCTATAAACCTACGAATACTTCAGAACATACCTGTAGTTTTCATCTCTTACACATGCATTATTTTTGCGTATTCAAGCAATTTAAATACATACAATTCTAAACCTAATGTCAAAGAACATCTTTGAATCTTCTAATATATGGCATAAATCATGAAATATTATAAATTAACAAAAGAGTAAAGAGAATTTTAGCTATATACCTCTAAAAGATCAAATGTTTTCTTTGTTTCTCTTTCTTCTAAGAGAGTTGCACGTTTCCTTATGCTTCTTTCAACTTGATGTATGGAGAAGTAGCATATATGAAGTAGGATATATGTATAAGGTGAAGTAGTAGAAGGTTCCACTATGTAGCTCAATAATGGATGTAGTATCTATTTTATACAATATAATAATGCAAGATATTTATTTCTTTTTTTTTCCTTTTTATTCATTGTTTTCTTTTATATATATAATATATATATAGATATATATATATATAGATATATGTATACTTGCTTACATAAAGAGATAAAAATTTAATATAACAATAGTGTTATATTAGCATAACTTATACAAAAAAAATATATCATTTACTTATATAATTTACTTATGTAAAATAACATATTTTTATCTACATTATGATGCATAAATTCATGTTCAAGCAATCAATGTTTATCACATAAAATAACATATAAAGATCATAAGTTTCTTTCATAAAAGAAAGCATTCGAAAGCGGTAACGAATAATTAATATCATATAATTCATTTAAAATTAACTAACATCTTATCTTTTACTTCTGTTCATATGTGTCGAGTGAGTGGAGATCGAGCTCGGTTTCTTCCAAAAGTTATCCTGCATAATCCTTAAAATCTCAAAAGAGATATTAGATCATAAAGATTTTAAAATCATCGATCATAATATGATTTGTAAATCATAAATTAAATAATATAAGAAATTTATACTTGCACTTAAATCATTTATACTTGAACTATAAAAGAAATTTTATAAAATATGAAATTCAGTGTTTTCTTGAAAACGGGTGTTACAACTTACCCCACTAATACTGAAGTTCAAGTGTTACAATCTCGTTTGGCTGTTGTTGAGAATGAATTGGCTTTCTTTTAGAGCATTTTAGATAAGTTGAACAATCGATCACTCACCCCTAGTGCCTTTTCTTTAGAAGTGGTTCTCCTTGTGATGGTGAGAACATAGCTAATGTTTTTGATGAAGTTGTGGGTGATGGAAATGAGGAAGATAAAGATATAAGTATTGATGATGATGATGGTTTCTTAAACATATTATTTATACTATGAACTTTAGTCATTTTCTTTTGCTAGTGATGAGAATGGTGAAGGATAATTAGTATTGACGATGATGATGTTTAGAACTTATTCTTTATGTTGTGACATCATTTTGGATGAGTTCTTAAATTTGATGTTTGGAGAATTTTATATTGTATTTTGTTGTATGTTTGTATTATTTATATTAGTCTTACATGATTTCTTCATATAGGTACCAAAACATTTATAAAAATTATGGTTGAAAAATTCTAACGAAAATTGTCCTTTGGAACTTTTAAATTGAAATTCCAACGAAAAAAATTCAATAGTAAAATTGTCATTGGAATTAATATTAGACCAATTCCAACATATGTTATCCGTTGTAACTCTTAAATTATCCTCAAAATTTCAATGAAAAGAGGCCATTAAAAATAACGTTGGAATTCTTTCCAACAGAAAGAAGCTGTTGAAATTTTAAATTTCAACTAAAAATTCCAAAGAAAACTTACCATTAGAAATGCCCTTAAATAATTCCAACGGTCATTTGTCGTTGGAAAAGGCATCAGAAATAGCATTGGAACTTTTTCCAACAATAAAGATTTTCAACAACAATATTCCGTTGGAATAAATTTTCTGTTGGAAATTCCTCTGGAATTTAAAAATTTCAACACCAACTTTTCCAACAGGCTAAATTCCATTGGAATTACCATTGGAATCAATAATTTAAACGTAAAAACACTAAAATCCAATGAAAATTATGTCAATGGAATTTTACAATTTTCTTGTAGTCTGTGAATTATAAGTTTGTAATTATTTTGGCTTTGTATGTTTAAAATCTCTGTTTGTGATATACAATCTGATATGAGTATAAAGAATTAAGTCTGCAAAACCTTCTGCATAAAAAGAGGTGAGATCAAAGAAGCAAGTATAAGAAGATATTAAGATAACAGATGTGACAGACGTGGGAATATCAACAAAGTAGAGGTTAGGCTGGCTGACGTGTGAGACTTAGGAAGAGCAATAAAGCAGAAGTGAGATGGGCTGAAGTGGCAGATGTGGAAAAGTCAACTAAGCAAGGGTAAAATAGTTGATGGAATAGGGATAAAAAAACAAAGAAGGTAAATATGGAGGGGCCTAAGATACATGAAAGTATGAGAAGTAAATGAGGCCAAAAAAGAGAGAAGAAGACCTCAGCCCAACTAAAAAAGTATGAGAAGTAAATGAGGCCAAAAAAGAGAGAAGAAGACCTCAGCCCAACTAAAAAGAAGAAATAGGCCTCGACTCAATAAACCTAAGTCTTAGAATAAGGGTTCTTAAAAGTGATGCTAAGAAGTCTGTTTTATCCTCGGATGCCTTAAAAATTAGAGATAAATAGTGAAATGTTCGGTAGGTCAAGTTTAATCCATATTCAGAGACAAGATAGGAAAGTAAAGAGTATAGTTTCTCTTTTGGGAGAATCTTTCTTTAATAAGGAAGCACGTTTATCAATGGAAGATGACGTGATATCATTCTTTGTTTATGTTGTTTCTCTCTTTGTCTCCTTGTTGTTTCTTCTCTTTTCCTAATTTTCTCTTTTCGCATATGTTTCTTTCTAGATGTCGTGTTCTTCTCTTGTGCACTCACTTGGCATTCAAAGAAGGAGATAAGTGAGTATAAGAAAATGGTAGAAGGAGAGATGTCCTGGTGGTTATAAATCGTTTGAGGAGGTAATACGATAGGAGCTTGGAGGAGAATGGGAAGAGTGTCTAGCTCGTGAAGAGATGCAGAGGGAGCTAGAAGGAAAAGACGACGTGGATAAATGTGAAGAAAATCTCCGCACTCCAAGGGCATTTCTAATGGCGCCCGAATAGCTTGAATTGATTATATCAACAATTGTGGGAAAAGTTTTACAGGAAAGGACTCCACTAATAAGTCGTGCATATGATAAAAGGATGGGAAAAGAGGATAACTGATGAAAGAGGGATAAAGCTGGCTCCATAAAAAGAAAAGGGGTTGGAAGAGGCCCATAATGGAATGGGTCTGCATCACCGCCCGGCAAAGACGAAGGTGGACTCAACTTTCTCAATGTCAAATGAATAGTCGTTGGAAAATAGGATGGGAGAAAAAATGGCTGAGATGTAGAAATAAATGAAGGTCATGCAAATAAAATTATTGGGTAGTCAATTGCAGATTCTTGAGGGAAGCATTTTCTCGGGGAGGATCTTATTAGACGACTTCCTTCTAATTTCAAACTTTTGACGTTTGATTATAAAGGAACTTTCGATCCGTACGATCACTTATTGAGGTTTGAAAATGTGGCTCTGCTACACCGGTATACAGATGAGTTACCACTTTAACAAAGACAACACAACAGTGGTTTGAGCAACTCTCCATGGATAGTGTTGACTTTTTTCAAGAGTTTAGCTCTGCTTTCTTACACTAATTTTCTAATATTTAGAGACAACAGAAGACATCCCAATCCTTTTTTAGCTTAAGACAAGGGGAGGTGGAAAATTTATGTTGTATATCAAGCGCTTTAGTATAGCAACCCTAGAGGTGGCCTCGACAATGGCAGAGATAAAAATCAATGCATTGGTGTGAGAGTTGAGAGATGGGGACTTAATCCAATCTTTATCAAAAAAACCCACATTGACTTTTGATGAAGTTTAGCTAGAGCCAATAGGTATATAAACCTGGAAGGCATCAGTAAAGCTAAGCGAATTGAGGAGAGATAAGGAAGGATAAAGTTGAAGACCACAGACCTACGTGATATTGGGCAGATTTGTCTTGCCAAATTTAATGTTCGAAAGAGGGCGGGAGACTTATTCAGTAGATAACTAAAAAGACGGCTCTCATTAGGTTTTCTTATACTAGGTCATGTGTCCCGATAAGGCCAAAGAATAATAGTTTTTGCTTGTTCCACAATTACTATAGACATGATACCAATGAATGCAAAACATAAACAATGAAATTGAGAGGATGGTTAGGTTGGGAGTCTTGGCAGAGTTCGTGGATAAGCAAGCAACAATGTTAGTAGGGCTTTAGAGGTTACTAACCCACAAGGTGGGGATATGGGTAGTAATCATGAAAAATAAAGAAGAGAAACTGAGCATGAGCTACCTCCACCTCCTAAGCGTGGTATTATTCATATGATTATGGGAGGACTGAATGATGGAGACTCAAATTGAGCTAGAAAAGCAGCGATGAGGTCTGCCTGGATTTGGCGTGAAATGAGTGATAAGAAATTAAGTCAAGTGGTCGAAGAAATTAATTTGACCTTCAAATCAAAAGATGAGACTTTTCTCTTGAGGCCTCAAATGACGCACTAGTTATAACAACAGAAATAGGTGGTTATGACATAGCCGGAATATTTGTAGATATGGGGAGTTCTACTGATATACTTTCCTATGAATACTTCCAATAGATAAATTTGAACGCGGTGGTAAGACCAGTTCAAACTAGACTATATGGCTTTACTGGAAGAGTTGTTCGACCTCTTGGAATGGTGACTTTGCAAGTAGTACTAGGAGATCCCACATCTAAGAAAGTGGTGATGGTGGATTTCTTAATTGTAAATGCTCCTTCCTCCTATGATGTCATATTTGACCGACAGATCCTAAATTTGATTAAAGCAATGGGTCTCTACTTACCACATGAAAATAAATTTTCCAGTGCTGAGAGGAGTGGGAAAGATTTGTAAGGACAAAATATATTCTAAAAAGTGTTACATAGAGGCTTTAAGAGCTGTAAACAAGTTGTTTTTATGAGACCTTGACCGACCCAGAAGAGCAGATGCAGAAAGGAAGAAACAAAAGAGAATGGTGTTACAAGAAGATAGTCCTGACCTTTGGCTACAAAGTGGAGAGGAATTGGTACTAATAGAGCTGTATCCAGGAAAAGAAGGATTGGCTACAAGAATGGGAGCCCACATAAAAGAAGATGAGCGAGCATGTTGGGATTTCAGTATTTAGATTTTGATGAAACAAAACATATATGTAATAGGAAGTTTTGTGTACCCCATTTTTCACAATATTTAAGTGAAAGTATAGATTAGATTTGAGTCTAGATATAGATGTTGAAAAATGGAAGTTTTCATAAGTTACAATGCTGCATCGAGAATTTCGAAAAGAAGTTGCTGTAAGAAAGCAGATACAACATCGCTGCAAGAAAGCAGTTACAGCACTGTGGCGAAGTAAGAAAGAACGGTGTGCAGCATCGCTACAAGAAAAGGATACAGGAGTACTACAAGAAAAAGATACAACAGTACTGTACGAAGATACTACAAGCAGGTCCAAGTTACAGCAGCACTGCAAAGAAGTATCAGCTGCAAGCAGACCTAGGATACAGTGTGAAGCTCACAACTCAAACAGTCAAACAGCTCCAATGACATACAGAATAAGTATCCTCCAATCCGAGGAAGGATAAATGCAGTACGAGGAACAAAGATCTAAGCAAGAATAAATAGAGCCGTTTCAGAGAAGATCAAAATTGCAGACACAGAACCAATACGAATATGCCACGTGGACTGATGCGCTGCAGAAAGCTACTAGCCGCAACTGCCGCATTAAATGCTCCGAAAAAGAAAGTCAAGTCACATTAAATGCGAGCCATGCCTTTGACCAAGTACTCAAAATTCAAAAGAGAAATATCTCCTTCAACGGATATCTTCTCATACAAGTATAAATAGAGGATGAGCTACACTGAAGCTGGTTACTGAACATTTGCGTAAAACCTCTCAAGCATTCAAGTTACATTCATTCAAGTCTACTATCAATTTCAGTCACTCAACCTCTGTGAAGTGAAGCAAGCTCAAAGGTGAAAGATCCTTTGAAGGATTCAGAAGCTCACTTCACCGCACCAGTTGAAGAAATATGACGATTGGAAGATAAGAATGCAGGGACATCTATCAGCCATGAACGCAAAATATAGATGGTCATCACCGAAGGACCAATCATTCCCACAAAGATTAATCCAGTACTCGGTAGAGACATGGATGAAGGAGCACCGCCACCACCAAACTTCCTGGTCAAACCTAGATAAGAGTGGAACAATGAAGACAGGAAGAGAGCCAACCTAGACAATGTGGCCAAGAATGCTCTATTCATCATTTTGAATAAAGGCACATTCAGCAAAGTCAAAACTTACAGAATGTCCAAGGAAATATGGGAAAAGCTGGAGCAAATATGTGAGGGGACAAAGTTCACTAAAGATAAGAAGATCTCCAACGCTACCCAACTATTCAAGCTCTTCGAGATGAAGAATGAAGAGACTCTTGAGCAATCAGATTTGAGATTCATATCTATTGTGAATGAACTAGAAGCTTTGGGCAAGCACTACACTCAAAATGAGAAGAATATGAAAGTGCTAAGAGCCCCACCCACGGAGTGGGACAACAAGACCACTGCCATCAGAGTGTCCATGGACTTGAAATCTATGAGCACATTGGACCTATTCTCCGACCTCAAGGCATTCGAGTATGATATCAATAGATGGAGAAAGGAGTATGAAGAATCGAGCTCCAAAGTTACAATGCTAACTGCCAGAGGACCCAAGGATACAACAACCACTAGTTGCAGTAAGCAGACGAATGTTACAGTAGAAGATGCTGAAGAGGACATGACTCTGCTTCTAAAGAAATTTAGAAGATTCATGAAGAGCAATAACAACAGCAACAACAACATCAATCTCAACAAGAGAAATGACTTCAGAAGAAGTCATCCACCTCCTCAGGTATCCTCCTCTCTACAGCCAAATACAAGCAATGTTGACTTATACTATAATTGTAGGAAATCGGGATACTATGTAAGAAATTATCCATATCCAACGGTACACAAGTATCTAGATGGAGAGAGAGAACAGAGGAGAGAGAAGAGAAGAGAAGACATGCACAAGCTTCGAGCTCTCATAGGAGAAAGAGAGAAGGCTAAGGATATAGCAGTCTCAAAGAAGATGCTAAAAGCTGCAGAATCCTCTGACAACGACACTAAAACCTCATCCTCTAATGAAGAAGTGCTGATATGCCTGATGGTGAAAGACTGTGAGGAAAGCGAAGAAGATGAGACAATCTATCAACTGCTGTCCATACTTAGAAAAGAGGAGCTCAACGTGATCCACTCTTTAAAAAGGATCATGAGTGACTTTGAGCAGATCAACTCAACCAATGAGGAGCTAAAAATTGAGAATGAAAATCTAAGAATCGACAATGAGATCCTCAGAAGCAAAAACATTGTTGTTGCTAAAATACTGGCTGCATGTGAGTCTGATAACTTAAGGTGCAGTAAGCTAAAGAATGAGGTCTTTAGGCTGAGTCTGCTGGTCACTAAGCTAGAAACTGAGAAGAAGAGCTTGCAGTCCATAATTAGCATGTTTAGCAAATCATCTAAGGACGCAAGGGATTACATAAATCAAAACAGAAGTCCTTTTGAAAAATCGGGCATAAGTTACAGCACTCACACCTCTCAGGATACAACAAGTACATCCAAGGCTGTTAAGTTTGTTCAAGCTGAAACCCCAATGGAGAAAGAGTTACTCTGTAACTTTGAGAAGATCTTAAAGAAGACAGCAATCTTGGATAAGGGGAAGAAACCTCAATGCTCAGCTGCAGGAAGTAAGCCTGCACCTAAGAACTGGCTGCAGCAGAAGCTATCTACTGTAAGCAGCAAAAGGATGCAACAACCCACAAAGTTGCAGCAAAGAAGAAACATTCCCACCTATACTAAGACTTATATGTCTAAACCTCAAAGAGGACATACTCAAGGGAAGTATGGTGAAAAACCACACTACAAAGGTGTTGGTAACACATATGTTATCTCTGCACACACTTTTAACAAGCAGTTCAAATGCAAAACTATATACAGTCAGAGAACTAACAACTCTTACAGCAAAACAGTGACTGTTAAGAAAGTTTGGATTCCCAAAGTAACTAACCCCAAAGGACCCTTACAGAAGTGGGTACCTAAATCTACTTAACTTTGTTGCAGGTTTCAGTGCCAGGTTGCAGCAGTGATGTATGGTATATTGATAGTGGTTGCTCAAGGCATATAACAGGCAGTAAAGAAGCTATAAATGACTTTCACGAATGCAAAGGACCAAAAGTCATCTTTGGAGATGATTCCAAAAGAAGCACAAAAGTAAATGGATGTCTAATCAAAGGGAACATAAAGATCAAGGATGTATCCTATGTGAAAGGACTCAGATACAACCTTCTGAGCATCAGTCAATTCTATTACAAAGGATACACAGTTTAATTCAACCTCAACAAATGCTTAATCAAGGACAGTACATCAAATGAAGTCAAGCTTACAGGAACAAGAAGAGGAAATATTTATCTTGCTGACTAGAACTCTTCTATTCAACCAACATGCTTCATTGTGAAAAGTCCACCATAGCTTAGCTGGTTTTGGCACAAGAGATTAAGCCATCTGTACATCAAGACTATTAATAAGCTAGCAAGGAAAGATTTTGTAAGAGGATTGCAAAATGTGGCATACAAGAAGGAGAATGTATGTGGAGCTTGTCAGAAAGGAAAGCAAGTAAAGAGCTCATTCAAGGACAAGCTGCAGAAGTCATCTCACAGGATTCTAGATCTTCTATATATGGACCTCTTTGGACCAGTAGAACCAGTAAGCATAAGTGGGATAAAGTACTCACTTGTGATAGTTGATGACTACTCCAAATATACATGGACAATCTTCCTTGCCAAGAAATAAGAAACACAAAGCAAGATACCTGACCTTATAAAGAAGATTCAGAATGAAAAGAGCCTGAGCATAGTGAAGATCAGATCAGACAGAGGAACTGAATTCACAAACAATTTCATTAAAAAAATTTGTTCTGATAATGGTATTCGTCATGAATACTCTGTTGCAAGAACACCTCAACAGAATGGTGTAGCGGAAAGGAGGAATAGAACCCTCAAGAAAATAGCAAGGACAATGATAGCAGAAGCAGAGATATCCAAGAGATTTTGGGCTGAAGCAACCAATACTACATGCTACACACAGAACAGATGCTTGATTAACAAGAATGTAGATAAAACTTCATATAAAGTCTGGAATGGATATACACCAAATGTTTCATATTTGCATATCTTTGGATGCATGTGTTATATCCTCAACAATGGAAAAAAGTATCTGAAAACCTTTGATGCAAAGTTAGATGAATGTGTATTCTTAAGATAATCTGCTGTAAGTAGAGCCTTCAGAGTATTCAACAAGAGAATCTTGGTGGTTGAAGAATCAATTCATGTGGTGTTTGATGAACCACACTGTGACACCAAGAAGCTAGAAGAGCCTGCTGAACATACAGCTCCAACGAAAGAAAATGATGTTCTATATGTTGAAGAAGTTCTGCATACAGGAGAAGACAAAGAAGAAGATGCTGCATCTCTGGATGCAGCACCTCTGGATGCAGCAGATATTCTTACAGCAACAAAACCTCCAATCATATAGCAACAAGAGGAGCAACCTAGACATGTACATGTCCTTGAGCCTGACAGGACATGGCTAAGGAATCATCCTAGGGATCTTATAATTGGAGATCCATCCATAGGAGTAAGGACAAGAAGGTTCATTCCTTATGAAGCAATGTTTGCATGTTTTATATCTCAAACAGAGCCCAAGAATGTTGAAGAAGCCCTGCAAGATGGCAACTGGGTACAGGCCATGCAAGAAGAGCTAAATGGATTTGAAAGAAATCAAGTATGGCAAACAATTGCAAGGCCAACTCATCAAGGAGTTATTGGAACAAAATGGGTCTTCAAGAACAAACTAGATGAATCTGGACTTGTTGTTAGGAACAAAGCAAGATAAGTTGCTAAGGGATATTGCGAGGAAGAAGGAATTGATTTTGGTGAGACTTTTGCTCCAGTAGCAAGGCTGGAAGCAATTAGGATTTTTCTGGCATATGCAGCTCACATGAATTTCAATGTCTATCAAATGGACATGAAAAGTGCGTTCCGAATGGTCTTCTTACAGAGGAAGTATATGTTGAACAACCTCCAGGTTTTGAAGATCAAGCAGAAGAGAAGGTGTTTAGGTTACACAAGACCCTGTATGGACTTAAGCAAGTACCAAGAGCTTGGTATAACACCTTATCTCTCTATCTGCTGGAGAATGGTTTTAAGAAAGGTACAGTCGACAAGACTCTATTCAAGATACAGGATGGAGATAGCATACTTTTGATACAAATTTATGTGGATGGTATAATCTTCAGATCCACCAACAAAGAGTTGTGTGAGAAGTTCTCCAACCTGATGCAGTCGAAATTCGAGATGAGTATGATGGGAGAATTAAGTTTCTTTCTCGGGCTGCAAGTAAAGTAGCTGGTTGTAGGAACCTTCATTAGTCAAGTCAAATATATAAATGAACTTATCAAGAAATTTGGTATGGAGAATGGTGCAGCAACATCTGTTCCTATGTCTACATCAATAAATCTTGACAAAGATGAAAATGGTAAAGATGTAGATATCATAAAATATAGACGGCTAATTGGATTCTTCCTGTATCTTATAGCAAGCAGACCAAACATCATGTTTGCAGTAGGAGTCTATGCAAGATTCCAAGCAGCACCAAAAGAGTCACATCTTTCAGCTGTTAAAAGGATTATCAAATATTTGAAAGGAACTCAGGAAGTAGGCCTATGGTATCCAAAGGTGGGAGGATTCAAGTTCAAAGGCTACTCTAACTCAGATTATGCAGGCTGCAAGATTGATAGAAAAAACATTAGTGGGACTTGTCAATTTCTGGGAAATAGACTTGTTTCATGGTTTTACAAGAAACAAACATCAATTACAACTTCTACAGCAGAAGCAGAATGTGTTGCAAAAGGAAGTTGTTGTGCTCAAATTCTCTGGATACAGCAGCAACTAAGAGATTATGGGATTGAAAAAAAAGAGACTTCGAATCTCTATATGATAATACAAGTGTAATTGCAATTACTCATAACCCTGTATCTCACTCAAGAACAAAGCACATCGACATACTACATCACTTTATAAGAGATCATGCAGAGAAGAAAGATGTTGTGCTTGAGAAAGTTCACACGGATCTCTAGCTTGCGGATATATTCACTAAACTATTGAGTGAATCGACGTTTTCTAAAATTATGAGTTGAAAAAGATGGTGCAGAAGCCTAGGGGGAATCTCTGCATGTTTGCGAGAAGCAGTAAGTACAGTGCTGTAAGCTGCGCCTTCATACAGCGTTGGATTCAAACAGCTCTGCATCTTTTATTCTTACAGTACTGCAGTAAAGATGAAGTGCAAGCATCTTCTGGTTACAGTATTTATTTCAAAGAGTATTTATTACTCTGTAACCTTGTACCCAGGTTGCTGCAACCTTAAAAAGACATTCATTTAGGCGGAAAATCGTATGTCTTTCAGCATTAAATGCAGATCTGTGCGTGTCAGAAACCGAAGAGACGCGGTCAGAAGCCCACGCACCTAGTAATGATTATTGACGATTTGACCCCTCCGTCTTTTTCTAAGAACCGTAAGATCAATTCCCATCGTTTAATCTCAATCATTGATCTTACTACACGTCCCTTGAGATCCTCCATAACCTCATAACCGCCCTTATTTGAATTTATTTTCACCATCCACCAAGAAGAAAAGTTTCATTTCTCGCGAAAATTTCTCTAAGTCCAAATCTGTTGGAACCGAGGGATCGCCGACCCTATACAATTATCCAAATCGGGGTCCATGCAAATATGATTAACACGCAGTGGATAAACGAATCATACATTTTACACCGATATTAGTTCTAAGGTCAGAACTATAGATCGAGGAATCGATGAAGCCTGACCTCACGATCTTCTGCTGTATTCCTCGCATTTTTCTCGAACGTTGTGTGGGCAACGAACTATCGAGACTTTCAGCCGCCTGCTACTAAATCGTATCTCAAATTTTTATGTATATAGAAAACGGCTGACTTGAGGCTTATTTATAGGCTACAACAGGGACCTTGAGGAAGATTAGGAATCGGTCTCCTGATAGGTTTAGGAGTCCTAAATTCGATCTGAATATACTTCTTAAGCCTATAAATAATATCTCGATCCACTAAAAAGATATTATTGAACTACCGTCCCTTATCCATATTAGATATGGGCTCCTATTTATTATGTGCGCGTTTATCTCCCCGCGTTTAAGATATCGAATGTCCGTTAATTAATTGAATTACTAACAATTCAATTAATTAACATTTAATTCCAAGAGTAGTACCACTCAACTTTATTATCATGCCGGAATAAATCCACCTGCAGGGTTTACATGATAATCCTTATGAGCTCCTCAAGGGAACATCATCATCCTAAATAATTAGGACACAGTTTTATTATATAATCAACAGCACATCATATAAACAACATTGTATCCCAATTTACCGAGCTTATTGATTTAATAAATAAATCTCACCCATTGGTAAATTAAAGAAACATATATCAAGTATACATGCCTGTTATCATACAATGATTAAGAGGACGCACATCCATAATAACAGAGGTCTTATTCTATTTATGTAGTCAGTACAAATAAAACAACCTCAATTGGTCCTGCTCAATACATACAAAATGTACTAGTGTAATTTTATAATCAAGATAGATTAATACCAAATTACACTACAACCATTCCGATAATTTGTCCAAAATTATCTCGGTTGTGAGCTACCATTTATAATCTATAAGGAACTGATAACATGATCTTCTGTACGGCACCACACACCATGTTATCTACAATATAAATTAATTGGACAATTGCAATAACATATATAACAAATATAAAATGCAAAACATTTGACCATAAAAGATTCTCATATCATAAATAGATGTTTATACAAAAGCTAGGCTTATAGTATACATCCTAATAAAATCATCCAAAACCTTCAATCTTTCTCAGATCATCAATGGCGGCTAGATAATCCATTGTGTTGGAAGGACGCTTGATCAACCAGGAGCACGTCTACGCTTCTGGGTTGTATGACAACTCCATTATTCATCGAATCTTCGACATCCTTGAAAGGACTTAGATTCTAGAATTGTTGATCACCGTTTACGCTGGGTTCTCGGTGGAGTCAGTGCAAAGGTTTTATTCTTTCGCAAGGATAGCGGAGGAGATGAACTGCATCCTTTTCAAGATGGATGTAGATAAGGAAGAAATGTCTCTGACCATCAGAGACATTGCCACCACCTTCAGTATTTCTGCTGGAGGCATGACCCCCAGTCAGCTTGTGACTTATGGGGAGGGCAACGCTAGAGAGATGTGGGATATCTTTTGAGTGAGAGATGCAGGGGCTGAGATCAAGAGAAGTATCCCGAAGAAACTCTTCAAATCAGAATTTGAATTCCTCCATGACATATGTTCGTACTCCATCGAAGGTAGGACGGGGATTTATGACAAATGCACAGATCTTCAGTTCTGGATCATGTCTACGATCATGGCTAGAGAAAAGGTGAACTGGGTAAGGTTCATCATGAAGAGGCTATGGGAGGAAGTAGAGAAGATCACGGTGAGAAAAAGCTTTGGCATCACCATCTGTTCTCTCCTCTGCAAGCTAGGGCTCCAGCTTGTAGCTCTCATCCCCATTCTCATTGGGAAGTATCTCGGGGAGAAGAAAAATGGTAAGATCCTACTGAAGGCAGCAGGAGCTGGGGTTGAAAGGAAGAAATCCAAAGACAAAAAGAATGCAATTCTGGCACTGCAAGATGAAACTGTAGGCAGCGGGGGCGACGAGGAAGATGAGGATGTTGAGAGTTATCTTCCTGTCATCAAGGGGACACCAAGAGGGGCTGAACCTGAACCTGAAGCCTCTTCCTCTGATGACAACGCACCCCTGACCAGAAGGGCCCCACACAGTAAGAAGAAGGCTGTCTCAGCTGTTAATTCCCAACTCTCTACTACAAGCTTGGTTGCAGTAGATGAGCTCTAGAGAATACATCCCGATGAAGAAGCTCGTCTACAAGGGACTACTGAATTAGCCTCTTTGTGCGATCATGGAGCTGCTTCATCAGTGCTTGATTCTACCCTCCCAGCGGCTAGAAATATGGAGCTACAGTACAATCTCTAGAAGGAGATGCGACTGTTTAAGGGGAAATCTTGTTGAAGTTGAAGGATTTCCTGACAGTGGAGCAAGCAATCCTGGAGTGGGCCAATTCAGATGATATTCAGGCACTCCTGCAACCTAAGTATGTAGCTATGGTGCAAGAACGATCAATAAGCACTACTACTCAGGAAGCAAAGGACAAAGGGAAGGGAAAAGCTCTTGCAGAATCCCACTCTGTAGAGCTACCGATGAGAGCAGCATTGGAAGACGTCCAAGTTTTCTTAGCCCCGGCTGTGGAGGCTGTCAGAAGGGACGATGATGTCTCATTTGCTCAACAGCAAATCGACACCCTGGGAGTGCAGTAGGCTGAGGAAGCCATGCTGCAACAGGCGCTGCAAGCAAGTGTGAAGGAAACCAGAATGCAGCACACTCCTAGGAGGATGCGTGGAGACGAAAACTCAAGCTATCATAATACAAACTCCCCTGCATACGAGCAAATGATTGAAGGCCTCTCCAACATAATCACCTTTGACCCTTTGGAGGAGGAGGAGCCTCAACTGGTGGATTATGGTAATTCTCCGGTGCATATAGACATTGTTGCTACAGACTCTCAACAGGAACCAACCGCCATCATCAGAGATGTGATCTCTAACATTGCTGAGATCACCGATGATGCAACCACAGAGGAAGTTGCAGAGGCTGGACTCCCTGTACTGGCAGAGACAGCAGTACAGTAAGAAGGGTGGAGGTTGAGATTCTTGCAGCAATCGAGCTTTCAGTGCTACATACTGTGGAAGCAGTAAGAAACCAACCAGAGCTGCAAGAACCCATTCTTGCAGCAGAAGCTGTCGAAGTTACAGGACCGGCCGAGGAGACGGGGTCCTTGCGGAAGACCTCAGGTGAGGCTGTTGTTCTGACAACACTCCCTGAAGGAGAGAATACCTCTGTAGGGGAGGCTGTTGAGACAGTACCCTCAGATGATGCTGGAGAAGAAGTAGGGGTACCCTTTGTGCAGCTAAAGACACCTTAGGAGGAGGTTGATGCTGCAGTTGTTGCATACTCAAAAGAACCTTCCCAGGTTACAGCAGCAGAGGTTATTGAGGACACTATAGTTGGGCCTGCTAAATGTTAGGATGTATACTATAAGTCTAGCTTTTGTGTAAACATCTATTTATGATATGAGATTCTTTTATGGTCAAATGTTTTGCATTTTATATTTGTTATATATGTTATTGCAATTGTCCAATTAATTTATATTGTAGATAACATGGTGTGTGGTGCCACACAGAAGATCATGTTATCAGTTCCTTATAGATTATAAATGGTAGCTCACAACCGAGATAATTTTGGACAAATTATCGGAACGGTTGTAGTGTAATTTGGTATTAATCTATCTTGATTATAAAATTACACTAGTACATTTTGTATGTATTGAGCAGGACCAATTGAGGTTGTTTTATTTGTACTAACTACATAAATAGAACAAGACCTCTGTTATTATGGATGTACGTCCTCTTAATTATTGTATGATAACGGGCATGTATACTCGATATATGTTTCTTTAATTTACCAATGGGTGAGATTTATTTATTAAATCAATAAGCTCGGTAAATTGGGATACAATGTTGTTTATATGGTGTGTTGTTGATTATATAATGAAACTGTGTCCTAATTATTAGGATGATGATGTCCTCTTGAGGAACTCATAAGGATTTTCATGTAAACCCTGTAGGTGGATTTATTCCGCCATGATAATAAAGTTGAGTGGTACTACTTTTGGAATTAAATATTAATTAATTGAATTTTTAGTAATTCATTTAATTAATGGACATTCGATATCTTAAGGGAGATAAATGCGCACATAATAAAAATGAGCCATATTTAATATGGATAAGGGACGGTAGTTCAATAATATCTTTTTAGTGGATTGAGATATTATTGATAGGCTTAAGAAGTATATTTAGATTGAATTTAGGACTCCTAAGCCTATCAGGAGACCGATTCCTAATCCTCCTCAAGGTTCCTGTTGTAGCCTATAAATAAGCCTCAAGTCAGCCGTTTCTATACACATGAAATCTGAGATACGATTTAAGTAGAAGACGACTGAAAGTCACGATAGCTCGTTGCCCACACAACGTTCGAGAAAAAGACGAGGAATACAGCAGAAGATCGTGAGGTCCAGGCTTTATCGATTCCTCGATCTACAGTTCTAATCTTAGAACTAATTTTGGTGCAAAAGGTATAATTCGTTTTTCGCTGTGCGTTAATCATATTTGCATGGATCCCGAATCGGATAATCGTATAGGGTCGGTGATCCGACGGTTCCTACAATTGGTATCAGAGCCGTGGTTTTTTGACTCTATTCGATTGAATCGGTTAATTCTATTATGAATCGTATCTTGAAGCATGCGTGTTTTAGATCGGATAATAGTAGGATGTGCGAGAAATTATGATTTTCTGCAGGATCCTTAAATCCAACTATTATGGTCTGAATATATGTTTATGTATGAATTAAACCCTCGGACATGTCGAGGTTGTTTTTTGAATGTATGATTGTAATAGTAAAATCATGGCGGTTTGTCGTGTTAGGTTTTAATTTTCTGTTTGATCTAGATTATATGTAAACTCCTTCGTGGAGTATAGGATCGATGGATGTAATTAGATACAAGATTAGGGTCGCACAATCGGGTACGACCGTGCCGGTGGAAAATTGGAGCTGGACGATAGGGCACGACCGTGCTATGGAGCACGGTCAACCATGCCGTGTGTTTACAGGTCGGGCACGACCGTGCTGGAGGGCACGGTCAGACCGTGCCAGCTGAGGATCGAAACTGGATATATGATATACATGTTAAAATCCCTTATGTTAAATAACTAAGTGGGAGAGGGATTAATTATTTTAATAAATCCCATGGCCTCCATTACTGGTTTGTAAGTGATACATTTGAATTTGCGCGTTGGCTTTAAGTGCCTTCCTCCATATCGGATGAGTTCATTTGCAGATCACTAGATCAAACTTCCTTTATGGATGATTATAGAAAGTTGTCTATGAGCATGTCATCTTCTCCATCTGAAGAGGCATAATCCTAGATAATGGACTTAGTATCAAGTAATGGTGTACACTTAGATACATTTGATAAGTATCCTCCCCATCGGAGTCACTGTTGTTATTTGTATGGCCAAAGCAATACCAACTATCAATTTTATTTATCATAAAGTTAAGTTGACAAGATAATAAATTAATGGGTAAAACTTCATCTAACAAATGTTTGAATTAGTATACGTCCATACTATCGTGGCATACGAAGTTCACGGTGTATTGAGGTGTTGGTGAATTTAAATTATGTTGTTTAAGGGAACAATATGATTTGTCAATTCAAATGTTTTGACCTATGTGTTTATTTACATGATTCTCAGGATTTTCATTATGGCTTTCAATCTTCTTGCTGTTATACTTAAAGAAAACAAACTTATTGGTCCTAATTATATTGATTGGAAACGATACCTGGATATTGTCCTGACTGCTGAAGAGTACAAGTTTGTACTCACTGAGTACTGTCCTGACATGCCTGATGAAAACTCTACTGAAGAGGAGAAAATGCTTTATAGGAAGTGGGTAAAGGCAGATGAGATGGTGCGGTGTTACATTTTGGCTTCCATGTCAAATGTGCTGCAACATCAGCATCAGGCCATGCCTACTGCCTATGATATGATGCATAATCTCAAAGAACTCTTCGGACACCAGAGTCGGGCTGCGAGACAGGAGGCTATGAGAAACTTGATGACTACCACCATGGCTGAGGGGACACCTGTGAGTGATCATATCCTCAAGATGATGGCTCATCTGAATGAGATGGAGGTCCTTGGAGCTAAAATCGATGGGGAAACCCAGGTCGATATCGTTCTCCAAACGCTGCCTAAGAGTTTTGAGCAGTTCTGTTTGAACTACAACATGAACAAGAGGTTGTATTCATTGGCGGAACTTCTGACAAAACTCCAATCAGCAGAGGGACTGTTTCGTCAAAATTCTCAGGCTTACATTGCTGAAAATGTTTCTGCTTCTAAACCGTAAGGCGGAAAGAAGAAGAAGAAAAAATAGAATTCTTCAGCAAAGAAGACGGCTGGACCTCAAGTGGCTAAGCCACAAGGTGTTGTGAAAAAGCCGAAAGGCAAGTGCTTCCATTGCAAACAGGCTGGACATTGGAAAGTTGATTGTCCCCGTAAAAAGGAGAACAATTCAGGCATATCTTTTTCATTAGTTGTTGAAACATGTTTAGCGGTGTTATCTACAGGTACCTGGTGTGTAGATACGGGAGCCACTGATCATGTCTGCAATTCATTGCAGGGGTTCCAGGAAACCAAACGACTAAGTGATGGGGAGATTACCATATACATGGGCACCACTGCGAAAGTGGCGGCTGTTGCAGTGGGAGATGTTTATTTATCTTTTCCTAGGAATAAGACTTTGATTTTGAGAAATTGTCTTTACGTACCTTGTTTTAGAAAGAATTTGATTTCAGTTTCTAAACTTTTTTAAGGATGGATATTCTGTTTCTTTTGATAACAATGTTGTCGTTAAGAAGAATAGAGTTATTATCTGTTCTGGTACGTTGGTTGACAATTTATATATTCTTAATCCTATAACTCCTACGATGCAACAAATGGAAATTAATAGCACATCTTCTAAATCTAATAAGAGAAAAGAACCTTCGAAAATGAATCAAACATATCTTTAGCATCTAAGGTTGGGTCATATTAACTTAAGGAGGATTCAAAGGTTGATAGCCGATGGACCTTTGGGTTCCTTGGAAGTGGAAAACTATCCAACCTGCGAATCCTGCTTGGAAGGAAAAATGACCAAAAGGCCTTTTAAGACAAAGGGGTATAGAGCCAAAGAAGTGTTAGAATTGATTCATTCTGATTTGTGTGGCCCTATGACTATTCAAGCAAGAGGTGGTTTCAAATATTTTATCTCTTTTATAGATGATTATTCGAGATATGGATACATTTACTTAATGCGCCGCAAGTCTGAGTGCTTTGACAAGTTCAAAGAATACAAGGCTGATGTGGAGAAACGTCATGGTAAAAGTATCAAGACACTACGATCTGATCGTGGTGGAGAGTACCTCTTAGGAGAGTTTAGGAGTTACTTATCAGAGGTTGGGATTCAATCCCAATTGTCTGCAACGGGTACACCCCAACAGAATGGTGTGGCAGAACGAAGAAATAGGACTCTTATGGAAATGGTTAGATCGATGATAAGTTATTCAGAATTACCAAATTCGTTTTGGGGATATGCTCTGGAAACAGCGACGTAAATTCTAAACTTGGTACCTTCTAAGTCAGTACCCTCTACTCCCACAGAGTTATGGACTGGGCGCAAGCCTAGTCTGAAACACATTCAGATCTGGAGTAGTCCAGCATATGTGCTGAAGGGAGATGCTGATAAGTTGGAATCTCGTACGGAAGTGCACTTGTTTGTGGGCTATCCTTGAGGAACGAAAGGTGGTTTATTTTATAGTCCTAAAGATCAGAAGGTCATTGTTAGCACGAATGCCCGATTTTTAGAAGAGGACTATGTAATGAACCACAAGCCCATGAGTAAAATTGTTCTTGAGGAAATGAGAGGGGATAATTCTGATGTACCGACGGTACAAGATGAGATACCACAAGTGACTACACCGCATGTCACTAATGATACACAAATACCGATAGTGTCTCGTCGTAGTGGGAGGGTTGTTAGACAACCTGATAGATTCATGTTTTTGGGAGAGTCTTCAGACTTGGTCCCCGAACAACATGAAATAGATCCCTGGACTTATGACGAAGCACTCCAAGATAAAGATGTGATATCTTGGCAAAAGGCAATGCTCTCTGAGATAAAATCTATGGATTATAATCAAGTTTGGGAGCTTGTAGAACCACCAAATGGTGTAAAAGTCATTGGATGTAAATGGGTCTACAAAATGAAAAGAGAATCAGACGGAGAGATAGAGACCTTTAAAGCAACGCTTATTGCGAAAGGGTATACTAAAAAAGAAGGGATCGATTATGAGGAAACCTTTTCACCGGTAGCCATGCTGAAATCTATCGAGATTCTTTTGTCTATTGCTGTTCATATGGATTATGAGGTTTGGCAGATGGATGTCAAGACAGCTTTCCTTAATGGAAGTCTTGAAGAAAACATCTATATGAAGCAACCAGAGGGATTCATAGAGAAGGTCAAAGAGCATCTTGTGTGTAAGCTCAATCGGTCCATTTATGGACAGAAACAAGCTTCGAGATCTTGGAACATCCGTTTTGATGAGGTAATCCAATCTTTTGGATTTATTCAATGTCCGGATGAGTCTTGTGTATATAAGAAAAGTGACGTAAACGTGGTGGTATTTCTTGTACTATACGTAGATGATATCTTGTTAATTGGAAACAATGTCAAGGTGTTATCAGACGTAAGGGTATGGCTGTCCAAGCAGTTTGCTATGAAGGACTTAGGAGAAGCTGGACATATTCTTGGGATCAAAGTTATAAGGGATCACAAGAAAAGGATGTTATGCTTATCTCAAGCTTCATACATTGACACTATCCTAGCTCGTTTTAGCATGCAAAACTCTAAGAAAGGTTTTCTACCTTTTAGGCATGGAGTGTCTTTATCTAAGGAAATGTGTCCAAAGACACCAAAAGAGATAGAGGAAATGAAAGCAGTTGCTTATGCTTCGGCTGTAGGAAGCTTAATGTATGCGATGCTATGTACGAGACTGGATATCTGCTTTGCCGTGGGCATGTGTTAGGACCATCAAGCGCATTACCGCTACACCAAAAGGATATCCAATGGACATAGGGCGCAACTTTAATGTCTTATACTTATGTAGCTTTGCGCTCATGGATTCGAATCTGGAAGAGCTGTGCCCCGCACATATTCAAGCTCCGACCCAAGGCAGGTTGCTGGGAAATATCCCTACAATCCCCCCCAGCACCTGCCAGCCTCTCCACTTCAGCAACCCTTGGAACCCTCTCGACATCTTCCATGACTCGGCACCGACATGTCTTCTCGCCACTCCTCGATGTCATCGTGACTCGACGTCTCGCCTCGCGCCATCGTAATGACTCGGTATCTCGTCTCGTGCCACCGGCACACAGGCCATCCACACAGGACATCACGCCACACAGGCCACGCCACCCAAGCCGCTCCGCCACACAGGCTCCGCCGCCACTCGGGCCGCCACCTAGGCCGCTCGCCACACAGGTCCCGCCGCCACATAGGTCGTCCGCTCCGCCAGCATCCTCTCGGTTCGAGGTCCGTCCACCTTCCTCAGGTCCCGGCCGCCTAGCAACCTCCGCTGCGCGCAAGCATCCTCAGCTCCAAAGGCCCTAACAGCTCCCACTGTAAAGTGCTCCCGGGGGGATTCGAACCCGTGACCTGCTCTGATACCAAGTGTAAGGACCATCAAGCGCATTACCGCTACACCAAAAGGATATCCAATGGACATAAGGCGCAACTTTAATGTCTTATACTTATGTAGCTTTGCGCTCACGAATTCGAATCTGGAAGAGCCGTGCCCCGCACATATTTAAGCTCCGACCCAAGGCAGGTTGCTGGGAAATATCCCAACAATCCCCCCCAGCACCTGCCAGCCTCTCCACTTCAGCAACCCTTGGAACCCTCTCGACATCTTCCATGACTCGGCACCGACATACCTTCTCGCCACTCCTCGATGTCATCGTGACTCGACGTCTCGCCTCGTGCCATCATAATGACTCGGTATCTCGTCTCGTGCCACCGACACACAGGCCATCCACACAGGACATCACGCCATATAGGCCACGCCACCCAAGCCGCTCCGCCACACAGGCTCCGCCGCCACTCGGGCCGCCACCTAGGCCGCTCGCCACACAGGTCCCGCCGCCACCTAGGTCGTCCGCTCCGCCAGCATCCTCTCGGTTCGAGGTCCGTCCACCTTCCTCAGGTCCCGGCCGCCTAGCAACCTCCGCTGCGCGCAAGCATCCTCAGCTCCAAAGGCCCTGACAGCTCCCACTGTAAAGTGCTCCCGGGGGGATTCGAACCCGTGACCTGCTCTGATACCAAGTGTTAGGACCATCAAGCGCATTACCGCTACACCAAAAGGATATCCAATGGACATAGGGCGCAACTTTAATGTCTTATACTTATGTATCTTTGCGCTCACGGATTCGAATCTGGAAGAGCCGTGCCCCGCACATATTTAAGCTCCGACCCAAGGCAGGTTGCTGGGAAATATCCCAACAGCATGGTTAGTAGATATCAAAGTAACCCAGGACAAGGTCATTGGACTGTCGTAAAACATATTCTAAAGTACCTGAAAATGACTAGAGATTATATGCTAGTTTACCAGGCAAATGATTTATTACCTGTGGGTTACACGGATTCGGATTTCCAGTCAGACACGGACAACAGTAAATCAACCTCGGGGTAGTGTTTACCTTGGGAGGTGGAGCCATAGTGTGGAGAAGTGTAAAGCAGAAATACGTTTCGGACTCCACCATGGAAGCTGAATATGTGGCAGCCTCTAAGGCAACCAAAGAAGCTGTATGGCTCAGAAACTTCTTGATGGACTTAGAAGTGATTCCTGGTTTGCCCAAAGCTATCACAATTTATTGTGATAACAGTGGTGCAGTAGCAAACTCGAAGGAACCAAGAGCCCATAAGGCAAGTAAACACATTGAGCGCAAGTACCACCTGATACGGGATATCGTAAAGTGAGGAAAAGTTGTTGTCGCCAAGATTGCATCAACCGATAACCTAGCAGATCTTTTCACAAAGGCCCTTCCGACGAAAGCCTTCGATGAGCATGTTGATGGGATGGGAATCAGATGCATGGCAGCGTATATGACAGCATAGTCTTTTAGTATAAGTGGGAGATTATTAGGATGTATACTATAAGCCTAGCTTTTGTGTAAACATCTATTTATAATATGAGATTCTTTTATGGTCAAATGTTTTGCATTTTATATTTGTTATATATGTTATTGCAATTGTCCAATTAATTTATATTGTAGATAAAATGGTGTGTGGTGCCACACAGAAGATCATGTTATCAGTCTCTTATAGATTATAAATGGTAGGTCACAACCGAGATAATTTTGGACAAATTATCGGAATAGTTGTTGTGTAATTTGGTATTAATCTATCTTGATTATAAAATTATACTAGTACATTTTGTATGTATTGAGCAGGACCAATTGAGGTTGTTTTATTTGTACTGACTACATAAATAGAACAAGACCTCTGTTATTATGGATGTGCGTCCTCTTAATCATTGTATGATAACGGGCATGTATACTCGATATATGTTTCTTTAATTTACCAATGGGTGAGATTTATTTATTAAATCAATAAGCTCGGTAAATTGGGATACAATGTTGTTTATATGGTGTGCTGTTGATTATATAATGAAACCGTGTCCTAATTATTTAGGATGATGATGTTCCCTTGAGGAGCTCATAAGGATTATCATGTAAACCCTGCAGGTGGATTTATTCCGGCATGATAATAAAGTTGAGTGGTACTACTCTTGGAATTAAATGTTAATTAATTGAATTGTCAGTAATTCATTTAATTGACGGACATTCGATATCTTAAACACGAGGAGATAAACGCGCACATAATAAATAGGAGCCATATTTAATATGGATAAGGGACGGTAGTTCAATAATATCTTTTTAGTGGATTGAGATATTATTGATAGGCTTAAGAAGTATATTCAGATTGAATTTAGGACTCCTAAGCCTATCAGGAGACCGATTTCTAATCCTCTTCAAGGTCCCTGTTGTAGCCTATAAATAAGCCTCAAGTCAGCCGTTTCTATACACATGAAATCTGAGATACGATTTAAGTAGAAGACGGCTAAAAGTCTCGATAGCTCGTTGCCCACACAACGTTCGAGAAAAAGGTGAGGAATACAGCAGAAGATCGTGAGGTCCAAGCTTTATTGATTCCTCGATCTACAATTCTGATCTTAGAACTAATTTCGGTGCAAAAGATATGATTCATTTTCCGCTGCACGTTAATCATATTTGCATGGACCCTGAATCGGATAATCGTATAGGATCGGCGATCCAGCGGTTCCTACACTAAATTCATCAGGATATTGGAAGAACGCAACAGAGCTGTATACGGACCGAAAGATAGCGGAGCAATACCAATTTCCATATCACCTGATGAAGAGGAGGCGGATGATGAAGAGCACCCATCCTCAAGCTCTACCAGTTCCCGATCTAGCCAGAATGAGGATGAGGTTACAACTAAGGCACAAAGACAGGATGCAGCACCAAACCTTCAAGCTCTTATTTCCTACACTACATCGGCTGCCGTCTCAACAAGAAGGAATTCAAGCCTGACCCTTGACGAATCGATCGATAGGGTGATAGCTATTGTTAGACATCTGCTGCATGCTTTCCAGGAGCATGAGTCTAACATGCAGAACAGCATGAGGGTCGGTGCCTAATTCCACACTGAAATCATGACCAGTTTTAAAAAAGATCTCGAAGTGTTGCCCAAGATAACTAGAAGTGACTTGAATGAGTCCACATATAAGCTGCTTCGAGATCGAGCAAGAATTGAGGGAGAGCTGAAGAGAGATGTTAAAGCCAGTCGTACTGAGATCCGATTCACCAGGAGATCAGTAAATAAGGCGACTGATAGGGTGAACTCTCACTCTATACTGCTGGAGACACTTTTGGACCAAGTTGCGGATCAATCCAGAAGAACTAGAAGTGTCGACGATTGCCTGGGAAACTTGAAAATGATAATTGGAGAGTTGAGGGACATCATGGTGAATGTGTTCCCTCAGCATGCCAAAGGATCCAATGAAGCCCCTACACCGACAAGAAGACCATGCTCTAAGGTGGTCCCAACTGTCCCTGCTCCGTCCCCGACTTTTGATGATGCCAAAAAGGGGGAAGGAATTACTAAAAGATACATGAGCTTAAGGGAAGAAGATGACTAACCTCTCAGCAGAAGAAGGAAGAGGTGTGGATCATCTATTGCTGCTGACATCCCCTCTCCAAAGCGCTGGAGAAGAGATGATAAAGGTGGAGCTGGTGCAGCTGCTGGAAGCAGATCAGCAGTAGGTGCTGCACAGAATAGTGCTGCAAGCATGGATGTAGCACCTCTCTCTTTTCATCATTCTAAGAAAGGGAGAGAGAACCAGCAGAAGGGCTCGAGGAAAAGGGTAAGCAGAGCTGAAGCTGAAAGACATTACAATGAGAAGATGGCTGCTCAGAGAGCGGAGCGAGCCAGAGCTAAAGCTGAAGAAAATGCCTGGATGCAGAGGCTTAGGTTGATTGGAGAAAGAAGGTTCTATGACAAAGATCTCTACCAGTACCCTCCTCAAGAAATCCCAAGACTCGACACAGACAACATATCTATCGAAGTGTCAGTGCTGATGGATCAAAGGCCAGATGGAGAAAACATTGCATGGAGCTTAAACATCTTCAAAGTAATCAAGCTGCCAACTGATCGCAATCCATCATTTGAAGCCATCACTCTGTACAAGAGATCTGAGTATCTTAGAAACTTCAGATTTCTGTGCAGAAAGGGTAAATTCAGTAAATTCCAGACATGTCAATCTGCACTGAGGAGATATGAAGAGCTTACTAGGCGAGGAGAGCTTAAAATTCCAAATTACTACATCAACCCAATGAAGCAAGGCAGGGTATTGCCTTTCTGTGAGGGCTTCTGGCTTAGATGGATTTAGGTTCCAAAGATACAGCAGATACTTGAAGAATCATATCAGAAGTCCATTCGAGATTGGTGGAAGGGATCAAGAGAAAGAGCTGAGCAGGAAATGATAAATACTGAAAGAAGACCTGAAGAATCGTCATCACGAAGGTCTCTGTTTCAGTAGATTTATATGCATGCTCTTTTGTATTATTGTTATATATCTATCCCTTATAAAATTTCTCTCGGTTAATGAAGAAATTTTTGTTGTTCTCTGTTTTTGATCAAGTTCATAAATTATGAACTCTTGCATGCTTTTGAGTATTCCTAAAGATATGTGATGAAAGAATAGTATGATGCATCTCTGATGAATCCAGGATTAGACTTTATTTTATCAAGCATATCAAGTATGTAATCTGGATGAAATATGATATAATGTAAAAATGAAAACTTTCTTCATGAACGAAATAATGTAAAGATTTTGTCATCATCAAAAAGGGGGAAATTGTTGAGATTTCAGTATTTAGATTTTGATGAGACAAAACATATATGTAATAGGAAGTTTTGTATACCCCATTTTTCATAATATTTAAGTAAAAGCATAGACTAGATTTGAGTCTAGATATAGATGTAAAAAAAGAAAGTTTTCATAAGTTACAATGCTGCATCGAGAATTTCGGAAAGAAGCTGCTGTAAGAAAGCAGATACAGCATCGCTGCAAGAAAGCAGTTACAGTACTGCAGCAAAGTAAGAAAGAACGGCGTGTAGCATCGCTGTAAGAAAATGATACAGGAGTATTGCAAGAAAGAGATACAGCAATACTGTACGAAGATACTGCAAGCAGGTCCAAGTTACAGCAGTATTGCAAAAAAGTATCATCTGCAAGCAGACCTAGGATACAGCGTGAAGCTCACTGCTCAAACAGTCAAACAGCGCCAATAACATACATAATAAGTATCCTGCAATCCGAGGAAGGATAAATGCAGTACGAAGAACAAAGATTCAAGCAAGAATAAATAGAGCCTGTTGGGATTTCAATGTTTCGATTTTGATGAGACAAAATATATATGTAATAAGAAATTTTGTGTACCCCATTTTTCACATTGTTTAAGTGAAAACATAGACTAGATTTGAGTCTAGATATAGGCGTTGGAAGATGGTGGTTTCTATAAGTTACATAGTTGTATTCAGTATGCCGGAGAGAAGCCGCTGCAAGAAGGCAGATACAGCACTACAACGAAGTAAGAAAAAATGGCGTGCAGCATCGCTGCAAGAAAATGATACAGGAGTACTGCAAGTAAAACGATACAGCAGTACTGCACGAAGATACTGCAAGCAAGTTTAAGCTACAGCAGCACTGTGAGGAACTAACAGCTGCAAGCAGACTTAGGATACAACGCAAAGCTTATTGCTTAAATAGTCAATAGCGCCATTGACAAACAAAGAAGTATCCTGCAATCCGATGAAGGATAAATGCAGTACAAGGAACAAAGATCCAAGCAAGTTTAAATAGAGCCATTCCAGAGAAGATCAAAGTTGTAGATACGGAGCTAATACGAAGATGCCACGTGGACTGACGCTCTGCAGAAAGCTGCTAGCCGCAACTGCCGCATTAAATGTTCCGAAAGAGAAAATCAAGTCGCATTAAATATGACCCATGTCTTTGATCAAGTACTTAAAATTTAAAAGAGAGATGTCTCCTTCAACGGATATCTTCTCCTACAAGTATAAATAGAGGATGAGCAACACTGAAGCTGGTTACTGAAACATTTGTGCAAAAACTCTCAAGTATTCAAGGTATAACTATTCAAGTCTACTCTTAGTTTTAGTCACTCAACCTCTGTGAAGTGAAGCAAGTTCAAAGATGAAAGATCCTTCAAAGGATTCAGAAGCTCACTTCACCGCACCAATTAAAGAACAAACCATATATACTTTTAACCTTGTTGCTGTGTGCTTAGGTTGTTTTAGGTGTCGAACAGTTGATAGGAGAGATCCTTGTTGTTTGTATAGTTGTCTAGTGTTAGGCAGCTTCCATGTGTGGGAGTATAGAACCCTGCATGGGTTAGCCTTTAGAGTTTGCAGTTGCTGTGTGTAAGTTGGACTCTAGTAGGTGGTTGCTTTGTAAAGTTGATAGATTGTTATGAAAGTCCTGTAAACCAACCTTGCTTAACAAAGTTCCTGCTCGAGGTAGCAGTAGAGTGGATGTAGAAGGATTACACCACCTTCGAACCACTATAAGCCATAAGTGTTTTATTGCTTTCATATATGTGCTTTATTTTATTTATCTATCTTTGTCTTAAGCATTAACGTTTTGAAAATGATCATATTTGAGAAAATCAGCCTTGTGTTTTAAATCATATTTTTTTCGCTGCGTATAAACTCTAATTACAGCGTGCAACACTACATCCTAGTGCTGTAACCAGTAACTGTCTGGTGCTGCAAGTTCAAGTAACTTGCAGAACAAAAAGGTTTTTCGAGTGATTTACAAAATCGACCAAGGTTCATTCACCCCCCCTTTGAACCTCGGACACCACTTAAGACCAACAAGTGGTATCAGAGCAAGTTAGGTTAAAAGCCAATTTATCTGGTCACCTATCCAGATCCGCCTTAGACTCGCTATTTTTTCTGCATCATAAAATCTCATTCTTACAGCATATCATGGATTCCTCTAATCACAAGTTACCTATGTTTTCCATAGAGGAATATGACGACTGGAATATAAGAATGCAGGCACATCTATCAGCCATGAACGACAAAATGTGGACAGTCATCACTGAAGGACCAATCATTTTTAAAAAGGTAAATCCAGTGCTTGGAAGAGACATAGATGAAGGAGCACCGCCACCACCAAACTTCCTGGTCAAACCTAGACAAGAATGGAATAATGAAGACAGAAAGAGAGCCAACCTAGACAACGTGGCCAAGAATGCTCTATTCATCACCTTGGATAAAGGCACATTCAGCAAAGTCAAAACTTGTAGAATGTCTAAGGAAATATGGGAAAAGTTGGAGCAAATATGTGAGGGGACAGAGCTCACCAAAGCCAACAAGATCTCCAATGCTACCCAACTATTCGAGCTCTTTGAAATGAAGAATGAAGAGACTCTTGAGCAACTATATTTGAGATTCACATCCATTGTGAATGAACTAGAAGCTTTGAGCACTACACTCAAAAAGAAAAGAACATGAAATTGCTTAGAGCCCTACGCGCGTAGTGGGACAGCAAGACCACTGTCATGAGGGTGTCCATGGATTTGAAATCCATGGACATGTTCAACCTATTCTCCGACCTCAAACCATTCGAGTATGACATCAACAGACGGAGAAAGGAGTCCGAAGAATCAAGCTCCAAAGTTACAGCGCTAATTGCCAGAGAACCCAATGATACAGCAACCACTAGCTGCAGTAAGCAGACGGAGGTTACAGTAGAAGATGTTGAAGAGGATATGGCTCTGCTTCTAAAGAAATTTAGAAGATTCATGAAGAGCAACAACAACAACAACACCAACCTCAACAAGAGGAATGACTTCAGAAGAAGTTATCCACCTCCTCAGGTATCTTCCTCTCCACAATCAAATATAAGTAATGTTGACTTGTGCTATAATTGTAGAAAACCGGGACATTATGCCAGAAACTGTCTATATCCAACGGTGCACAAATATCCTAAAGAAGAGAGATAATAGAGGAGAGATAAAAGAAGAGAGGATAGATACAAGCTTCGAGCTCTCATAGGAGAGATGGAGAAGGTCAAGGGGATGCTGAAAGCTGCAGAATCCTCTGACAGCAACACTGAAACCTCATCCTCTGATAAAGAAGCGTTGATATGCCTAATGGCAAAAGATTGCGAGGACAGTGAAGAAGATGAGGTAATCTATCAACCGCTGTCCATACCTGGAAAAGAGGAGCTGAACATGATCCACTCTCTAAAGAGGATTATGAGTGATTTTGAGCAGATCAACTCAATCCATGAGGAGGTAAAGGTTGAAAATGAGAACCTAAGAATCGATAATGAGATCCCAAGGAGCAAAAACATTGATATTGCCAAAATGCTGGCTGTATATGAGTTTGATAACTCAAGGTGCAGCAAGCTGCAAAAGGAGGTTGAGTCACTAAGCTAGAAACTGAGAAGTAGAGCTTGCAGTCCACGATTAACACGTTTAGCAAATCATCAAAGGACGCAAGAGATTGCATAAATCAAAACAGAAGTCCTTTTAAAAGATCGGGCATAGGTTACAGCAATCACATCTCTCAGAATATAGTAAGTACATCCAAAGCTGTTAAATTTGTTCAAGCAGAAACCTCAATGGAGAAAGAGTTACTCTGTAATTCTGAGAAGATCTTGAACAAAACAGCAATGATGGATAAGAGGAAGAGACCCTAATGCTCAGCTATAGGAAGTAAGCCTGCATCTAAGAACTGACTGCAGCAGAAGCCATCTGCTGTATGCAGCAAGAGGATGCAGCAACCTACAAAGTTGCAGCAAAGAAAAAACATTCTCACATATACTAAGACTTACATGTCTAAACCTCAAAGAGGATATACTCAAGGGAAGTATGGTGGAAGACCACACTACAAAGGTGTTGGTAACACATATGTTATCTCTGCACACACTTTTAACAAGCAGTTCAAAAGTAAAACTGTATACAGTTAGAGAACCAACAACTCTTACAGCAAAACAGTGAAGTTAAGAAAGTTTGGGTTCCCAAAGTAACTAACCCTAAAAGACCCTTACAGAAGTGGGTACCTAAATCTGCTTAACTTTGTTGCAGGTTTCAGTGCCAGGTTACAGTAGTGATGTATGGTATATTGACAGTGGCTCCTCAAGGCACACGACTGGCAGTAAAAGAGCTCTCAAAGACTTCCAAGAATGCAAAGGACCAAAGGTCATCTTTGGAGATGAATCCAAAGGAAGCACAAAAGGAAGAGGATGCCTAGTCAAAGGGAACATAAAGGTAAAAGATGTATCTTATGTGAAAGGACTCTGATACAACCGTTTGAGCATCAGTCAATTTTGTGATAAAGGATACACAGTTGAATTCGACCTCAACAAATGCTTAATCAAGAACAGCACATCAAATGAAATCAAGCTTACAGAAACAAGAAGATGAAACATTTATCTAGCTGATTGGAACTTCTCTATTCAACCAACATACTTCATTGTGAAAAGTCCACCAGAGCTTAGCTGGTTATGGCACAAGAGATTAAGTTATCTGAACTTCAAGACTATCAACAAGCTAGCAAGAAAAGACCTGGTAAGAGGATTGTCTGATGTAGCATACAAAAAGGAGAATGTATGTGGAGCTTGTCAGAAAGGAAAGCAAGTAAAGAGCTCATTCAAAGACAAGACACAGAAGTCATCTCACAGGATTCTAGATCTTCTACACATGGACCTCTTTGGACCAGTTGAACCAGTAAGCATAAGTGGGAAGAAGTACTCACTTGTGGTAGTAGATGACTATTCCAGATATACATGGACAATCTTCCTTGCCAAGAAATTAGAAACTCAAAACAAGTTATCTAATCTTATGAAGAAGATTCAAAATGAAAAGAGTTTGAGCATTGTAAAGATAAGATCAGACAGAGGAATTGAATTCACGAACAAATTCATTGAGAAATTCTATTCTGATAATGGTATTCGACATGAATACTCTACTGCAAGAACACCTCAACAGAATGATGTAGCTGAAAGGAGGAATAGAACCCTCAAGGAAGCAGCAAGGACAATAATAGCAGAAGCAGAGATTCCCAAAAAATTTTAGGCTGAAGCAACCAACACTGCATGCTACACACAGAATAGATGTCTGATCAACAAGGATCTAGACAAAACTCCTTATGAAGTCTGGAATGGATATACACCAAATGTTTCATATCTGCATATCTTTGGATGTAGGTGTTACATCCTCAACAATGGAAAAGAACATCTGAAAACTTTTGATGCTGTAAGTAGAGCTTTCAGAGTGGAGCTTTCAGAGTATTCAATAAACATCTGAAGGAGTATTTTTAGGATACTCTGCTGTAAGTAGAGCTTTCAGAGTATTCAATAAAAGAACCTTGGTGGTTGAAAAATCTATTCATGTGGTGTTTAATGAACCACACTGTGACACCAAGAAGCTAGAAGAGTCAGCTGAAGATACAGCTCCAAGAAAAGAGAATGATGTTCCATATGTTGAAGGAGTTCTGCATACAGGAGAAGACAAAGAAGAAGATGTTGCACCTCTGGATGCAGCAGATACTCTTACAGTTGCAAAACCTTCAATCATACAACAACAAGAAGAGCAACCTAGACCTATATATGTCTTTGAGCCTGATAGGACATGGTTAAGGAATCATCCTAGGGATCTCATTATTGGAGATCTATCCACAGGAATAAGGACAAGAAGGTCCATTCCTCATGAAGCAATGTTTGTATGCTTCATATCTCAAACAGAGCCCAAAAATGTTGAAGAAGCCCTGCAAGATAGCAACTGGGTACAGGCCATGCAAGAAAAGCTAAATGGATTTGAAAGAAATCAAGTATGGCAAATAGTTGCAAGACCAACCCATCAAGGAGTTATAGGAACAAAGTGGGTATTCAAGAACTAGTTAGATGAATCTGGACTTGTTGTGAGGAACAAAACAAGATTAGTTGCTAAGGGATATTGCCAGGAAGAATGAATTGATTTTGATGAGACTTTTGCTCCAATAGCAAGGCTGGAAGCAATAAGGATTTTTCTGACATATGCAGCTCACATGAATTTTAGTATTTATCAAATGGACGTAAAGAGTGAATTCTTGAATGGTCTTCTTTCAGAAGAAGTGTATGTTGAACAACCTCCAGGTTTTGAACATCAAGCAGAAGAGAAGGTGTTTAGGTTACACAAGGCCATGTATGGACTTAAGCAAGCACCGAGAGCTTGGTATGACACCCTATCTCTCTATCTGCTGGAGAATGGTTTCAAGAAAGGAACAGTCGATAAGATTTTGTTCAGGATACAGGATGGAGAAAGTGTACTGCCTGTACAGATATATGTGGATGATATCATCTTCGGATCCACCAACAAAGAGCTATGTGAGAAGTTCTCCAACCTGATGCAGTCGAAAATCGAGATGAGTATGATGGGAGAATTAAGTTTCTTTCTTGGACTGCAAGTAAAACAGCTGGTTGCAGGAACCTTCATCAGCCAAGTCAAATAGACAAAGGAACTTATCAAAAAAATTTGCATGGAGAATGGTGCAGCAACATCCATTACAATGTCTACATCTATAAGCATTGACAAAGATGAAGATGGTAAAGATGTAGATATGATAAAATACAGACGGCTAATTGGATTCTTACTGTATCTCACAGCAAGTAGGCCAAACATCATGTTTGCAGTAGGAGTCTGTGCAAGATTCCAAGCAGCACCAAAGGAGTCACATCTTTCAGCCGTCAAGAGAATTATCAAGTATCTGAATGGAACTCAGGAAGTAGGCCTATGGTATCCTAAGGAATGAGGATTCAGGCTCAAAGACTACTCTGACTCAGATTATGCAGGCTGCAAGATTGATAGAAAAAGCACCAGTGGGACTTGTCAATTTTTGGGAAATAGACTTGTCTCGTGGTTTTGTAGGAAGCAAACTTCGATTGCAACCTCTACAGCAGAAGCAGAGTATGTTGCAGCAGGTAGTTGATGTGCTCAGATTCTCTGGATACAGCAGCAACTTAAAGATTATAGGATTGAAGAAAAAGAGACTCCGATTCTCTGTGATAATATAAGTGCAATAGCAATTACCCATAATCCTGTTTTTCACTCAAGAACAAAGCACATCAACATATGACATCACTTTATAAGAGATCACGTGGAGAAGAAAGATGTTGTGCTTGAGAAAGTTCACACGGATCTCCAGCTTGCAGATATATTCACTAAACCATTGAGTGAATCAAGGTTTTCTATACTTAGAAATGAGTTGGGAATTCTAAAATTATGAGGTGAAAAAGATGGTGCAGAAGCCCAGGGGGAATCTCTGCATGCTTGCGAGAAGCAGTAAGTGTAGTGCTGTAAGTTGCATCTTCATACAGTGCTGGGTTCAAACAGCGCTGCATCCTTTATTCTTACAGTAAAGCAGTTAATGGGAGTGTAAGCAGCACCTGGTTATAGCATTTATTTCTAAGAGTATTTATAGCTCTGTAACCTCATACCCAGAATGCTGCAACCTTAAAAAGACATTCAATTAGACGGCAAATCGCATGTCTTTCAGAATTTAATGCATGTCTACACGTGTCAGAATCTGGAGAGGCACGGTCAGAAGCCCACGTGCCCAGTAATGATTATTGATGATTTGACCCCTCCGTCTTTTTCTAAGGACCGTAAGATCATCTCTCTTCGTTTAATCTCAACCATTGATCTTACTATACGTCCCGTGAGATCCGTCATAACCCCCATAATCACCCTAATTCGAATTCATTTTCACCATCAAGCAAGAAGAGAAGTTTTTTTTCTTGTGAAATTTTTCTAAGTCTAAAATCTTCGAACCGTTCATTCTCTCTCTGAAAAATCAATTGCGACCAGGCAATCAATCATTTTGGAAAGACGTCTGATCAACCAGGAGCACGTCTATGCTTCTAGGTTGTATGACAACTCGCTGATCTGCAGGATCTTCACCGTCCTTGAGAGGACTCAAGTCCTAGGGATACTGACCACCATCTATATTGGGTTCTCGGTGGAGTCAGTTCAGCATTTTTACTCCTACGCTAGCACTGCGGAGGAGGGGAACTGTATCCTGTTCAGGATGGATGCAGATGAGGAAGAGAGGTCTCTAACCATCAGAGACATCGCCACCACCTTCAGCATTTCTGTCTGAGGTATTACCCCCAGTCAGCTTGTGACATATGGGGAAAACAATGCTTAAGAGATGTGGGATCTCTTTCGAGCAAGAGAAGTCGGAGCTGAGATCAAGAGAAGCGCCCCGAAGAAGCTCTTCAAACTGGAGTTTGAACTCCTACATGACATATGTGCGTACTCCATCGAAGGCAGAACGGGGAGTTATGATAAGTACACAGATCTTTGATTCCGGATCATGTCTGCCATCATTGCTGGAGAAAAGGTGAACTGGGCGAGGTTCATCATGAAGATGTTATGGGAGGAAGCAGAGGAGATAACGGTGAGGAGGAGCTTCGGCATCACCATCTGCTCTCTGCTCTGCAAGCTAGGTCTCTAGCTTGCAGCTCCCATCCCTATTCCCATTGGGAAGTATCTCGGGGAGAAGAAAAAGGGTAATTCCCGACCAAATACAGCAGAAGCTGGGGTAGCAAGGAAGAAAACCAAAGTCAAAAAGAATGCAACCCTAGCGCTGCAAGATGAAGCTGTAGGCAGCGGAGGCGACGAGGAAGATGAGAATGTTGAGAGTCATCTTCCTGTCGTCAAGGGGACTACAAGAGAGGCTGACCCAAAACCTGAAGTCTCTTCCTCGGATGACGATGCACCCTTGGTCAAGAAAGCCCCGCGCAGTAAGAAGAAGGCTGTCTCAACTGATAATTCCCAACTCTCTACAGCAAGCTTGGTTGTAGTTGTTGTTGAGGATGATCACATCTGCCAGAGAGTGGCAGAGAAACTGGTGTAGAAGCTCATCTACAGGGGGCTACTGACTTAGCCTCCTCGCGCGATCATGGAGCTGCTGCATCAGTGCTTGATCCTACCTTCCCTACTGCTAGAAATATGGAGCAGCAGTACAATCTCTGGAGGGAGATGAGGTTGTCTACGGGGGAAGTTCTTCTGCGGTGAAAGAATTTCCTGACAGTCGAGCAAGCTGTCCTGGAGTGGGCCAATTCAGACGACATTCTGGCGCTCCTGCAACCTGAGTATGCAGTTATGGTGCAAGAACAATTTGTGAGCACTGCTGCTCAGGGAGCAAAGGACAAGAGAAAGGGAAAGCTCTTGCAGAATCTGACTCTGCAGAGCTGCTGATGAGAGCCACATTTGAAGACGTCCAGGTTTTTCTTATCCCAGCTGCAGAGGCTATAAGAAGAGATGATGACGTCGCTTTTGCTCAAGAGCAAATCAACACCCTGAGAGTGGAGCAGGCTGAAGAAGCTATGCTGCAACAGGCGCTGCAAACAAGTGTTAAAGAAATCAGGATGCAGCACATTCCTAGGAGGATGCGGAGAGAAGGTACCTCAAGTCAACACAATGCAAACTCCCATGCGTATGAGCAAATGGTTGAAGGTCTCTCCAACATTGTCATGCTTGATCATTTGGAGGAGGAAGAGCCTCAACTGATGGACTACGGTGATTCCTCTGTATATATGGAAGCAGCTGCTTCAGATTCTCAAAGGGAACCAACTGCCATCATTAGAGATGTGATCTCTAACATTGCTGCTGATGTCGCTGATAACGTAATCACGGAGGAAGTTGTAGAGGCTGGACTTCCTATACTCGCCGAGATAGCAGTACAGCAGGCACCACCCTTGCAGAAGCTGCTGAGGAAGCAAGAAGGGTGGATGCTGAAATTCTTGCAGCAGTGGAGCTTTCAGTGCTGGATACAGTGGAAGTTGCAAGAAACTAACCAGAGCTGCAAGAACCTATTCTTACAGCAAAAGCTGTCTAAGTTACAGGACCGGTCGAGAAGACGAGGTCCTTGCACAAGACCTCAGGCGAGGCTGTTGTTCTGACAACACTCCCTGAGGGAGAGAAGACTTCTGCTGGGGAGGCTGTTGAGACAGTACCCGCAGAGAATGTTGGAGTAAAAGCAGATTTAACCACTGTGCAGCTGAAGACACCTCAAAAAGAGGTTGATGCTGCAACTACTGCATGCTCGTCAAAACCTTCCCAGGTTACAGCAGTTGAAGTTACTGAGGACGCTGCAGTTGATGATGCCAAATTTGCCAGGATGATGAGAGAGCGTAATATGGATGCATACGGATCAAAAGGTAGCGGAGCAGGACCAATCTCAATATCATCTGACGAAGAGGAGGCAGAAGATGAAGAGCACTCATCCTCAAGCTCAACCAGTTCCTAATCTAGCTACCATGAGGATGAGGTTGCGACTGAGGCATCAAGGCAGGATGCAGCACCAAACCTCCAAGCTGTTATTCTTATACTGCATCGGCTGCTGCCTCAATAAGGAGGAATTCGGGCCTCCTGACGAATCAATCGACAGGGTAGTAGCCGTTGTTAGACATCTGCTGCATGCTCTCCAAGAGCATGAGTCTAACACGTGGGACAGCATTAGGGTCGGCACCCAATTCCATGCTGAAACCATGACTGGTTTCAAGAAAGATCTTAAAGCCTTACCTGGAATGATCAAAAGAATGCTCAATGATAATGCCCACAGGCTGTACATAGATGAAGTAAAGATGGAGGGAGAGCTGAAGGTACAAGCTGTACAGACCCGCCAAGAGATAAGGCTGTGCAAACGTCATGCTGAAAATGCTTCTGACAGGCTGTGGTCTCACTCCCTCTTCCTTGACACACTTCTGGACCACGTAACGAATCAATCCAAAAGAACCAGAAGTGTGGATGAATATTTGGGGAACTTGGAATTCATAGTTAGAGAGGTGAGGGACATCATGGTGAACGCGTTCCCTTAGCATGCCCAAGGTTCCAAGGAAGCCCCTGCACCAACTAGGAGACCACGCTCCAAGGTGGTTCCAGCTGCCCCTGTTCAGCCTCCGGCTTTTGATGATGCCAAAAAGGATGAAGGATTCACTAACAAATACAGGAGCTCAGGGGAAGCTGATGAAGAAGAAGAAGATGACCAGCCTCTCAGCAAGAGAAGGAAGAGGCCTAGATCATCTACTGTTGCTGACATCCCCTCTCTAAAGCGCTGGAGAAGAGATGATGAAGGTGGAGTTAGAGGAGCTGGTGTAGCTGCTGGAAAAAGATCAGCAGCAGGTGCTGCATACAGCAGTGCTGCAAGCAAGGATGCAGCACCTCCCTCTTCTCATCATTCAAAAAGAGGAAGAGAGAGCCAGCAGCAGGGCTCGAGGAAAAGGGTAAGCAGAGCCGAAGCTGAAAGGCATCACACTACAAGAAATTCGCAGAACAACACGGAAATTACAACAGTTTTCAGCATTGTCTGTTGTAAAAGATATCTTTTACAATGGTTTTTCAAAAAACCGTTGTCGTTGTGCGAAAAAAATGCATAACGACAACTGTTTTTTACAACCGTTATCGTTGTGCATTTTTTCGCACAACGACAACGGTTGGGAAAACGATTTTTCCAACCGTTGTCGTTGACCATTTTTTCACACAACGACAACGGTTGGGACAACGGTTTTTCGAACCGTTGTCGTTGTGTATTTTGTTTTCACAACGACAACGATTAGGACAACGGTTTTTTTGTACCATTGTCGTTTCGATCTACGACAACGGTTGGGACAACAGTTTTTTTTTACCGTTGTCGTTTAGGTCTACGACAACGGTTGGGACAACGGTTTTTTTTGTAACCGTTGTAAAAATTAAGATTTTTTAAATTAGTTAATAAAAGAAATGCATGTAGAAAATATACACATAAGCATTAGTGGCCCAGTGGTTTGAGCTCCAACAAGGGGTCACGGGTTCGAATCCCACAATGCATAATTATTAGCTATGACGTGGCAGGTGACGTGGTGTTGACCTGATGACATGGCATCGACGTGGCATTGACTCAATGATTTGGCGATGACATGGCATGTGACGTGGCGTTGACCCGATGACGTGGCGTATGACTTGAAAATAGCACATCAACCGTTGTGGTAGATATCTACGACAGCGGTTAATAACTATTGTTGAAGATGGAGTCTACTACAACAGCATCTTCCACAATACAAAAAATGGGTCTACGACAACGGCTACGACAACACCATCTTCCACAATGGTTGAAAAATGTCTACGACAACGGTTAATAACCGTTGTCGTTTAGCGTTTTTTTTGTAGTGTCACAATGAAAAGATGGCTGCTCAAAGAGCTGGCCGTTGTGGAAGATGTGGTCTACGACAACACCATCTTCCACAATGGTTGAAAAATGTCTACAACAATGGTTAATAACCGTTGTCATTTTGCATTTTTTTTGTAGTGTCACAATGAAAAGATGGCTGCTCAAAGAACGGAGCAAGCCAGAGCTAAAGCTGATGAGAATGCCTAGATGCAGAGGCTTAGGCTGATTGGAGAGAGAAGGTTCTTTGGCAGAAACTTCTACCAGTACCCTCCTCAAGAAATTCCCTGACTCGACACAGATAACATATCTGCCGAAGTATCAGTGTTGATGGATCAGAGGCCGAATGGAGGAACATCACATGGAGCTTGAACATCTTTAAGTCCATCAAGCTGCCTACCGATCGCAATCCATCTTTTGAGATGATCACACTGTACAAGAGATCCGAATATCTCAGATACTTCAGGTTTATGTGCAGAAAGGGCAAATTCAGCAAATTCCATACTTACCAATCTGCACTAAGAAGATATGAAGAGCTTACTAGGTGCAGAGAGCTTGAAATTCAGAACTTCTACACCGACCTAGTGAAGCGAGGTAGGATAGTGCATTTCTGTGAGGACTTCTGGCTGAGATGGATTCAGATTCCAAAGATGTAGTAGATATTTGAAGAATCCTATCAGGAGTCTATTCGAGATTGGTGGAAGGGATCGAGAAAAAGAGCTGAATAGGAAAGCTTGGATGCTGTAAGAAGACCTGAAGAATCGTCATCACAAAGGTCCCTATTTCAGTAGCTTTATATATATGCATGCTCTTTGTACTCTCTGTTGTATATTTCTATCCCTTGTAAAATTTCTTTCTCTTAAAGAAGAAATTTTTAGTTTATTGTTTTGATCAAGTTCATCGATTATGAACTCTTGCATGCTTTTGTGTTTTCCTGAAGATATGTGATGAAGGAATAGCATGATACATCTCTGATGAATCCAGGATTACAATTTATCTTTTCCAAGCTTTTCAAGCATGTAATCTGGATGACATATGATATAATGTAAAAATGAAAACTTTCTTCATAAACGAAATAATGTAAAGGTTTTGTCATCATCAAAAAGGGGGAAATTGTAGGGATTTCAATGTTTAGATTTTGATGAGACAAAATATATATGTAATAAGATGTTTTGTGCACCCCATTTTTCACATTGTTTAAGTGAAAACATAGACTAGATTTGAGTCTAGATATAGGCGTTGGAAGATGGTGGTTTCTATAAGTTACATAGCTGTATTCAGTATACCGGAAAGAAGCCGCTGCAAGAACGCAGGTACATCATCGCTGCAAGAAGGCAGATAAAGCACTACAGTGAAGTAAGAAAGAACGGCATGCAAGAAAAGGATACACGAGTACTGCAAGTAAAATGATACAGCAGTACTGCACAAAGATACTACAAGCAAGTCTAAGTTATAGCAGCACTGTGAGGAGTAACAGCTGCAAGCAGACCTAGGATACAGCGCAAAGCTTACTGCTCAAACAGTCAACAGCGCCAATGACAAACAAAGAAGTATCCTGCAATCCGAGGAAGGATAAATGTAATACGAGGAACAAAGATCCAAGCAAGTTTAAATAGAGTCGTTCCAGAGAAGATCAAAGTTGTAGACACGGAGCCAATACGAAGATGCCACATGGACTGATGCTCTGCAGAAAGCTGCTAGCTGCAACTGCCGCATTAAATGCTCCGAAAGAGAAAGCCAAGTCGCATTAAATGCGACACATGCCTTTGATCAAGTACTTAAAATTCAAAAGAGAGATGTCTCCTTCAACGGATATCTTCTCATACAAGTATAAATAGAGGATGAGCAACACTGAAGCTGGTTACTGAAACATTTGCATAAAAACTCTCAAGTATTCAAGTTATAACTATTCAAGTCTAATTTCAGTTTCAGTCACTCAACCTCTGTGAAGTGAAGCAAGTTCAAAGCTGAAAGATCCTTCTAAAGATTCAGAAGCTCACTTCACCGCACCAATTGAAGAACATAACATATATTTTTTAACCTTGTTGCTGTGTACTTAGGTTGTTTTAGGTGTCGAATAGTTGATAGGAGAGATCCTTGCTATTTGTATAAGTTGTCTAGAGTTAGGCAGCTTCTCTGTATGGGAGTTTAGAATCCTGTGTGGGTTAGTTTTTAGAGTTTGCAGTTGCTATGTGTATGCTGGACTCTAGTAGGTGTTTGCTTTGTAAAGTTGATAGATTGTTAGGAAGGTCCTGTAAATCAATCTTGCTTAACAAAGTTCCTGCTCGAGGTAGCAGTAGAGTGGACGTAGAAGGATTACACCACCTTCGAACCACTATAAGCCATAAGTGTTTTATTACTTTCTTATATGTGTTTTATTTCTTTTATCTATCTTTGACATAAGCATAAAATATTTTGAAAATGATCATATTTGAGAAAATCAGTCTTGTATTATAAAACGTATTTTTTCCGCTGCGTATAAACTCTAAGTTGCAGCATGCAGCACTGTATCCTAGTGCTGTAAGCAGTAACTGTCTGGCGCTGCAAGTTCAAGTAACTTGCAGAACAGGAAGTTTTTTGAAAGATTTGCAAAATCAACCAAAGTTCATTCACCCCCCGAACCTCGGACACCACTTGGAACCAACAGAGCAGATCTGATAAGATGCTTGAGAAGAAATGCCAACCTATACGTGTTCGACAGCAGTGACATGATGGGCGTATATCCGAACATAGTCATGGGAAAAAATCATACAGTCAAAGGTGGACAAGCTGTTGGAAGCGGGACATGTTGTTAAGGTGTAATTTCCATATGGTACACATTAACAACAACTCTCCATCAGCATAAATTCCACATATCTCCTCCTCATTATATCTTCTATGCATGTTTACATGTCCAATGCTAGATCAAAGGCAAAAATTATGGTTCTGCAATCCCTTTCCATTTCAACCTATGTAGATAAGCAATTTGTAAAACTACAACACAACCACTTGCAAACATTATTTTTCCCTCAAAATAATTCCTAGTAGTATTACAAAGCCAATCCAATAGATAAGTACACCAATCAAAGTTCTTTATCTCATCCACATTCACCAACAACTTCAACACCCCTATCGTAAGCAATCAATTGGAGGACGGTACAAAAAAATAAGACATCACATACAATACAAATACTCTCTTAAAATCATCTCCACCATCCACCAAAAACTTCATAACATCCCCCAACAACTTCATAGGTGATCTTGCATGTATGTTATACATATCATTAAACCTATTACATAATTCATTCTCCTCTCTCCTTCTAAACATACACACATTAGCATTTTCACGTGGGATCATGAATACGTCATACACATCATCTAGAGTCAAAGCAAAACTCTTATAACCATCTAAATAAAGTATTCTACTTAGACCATTAAATTGTTGTACCAGCCAACTAATCATCTAAAATTTTAATTTTGTTAATGAAAGACTAAACAGAGCACTAAATCTCATACTCACAATGTCTGTCTTCTGTTTATCATTTAAAAAACGTAAAACCTCAACAATAGCTATAGATCTACAAGTCATAACAATTAAACTGCAAAACACATAACACTTATTAGACAAAAATACTTTACCAATAGGCAAAGAACAAATGGATATATTATAATTAATTATAATTAATAATGGATAAAAACGGTATATATATATACATAACCTTTTAGTTATATATACATAATTTTTTAGTTATAATAACCTAACTTTTCTATTAACAGACATTATAGATAACCAAACAAACAAAATATTTATATTATATATACATAACCTTTAGGCAGCAATAACCTAGCATTTATCTTATCACACTACAACTTTTATGATACACAGTATTATATATATATATATATATATATATACATATGAATTTTCCCCTCCAAAACTTACATTAATCTTTTACATGAAATAAAATGACTTTCTATCAACATAATAACCTTAAAAACAGAAACACGGATCATAAATTTATTCATCTCCCAACATAAGAACTATCAGAATCTAGAGTAGCAACATCTCTTTTCAAAACTTTATCTAAACGATTAACTATAATATAATAAATAAAATACAAAACACAACAAAACAACAAAAAATAAATAATCTAAAAATCAACAGTAATATAATAAGAGGAAAACAAAACTTACCAGAAATAATGAAATGTAAAAATACGGAATAATCAATCGAAATACGAGAACAACAAAATATACTTCTAAAAAACAACAAACCACTACGAAAAATAAATAATAACCAATCAAAAAATAAAGGAAATGCATAGAGCACGAAGAGAGAAAAACACAGAGAGAGAAAAATGCAAAGAGAACAAGAGAAGAAGGAACCATCTTTCAGAAAGAAAAAAAAAATAAAAGCCCAATATATATTTTTCAGCACTGGGTCGGATCTAAGTAAAGCGACCTGGATTGCATAGGTTAGTGACCCATGCACTTGGTGCATAGAAATAATTGTGATAATATTTTCTTTTTTTTTAAAAGTTTTATGTTTAAAAAATTATGATTTTGATTTTATTCTTTAACATTGTAAATATATTCTAATTGTTGCATTAACCGGTTGGAACAATCTTCGGTGAGACATGGATCATCTAATAAAATAGAAGTCATTTGTGACAATTTTAAAATGTCTTGTTAGAAAAGATTTATTATGAATATCACAATAATTTTGATAGAATATAGGATTTCTTGAGTATTGATTAATTGAATAATTTTTATTGTTTCCTTTAATTGATCATTTTATTTTTAATTGTGGGCTACAATAGGACTGATTTTGAGGATATTTGTTACGTAATGTATATTTTGTAATTTTTAACAAATAACTTTTGATGATAATTTGGGAAGATCTATGTTGATGTGTGGGATGAGAATTGAGAAGAAAGTAGATGGTGACGTGAAAAAAGAATTTTCGTGTATAATATGAAATATTACAACATAGAAAAATGAAATATATACTCTAGTTGTAACTAAAAAATTAAGTGTCTCATCTAAAATTTGATAATTCATTTCGCATCTTAATTTTTAATGACGTGCTGATTTTCATAAAATATACCATAAATTTTTATATTCCCCCCATCCCACAAAGATAGGTCTACTTCTATTTTCATATAAACTAAGAAAATATTTGATGTTCTAATTATACCTCTATCATTCATTAATTCTAGCATTGAATGTAACATTTTCTTGTATCAAAAAGTAAATAAAGAGTTGAAGTGTGCTAATTTAATATACATTTAATGAAGGGTATATATGAAATCACAAGTTAAAAACCATATTAATATAGTAACAAGTCCATCTTTATGGAACGGATGAAAATAGTATACAAGTATATTGTTAGAAAATCAATGTTTAGATTTTGATGAGATAAAACAGCTCTGTAATTAGAAGTTAGAGTATCTCCTTTTTCATAGTGTTTAAGTGAAACTTAGACTAAATTTGAGTCTTTAGTTTTAGTTTGAAGAATGGAGGACTACAAGTAAGAAGTCGTACTACAAGCAGTGGAAGAGTAAAAGACTCTGAAAGAATGGTTCAATACAACATAGTTGCAAGAAATGTGAAATACAACACAACTGCAAGAAGTATAATACAGAGGCGTTGTAAGTTTAAGTTACATCCCACAAATTTAAAGGTTGGTCCCAAGTGGTTCATATATTCAAAGGGGGTGAATGTGTTAAGATCTATACTATAAGTCTAGCTTTTGTATAAACATCTATTTTTGATATGAGAATCTTTTTATTCAAATATTTGCATTTTATATTTGTTATATATGTTATTGCAATTGTCCAATTAATTTATATTGTAGATAACATGGTGTGTGGTACCACACAGAAGATCATGTTATCAGTTTCTTGTAAATTATAAATGGTAGCTCACAACCAAGATTAATTTGGACAAATCATCGGAATGGTTATAGTGTAATTTGGTACTAGTCTATCTTGACTATAAAAATACACTAGTACATTTTGTATGTATTGAGCAGGACCAATTGAAGTTGTTCGATTTATATTGACTATATAATAGAATAAGACCTCTATTATTATGGATGTGCATCTTCTTAATTCCTATATAATAACGGGTACGTATACTCAATTTCTATTTTCTTTAATTTACAAATGGGTGAGATTTATTCATTAAATCAATAAGCTCGGTAAATTGGGATACAATATTGTTTATATGGTTATTGAAGAAATATGTGTCCTAATTATTTAGGATGATAATGTCTCCTTGAGGAGCTCATAAGGATTATCATGTAAACCTTGCAGGTGGATTTATTCCGACATGATAATAAAGTTGAATGGTACTACTCTTGGAATTAGATGTTAATTAATTAAGTTGTCAGTAACTTATTTAATTAACGAATATTCAATATCTTAAACACGGGTATATACACATATTCATAATAAGTAGGAGTCATATTTAATATGGATTTGGGGCAGTAGTTCAATAATAACTTCTTAGTGGACCGAGTTATTATTGATGGGCTTAAGTAGTGCGTTCGGGCCACATATGGGACTCCTAAGCCCATCAGGAGACCTAATCATAATCCTCCTCAAAGTCTTTGTTGTAGCCTATAAATATGGTTTAAGTTAGTCACTTCTAAACACACGAAAATCTTACATACGATTTAGTATAAGGTGGTTAGAATTTTCAAATGTTCATTGCCCACACAACGTTCAAATAAAGACAAGGAATAAAGTAGAAGATCGAGAGATCGAGGCTTTATCGATTGCTCTATCTTCAGTTTCGATTCGCCCTAGGTCGAGGTTCTACCGATTATTCTGACCTTAGAGCTGATTCATTCTTGTTTTCGCTGTAAAAGGTATGACTCGTTTTTCACTGCGTGTTGTCATATTTTACATGGACCCCGAATCGAAATTGCATAGGATTAGCAATCACTCGGTTCCATCAGAACAAACCTCTATCGATTTTAGAAAATCTTTCGAACAGGTTTTACTTAAAGTTATGGAACTTATAGCAGAGCAAGCAATCCAGCTTACAACACTATGAATTAGTATTGTTTGTTGTAACTTAGAGTTCTTGCAGCGAAAAATAGTTTGATAAATGGTTTGTTTAAAACCTTTTATATGCAGAATGAAAGAGGTATAGATGCAACAAGTAAGCGAATATAAAGTAATAATACTTATGGTCTTTTATAGTGGTTCGAATGTGGCGTAATCCTTTTATGTCCTCTCTACTACTTCCTCAAGCAGGAACTTCGTTAACCAAGTTTGATTTATAGGATTCGACCTTATAAACTATCAACTAAATAAGTTAACACCTACAGGAACTCAGTTTACACACAATTGCTGCAAGTTTCTAAGGCAGACCCATTTAGGATCTCTAACACTCACACAGAGTAATTGTCTATAACCTTAGACAACTAAACACTCAATAAGTACTAAATCCTGTCAACTGAGGACACCTATTAAAATAACCTAAGCACACAATAATAAGGTAAAAATATATATGTTTTTCTTCTATTGGTGCAGCGAAACAACCTCTGTATCTTTGAAGTCTGGATTTTGGCTTGACTATTTCTTGAGGTTGAGTGACTGAAACTGTATGTCTTTGAAATGCTTGAGAGTTTTAAGCGATTCTTGCTTGAGATAGAATGTTGAAGTTTCAGTAGTAATTTCATTCGACTCTTCCTCTATTTATAAATGTAGGAATATACCCGTTGAAGGAGGCACATTCTCTCTTAAATTTTAATTTCTTCATATATGTATGGCTTGCATTAAATGATCTATGGCTATGTATTAACGCCTTCGTGTCTTGTATTATAGATCATTTATTACGGTTGTACCATGTTGCAGCTTTACTGTAAATTGTTAGGCCACATGTCCATTGTAGAGTGGCTCTAAACTCTGCAACTTGTAGATTGTCACTACTAGCTCTATTTTAACTCGTTAAAAATATTGATCCTCGTATTAGGCTTGATCTTCCTCGAACTACATCTTGAGTCAATTCTGCTTGTCGTATTTAATGTCTCTAAAACTTGCAGCATGCAGGTTCTGATCTTCTGCAACCTAAGTTACTTCTCATTGTAACTTAAACTTACAGTATTGATGTATTATATTTCTTCTTACAGTTGTATTATATTTCATCTTTCTTGTAGTTGTGCTACTTTACATCTTTCATACAGTTGTGCTTGAATACTACCTTTCTTGCAGTTGCGCTTGAGTAAGACTCTTTACTTTAAGAGTGTTTGCTCTTCCATTACTTGCACCATGGCTTCTTACTTAAAATCCTTCATTTGTCAAACTAAAACTAAAGACTCAAACCTAGTCTAAGTTTCACTTAAATACAGTGAAAAATTGGGTATTCTAACATCCTATTATAGAGCTGTTTTGTCTCATCAAAATCTGAATATTGATTTTCTAACACATTCCATCTAATAATTAGAAAGATTGTGTTTGTCATAAAATTATTTGATATAATATAATTATTAATATTATATTTTGAACTTTTGAGAGGATGACACGTGACATCAGTGTTTGTTCTTTTATATATATAAAGATATATATATTAGAGTTTGGGTAGCGGGCAATGAGTACCCAAACCCTACAATGTCCTTAACAAGTATTTAAATTTAGACCTAATTATAAAAATGAAAAAAAAAACATCATTTTTTTGAAAATTTCAATTTTACCCTAACTATTTGAAAGGTGGGACTATATACACCCCAAAACTGTAGCGCCCAGGGCAAAAACGAAGCATAATTGGTTAATTAAATAAGTAAACTCTTAATTGAAATATCTTATATGTATTAATTCTTTAGTGTTTAATTTAATTACGTGTGTTTCAGATATGTGTTTAACGATCGGTTTTAGATGGATAAAATTTATAGACATGGAACATAGAACATTTTTAAACCATTAGATACATAACAGAAAAATAAGAAGATAGAAATGAACTAGAGGTCAATCGGACACCCATAACTCAAACGGCGAAGAAAAGGGCAAAATACGAAGTTTCGAAAAAATGAAGAACGGAATCTTAATGAACAGTAACCGAATTCTTATCATGAACAGTAACCTAGCCTAGATGAACAGTAACCTGCCCTACATGAATAGTAACTTTTCATTTTCTATAAATAGGCCCTCATTCGATTTTATTTTCACCGTTTCTTTGAACGAGCCGAAAAGCACCGAACACACGTAAGTCTCTCTCCTCTCACTTTCTCTCTCATATTTTTATTCTGTCTTCGGCGCGCCGTCACCGGTGTCGCCGGAGTTTGTTGGAAAATTTCAAACTTATCGGTTTCAGTCTATTTTCATACACGACATAGCCCTCGACGCGACGAATCTAGGACAACTTTTAAATTTCAATTTTAATTTTCCGTTCGTCGGAAAATGGTGAAAAACGATCTCCAAACCTTAAACCCTTACTTCTTGCCACCCTTTCTCTCTCCCGTTTTCTCTTTCTCTCTCTTCTTCTCGCGGTTGCAGGCATCGGAGGGCCTGTCGGGATTGTGGACTAGCTACTGGAGGGGCGGTACCGCCATGGGTGGCGACGCCGGTGTCGGAAAATGGGCTAGAAAGGGGGCTATTCTATGGGTTTTGAGTAGTGTGTGTGTGTGATGTGTGTGTTGTGTATGCATGTTGTGGGGCGGCCCTTGTTGCGCCACCGTAAGCTACTATTGGCCGGCACTGGTGATGCACCGGTGAGGACCTGGGGTGGTGGCCGGCGACTCCTGGCACTGGGGTGGTGGTCGGCTACTACCGAAGCTGAAAAGGCTGAGGTTTGGTTTTGTATATGCGTGTGTGACGAATGGTGTTTGCGGCTGTTTTTCTAACACTATTCATGTTTGCGGCTGTTTTTCTAACACTATTCGTAGCCAGTGGTGTAGGCTAGCTGGAGGACTAAGTGGCGATGGCACAGGGTGGCCCCGCCGCAGCTGGTGGTGCGGGAAGTATGCTGGTTGAGCAGGGTCGACGTCGGGAGGCCTAGGCGCGAACCTACCCCCGCTGTCAAGAAAACTCGGCAACTGCCGAGAGCCAGTACCCCCGCTGTCGGGAAAACTCGGCAGCTGCCGAGGATGCCGCTCCCTTATCGAGAAAACTCGGCAGCTGTCGGGAGACATCGAGGTTTTTTCTCCCGTCGCCGGGAACGCACGCGATGCCTTTTTTTCGATCCGTTTTTCTACCCAAATCTCATTTTATTTTCATCGTACTTTATTATCGAGTCGTCACCAACGAGATATCATTGACCGGAGGTCGTGGATCCCGGTCAAAGTCGACCCTTTGACCAAATTACCAAAATACCCCTCAATCTTAAAACGCTCCGTTCGAGCTCGTTCCAACTTCGATTAAGCTCATTCTTTTTTTGTTGTGATCCAAAATTCATTCTCTTTCACCTCAGACTTATAAACTGATCTTCCCCTCTTGTTTCTTCAACCTCAATCGTTAGGTCTTCCGTTCTGATACGTCTCATCTCGATCGATAGTATCCAATACGATGTTGGTTAAATCTTTAATTATATTTAATAAACATTTAAGAAAACACCGTAAATTATGTAGGCTGCCTATTGGATTAAAGCTTTGGAATACGTGATCTTTAATACTTGCAACTCACGTGGTAACCACCGAATAAGGTGGGGGTAATTTCTAACTCTTTATCTGTTTACAGTTTTCCCTATTCCAAGCATGATTGAGGAATACTAAATGTTGTGACATACTTATTACTGTGAGGGGTGGGCCGGCTGAGGCGCCCCTTCATGCATTCATCCATTACCTCCATTCTTCTATGAAAGGTTTGGTGGTTCTTGAAATGCATCAACGGTATTTGAGACTGTTTTATAGGATAAGACGGGTGATGCCCGCACCTATTCATCCCTTACCATTTCTAATATTTGCTGTGCATATTTCGTGTTATGTTCCGTGATTATTTTACGTATTCTGATTTAAATATCTGTCGAATGTTAAGATGCGGATTTTATCCCCACGAGTGTATTCAACGCACTCACCCCTTATTCTGTAATTCACGTTACAGGAGGTGATGAGCATGATGAACCCTATAAGGAGAGAGGAGGTGCTATCTTTGGATTTGTAATTATTTTAAAGATGATGTTTCTCTCATATTTTCAAACATGTTTTAAGAAATCCACGTTTGGTGGTGTTATGATGTGTATATGAGATGTGAGATTCTGATGATATTTCCGCTGCGAATATTACATTAAATCGGTTGAAATCGATGGTTGATATGTAATATCTTCCGTTCGTCTCCTATCTCCTTTTTTCCTGCACGCCTATGTGGAAAACTCTGATAAATTTTATGAAAAAAAATGAGGCGTGACAAAAACTTACTAAACACATCCCATTTTAAAAAAATAAAAGGTATAAAAACACAATTTTGTGGTGTGTTTAGTATTCTTAGGATGTGTGCAATCTCACCCTTATTTCAATTTAGCAAAACAAATCATGACATTTCGCAATTGTTGCAATCCATACCGATTCTATTTTTCGATGATCGGAACCCACATTTTTTGCAAAAGTATCGTGTCAAATGTCACGTCAACAATAATAATACTTTTAAAGGACAAATTGAAAAACAAATCACTACTTTTCCCAACTTTTATTTACTATTACAATTCCACAATTTTGTGTGACATCTAACTTGACACTCTATTCGAACACGTGGAATTTGGTCACAAGATTAATTTATGGTTTGAATTATAATAGTTGATAAAAGTCAAATGTTTTTTTTTTCAAATTCAAATAATTAAGATAAGTTTTCAAGTTTTAAAAATACAATGAATTTATTTTTTCTATTAAACCTAATTTAATTTGAAATCCATCTAAAATTCCAACTCATCGTATTAAGATTTGGTGGGTCGGATACCTAAAATAAAATTTTCATCCCTGCTTACATATAATTAGGGTTGTAAATGAATCGAATTGATTCAAATATCATTGTATTCTATTTGTACTCGTTAAATTTAAAAAATATTTGTATTCGTATTCGTTTATTATTTGAATCAAATATGAAATTCATATTCTTATTCTAATGAAATATTCGAATATCGAATTCGAAAATGTGTACTTGAAATTTCTTTTTTTTTTTTTCAAAAATCTATTTATTTTCAATTAATAATATGAAATTACAAATATATAGCATATGAATACATGACACAACCTATATAATACATAGTAAGTAATAAATCATTTATCAACTCTTTGCATCAAAGGCATAATTCATAAACTAAAAATTGTAAATTAACATCCAAAATATTTAAGAAATACAAAATATTTATAAAATCCAAAATATGTATGTTATTGGGAATTGAGATGGGGGAGTCTAGGTGGGAAGCAAAAAAATATGTATTCATATATATTATTTATTAAATAAATATTTTTAATAGTCTATTAAACTTTATATATTTATAATTATTTGAATATATTCACGAATACTCAAATCGAATATGTATTTATAATTGTATTCGAATATACATTCAAATCTAAAAATATATTCTTATTTGAATTCTTATTCCAATTTTTCAAATTCAAATCTATATATCCAAAAGTTTGATTAATTTACATCCCTGCATATTATAAATTGATCATTGATTCAACCAATCAAAAAAGTTGACGGAAGTATCCATTCAGGCAGGATAAAAGAATCATCTTTAATTTCTGATGTGATGAACGTCCATGTCTATAATATACTTATACAATATTCCATGTGTACAATATATTTAATAACCTAATTACTACTTGCATGAAATGCATTTAATGAAATAATTAGAATATTTAAAATGGTCATTATAGCCAAGTTTTAATATATTCATTAATAACGTATAATGATCTATTAATAAATAATGATCTCCTTTTTTAATTAACGAGTAATGATCTCATTCCTTAATTATATAAAAAATAAAATTAATAGACATGATATATATTTAACACATCAGCCGTTGGCACATATTAGTGTCTGTGTATTCTTAATAGATAGATATAAAAAATGAAATTAATAGGTATATTGAATATCCAACACATTAAACTTGGACACACAATATTCATGGTAAATAGGTAACAGAACTGCAGAAAATGATGGACTTAGATGGGGGACGGGGGCACTGAGCCCCCCTCAATTTCCATAAAAAAATTAGGTATATTATTTATGTGTTTATTATTAATAAAAAATAGAAAATATGTATATTAATTAGGTTTAATCTCATATTCTCACAATTTAGAATTTTAATGTAAACTCTTCATATTTAAACTCATTATTTTACATTTTTTAATGATTATTTACTTCATTTTAATTTATTTGATTAGCGCTTGTTAGGAAGTATATAATTTATTCATTTTTTTGACTTAATTAAGTATGGAGTAATTGCAAAAATAATATTATTCTTGATTTTAATTCTTTATTATATGATTGATTACTTAACTACTATTTTTAGATTTATTTGATTTGAGTTACAATTGGTGGTAAGTTAAATGTTGTAGTTTGTATAATAGTTAGTTTAATTTAATATTATTTTATAATTCTAAATTTTTTTTTTTTATGTTTCATATATAATGGAAAGGTATACTATGAAAAAATATCATTACTAGTAGAAAGTGCTTCAAAATAAACTTCACTATAGTTCACTTCGAAATCGAATATGCGATACACTATTGAATTGTTTAATAAAAAATATAAAAAAATGATGTATTTGGAAGTATTAGCAATTAAATTATTATGTAATCGTTTTAAAATGTGGAACAAAAATATTATAATCGTGTTTTAAATATTTATTTTTGATGTTGATTTGTTATGTGAAAAAGTAATAAATTACTAATTTTGTAAGTTGTTTACATGTAATATATTGATTTGTCAAAATAGTCATTAATTTATGATGTTATTTTTAAAATTAGTGTGTGTTATAAACTTATAATTTGTATTAGTTGGACGCGGGATAAAATCTCTGGGTCCGTCACAGCTTAATCATCTATTTCTGAAACAAAGAAAAACTTTTTAAACCGTACATTGCGCACGCAGATTATGCCTTTCCGTCAATGTTGGTATTAACTATTTCCCGGGTTCGGATTCGGGTTTGGATGGTTAATTAATGGTGTGGAAACATTGAAAATTGAAAGCGATGGCCAAAGGGTGGAAGTGGAATGCAATAAATTTATAAATACCGCATTTTGTTTTCATCTAAGTTGCTACTACAAACAGATTGCCCTGAATATTCCTTTTCTCGTTTCACCATAATGGATGGAGCTTCTTGTTCGGAGACTTGTGGATTCAAATGTGAGTTCAATTTGTTCGATCCGTTTATGGTATGTTCTTCAATTGCAACTCCTTGGCTATCGATAAATTTTTCTTTTGGTTTTTGTTTAAGTTTTTTTTTTTTTTTTTTAAGTTTGTATCTTATATGTTATTGTTAATTTTTGATGTTTCTGGTTCAGAATTCAGTTGATTTCTTTTGCCACTTTGCACTGATTTGAAGTGATCGAATGATTGAATTGATGGTTATGAAGTAGTTTTAGGTGATTTCGCTTGCTTGATAGTGCTCCTTTGGACCTGAATGTAATTTACAGACATATACTTCGTTCTTGAGGACTCATCTTGTGATTTATGGTTATGATCAGTTGAAATTTGGAAGACTTAGAAACCAGTTCAGTTGCATCTCGAAGTTGAGTTTCACTTTTTGGATTTGTGAATCTTTTTTTTTTTTTTTTTGAATACGAGGAGCCTGAGGGCACTAGTGTATATGCCCCGCTATATTCATAAATGGTTGCAATCTATCTGTTTTTGGAGTGTTGAGTTCACCGTCAATAATCCTGTGCAGATATGGTCCAGATAAAATGACCGTAGGTAGGATATTATACTTGAACAAACTTCTAGTTTGCGGAAATCATTATTCCGATATTGGATTATTAATGACCATGTTCTTACTCAGGTTACTCATATTCATCTTGATAATCATGACAAAGTGTTTGCTGGAAGGTCGTTCTTACATGCTCCTCTGCGGCAGCATGTCCATCGGAAGCAACATTGTTGTTTTCATCTCCTAATAAATTCAAGAAATGGTTTCAACTTGAAGTAGAGTTCTGGAATTACGAATTTCCCAGAAATTGATTTCTCAGAATTGAAGTTGGCACTCATGTTGGCGTTGGTAAATTCTATATACTAAGTACTACTATCCTGATAAAAGGATTGTATTAGTAACAAGGAAGAAAGTTTGTAATGTACTTCATTAGATTTTCATCTGCCTTCCATAAATCCTGCTCATATTTAGGTTGTTTATGCGGATGCACATGAGGGATCGCGGTTGAAGATAGTATTAGCTATGTTAAAGAGTTCAAACATGTTTCACGCTTTGCTGTTAGGCTGTGTATATTTCGTTTTCTATTATGATCACATTGTTTCTTGGTTGCAGGATGTTGAGAGGAACCTCAAGCTCCACCTACTTGTTTATTAGATTGCGAAATAGCACTGTGAAATGCAAATACTAAAAATGCTCATTTCTTGTACAGTAAACAACATTGGTGAGAGTTCTCAACTAAGAAATCGTATTTGTGCAATCAAACCAAATTTCTGCTGATGTAACTTACAAGTTACGTTAAAACTGTAACTCAACAACATTTCTTAGTGCACTTGGCAAATCACAAATGAGATGGGTAAAAATAGAAAACTGAAACAGGATTATTTGTTCTTCTAACCAACCGATGCAAGGAAATTCAGAACTTTACAATTCTGAAGCTCCTATTATTTCATGTCTTTCAGCTTATGTCAATCAGAAATCTGGTTCCTATTAAGAGCAGCCTCAAAGCGGCTACACGAGTCGGCCCTCATCTCCGTGCTCATATCGTCCTCGGGTGCTGGATAATAGTCTTCTCTCAACTGAACATCACGCAAATCACGTATTCTCAAAAGGAACATCATGAAATGCTCATGAGCTGTCCCATGGATGAAGAGCTTTCGAAGCCCTAAACATTCTCGCAGCAACCCTGCAGCTGGAAGTGATAGACTCCTCTGGTTAACATCCCTATCTTGTGGAGGCCAATAATCGAGTTCTGTGAGACTCAAATTCCCTATCCCAAACAGGTAAAACCGATCCCACAAGCTCAAATCCATTTGCCCTGCAGGTGCTGTGTGAGCATATCCAATGGTATCGCCACAGTCTAAATGCATCTTCGACAACTTAGGATAGTTCTCAAGAGAGCTCAATCCAAACTCGCGCTCTGAGGGCTTTGACAGTTCCCTACAATCTCCTTCAACCTTGATCCGAATCTCCTCCAGATTAGGACAGTTCTCAAGCCCTGCAGATGACAGAGGAGTCAAAAGCTGTCCTACGGCTATCCACAGCGATAGGTATTGCAGTTTCTCCCATGTCCTCACATCATGTCCATTGCCATTACTATTAACATCCAATTCCACATAAGAAGCATTCAGATCATATGAGTATTTGCACTTCTTGCTTGTATTCCTCATGCTATCATAATCACAATCATAATGAGTGCTTCTAAAATGTTTTGCAGTGAACTTAACAGGTGGTTTCGATACCTCACCTTGATCAAAACTATTCAGATCAAAACCACCTTCATCGCCATGAAGATCCTCAGCATCTTCTCTCCAGCCCCAAATGCAATCAATATGAAGCCTCTCAATCCGATCCTGTATGGGTTCCAATGCTTTCAATGACTGCGTTGCACCAAGGTTTTTGCAGCAAGATATCCTCACATCAACCAATGTTCGACGAAGCAAAGAAGCCAAAGTTCTCATCCCCTTCACCGTTATCTTCTTGCAACCGTGAACTTCAAACTTTGCTAATCTACAACAACCTCTAGCTATGGCAATCAATCCCATATCAGTCAAGTCGGCTACATTCCTAATCGACAATGACTTAAGCCCTTGGCAGAGGGCGACACCATCGAGCTTCGACTCAATAGGCAAGGAGATCCCATGGAATTGCCCCAGCTTAAGAGATCTTAACTTGGGGCATTTCGAATTGAGAATCTCCAGAGCCGGACCACTCTCTCTGACATTATTACAAACATCTAAGGCGAGGTCTTCGAGCAATGGGAGGCCCGAAAACACCTCAATCAAAGTGGCTACATTGATTCTTGCATCCTCCGGCATGAACCCCTCGTGGTCGGGATCGCCTCTCACGCTCAACAAAGCAGATGTATCAGCCAAATGGAGGATCGCCAATTTGGGGCAGTTAGCCGATACAGCAACAAGGGCTTCATCTCCGACACAACCGATGTATCTGGGATCGAACATACAGGCGGCGCGAAACTCGGTCAGATTGGGGCAAGCTCTGGTGATGAGCTTAATCTCATCGGATTTGAAACCCTCGGAGAAGGATGGGTTGAGAATATTGAGGGAGGTGAGAGTGGAGGCAAGGGAAGGATGCATCTGGAGCGCCGGAGGAACATCATCGGTCCAGCAGTAGAAGGTGGAGAGATCGAGGGATTTGAGATGGGCGCATTCGGAGAAGAGGACGTTGAGCTCATCGCCGGCGGCGGAAGCGTGGGGACGCTGGTGCCATCTGACGAGCTTAACGTGTTGGAGAGAAGGCCAGCGAGGGGCGAGGAGCTGAATGGTGGAAGGGTTTCGGGCGTAGAGGGTGAGGGAGGAGAGAGAAGGGAAGGCGTGGCGGAGGAAGTGGGCGGTGAGGTCGGGGTCGGAGGCGGAGGTGAGGGGGTGGCCCCAGGGGGAGAGGAGGGAGAGGTCGAGGTGGGAGATGGAGGGGAAGCAGGTGGGTACCATGAAGAGGTCGCGGAGGTTGCCGCGGAGGGTGACGGCGGAGCGGGTGGCGCGTTCCAGGTGGTACCACTTCCGGCACACAAGGGCGGAGGAGTTGCGGCTGCGGACGTCCAGCACGGCGGCGATGATGTTGGAGAGGATCACATCGGGGAGGTCGTGAAGGGTGGTCCCGGGAGTGGCCGCCATCAATCCTATTTTCTTTTCCTTGTTTTTTCTCGATCCAGATTTGATTTCTAGCATACTTTTATCCACTTTTACTCCACTTCTTCTTATTTATCTTCTCTTTTTTCTTCATTTCTGGATAATATATATATATATTAAAGCATCCTATCCCGTCCTCACATAATCTTTCACACTCTCGTCTCGTGTTTGGGAGTCCAACTCAGTAAATCTCAATATTGTTGGACACGTTCGCGGTTGATAATTGATTCTAACTTAGATTTCTCGCGTCCTCATGTAATTTGCAATAATCCTAAACTTCTATCAATTCAATTGAAATATTGAAGAATCATAGAAATTAATGAAATGTAATATAATAATTTATCTTTCTATTTTAACTAATTTAATTAAATTATATTTTATTTTTTATTCGAATTATGGATCATTTTTATATTTGTTAGACATTTTAATTATATGTAATTATATGAATTATTTTATGTATTAATTAGATAAAAAATAAAAAAATTATTTTTAAAGAAAACATGATGGGGGTGGGGTTAGGGAAATTTCCCCTGCGAAGCTAGTGGGAATGGGGATGAAGATTGCTCCCTAGGCCTGTCACATTGTTATCCCCCACTTATAAATATTTCATGATTTATTTATTTTTAATAAATATTTTAGATCGAACAATGTTATCGTTATGATAAAATTAAAACTCATATAAGATCATTTTACATAAACTCTTATGTGCGATGAATTTTTATATGGCTCAGTTAAAACCCAGCAAAAGTGGGTAAACATCATTTAACATGATCAAATGTTACAATTATAAGTATACGTTTTACAATTATAACTACACGTTTTGCAATTATAAGTATGTATTTTATTTTTATACTATAAATGGTTTTGATTTACACATGTTTATATAGTAAACGTTTTACAACTATAAGTATTCGTTATAGTCATATAAGTATGCATTTTGCAGCAATAAGTATTACATGTATTATTAGTATAAGTGTTATATAAGTATGTGTTTTAATTAGGGTTAAAATTATTTTCACATCCAAACTATATGTGATTTTACATGTTTTGATATAAACTTTTAAATGTTGCATTTTGCTGTATGAACTTTAAATTTGATGCATTTTACGATATTAGACATATCCTAGTCGTTGATTTAGGACACGTATACGGTTATAATTTGTTCAATACCATAAAATGCAACAAATTTAAAGTTTATACGACAAAGTGCAACATTTCAAAGTTTATAAAAAAAAAAGTGTAAAATCATGTATAGTTCAGATGAAAAAATGTTATTAACCCTTTTATTTATTAATTGTTATGTTGTTATAGTAAATAAATTTACTTTATATATGGTGTTTAATGGTTTTGATTTACATCGTCTGTCTAAATATGAGTTTTGCAATTGTAAGTATTAGTCATAATTATATAAATATATTGTCATATGTATTAGTATAAGTTATATAAGTATACGATTTATAGACCTAACATATCTCAAGTATAAGTCCAAATTGTGAGCTACGTATTTTGTTTGAAAAATGGGTGGTTGGTACAATATATCAAACCAAAAATCTCATACTGTATATCGTACCAAAAAATTCGATATGTAAAAATCCATACCGTTACCATATTGAAAATTACGGTATATTATAATTTTTTGGTATATCGAAAATACCATTATACAGATATGAAAAATATATACCAAAATGAAAATTACATACCGAAACTTCGGTATATTAAAAATATTGATGTACCGAAATGAAAAAAAAATTTAATTTACTAATATGGAAATAATATATTTTTTAATTAAAATTTTGAAAATACCATAACGAAATTTTCGATATGATATCATACTGTATCAAAATTTCAGTACTTTTGGTATTTATTCCGGTACAATAAGTCAACTATTATGATGTTTTGCTATTTTTCCTCAACTCTAGTTGGAAAGCTAATAAGAAGATTTAAAATGTTGGTGCATGTTTATCACATTTCTCAATTCATTCACCAACAAAGCAAGAAATTAAAAGAAGACATAAGTTAGGTAAAGACATTCTGTTTTTCATCATGACAAGATTCTAGTACTATCAAAGATGAAAATATTTCGATGAAAATATTTGTATCTTAATTTTACGGAAATATAGATGAATATATCGATTTTGGTGGAAATATCAAACATTAAAAAAAAATGAAAACTTTGTAAACAAATTGGAATATCTAGTAGTTTATAAATTATTATAAGTAACATTAATACATATATTGAATTTAAAATTTCAAATAAAATGATATATTTACAACAAATATAAAGATAACTTACTATATAAATGTTGTCTGTTATGATAACATGAAAAATTTTGTATAAAATTAATACATGGACTAATAATAGCATGAGCTCCTATGAAATTCAAATGAAGTTAAGGTTTCAAACAATGCTTTTAGAATCGGATACTAGTTGAACCTTGGTTTGATCATTGTTCAATTCAAATATCCATATAAAATAGGAAATAAGGTTGAATCGACAAGAATAGGTTGAATAAAAGAACAATTAACATTATTTTACGTTGAATTTTACGATTTTATGACATTTTTAAATATTTTCTAAACCCTCTTTTAAGTCTTACAAGGATTTTTAAAGAACTAGGATTTTACAATTACTTTTATTTATTAATATTAGTGATTTTCTCGAAAATTTTGGTTTCTTTTTGCCAAATTTAGTTATATTATTATACTTAATTTAGTTATATTTAGTTATATTTTAATAATTGTGTCCGTTGTGACGGCATGCTTTATTTTCCATTCTTTTTCTTTATTAGATAGATCAGTCACTATTTCCAAATTGAATTAGTAGTATATAAGAACACAATCATTTAAAAAAAAAATATCTTCAATTTTATAGCAAATTCATTATTAAATTGACAATCCACAAAAAATTCAAAAAGAATTAACAACAAATTAATCATTAAATCAAGAAATTTCACTCATGTACTAGGAAAACACAAGTTTAATTCATCAAGTAATATCAAATTAAATTATTATGCTAATCCAATAATCAAACCAAGCAATAAATATTAATAGTGTGCAAATTTTGATGGAGAAACGTGCAAAGTATTAAAAAAATAGATGAAAAATTAACTATGAAACTTGTTGAAGTGTTACATCCGGACTGTCAATTTTGAAATCAGTATTTTCATCTGCCAAACAAATATTTTTTATTTTTTATTTTTTATTTAATCATTAGGTCAAAGTTTGTAATTTCAGAATAAAAGAGTGTATAAATTTTTAAGAAAAATATAATTAATTAGTTTATATTTTTTCAAATGGAGGGTACACTGAGACTAAACGTGCTCAACCGGTTCTGGTTCCAATTCGTCGATTCGGAACCGACGGTTTTTCTGATCGATGAGGGTAAATGAGAATCGAACCGTGGTGGTTCTGGTTCCGGTTTGAAATCGGTGGTTCGAACAGTCAGTTTATTCGATTTTTTTTTCCTTTTTTTTGTTACGATTTGATCGGTGTTGAATTTTTTTTTTTTTTTGCATTTTAGTTTATTTATTTTATCATCATAACATAAACTAGTAATAAAATAAAAACATAAGATAGATTAAAATTAATTTATTTTTATATAATTAATTCATAAAAATAGACTCTTTGGAGTTAGGCATGACCACGCCTAACTCCAAAGAGTGTTCTATTCTTTTTTTTATATATATTTTTTCTAACAAATTTTTTTTCCCTTTTCTTTTTAATAGGAAACCATAATCTTTCAATGGAAATGAAATGATGGAAAAAAAATGATAAATTACAAATTAAAACTCAATAGTTACAATTGAATATATTATAATTATGATTGAAAAATATAAGTTACAATCAAGGATG